>CM071598.1:10645000-11895000 GCA_036435485.1 Saposhnikovia divaricata | reverse complement strand
TCTAAATACAAACAGGTTAGGACATACAAACATAAAAAGCATTAACCCGCCTGGACCCGCCACTTCCTGCCACATTCTTTATCCAAAACAACAGAAGGAAAATCCAAAAAACTAAATTTGTACTACGACTATCATAAAATAAGAATGGTGCAAAAAACAAAATGGATTATGGCAACATGAATGCTCAATTAAGATTTATATATTTATTTTCTACTAACATTAACATGAAATGAGAAATAGAGCAAAAATACAAATGGATTACCGCAACGTGAATGCTTGATCCAGGATTATACTTGACACAACATATGTTTGCCTTCATGTCAATGTTAAGAACACTACTTTCCTGCTTTGTGCACCAAACTTTAACCTGTAATCGACCAAAGTACATATATACAAAGGGTAGTGAGAACTAGAGGATATAATGGCACCTCTAAACTCTTACCCAGGTGACAAGACTTGAACTTGAAGAAAGAAGATTTCAATGATCAATTCCCAGTAATGGATAAATAATTATTGTAAGATCTTTTTTAGTGCAATTAGGCTAAGAAATAACCAAATAACAGTTGTGTGACTATAATTGGTTTAGATATAGCTGATACCTACATTTTGAGTGATGACTATATCTTAAACTTAAAAGCAAAATTAAGTTACACTTTGTATTTCAATAAAAAGCTGTCGGACTCGGCATACAAAAAAAGGTAAAATTTTATCGAAGGCATAACTTTTTTACCTTGCAATCATCACCACCGGATACAAGCATTGATGGTTCTGTGCTAGAAAAATCAACACTCCACGCTCGTTTCTCATGCTCCTCATACTCTATCACACTCTGGATATTCCAAATTTTTATATACACAATACCAACTTGTTAAAACCCATCACAAGAAGAATATTTTAAATTAACCAGAATAATAGACATAGCATTTAATATCAGAAATTGGAATTGATAATGATCTTCAAAATACCTGTCTGGTGGCCATATCCCATACAGTTACTATTCCCTCATAATCACTACTGGCTAAATGGTTTTTCGTAGATTTGTTCCAACTTAAACAACTAAGTTTGAACTGTGTTGACATTTCTGCAACAGGTAAATGAACTTCTGCAGGTTCATTTACAACCTGAAAAGCACAAATCAAGTTCAACAATTATTTAACAAACAGTTGGGCTTTTAGTAACAGGTACCCCCCCCCCCCTCTTCTTCTCCTTCCCAAACATTTTTTAAAATGGTTATCCTTAAAATAATGGCTAATTATAAGGATCACAACAACCACATGAAGAGATATATGGTATCGTAGTGCATTTAAAGTGATAATCATTATTTTGTTTCTCAGGCATTCAAAGAAAATGCATTTGTTTCCATTCTTTCTCATTTATTATTTGTTATTACTTTAAAAACATATGGAGCATCGAGTGGTGTCAGTATGTTAACACTCCTTTTACAAAGCGTCTGTAACATCATTATGATTACTCATCATGCTTAATTGCTAGATTTGACATGTATGACAAACGCAAAAAAAAGAGATGGAGATCAAAAGCTCACCGAAGCAAAGTCAAAAACCTTTATAGACCTCGAGACTCCAGCAGTGGCAAACAGCTCATCATCGCGATCAAATTCTATACTGAGTTTACATTACATATATTGTTAAAGTTTGGCAAATTCAATTGTATAAAGGGAAGAACACATGCACATGTAGGCAAACCCAGAGACAGAGAAACAGCTGTGGTTTATAAAACAAAAATTCTTTTGTTTGTCAGTTCCTTTAGTACTAAACTATAAGATAAATAATATCCAATGTATCAAAAATATTTACAATCACAAAAGCAGGACAACTAACAACGCATACCAGAATAGATAATTTTAACTCCAGCAAAAAAGACAGATCCAATTCACCCCTACAATGGCGTTTAATTTTACAACCCTGGCAAACAAACATATTTCAATCATATTTGATCTATGGAACTCAAGTCTAGGAGTAGTAAAAGATTAAAATGTTTGACGAACGTTGTCACACCCACCTACATTATATAGATGATAGATATCAAGGGTTTTAACAATCAACATGAAGTCACAAGTATGATGAAGCATCCTTATTTTCATACTTGACTTTTCTCTATATGTTCCATTAGTATACACATAATTTTCTTAAAAATTTAAATGGATCAAAAGAGAGGAAAAATTCACCCTGTACTAATAGTAATACATATTTGGTTTGTTAAAAACTATATTCCATCTTAATATATTTGATAATCAAAGAAAACAAAAACAAAAGCGTAAGATTGGAACATGTTAGGTAATGGGTTTCTTACGTATTTTACAAGGTAACAGAACAGAATAAGTTCCTTTATAGGACACAAGCTTTGATCTACAAAAGTAGATTACTACATCAATAAAAGAATATCAGGTATATTCCAGTCCAACATAACGTCCAACTAACTATCCGAAAAATATGTTCACCTACCAAAGGCTAAATAGATAACAATGAAGCAGCTGTAGCTAGAAATGCAAAACAATCAACTCACCTTGATACTATGTTGGCAGTGTGCATAGGGTCTCCATGTCTAAGTTCGGCAATCACTTTCATACGACTGTTACAGTAAATTTAGTTATGAGTAAAAAAGACGGGACTTACCAAAAAACTAAAGTAAGGTAGGACTTTAAAAATAGAACTCTTGATTTCATTATCACACCTGTACCGTGTGAAGGTTGTCAGAACAGACTGAAAATCCGAAAGACCAGCACTAAACCCTTCCCTCTGCATGACATTTGACTGACTTTCGACCTTATTATCTACTTGATCCACCAATTGGCGACGCTTTTGTAAGTAACACTCTTGTAGTTCATTAAACTGCATTCCGGGATCAGAATTCACAATGAAAACTTATACTCAGTATGAATTTCAGCACCTTATTCAGTATGTATATCACTCTCAATTATGCCAAATCCTACAACATAAATCAAGTATTTTGTCTGACCTAGATTTTTAGAAATGTAATACGCAGCTACAAGAAACAACAGAACTAAAAGATGGTCAGCTGGTTAAGCACCAACTTTACAGTCACTATTTCAACTAGCCACATCAGAATAACCCCCCCCCCCCCCCCAAAAAAAAAGATCATCACAGACACATTAATTAATACCATTGTTTTGAGTTTTAAAATAAAAATTAAAAAAAAACTAACCTGCGAGTGCACCCGCTTTTTTCGGACAACAGAAAGACCGGATTGACTTGTACGTTGTGGGTTTGAAATATTCATATTATCCTTTTTATGATGTCCAAGCTTAATAGCTTGAGTTTTTACAGCAATATTCTTGGACAGAAAATTCCATGTAGACATTCCTCCAGGTGAATTTTGAGAGCTGGAGATGGAGCCATTATTGTTCTTCTCAACTGATGAAGACCAAGATCTAGTAGTTGTAAAATCATCAGTGGACATGTGTAGTTTCAGCGAAGACCTGTTCCTTGCTCTAAATGAATCGATTCTTTGTCTCTCCACTACATTTATGTCCTCTTTTACAAACTGCATATCCTTTTGTATCTGGAAAAAAAAAACTGTAAATCATCTATATGATTATCAACACGGATGGTTTTGCCCTATAGGTATCTATTTCAGTAAGATGTCAATAGGACGTTTTAACTGGAGATCAGCTACACACTAAACGATAACCCCTTTAAAGAATCAGCAATTCAGCATAGACAGTTACTACAGGTTTGCTTTTAAATTTTCACAAGCCTATACGGATGACTGCAAAATTCTTATGCCAAATACCTAAAACCTAGCTACCCATTATACCGCTGAATTAACATGAAATTAACTAAAAACATGAACTAGGTCCAAGTTTATAGTACAAATTTCTAGCAGGTGTGCCGAATATCTACGAACCTCATTAAGCTCATCCACTCTTTGTTTCCTTAAGTATTGCAGTAAGTCCAGCAGAATTTGCATATTTCTCTCCGCTTCTTCTTGCTCCAGTATTCTCTTTCTCTCTGCAAGCAGCGATAACAGTGCATCTAGTTCCCTTACTGACACCTCACAACCCTGTCTAACAATTAGAAGAAAATGTAATATATGACACTTCCAAGAAATAAAAACTTCATACATATGTTTTTGTACAGTCCAACTGGATCTACAGAGTGAAAAGAATGAGCATAAATGACGAAAAAGGATAAGCAACATTTCTGCTATTCAAGCAGCAGTGCTTAACAATCTTCGGATACATACATATTGTATGTCACTACAACTGCTTAATTGGGGGTTAAACAATTATAAAAATAAAAGCTTTGAGGAAACAAAACAAATTTACTTTATAAAAAAGCTTTAATGGCCTCCGCCACTAACAATTTTATGGCACATACATTCCGTAGTCACGCTAATCTATTATAAAGTCTCAACACAAGTCCTTCTGATTTTGCTCTCAATTTCCTTGAGCCATTCTCACTTAATCACGTGTTTACCCAATAAATTTAAATTAACTTAACGGAAACCTAGAATGTATATATTTAAACAGATGGGGATATATTAAAGATACAACTTTACTTCTCCAAAAAGAAATATTCCTTCTTTCTATATACAATGGTGATAAATCATCGCTTCAAATAGATACAGTAATAACTAGAATTTTGTTTTGCCATGTGTCTAAGTTTAATTATTATTCAAACAAGAATCTGATCCATGAGAAAATAAACTACAAGCAACAAAAAGCATTATCTTTGAAGATCCAAGTTCCATTAATATAGTAAAAGCAAGATCAATGAAGACTTGGAACAATAATCAAATAAATCAATATCTATAATCCTAATTTGATTATGAAATTTAATTTAAGACCAGTCTGCGTATTATATGGTTTAAATTTTAAAAACCTTCCCTATTCAACAAGCCAAATGAGGAACTGAACTTTAAGTATTTACCCAAAATGCAGAGTCAAAATGTCTGATACGGAACAAGTACAAACATAAATGTCAGAGCATGACCATAGATTAATGCAACACTTTCTTCATAACATAATATACAATTTCAGAAAAAATGAATGACATGTTTGATATTAACTACAAAAATGCATTGAATTGATTGACAGCTAGAACATGACAGATTTAATATTACTACATTTCCAAATATAATGACTCTACTACTACAATTTATGTTCCTTCAGCATTACAGTTTACCTTCGTCATAAATCGTAACCACGCAAGTATACAGCCCATAAAGTTCTTTATGACTGTGGTTCGGACATGAAGTTCATATCTTCACTGATAGTCCGATTAAAGGACTTCAGCCTTTCTTTTCTTAATAAGTTAAATTCTAAACGGACTACAACGATACTTGATTTAGAATATGTTAGCTAGCCAAGAGAAAGCATGAACCAGAACAGAAGAGCTTTCCCCACACATGAGTAAATATTTCATAGCAGCCTCATTAGACCGTGCATCTAAGAATGGGGAGCATTACAACAACAGAATAACAGGGACCAGTAAAGACTAATAACGAAATTGAAAACAAGTTAGATACTACCATACCAAGTGCATAAGGATTTACAAGATTTACCATATTAATGAGCATTATTTGAGATAAAACTTCCTATGTTTCAATGTAAATTATAGGGTTGATATTATTTGCAAAAAAGGGAGTAAGAGCATTGGAAAGAAGAAAATTTTTGATAGAGAACTAAATATATACTGTACTAAAAAAAGGAAACTCACCTTCTGTAATGATTGACGAAATTGTTCTGCAGAGGAGACAGTCTTTGAGATTTGACGGGCTGAAGCCTTCTTCAATAGCTAAAATGTGGTACATATAAAATCTTAAAACAAGAAGGTGTAATGTGAGGCAAACTAGTTCAAGGATGGAATTTTATTGAAGTTACAATATCTTCTTAACTTAATAATACGAATCATATCTCAATAGAACAGGTCAAATTATAGGTTAAAATATAAGACAACTCTTACTTGATAAATATGGTACCAACAGATTCTGACTCGGTAGGACCTATCCCTAAGGCTTGTTTCAAGCTGTAGAGGAAGAAGATCCTAAATATTTTTTTTTTCGTTCTTAAAACCTTACATGTACTACCGCAGTGCTGCTACGTCTCCAATTCAACACTCGAAAGATCATCAAAAGCAATTGTGTCAATGGGTATGTGCAATCAGGAAAAGCACTAGCCAAAGAAAACATATAAAGAACTAGGGATCTACAACAAACAATGCCCTCGTCTCAGCACTTAGAGATGAGCAATGCAAGGTCCACTAAGACAACCCAGCAAAATTTAGTTTCGTTCTGCATAATTATAGGGTAAGCCGGTAAGGTTAATAAACAAATCATACCAACGAACTATCATTGGGTGTTAGTATGTTACACATGCACCCCCACAGAAACAGCTACCCTCCGCCTAAAAACTTCTATCAGAATGAGATTTCTGAAAGAGGGCTCACTAAATATGGGTGATGGCTATATTTCTGGGAGCGAATAGTAATGACCATTTATTATGACCTGTCAAATTTTTTTTACAAACTTTTCTCACGATCATGATTTTTGTCTCAAGTAATGCACATATCATAAAATAAAAACTTTTTTTGACCGAAACTACATGATTTTTCCCTTCCCTCTTGATAATACACATTTCATTAAGTTCGGAACCCACTCAGAAGAAGCTTACACATTAATTACAACTTGGTCATTCTATATTGTGTCAGCCAGCTAACAGACCTAGATGCTCTCAAACACTTATGTGAGTGATCAATATTGCTCATTAGGTATGAGGGACTTCCAAAAGAGTTGTTAAGAGTGAATGAACATTGAACAGATTATGAGCGTGAATGATACATATACTATTACTACAAATTATCTCCAAGGTGACCTTATGTTGCATCGTTCTGATTCGAAACTGGATTGTCACGGGAAATAGTTTGGAAGTTGGAACTGATAAGAATAGTATTCTGCTGTAATAGAACAAAGGTGAAAAAGGAGTTAGAGAAAAGAAGGGGCAAAGATGAAGAACAGAAGGATGCAAAGCACATTACCACCCTTAGCTCTAAGATCAAGATCTTACGCTATATAACAAGCTCACTGACGCCGACCAACAACTTTTGAGGGCTTGACGCCAAGAAAATCACTATTCTTGGCATGAGCAAAGGAAGCTTGTGGCCATGCGTCATGTACTCACTATCCTGACAACCCGAGATTAGGCTATGACACTGCACAAGATGCGACTCATTATAATGAGCTGCCCACAACGGTAAGCTTGCCATCGACGGTTTATTTGAAATACTTCCAATTCAAACTCAAACATATTTCCAAACTAGTTCAGATTTTTTTCAGCTCGTAATATTCATTTGGTTTATTAGGTTAGGTAAGTAAATTAATTAACTTACTTGGCTCCATTTGGTTGTCTCTACAATAAGAAAGACTTTGATGGTCAGTGGCAACAATTCAATTCATCACTCATGCTACTCAGCCATCGCTACACTATTATTCGCATCATATTTTACTTGTGATTAAAACATTTCAATTAAAATTTGATGATCTATTGTACAATAACACCTCTTGATTAAAATACACAAATTTAATCATTAAACTTCTATAACAGAATCACGTCCCCAGTATCATCTATAACTCTACCTACAGTTTTCCAAGATCATCACTTAATTTCCAGATTTTATATCTCAATCACATTTATCCATTTCCTGTGGTGATTAAAAATTGAATTAACAACACGCGCATACTACAACTTATGTACTTGGTCAACTGTAACAAAACTACCTTCAAATACTAACTCAGATCAAATAGAAATCAAGTAAATCATATTCCTCCATTTCCTGAATTGATCAAAATTTGAATTACAACACGTGCAAACTACGATTAATGTAAAGTCAATTGTAACGAAACTAATACTAACTCAAATCAAACAGAAATGGAGCAAATCATAAGCGCAATTACGAAACAGTTCTCTCAATCATATTCCTCCATTTCCTAAATTGATCAAAATTTGCATTACAATACGTGCAAACTACGATCAATGTACTTGTCAACTGTAACAAAACCAATTCTTACTCAAATGAAATAAAAATGGAGCACATCATAAACGCAATTACGAAACAATTTGTTCCATCACATTCCTCCATTTCCTAAATAGATCAAAACACAACACTCGCTAACTACTATCAATCTATCGAAACTAGCATAAACAACAAACTCAATCATTTCCAAAACATTTCGCAATTATGAAACCAAACCTTATCAAGCACGAAATTAGGAAAGAGCTGATTAGCCGAAAGCAAGTTTCCACAAGAAGGACAATCATGTTTGTTTTCGAGATGCGTGATAATACAATTATAACAGAAGCTGTGACCACACGCTGTAACGAACGCGCCTCTCATCATCTGTATACAAATTGGACATAGCAGCTCTTTATCCACTTCCACCGGAGCTACGTCGCCGTCGGCGGAAGCTCCGGCGACCTCGGAGAAGGTGAAATCGGAGGAGGAGGCTTTTAGCTCCGGCTTCGCCGCCAGCGCCATATCGAATGTATACATACAGATTGATTGATGATGATAAATGTATGTATTGAAGTGTTGTGTGTATAGTTTTTACTTGGCGGCCGATAAATTTGACAAATAAGCCGGTAGTTTTTGTGTTTTTTAATAACGGTCTACGTAATCTCTTTTGGTCAATTCTGTTATTTTATTTTAAAATTATTTCTTTACTGCCTTGTGCCAAATTTGGATCATTCTTGGATCGCATTAATTTTAGGTTATTTGGATCAATTTTGGATTGAATTAACTTTTGATTATAACTATAACTAGTATTGGGAGCCCGCTTTGCAGGGCGGAAATTTTTTTGCACGTTTTAATCCTTATGAACTAAAATAAATTTAGTAAAATACTTTAATTGGTAATTTATAAGGTTTTTTTTTTAATTTATAAGAATTTGATTGCGTGTAAACAAATAAGATGTAATTTATAAGTCGATATATTAAGTAACCTTCCCTTTGATGAACATGCCATTCTTGTATGTTGACATTGTTGTACTTGAAATCTATTCCTGGATTTTTTTTAATTTTTTTTGGCAATTTTGAAATAGTTTTTTTCAAGGCATGAGTTTTTTTATTCTTTATTCTATAATTCCTGTTGTTTCATAGTTATGGAGATAATTCATAAAAAACCTAAATAAGATCATACAAACATAAAGATCGGATTCGGTTTGGGTCTAATTTGGATTAAGATCTGATGAAATTCAGTGCCCGTTTGGCTTACCTTAAAATAAGTAACTTATAGCTTAAAGTGATAAGTGTCATATAAGTGATAAGTAAATCAGAACTTATAAGTCAATAGAGTGTTTGGTAAATCAGAAATTATAAGTCAGTAGAGTGTTTGGTAAATCAGAACTTATAAGTTAATTTTTTAAAATATTTTCAAAATATTTGTTTTTTAATATATATAAGTGGATATCAATGGATAGATCTCGATGAGTAGAGAAATTTGATATATACATATCAATTTTTTAATGAACGGCTCAAAATATATATGATTTTGAAGATTTAAAGGATAAGAATATTGCGTGTATCGAGAAATAAGAATAAGTTGAAAGTTGAATGTTAGGATTTCTTAACATTCAACTTATCCCATATAAGTTGTTAATAAGTTCATTCACTTATTTTGCCAAACACTACAAAATAAGTTGAAACGGACTTTGGCCATATAAGCTAACTTATATGGTTAGCCAAACACCCCCTCAGATTAAGATCAGATGAAATTTGGTTCGGATCAGAATTGGTTCGGATCCTTTTGGATCATTACTCAATCGTTATTTTAATTTATGAGATTTAAAAAATACCTTATTATTGAATATAATATTTCTAGTATAAAATTATGTACTTCAAAAAAAAAGATGATTAAATAAATATGATATATTTGATGTAAAATTATTTTAAATATGCATTTTTCTTATGAATGGGTAAATATAGAATGAAATGTGCGTAAATGTAACCTGTTAAAATTATAACAACTATTTAATTCGTCATTTTCTAATTCGGATATAGTATTTCGTGTCATATTCGATTCGGATAATTTATTATTTGGTTTTCATCGGTTCCAGGTCATAATCAGGTCTAGTATTTCAGATTATTTATAGTTAAATTTTCGATTCAGGTATTTTTCTAATCGAAACAAATTGGATTTAAAATGGGATTCAGTTTCATAAATTTCGGTTCGGTTCTTTGAATCAAGACTCAATTTGACCTTTAAAAGGAAGTAATGGAGCAATCAAGACGCAGAGTAAAAGCGAAGACAAGTCTTTAGCATAAGAGAATGCAAGTCTTTGACAATAATTGATGACAATGGAGACTCATAAAAGCAACAAGAAGCTCTAATCATTTAGTAGTCACTTTGTATAACGATGTATTCATGTTTTTAGGGCACTCTTTTTCCCCCTTGAGTTTTTTCCCTTAGGATTTTGCTCTTGTGGGATTTTAACAAGACCCTTCTTTGTAGGGTTCTTCCTTTCAGACATGAAAGTTTTATTGTCTAAATGTCTGGGGGCAACATGCGTGAAGATGATGAACTTTCTTGATCGAAGGAAACTCCTTATTAGGATATTGTATTCCCTTACAATTCATTTATTAAATATATTTCATTCCTGACAAAAAAAACCCATTTTGCCAAGTCTAGTGCACTTACCTACAAAATTTATGTTTTAGAAAATTCAATTCAACTTACAGAAAAAATTCATATCATATTAAAAAAAATTCATAAATCACACAGGGTATAAGCCAATAAAAATAAAATCAAGATTGATAAATAATTTGTTAGTGTGTTTTAGCCTTTATAAGGACTAAATCATATATCTATTATAATAGAGCACAAATATTATTTACAAGGTGTGACCTTGTAAATACATCATAATCAAACAAATAGAATAAGTAATAAATGATTTTTTTATAGGCAAACAAATATAATACCCAAAAGATTATTGAATAGTTATCCACCATCTCCCACCAACAAACATGCATGTTCTTATAATAAAAGAGTATATTAATTATTTCATTAATTTGTTTCTGAAATGGAAAAAAGAGGTCGAACAAACATATGAATAAGGATTTAGAGTGTAACACATATAGCAAAGTCATATCCCTCGATGACATCAACAAATCCTGTAAACAAATATATTAGATGCAAACAACTAAAAGAAAATTAAATATTATCAACTACAATATACATATTTGAAAAACTTGTATTAAAAATAATATAAACATATGTCCAATCTAAATCGAGGTGGTTCTTTTTTCGCAATATTGCTATCAACAAAGACGTCCCTCTCTACTCACATGTAACTACATTTGTACCATACACCAACCTATTAATATTCGATATAAATTTTTACACGTATTATTTTTAAAAGAAAATGTACAAAATTTGACTAGACTTTCATACAAATGAACAATATTTCAATAATATCAAGTGCAAGTATATTTTTATGCAATTTTAGATAATGTAAAAGTCAAATATCAAAAAAATTATTGGACAAAAACGAGTACACATTTGACGAAAATTGGAAAGAAAATGATCCACACCAGACTCTCAATCCTGACTTGATTGCCTTTCTTAAATTCCTCCATCAATCTAGTTTGTTTACAATACCTTTCACTGAGAGGCTTGATCTTAAGTTCAGCCATTGAGTCTGCGTCAACAACAAGGAGACGTAATTTTACTCAAAACTAACAAAGTTGAGAAGTGATTGAGCAATAGGAACGAGGTGGAAATTTAAAGAGAGAAACAAAGAGAGAATCAGACAAACAAAGTATACATACAAAACTTGCAATGTTGAATACATTAACTATCAAACACACACACGCACTAAGCAATATCAATTTAAAATGATAAAATAAATTAACTATCAAACACACGCACACACTAAGCAATATCAATTTAACATGATAAATGGTTAGAGGACCACACAGACACAACATAAATACAAAACTAAATTCATCAACTATCACACACACACACACACACACTAAGCAAAATCAAATTGACATGAAAAAAGTGAACCAAAGACCACATGACCACAATATATAGGGGGTGTTTGGGAAGGTTATTTTCCAGAAAAATTGACTTATTTTAAGAAATTAGCTAATATTCCTAGCTTTTTTCTAAAAAAAGTACTTTTTTTGCAACTCATGGAATCTCAAACATACATTAAATACTTGTATAAATTGTTTTTATCAAAATATGAAATTTTTACCCGAAAATAAGTTCATAAGGACTTATTTTAATCTAGGCCAAACAACACCATAATATATATCATACAACTCACAATCACATGATATACCCAACTATCACACACACACACACACACTGAGCAAAATCAAATAATTAGCAATACACTTGCACTAATTAATGATAATCATCGAATCAATTACTAACACACATGAGTAAAATCATATTGATACAGAAAATCGAAACAAAGATTATATACTCACAGAGAGTAAGTGGAAGAAAAGCACGCTTATAGCTTAAGTTCAGCCATTGAGTCTGCAACAATCATGAGATATGTGGAATGTTGTGAGGAAACATTATTTATCAATTTTACCTTAATTCCAGTACAAATATGAGTATTGAATATACCAAAGAGAATACAGAGGGGGGGTGAATGGATTCTCTACTTTTCTTTTGAATCTGCTTAGTCGTGTATGTGTTTTTGTGCTCAAACAAATATGAGTGCGGAAATATAAGACACAACAACACAATACTCACTTTAATCTAATGTTTTATTAGATCAAAATGTTGCTACAACCTGAGAACACAATTTCGTATTCTCAGCTGCTTTCTCAGAGAGATATTACTTGTAAAAACTATTGATCACTCTGTTTTTGATACTTGCTAAAGAAGTAGGGTTGTTCACTTATATCATGTGAACAACTTGCTTACAACAAATAAGGTAGCAAAAAAATTTTCTTTCTAATGTGTCTATCCTATTTTAGTAAACATCCAAACTGCTACAGATTTGACTTCTTAGAACTCTGTTCAGATCCACTTCTTTAGCTCTTTGTCTCTTGTACTATCTCTCCAAGCTTCTTTGTAGGCTTTCCAACATGCTTTACAGTATGTGGTCCATAAAGCGTCTTGGCTTGTTGCAGGTTTCTGACTTGTACAATTCTTCAGTATTTTGTCTCCAAGATTGTAGTCGAGAAGTAACTCTGTTGGTGATTCGAGAACTAGAATTGGCTTAATCGATAACTCTGAGTTCTCGAATACTGTTGAGCTGACATATCGAATCACTTCTCGAATAAGTCCTTTCTCCAGGAATCCTTGAGATATCGAATAGAGCATTTTACTTATCGAATCCCTGAGATATCGAATATCTTCCTGAGTCATTGAGATATCGAATGGAACATTGACTTGTTGACTCCTAGAGAACTCGAATGATACTTTGACTTGTTGACTTTCTGAGTTCTCGAATAGAGTAGTAGACATATCGAATCTCTGAGATATCGAATAATGTCTTTGTAGATATCGAATCCCTGACTTCTCGAAAGCTAGACTTCTCTAATAGGTCAAAACACTTCTCGAATTGGTACTTAGGCAAATCTTCATTCTCCAAATTCCAACTGTGTTTATTTTGAAAGTCTTGGTCTTCAAGCTTGAGGCATGATCCTTGGAACTTCTTTCAAGCATTATTCTCTGACTTTAATTACAGTTACACAGGTAGAATTTGATGCTTATTACAAGTACTACAACAAGTAGAAACTCTACAACTAGAGGTTCCCTCAGTTAAGAGGTCATGTAGGTAATGCACAACATTACAGTCAATTAGGCTTGTTATTAGATGTATACAGACATGCCTCTGTGACTAACAAATATTTTTAATATAATTTTTTTAACTTGTTAATTTTTTTGAAAGACGTTAACCAACCAACCAACTAACCAAATATACCTTGTTTTGCTTATAATAGTATAATATCGATTTTTGCTTATAATAGTCTAGTATAGATAGATAGATATAGATAGACTGGTAAATTTTTGTTGTTTATAATAAATAAATTAATATTTTTAATATAATTTTTTAACTTATTATTTTTAGGAAAGTGTTAATAATTTTTTTGGAAAGCGTTAGCCAACCAACCAACTAACCAAATATACCTTATTTTGCTTATAGTATAGTATAGATGTGAGTTATTGTTACGATGGTTATCTTATTAAGTTTTTGTTTTAATGTAAGTTTGGATGTTAGAAGTTATTATGACATGTTTGTACTAAAAATTTCTGTTTTAATGTAATTTTGGATGTTAGAAGTTATTGTGATATGTTTATACTGAAAATTTTTGTTGTAGAAATTGCATATAATTTTGATTATTTTTTTAAGTAATTTGATGATTTTGAACTCTAGCTTCCATACTCTTTCCACTCTATCTGTAGAATCCAACATAGCAATAATCCTTTCTATATCATCTAGCTTGCCCCAATGCTGACATGTCCCTTGCCTGAATTTCTTCTGTCATCCATCAGTATATTTGATTTCAAGGCAGTCATCAACAATGGCAACATGACAGATTCTTTGAGCCCATAGGAAATGTAGTTGGTCTTCATCAAAGTCTTCATCTAGTGGTTGCAGTTTTAATCCTGGAATGATAGTTAGGGCCCTTGATTTAGATGGCTTTACTCTTCTTGCAGCTTGTTTGAATTTGATCTTTTTCACTTGGTTGCTTGGCAGAAACTTGTGACCTTTCCTGGTAGACCATTGTAGTACACCATTAGTAGTTTGCTTTTGGAAACATACAGATGGTTTCTTGAGTTGAATATCCTTCTCTTCTTGAGGTGGCAAAACAGTTGCAGAAGCCATAGATATAGATTTTGATAGGTCACTACTAACTGTATTCACCCTAGACTTAGAGTCTTGTGTTATGGTGAGGTTACAGTTAGCAATGCCTAAGGCTTGCTGTGTTCCACTTTTCCACTCATAGACTTTGCCTTGGTCATCATCATCCTTCTTGTCCTTGCTGTCCTTCTTCTTCTTCTTCTTCTTCTTCTTCTTCTTCTTCTTCTTGTCTTCATCACCCTTATCACTCCTGTGATGTCTTCTTCTCCCATCACTTTTGTCTTCATCTTCATCATCCTTATTTCTCCTTCCTTTGGCTATTTCTAGAATCTCACCTGTGGCAATGAAGGTTCTGAGAATGTGCAATGCCTCTACTTCTTAACCAGTTCTCATCCCATTCTTCTTTTGTAATTTATCAATAATGTCAATGATAATTCTGTGATTCTGGAGAGTGAGATCCTTGGGAATGACCAGCTGTTTGATATCCTCAATCTTTGTGCCAGACTGATAGATAATTGTTCTTGGATAAGTGCAAACTTCAGGCAACCTAGCTTGTTGACCATTCCTCAGATCAGCATATAGACTCTTGTTGTTCTCTCCCTTCTTCTCTATCAACCCTAGGATAGCATCAATCTATGTGAATTTTAGAGCCTTCAAGGTGTCATAAGATAGATGCCATATTTTACCACTGGTCACCATCATAATCTCCTTGAGATAGATTTGATTTAGCTTCCTTCGAATCACTGTCAGAAATATGATTTGTTCTCTCAGACTCCTTCTGTACTCCAATGTATCCCCTCCAACCTTTGCTCGAGAGACTTGCAGAAACTTCAAGAAGGCAGCATCATGATAAGTTTCTAAATTTGCTACTTCTATCAGCTTGGCCTCAGTAACTGCATCCACTTCAACTGGTTGATCTTTTTCATTTCTGGAGGTTTTAGCTTGCTTAGTTGGCATAGATTCGGCGACCACTGTAGAGGTGATGGTTTGTTTTTGGCCACTTGGGGTAGTGATGTGTACAGGAGGTAGAGTGACAGTTGGTAGAGAAGGTAGAGGTGCATTGACTTTGGCTTTGTCCTTGCCTTGAACATGAGAGGTTGTAGGTTTTGAGATTTTTGGTTGACCACCCTCAGTCATGATTATGCCTTTCTCCTTAGGCTTCTCTCCCTTAGTCTGCTGCTCCCCCTTAGGCTTTGATGTCCTTAAGTTCCTCTTCTCCCCCTTAGGCTTGCTGTCAGGCATAGAGGCTTTGGTAGAGACCCTTGGGTTGGAAGAGGTGGGATTATCAGATTAATCAGGTAGAGGGAGCCCCATATGCTTTATCATAGCAGACAGCATCAGTTGTTGATGAAGAAGAACATCAGCTGTGGTGGTAGCTTGAGTGTCCAACTTCTCAGTGAGAGTTGTTACTGTGTCTATAAGATGAGCATTTGACTGTTTGAGTGAGCTCACTTCTTTCTCCAGAGTATCCACCTTGGTGAATAACTCATTAGCTTTAAAGCCAGACAATGATTGTTCCTTGAGCCTCACTACCTCAAACTTGGTCATATTATTCACAGGGACCTCAGTCACCAGTTTATCTCCATATTGATTTGCAAACATGGTCCTCAGCATGGCATTGGCATCAGTTGTCTGACCAGAGAGATTCCGAACTTGAGTTGCTATATTGCTGACAGTTCCATGAAGCAAAGCCATGCCATTGTCCATCTTGATGCAAGTAGATTTGCAGTCTTGTATGGTTTTGAGGACATGATCTAAAGTTGGAAACTTGGTAGCAAATTCTCTCTTGATTTCTCCCACTATCTTGGCTGTTTCATCACACACCTTGTTGACTTCTGTCTTAACACCCTTGCCAAGATAGTGTGCAGCCTTGAGGAATCCCTTGTAAGAATCATTCATGGCTTCATACACTTCACCAGGAGTCAGAGATTTAGCATTTGAACCCAGTGAAGTGAGGTATTCCTCTCTTAGATATTGAAGGGCTTCATTGAGAGTAATATCATATTTCCCTTACAGCCAGGCATCTACATTCCCATCTCTCTCAGCCTCATCTGCTATCTTCTCTTTTTGCATCTCTACATCATCCCTGTGACACAACAGAATGGCTTCATAGTCTGGGTTTGACATATTGGATGTGACAAGGTTTTGGGCTATCTTTACAAACTCAGGAATCTGATCCACAACTAAGCTTTGAAGTGCTTCAACCGTCAATTGTGGTGGAGCAGACCCTGATCCTGAAGCACTGTCATGTTGCACAGGCTTCAGCCATTGTGACAGAAAGTCAGAGCTAGAGCTAGGCAAGCTAGACTCCTCAGTTACAGATGCAACTTCTGTAACCGGATGGAATGACTCTACTACTGGTGTCTCCACAGAAGTGGGATGAGTTACACCAGTAGTTGACACAGGCACAGAGTCTCTAGTGAAAACTAGTGAATCCTCTGTGTTTGTGATGATGTCATTAGGATATGCCCCAGCTAATATTCCCTCACCATCTAAATGTGGTTCCTGGGTGGTGAGCAAAGTGTCATGCACTAAGTCACTTGAGTCCATTGGCTCACCAAGAGAAGAAAATTCTTGGTGATCAATGCCTTGCTCCTCAATTGCTTGAGTTGAAGGCTCCAAAGAAATGTCATTGTAAGATTCTGAAAGAAGAGGGTCTTGTAGATTGGATTTTGGCAACTCCCCTTGAGAAATAAAGGGAGTTTCAAGTATGATGTGCTCTCCACTCAGTGTTGTGCCAGCCTTATCACTCTCAGGTGTTGACTCATTACAAGATAGTGCATTGGGAAGGATGCTTGATTCTATAGATGCACCCTGTTGAGAGGATACATCTAGTGAGCTGTTTGCCCCTGATTTTACAACTTCAACCATTTGTGTGACTGAAGAGGTGGTTTTCTTAGTTTTCTTCTTCTTTGGCTGTTGCAAGGGGACACAGGTGCCTCACTTTCTAAGCCTAATTCAGCATTCAATGCTGCTTCGGTTAGCATTTCCAAGGGTTCAAAGGCTATCTCCTTTCTCTTCTTTTTACTGACACCACCCTGTTGAGAGGATGATGCAGGTGGCTCTGTGTTTGGTTGAGGGGGTTGGTTAGCTGACCCTGGGTTAGCATTTTGTTCTACATGCTTGGCCTGTGCTAACTCAGACTTAGAGGCAAATGTTGGCATGTTGTGGGGGTAAGGCTCAAATAACCTCTTCATATGAGGGGTTATTACAAGCCTAACATCCGCATCATTCCTAGTCTCCAAGTTACCAAAAATGAGTTTGGTCATGGATTTCGGATAGCCTATTCTATTTCTATTCATCCCAGGCAATTCAATCAGATTATTATTATAGTTCCTGCATAATTAGATTACCGACATTGATTTTCCTATCATATGCCAGGGAGTATGCAATTTGCTGTGCAGGTGCACTGATTTGATCAAAACTCGACTTTCTAGCAGTGAACACATGTAGCAATGTGGCGAACACAAAACTCCATTCCTTTATGAGACACTTCCGGTTCATTTTTCCAATCTTGATTGTATCAGCATATCTGATAAAGTCGAAGAATGTAATCAAATCATCATCAGATACCAGAGGGTGATACAGCTCCTGATGAAATCCTAGTGCTTGATTCATATCCTCTGTAGTGATAGTAACCTCTTTCTCTTGTATTTTGCAGTAGATGATATAGAGGTTACTGCATTCTCGAGAGCAATAACTTCCACAGTGGCTGTCCTCCAAAACTGTTCTTGGAGATCTAGGTACAGAGTTGGGTTGGCTGAGAGTGCATCCTTGATGTATGACTCAGACATCCAGCGAACGAAGCACTTGAAGTTAGCATTGGGTGCTTCCACATCATTAGTAATAGCAATGAAGTTGGTGTGGTTAGGAATTGTGAGTTGGGTATTTGCCGTTTGAAAGGCATATGATGTAGCCTATTTGTATTTCGAGGATACAACTCAACTCAAACATGAATGTAATAGTAAATAGTATATCTACTGTCACATGGATCTCAAATGCATAATTGTCAAGAGAAAGAAGACAAAGTCAATCTACCGTTTTGAGGTATACTACACTTGAAGAAGTTCATTCAGTTGATCAAGCATCAGTGGAGTAATCAAGACAGTGGTTTCTATTTATATTGACAAGAGGTTCCTACAGTGGCAGAATACAGATTATAAAGGTTTGAAAAAGAGTGAAGAAAAGGAAGACATGAACCACAACTTTAAAGTCAATATATGAAGAACAGTCATTGCGGTTAGTCACTCATGAACCAGACCGTGCATCGAGTGTCAACATTAAACAGTGGTCATTCGTCATTAACTTCAGTGGTTCAAGCCATCAAGACTGGTAAAAGAGAAAATCATTGTGCAAGCAACAGAAGTGTTAAATTCATTAACCACAATGATTTTACTATCAAGTGGACAGGCTACGAGGAAAAAGAATTATCATAAAGAAATTCTAAGTGATATATTCTTAATGTTGAAATCCCGGTTAGAATTGTTGTATTTTTTACTAATCAAAAGGAGTCCGGTTTCAGATCCTCAAGAGATCGTAGCTTACACCTGGACGGGTTATGAGAAAATAGAATTATCACAAAAGTATGGAAAGTGGTATATTCTTAAAGTTGGAATCCCGGTTGGAATTGATATATTTTTTGTTAAGCAAAAGGAGTCCAGTTCCAGACCATCAGGTAACCGCAGCTTAGAGCTTAAAGATTTATTTATATTAATAAATATTTTATTTAATTAGAAAATTATATTTATAAATATCTAATAATATTAGATATTTATTTTTATAATTTCTGAATTAAATTAATTATTTCTTAATTAAATATTAGAAGCTGTGCGGGTTAAAAATCATTTCTATGGAGCTGTCCATAATAAGGATAATAAGCAGGTTATTTGTTTATTTAGTAAAGCAAGAATGAAGTTGTCGGCAAAAACAATTCATTCAAATGAATTGTTAAAGAATCAAAATGAAAAAGAAGAAGAAACAAAGCAACCTGCTCTGTCCTTCACATGCATGTTGTCGGACAAGGCAGCTCCTAAAACGCGCCTCACTACGCGCGTGAAGCCCACGCGCCAGAAGGAAAGCTTCATCAGCCCGCGCGTGTATTCCACCTCCATCTCCTGTGACTGTCCTTCAGCATGACACACAATCAGTTTATTTGTTTGGATTGTCTTAACGATTGTCTTGTTAGTTTATTTTTAAACTAACAAGACAATTAAAAGATTGTCTTGGTAATCATTATGCAGAGAATATCCTCATTAATATTCAAATTGATAGTCTTGATGATGATTAAAAAGGAAAAGTCTTCTACAGCTGTTAAAGCAAGACAAATATCTCAGAATTGGATTGTCTTGCCGATTGTCTTGGTGGAAGTTGATTGTCTTGCCGATTGTATTGCCGATTGTCTTGGCAGTACAAATTTATTATCTTGGTGGTTCTGATTGTCTTGCCGATTGTCTTGGCAATACAAAATATTTTATAAAAGAGGCAGAAGCAATCAGACAAAAGTGAGACACAACACAACTTCACATTCTTCACAAATTCTCTCCGAGCTGAACAAGAGAAAGACCAAGAGAAATAGTTTTGTTCTTCAAATAAATTCCTGTAAATTACTTCTGAGCTGTATCATTAAATCTGAATCGATAGAAATTGTTTACTTGTAACGTTGGAACTATCTAGCGAGTGTTTACTCCTAGATCTTATCTCTCGAATTACTTTTAGCATTCGATCTTTTTATTACAAATATAGAAAAGTTCATGTCGAATTTTCTATAGAATTTGTAATAATTAGTTGGTCATCAAACCATTGTAATTTGTACCTGTGTATTTAGACACACCCCATCAAGTTAATATAAATTTTATATTTAACTTGAATATCGGTATTCGTTTTATTCCGCATCAATTTGTTCTTGATTTAATATTTTAAGAAAAGAGCAAATTCGATTAAACGACATAGTTTGTATTCAACCCCCCTTCTACAAACTATTTTGGACCTAACAATTGGCATCAGAGCCTTTTGATTGACGCACAAATCAAGATCCGTATTTTTGTGGTCCTCCAATTGGATTTCGAATTTATTGACCCATACAGAAATTAAATCCGGTATTAGACCAAAAAGTCAACTCCTCTATTTTCGAATTCTTTAACCTTCAAAAATATTCATTTTTGAGATTTTTTATCTTTAAATAATTTGAACTTATATTCGAATTTTTTAATTCTTGAAATGATTAATTCTTGGAAATTTTGATTTTTAAACAACTTGAGTTTATTTTCAAATTGTTTAATTCTCAAAATTTTTAATTCTTGATAATTTCAAATTTTAATTAAATTGAATTTATTTTCGGATTCTTTAACTCTAAAAAATTATCATTTCTTGAGATTTTTTGATTCTTAATTAATTTGACTCTAATTTCGAATTTTAATTAATTTGAACTTACTTTCAGATTTTTTATTTCTCAAAAAATTTCGAGTCCTTGAAGTTTTTGAATTTATTTTAAGCCAATAGTTCTAAGAAGGTTGTTAGTTGAAGATTCCTCCGAATTGTCAAAGATGATTTGAATCTTTTGAAGAAAATGCATTGTTCAATGAAATTAATTTCTACCTACTGAAGAAAAATTTGTGGAAGCTCCTCAAAGTTATATCCATAGAATTCACTGGTTTTTCAGAAGCAGAAATGGAAGAGGTTATAATGGATAGAATTTTTCTCGAAGATTTGAATTAATTCTATTGATTCTGTGATATACAAACACTAAGTGGATTGCTCCAATGTAACATCTACTACAATTAGTGGATTGTACCAAGAAATATCTTTCAAGGAATCAACAGAGATTTTAGAAAAGTGGAATTAAGGAGGTTTGAGAATGAACTAGACAGTTAGACATCTCAGTCAGAAATTAATGATGGAACCTCAGAACATACATGAAGAGTTACTAATTTAGAAAGAGTACAAATGTTTAATCCAAGAATTAGGCCTATCTATTCCGAAGCAGAAACTCTTCAGGATACAGTTCAAGAGGTGGCTACAAGACTGAGTTGGCGGAAAGAACAAAACATGATATTTGCAGTTATGAAAAGTTTTATGTGATAATAACTATCAAGATGTGCAACATGGTACAGAATTCTGACAAACAAGGATGAATATGGATTCATTAAATGAGATGAAACAGAAGCATCAGTGCAGAACTTATCTTGCTGAAGAAAAGAGTTGGGATGGATCAGATGATGATGAGAAGAGCATAATTAATATCTTGCCTTCATAGCAATCTCTGAAGATGATTCACCTCACATGTCTCAGGTATCAATTCTTCGAACTAGTGTAATATGTAATTCTCAGAAATTCAAAGCATGTTAAGATCTTAGTTTTTAATTGTTATATCTTTGGTTAGAAGATCTTATTATGTGTATGAATATTTGTTGAATTTAATTAATTGCAATAGTGAGTTAGAAGTGTTCCTTAGACAATATCTCTCAATTCTTAAATGATATATGTCAAGCATATATGACCTCTGCTTAAGCTAGTTTCAGGATCCCCAGTAGAACAAGATTGCTTATTCATTCTGAATTGTTTGTTAAGGTTTAAAAAGTTTAAAAGATGGAATAATTACTAGGGTGTCAGTAGAACATCAAGTCATTTGTAAAACTCACTTAGGTAATAGAGATTATATAATATAATATAACAATAGGAATGGATTGGATAGAATTAGTGATTAATTGTTAATTCTACTATTCCATGCATGTTTAGAAAATTATTGAATATCTTTAAATCTACTTGCTACCTGTTACACAAGTGTACATAGGTTAAAGTAGATAGTACTGAATTTTTTAAAATGCATAACATGCCTAATTTGCATAATTCTTATCTGCAATGTTTTAATGCTGAATGTATGCAATGTATTCTTATTATCATGCCTGCTTATTTCAAATGTCATAAATGCATTTCCTAGTATTTGCATTGATCATAGAAAAAACATGTTTAATAATAACAATAAGGTACAGACTGCTAGTCCTCCTTATGTTAGGAAGGAACCATTATTCTCCTTGCTCAGTGAATATTTTGTCAATGACATTAAAAAGGAGAAATGGTCAGTCAAAGATAAGAATGAGCATGTTAAGGTTAAAACTGTTGTTAACTCTAATAAAAGAGAAATCTCTAATCCATTTGGACCCAATTAAACAATTTGGGTACCAAGAACTTTTTATCAATTTGTGAATGTAGGGCTAAACAGGTTAATCGATTATGCATTATTATTGATTTATTAAAAGCATATCATCGAAGAAAGAACCCTACTATCAAATGTGAATGTGAAGACAGGCCAAGTGGTTTATCCCTTGGAGACAACAGCAAGGGTATGACCTAGGGTCAAGGCTATTCAATAGCTAAGGAATGTTGTCAGTAATAAAGCATCTTTTACAAGATGAAGAGCCTACTGTTCGAGGATTAAGGAAAGAGAACTTATCTGTAGCTGACATGGAATTTCAGTCAAAGGTGAAGTCAACAAGGTCAAATCTAAAGCTTCATCAGACAAGAGTTCAGCTATGACATAAGGAGCTCTCTCACCTGAATGTCATATCAAGAGATTCTTTCCTGGAAATCGAATCAGTAAAGGAGACTACCTCATCTGGAATTAAAGTAAAATAAAGTTATGAGGCATGTCATAAAGGGAAGTCAAAGAAGCATCACACAGAGGTTCTACATCAAAGAAAAATATACTTTAGTAGTGATGACTGATGACTTCTCTCAACAAAAAAAATTGTTATTCAAACAATCTGAAGACAAGACACCACTGATGGTGATTGATCACATCTAGAAGAGTGTCAGGAAGCAAAACTGACTATGACAACTTGGAGACCAGATTACAGGACCTATTAATTAGTGTTCTAGATAATTTCTGCACCTTCAAGAGTATTAATGCTGAAGCAGTCAATAGTTTGCTACTGACATGATCGAACCCTGATCAGTAAGAAATATAGGAAGACCCCACAAGTATGTAGGAAATTGTTTTGCAATGATAAATGAAAGTGAGCATCCTAGTAATCAGCTAATGCTCAAGAGGTTAATTTCCTTGGTTACTCAGTGGAGTCAACAGCCTACAGGGTGATTGTTATTAATCAACAGAAGGTGATTGAAAAGTCTTAGTGATGTTCAATAACCTCTAGCTCCCAGCTGTCAATGGTGATGGTGATTCAGATCCAAGCAATATCAAACATGGAGAATCTTCATGTAAACCCAGCAGCAGCTTAGGGGGAACAACAGAAGGATCAACTAGTCAACTCAACACCACAATAAAAGTCAAAGGATACTATGAGAACATATCTGCCAAGACAAAGAATGTTGACTCAGTTAATTCTTTGTCCTAGTTCTTAGTGTTTCTAATGGTGGAAGTAAAAGACTAGCAGAGCTTCAAGTACTAATGATTATTTCTTTAGTTTTCTTTTAGAAGAAACTAAGAAAGCTACAAAAGCTCTGAAAGATTCAGATTGAGTGATTGCAATGCAAGATGATCTCAATCACTATAAAAGGCAGATTGAAGGGAAGCTGGTATCCAGACCAAACAACAAGGCTGTATTTGGTATAAGGATAACCAGAAGTTTTACTGGATGTCAAGGCATTGTTATGAGGGACAAGGCCAAACTGGGTGCAAGATTATAAGCTGATAAGACAGTATATCTAACAAGAAGCACCAGTGACAAGACTTGAGGATATCAGGCACCTGTTGTACATTCATGATCATAATGGACATCTGGACCTACTGAATCTGGATGCTAGAGGAATGTGAACAAGTGCACTCCTAGTTGGTGAGATAATTAAAAATCTTTACAGGTTAGTATGAACTGGTATCATCACTCAAGCAAGCATGGAAGACATGGTATGACACCCTACCTATAATTTAATATTTGGTATCAATCTTTAACAGTTGGTATCTTTTAACAATTGGTGTCACATTTATAGAACTCTCTACATCTTTAGGCACAAACATAAATGATATGTATGTGCAATGATATCTTGATTATATTATATGTTGGTCTACTAACTATAAATTGGGATCAAGATATTTGCTGTTTTGATGTTGGTAAAGTTGCAATTCTTTTGATTTACTTCAGTAAGCCAAAAGAATGATGACAATAAATGTAAGTCAAGGATCTTTTGTTTCTATTCAGAAGATTCTAGACCTGTCAAGACTACATGCCAACACACCACTATAGCTGGCTTTTGACCTATTAGTTTGGACCTAACAAGTTGGTAATCAAAAATCTTAAGATGGACCCAAATCCAAGGAAATGGTACCCTAGAGATATTTGACCCAATAAGTTCAGGATCTACTAATTAGGACCTAATCAGGCTATAGAGGAATCATCAGCTCATTATCTTATTCAATTGATAATAGATCACTTACACATATTTTATTTTAATATGCAAATGTGCAAGGCCCCAAGTGGATCCTAGAGAATCTATTCTTGTAGTTATTACACTTGATTTTCAGATGTCTTAAGTTGGACCCAAATCTGCGGAGATGTTACCCTAGAGACATCAGTTCTGACATGTTTTGCTGCATAGAGACAGATCAAATGAGTTGTACGAAAGCAGGAGAACACAAGGAATCAAATTCATCTCCAACAACTCTGTGGAACACTCAAGGACTAAGCAACTTGCATAAGGTATCAATTATTTCGAGAGCATGTCTTTATTTAAGATTAACTTGCAGACATGTTTGCTAAATCACTTGATGAAATTAATTTTTCAAGATTGGTTTGTAAACTTGGGATTTTATTAATGCTATATGATTTGTAAATCCCATCTGTTAAGTAATTATTAAGTAAGCTCACAAGTATTCAATTGTCTGTATCGAAAGGACTTGTGAACTTATTTACATCCAGACCTCACACTCAAAATTATCTGTTGAATGATTGCCATGTGTATAATTGTAAGATATTTCAATGGTGGTTATTTAAGGATAATTTGAATACTTAAATGCTAAAATCTAACTCATAGAGATTTAGTATTTATTTATTTAATTATTTATTTTAATTAATATGAGTTATAGAACCTAAAGCAATTCAAATTAGTATTTGCTCTATACCTCATTTATCAAAATAAATCTGAATCATAACTAAATTGGACCTATCTGTCTTGGTCTTCAATTAGTTGTGAGATGTTAATTCTAGTGAATTTATCAATGCTCCATTTTCAGAAATTCATTATAATTAATATCATGGTTCTAACAATTGGTTGTATTGAAGTTTTGACTTATATCAGTTAATGATATGTAGTTAGAATCCTATTTACTAACTAATTGTGAGATATATTGGTATGTGTGAAATTACTTAGAACTCCTCTAAGTAATCATTGTTATATCTTTTACAATTCACTCATATTACTATGCATAGTATGAAAATTCTCTAAGTAGAACTATGTATATTGAAATATCTAAAGTGACCATTGTTCAGTTACTTGGAATAATTTTTATGCTTATTTGCAATCCTCTAATCACTTTGATAATAAATGTTATATACTATGGATCAAGGTGTATAAGACTTAGAATATCATTTCTAAGATTGCAGACAAGACAGCTTTGGTAATCGAGTCTTATTTATAGAACCAAGGTTGTCTACCAGTAAACAGTTGTTAGGAGTTAACAATTGTTATTATCGAGGAGTTGCCTTGAAGTCATAAGTTTGAAATGTTATATCTTAAGAGCTTGTGTATTTCTTGTCAACTAGTTCCTCGTACTTATGAATATCAGTGAATGATGTTTTTAAGTAGTTAGATACTAATATTCATTCTGTCAATTGGTACTCAATGTAACAATTCAATCTTCACTAAATTGCATTTATCTTACAATAGATTGAATTTATCAAACAATTGGTATCATTGAATATTTAGTATTTAGCAGTGATTATTTATATCCTAGTTAAATTATGACGTGAAGCAATTCAATGGTTTATTTGCTCATAATTTAATTTTGGTAAAGTAATCATAAACACAATTACTTGCATTTTAAAGTATTTGATAAATACTAGCAGTTGGTATCAAATAGTAAAATATTTGCTTACTGACAATTGCTAGTTATTCTGATACTTTATTGCAAACTAATTGTGATGTATATATTATCTCTGATGATATTACTTAGGATTTATTCTGAGTAAATTTGTCTTATCTATAAATCATTAGTGTTAGTATAAATTAAGGTGTTCAACTTTCTAAGTAAGTGAGACTTAAAGTTACATTCGGTCTCCTATCATATTTTGAAGTGGTGAAGATTTTTCAAAATTAAATTCTCTAATTCTGGTTATACACCACTTTATACATATGATAGTTCTTAGAATATTTTACATCCATCAGTCAATTACTTAGTTTATGTTGTGCTAAGTAATGAAGTGCCAAAGGAGAGACATTGGTTATCTGTACTTATGTACTTGGTAATCTTTGTTACCTAAACGACATCAAGTGCTTGTATGAGTCTTTGCACTAACTTTGTGTTAAAGTTCTCTATACATAATAAGCACTTAAAGAAAATCTTTCTTTCTAAATTACTGCGAAGTCAAGAGTTTGTGTCTTTTAAAAATAAAACGACCTAGTTTTCATTAAAAGACATGACAATACATTGATTTATGCATAAATACAAACTCTTGCACATTAACAGTTTTTAAAAGAAAAACTCAATTTTTTCTACAGTTGTGATTGCTTATATTGTAAAACTTTTTGAAGTCACAATTGTACATCATTTCTCTCATTGGATATAATGCATATGTTTTCACACAATGTTATGGTATGATGTAAATGCATTCTATCTCTATATTGCTCTATTGCTATGTGATGCAGGTTCAGCTCCTAGTGGAAGTTTTCTCACATTGTAAGTCATGAGGTTGTAAACCCAACAACTTCTATCCCGGACTATAAATCCAAATCTAAACACATCCTAACTTACCCCCTGAAGTGGAAGTAACCTATTAGAGTAAAGGTCAATAAGGGAGTAAATGTACTTGTTACAACAAATAAGGATGTGAGGGATAGTAAACCCACAGCTCTACCTCTCATGGAGAATAGTCTTATACAACTTGAGGTATCTGTAAGCTCGCCTGCATTATCCCAAAAGGATGCAGAGCTGAAAATGGCACTAAAACATTCTCTGGATTCATTCTCTTAAAATGATGAGTCTATTGAAATTAGCTTGTCGGCCAGGGCATCTGTTGGTAAGTCACTACCTCATACACAATTCTAAAATACTTTCTATGCACAAAGTGAGATTGCACACACTAATAACGAATTGACGGAAATAACTAATACTTCGACCATTTTACGGTTAGGATTATAAGTTAAAGGTTCCTCAAAGAACCAAGAGTCTTCACAGACCTCGAGTGAAGGTATTGATCTCAATGCAAAATTCAACAAGATCATTATCTAACTCCCCAGAGGGAACATCTCTGGATCCTACAGGTATCGGATCCGACATAGGTGCGGATCGGCAACTTGTTAACTATGATTCAGATTTACCTGATGAGTTTAACAAGGTGATGTCTTCATAGACATTAGATGAAAACATAATTTTAATTCTAAGTTTTGATTTCATTGTTTACCTTCTCAGAATTCAAATCTGAAACCCATAAAAAGGGGAAAATTTTTATCAACTTGTAGATTATGACTCAGATTCGTCTGACGAGTCTAACGAGGATCGGGGATTTGCGAAACCCCATTGCACCACCAGTGACCTCTCTAGAAGGGGCTATGGTGAATTTTCCTTGCAGGTACACATGGATGTTGGAGCTATGAGAGATAAGAGTGATACACTAGTGAGCATGAGTGTAAACACTTGAGAGTTGAGATCACTCATTTTAAGTGATATGAGTGGAGAGATGAGTTAAACACTTGTGAGGTACATGAAACAGAATCACACACTCACAGTGAGGAAGAAAGATAAACACCAAATCTCATTCCCTATTCCCAAACAAAGTTTACTTACAAGATTTGGGAGATACAAGGAAATTGTCGGAAGATTTGGTTGTCAGGATGATCAATAGTGAGGCCATTCTATAATATCTAAAGGGCAAAGTTGATCAGTCTACATACTTCTATTCTGGAAGTCTTCATGAAAATCCTTCAACACAAGAAAAACTTCTTTTCTTTATTGCAACAGACAATGTTATATGTATGAAGAATCTGTTGTACTAAAGGTAAGAAGTGAGTTATAATTTAAAATATGGTATCATCTAATTTACATTTGGATGTTTGCTATAATTGAATGCTTGGAGGATTACTCAACTAAGGGGGAGAGATATACTGAAGAAGATATACTCAAAGATTGCCTTAGTAAGAGATACTCAACTAAGGGGGAGAGTATAAGCTTACCTTAGTGAGGGGGAGATTTTCTATCTAAGGGGGAGAGATATGAAAAAGGGATATACCTTAGAAATGGGGAGTATTCACCGTTATAAGGAGGTAACATATCACCTTAGGTAGGGAGACATAAGGAAGGAGAGAAGTATGAAACGACAAAGAAGAATTCTTCAGTATGTGGTTGAAAAGTCATATTCTTTACCACTGAAGAATTCCCAAGTATCTGCTGATAATGTTCAATATTAGATGTAAAGGGTTATCAGGCAGATATGTCAAGAAATGAAGATGAGTTACTTAATAAAGATCAGTTCATTGCCAGAAGAACAATCATCTATCATTTCATCTACTGAGATTCTGGAAATGTTATATCTAAACCAGAAATGTTTTTTTTATGTATTATTTACTAGAGTTCTTTAATGTTTTATCTTCTTTGTTTGTAGTTGAGTTATCCTCTAGATATTTGCTTGTTATTGTCTAACAAACAAATAGGGGAAGATTGAAACGCATATGATGTAGCCTATTTGTATTTCGAGGATACAACTCAACTCAAACATGAATGTAATAGTAAATAGTATATGTACTGTCACAGGGATCTCAAATGCATAATTGTCAAGAGAAATAAGACAAAGTCAATCTACCGTTTTGAGGTATAATACACTTGAAGAAGTTCATTCAGTTGATCAAGCATCAGTGGAGTAATCAAGACAATGGTTTCTATTTATAGTGACAAGAGGTTCCTACGGTGGCAGAATACAGATTATAAAGGTTTGAAAAAGAGTGAAGAAAAGGAAGACATGAACCACAACTTTAAAGTCAATATATGAAGAACAATCATTGCGGTTAGTCACTCATGAACCAGACCGTGCATCGAGTGTCAACATTAAACAGTGGTTATTCGTCATTAACTTCAGTGGTTCAAGCTATCAAGACTGGTAAAAGAGAAAATCATTGTGCAAGCAACAGAAGTGTTAAATTCATTAACCACAATGATTTTACTATCAAGTGGACAGGCTACGAGGAAAAAGAATTATCATAAAGAAATTCTAAGTGATATATTCTTAATGCTGAAACCCCGGTTAGAATTGTTGTAGTTTTTGCTAATCAAAAGGAGTCCGGTTTCAGATCCTCAAGAGATCGTAGCTTACACCTGGACGGGTTATGAGAAAATAGAATTATCACAAAAGTATGGAAAGTGATATATTCTTAAAGTTGGAATCCCGGTTGGAATTGATATATTTTTTGTTAAGCAAAAGGAGTCCAGTTCCAGATCGTCACGTAACCGCAGCTTAGAGCTTAAAGATTTATTTATGTTAATAAATATTTTATTTAATTAGAAAATTATATTTATAAATATCTAATAATATTAGATATTTATTTTTATAATTTCTGAATTAAATTAATTATTTCTTAATTAAATATTAGAAGCTGTGCGCGTTAAAAATCATTTCTATGGAGCTGTCCATAATAAGGATAATAAACAGGTCATTTGTTTATTTAGTAAAGCAAGAATGAAGTTGTCGGCAAAAACATTTCATTCAAATGAATTGTTAAAGAATCAAAATGAAAAAGAAGAAGAAACAAAGCAACCTGCTCTGTCCTTCACATGCATGTTGTCGGACAAGGCAGCTCCTAAAACGCGCCTCACTACGCGCGTGAAGCCCACGCGCCAGAAGGAAAGCTTCATCAGCCCGCGCGTGTATTCCACCTCCATCTCCTGTGATTGTTCTTCAGCATGGCATACAATCAGTTTATTTGTTTGGATTGTCTTGTTAGTTTATTTTTAAACTAACAAGACAATTAAAAGATTGTCTTGGTAATCATTATGAAGATAATATCCTCATTAATATTCAAATTGATAGTCTTGATGATGATTAAAAAGGAAAAGTCTTCTACAGCTGTTAAAGCAAGACAAATATCTCAGAATTGGATTGTCTTGCCGATTGTCTTGGTGGAAGTTGATTGTCTTGCCGATTGTATTGCCGATTGTCTTGGCAGTACAAATTTATTATCTTGGTGGCTCTGATTGTCTTGCCGATTGTCTTGGCAATACAAAATATTTTATAAAAGAGGCAGAAGCAATCAGACAGAAGTGAGACACAACACAACTTCACATTCTTCACAAATTCTCTCCGAGCTGAACAAGAGAAAGTCCAAGAGAAATAGTTTTGTTCTTCAAATAAATTCCTGTAAATTACTTCTGAGCTGTATCATTAAATCTGAATCGATAGAAATTGTTTACTTGTAACGTTGGAACTATCTAGCGAGTGTTTACTCCTAGATCTTATCTCTCGAATTACTTTTAGCATTCGATCTTTTTATTACAAATATAGAAAAGTTCATGTCGAATTTTCTATAGAATTTGTAATAATTAGTTGGTCATCAAACCATTGTAATTTGTACCTGTGTATTTAGACACACCCCATCAAGTTAATATAAATTTTATATTTAACTTGAATATCGGTATTCGTTTTATTCCGCATCAATTTGTTCTTGATTTAATATTTTAAGAAAAGAGCAAATTCGATTAAACGACATAGTTTGTATTCAACCCCCCTTCTACAAACTATTTTGGACCTAACACCATTGTTACATAGAGAGACGAGAGAAGAGAATGAAGGTTGAAGAAGAAATTTAGCTTTTGAAGTTAGGGTTTTCAGAGGTTTTGGAACTTTAGATGCTTGAGAAATCGAATGAAATGAAACGAATAGATGTAAAACTGTATAAGTATGAAGTACTTGAATTGTCGATTAGATATATGTTTTGTATCGATAAGTCAGTCATTCGAGAAGTAGGAATCAACTATTCGATAAGTCAAGAAAGTCTTAATTGATATCTCAAGCAGTTTGTAACTCACAGCTGGTTATTATCTACCTTAGAAATAATTCCAAATTAAATAAAATATGTTTTTATGAGTGATTTAAAATTCTGAATAAAAACCAAAAACGATTAAGATTCAGCGAAAATTCAGCCTTTTCAAATGATTCGACAACTCAAATGTTCTATTCGAGAACTCAGTCATTAGAGAACTCAAATGTCCTATTCGAGAAGTCAGGTAAGTCTCTGTTCGATTTCTCCAAAATGCACTATTTGAGAACTCAAGAGTGTTCCAAATAGACTTGTTAGAGAAGTCGACCATAGACATGAAAGTCATTAAAGAAGTCTGACTTATCGAGCTACACTTTCCACTCATAAAGGTTAATTTTCACTACCTTTTCAAAATTCACCAGAATTATTCAAATAAAGAATATTCTAACAAATTAAATAATGATAATCTTAAAATTTCATAGAAATTTCAAGCTAATTTGAATATGATTTTCAACATATGCAACAGATTTGAAATATTTATAAATCATATTTCAACCAACACTTACTTCAAAAATATTGAGAATTTAAATAAAGTAAGTGTTTACTGCTGCAACAATCTAGTTGATATTTTCACTTAGCCAGATTCTGAAGAATTCAGCATTCCAATTTCACTAACCATCCTTGTGAAGGTGGCTTCATCCAATGGCTTAGTGAATATATCAACTAACTGTTTATCTGTAGGGACATAATGCAACTCAATGGTTCCATTAGTTGCATGCTCCCTAATGAAATGATATCTGATGTCAATGTGCTTTGTCCTAGAATGATTGACAGGATTGGCAGCTATAGAGATTGCACTTGTGTTGTCACACATGATTGGAATTCTTTCCAAAACAAGTCCATAATCTCTAAGCTGATTTCTAATCCAAAGCACTTGAGCACATCAACTTCAAGCAGCTATGTATTCAGCTTTAGCTGTGGAAGTTGACACAGATTATTGTTTCTTGCTGTACCAAGAGACTAACCTTTGTCCAAGAAACTGGCAGCTACCTGAGGTGCTTTTCCTATCCACTCTGCATCCAGCATAATCAGCATCAGAATAACCAACCAGATTGAACCCTGTGTCATTAGGATACCATAAACCCAAGTTTGGAGTGCCCTTCAGATATCTAAAGATCCTTTTTATAGCAATCAAATGTGACTCTTTTGGATTTAATTGAAACCTTGCACACAGACATGTAGCAAACATGATGTCTGGCCTACTTGAAGTGAGATAGAGTAGAGAACCAACCATGCCTCTGTAGACTGAGATATTTACTCTCCTGCCTTTGACATCTTCATCAAATTTGGTGGTAGTGGCCATGGGTGTCTTTGCAGGTGAACAGTCTTCTAAGTCAAACTTCTTTAATAAATCCTTGATGTACTTGGTTTGACTGATGAAGATACCATCCTTCCTCTGACTAACTTGCAATCCAAGAAAGAATGTTAACTCTCCCATCATACTCATCTCATATCTGCTTTGCATGAGCTTAGAGAATTTATCACATAGCTTCTCATTTTTAGAGCCAAATATGATATCATCCACATAGATCTGAAATATAATAATATCATTACCATGCTTCTTGTAAAACAGTGTCTTGTCCAATGTGCCTCTAGTGAATTGATTTTGAAGAATAAACTGTGATAAAGTGTCATACCATGCCCTTGGAGCCTGCTTAAGTCCATACAATGCCTTAAGCAATCTGTAGACAAATTCTGGAAAATGTGGATCCTCAAAGCCAGGTGGTTGTTGCACATAAACTTCTTCTTCCAACTCCCCATTCAGAAATGCACTCTTGACATCCATTTGATAGACTTTAAAGTTTGAATGAGCAGCAAATGCCAAGAAGATTCTAATGGCTTCTAGTCTAGCAACAGGAGCAAATGTCTCATCATAGTCAATGCCTTCCTGTTGAGAGTATCCTTTTGCAACCAACCTTGCTTTGTTTCTTACTATTACACCATCTTCATCCATCTTATTCTTCAGAACCCATTTTGTTCCAACAATGGTTCTGTTCTTTGGTGCAGACACAAGTTCCCATACTTTGTTTCTTTCAAATTGATTCAGCTCCTCTTGCATAGCAATAATCCAATCTGGATCCAACAGTGCATCATCAAGTTTCTTAGGCTCAATCTGAGATAGAAGGCAACCATAGAGGCACTCATTTTGAGTTGCTCTCCTAGTTCTCACTCATGCATTTGGATCTCCAATAATTTGCTCTGCAGTGTGTGACCTATCCCATTTCCTTGAGTGCTCAGTTTGATTTCTCAACCTTGATGTTGCTTCATCATCCAAGTCATGATCATTTTCATTTCCTCCCCCTGTGAAGTTGATACTATTCACAGGTGTGTCTTGGATGCTAGTCTCTTCACTGTTGATTGGATCAGATTCTTCTCTTGTTTCATCATTCACTTGAGTTTGTTGAACTAGAGTTTCAACTTCAGTTTCAATCTCTTCATCAGAATCATCTAGATTTTCAAACTTTAATGGATCTCTATCTTCATCATTGGCTTCTTCTAATCCAGGTAGTTTGCTGTCATCAAATGTCACATCTGTGCTTTCCATAACTTTCTTTTGACTGATGACATAAACTTTGTATGCAATTCTCTCCATAGAATAGCCAAGAAAAATTCCTTCAAATGCCTTTGCATCAAACTTCCCAACATATTCTGAATTATCTTTTCAACACAAAGTATTTGCTTCTTTCCAGTCATCAAATTGTAAGGTGTCTTTCCATTGTTTTTGTTGATGAGGGTTCTGTTCTGGATATAACATGCAGTGCTCACAGCCTCGGCCCAACAACATGTAGGCATCTTTGCATCAAGCAACATTGTTCTAGCAGCCTCAATTAGAGTTCTATTCTTTCTCTCAACTACTCCATTTTGTTGTGGAGTCCTTGGAGCTGAGAATTGTTGAGAAATGCCATTCTCTTTGCAAAATGCTTCAAGTAAAGAATTTCTGAACTTTGTTCCATTATCACTTCTCAATGTAATCACACTTGCATTGTTGGCTTTTGATTCCTTATCAACTTTCTTTATGTGCTCAATGATTACTTGTGGACCCTCATCCTTTGATGCTAGAAATTCCACCCATGTATACCTTGTGTAGTCATCAACCATCACTAGGGCATACTTCTTTCTTGAGAGTGACATAATATTGACAGGCCCAAACAAATCCATATGAATTAATTGCAGGGGCTTGAAGATTGATGTCACTGTCTTTGATTTGTGGCTTGACCTTTTCATCTTTCCTTTTTGGCAAGCCTCACACACTCCTTCTTGACAGAATTCAAGTGTGGGCATGCCTCTCACTAACTCTCTTTTGACTAGAGAATTAATGGCCTTGAAGTTCAGGTGTGATAACTTCTTGTGCCATATCCAACAATCTTCATTTGATGCTTTTGAGTAGAAGCAACAAACTTTGTCCTTGTTTGCAGAGTCCATATTGGCTACAAACAGGCTTCCTTTTCTTACTCCAGATAGAGGAAAATCACCAGTCTTCTTGTGGGTGATCAAACATTCATCTTTGTCAAAATTTACCTTGAATCCTCTATCAGTAAACTGACCAACACTTAACAGATTATGCTTGAGACCCTTGACTAGTGCTACATCTTCAATGATGACATTACCAACTTTTAACTTGCCATATCCCAATGTGTTACCCATGCTGTCATCTCCAAAAGCAACCATTGGGCCAGCCTTCTCCTTATATTGTGATAGTAGGGCCATATCACCAGTCATGTGACTTGAGCATCCACTGTCCAAAATCCACATGACCTTCTTTTCACTTTCTTTGCCCTACAAGCACAAAGGTATTACTTCTTCTTTGGTACCCAAACAAGTTTGGGTCCTCTTGGCTTAGAAACAGATTTATCAAAAACAACATGCTTATCAACTTTCTTAGGACTAGTCTTCCTGTCACTGTTAGAAGCCTTAGAATCTGAATTCTTAGACTTAGGTGACAAAGGTATCTTCCTAACTCTAGGAGGACTTGAAGACTCTGGCCTTGTGTAGTGTGTGTGAATGTTTTGACTGATGCAACCATCAATGAATTGTCTTCTCAAATTAAAACAGCTAGTCATAACATTCATGTTGCATGGCATACAGTCAAGTTTATCACAAAAAGGTGAATCTCTATGTCTTAAAGGCACAGAGCAATCATAGAACGGCTTAGCTACACTACTAGTTGGTTTCTTGCATGCATGAGTTAAGTGATTAGTGCTAAAACAGTTTTGACAAACTTTTCTAGGGGCATTTGGCACATAAGCATAAATATTATTCTTGTTTATCCCTAGCTTGCCATTCCTGTTTTGTTTCTTATTAGCCACTTTCTTCTCAGATTCATTTTTCCCAGCTGAAACAAACTTCACAAACTTCTCAGGTCTAGGTCTACCTCATACTGGCTTCTTGGCTTTTGCCTTGACACTCTCACTCTTAGAGGATGCTGGTTGTTCATTAGATTGTGCCTCATTCTCATCATTCAACATTTGCTTAATGAGTAAGGCATCCTCATCAATTTCAAATGTTGGTTCTTTAAAAATTGGAGACTCAGTCTTTTTCAAAATGTGAGGCACTTCATCCTGAACAACTATGTCATCTTTAATGACAGCATAGCCTTTCCTCTGTTTAAGAGTGCCATAGTCAAGTCCAATGGGCCAATGGCAGCCTTGAGTTTATCTTGGTTTTTCTCATGGTAGGACTGCAATAGACTAGAGGAGTTCTTAAAGGTTTTCAGTTTGAATTCATTTTCAGCTAGTTCATCCCTAAGAGCCTTCTCAACCTGACTAGCACATAGAACCTTATTCTGCAGATATTCAACTTCTTTCTTAAGGTTATCTACTTGCATAGCAGTTAGCTCAAGTTCCTCATTCTTCTTGTTTAACAGTTCATTCTTAGCAGACAGTTTGGGAATTTCTTCGTTAGCAGCAGTCATACTAGTATCAATATTAAACATTTCAATAGATAGTTGTTCAACCATGCATTTATACTCAGAAACAGACATATCTATGGTAGTGAGAGATGGTACCTGAGGGTCAGACAAGGATTGTTCATTCCTGGAATCAGCCATCAAGGCATAGTTACAGAATTCTTGCTCCTCTCCATCACTATCAGAGTCATCCCAACACTTCCCTTCAGCTATGTAGGCCTTGCCTTGTGTTTGTTTTTTCAGAAGGGCCTCATACTTCGCTTCAAGCTCTAGAAACTCCTTCTCCTTCTTTTTAGGCTTCTTGCACTCACTGCAAAATGTCCTAGGTCATTGCATCTATAACACCTTACAGATGACCTATCCACATGGCTGGTTTTGAATTTATTCTTGTTTGCTTTCACAGGTGCCTTGCTCTTGTTGAATGAATGGTTTTGGGGTCTAGGTTTGAAGGGCTGGTTCCTCTTGAATCTGATGTTTGGAAACTTTCTGGCCATGAAAGCATATGAAGTGTTTTCCATGCCATCTAGCTCTTCAAGAGTATAAATACAAAACTAAATTCATCAACTATCACACACACACACACACTAAGCAAAATCAAATTGACATGAAAAAAGTGAACCAAAGACCACATGACCACAATATATAGGGGGTGTTTGGGAAGGTTATTTTCCAGAAAAATTGACTTATTTTAAGAAATTAGCTAATATTCCTATCTTTTTTCTAAAAAAAAGTACTTTTTTTTGCAACTCATGGAATCTCAAACATACATTAAATACTTGTATAAATTTTTTTTATCAAAATATGAAATTTTTACCCGAAAATAAGTTCATAAGGACTTATTTTAATCTAGGCCAAACAACACCATAATATATATCATACAACTCACAATTACATGATATGCCCAACTATCACATACACACTGAGCAAAATCAAATAATTAGCAATACACTTGCACTAATTAATGCTAATCATTGAATCAATTACTAACACACATAAGTAAAATCATATTGATACAGAAAATCGAAACAAAGATTATATACTCACAGATAGTAAGTGGAAGAAAAGCACGCTTATAGCTTAAGTTCAGCCATTAAGTCTGCAACAATCATGAGAAGTTAGGAATAATTCATAAGTTGTGATGTTAAGAATAGAATTTTGCTAATACTTCTTGTATATCCTGATCTTATAAAGGATTTAGGACTTTGTATAGGATATATGTGTTAAACAGTAATCTGTAGAGTTTAGTCAGGAACAGTGCGTCAGAGACTACATGTCAGGAACAGAGGAGCAGATCCTGATACAGCAAGTCAGATCCTGATCAAATACTGATGGGAGAATCAGATCCTGATGCAATGGGAAATCCTGATATCAGTCGTGTTACTGATGATGTCAGTCGCGTTACTAATGATGTCATTATGGATGCTACAGAAACTGGCAAGTGCTATAAAACAGGATCGTTGTTTTGAAAAACAAGCAAGAAGATATCATGATGGAAACGAATTCTCTATTGATGGAAACTATCAACTGGACGGCAGAACATTGTCATAGATAGATTATAATTCTATTATTAGTTGATAGGTAGCAATATAAATACTCTCTCAATATCATTGTAAAAAGTGTGTGTGAGCAAGTAAGTTCGTAAGATTTGTATTCGAGAGTTCGAAACAAACAGAGAGAGAGATTTGTATTGTCAGCAGCTGCTAAAGGTATTGTACACCTTTGGTAGAGTTTGTATTTGATTATTTTAATACAAACAAAGTTTGATTCATTCGTTTATTCTTGTTCATATAATCAATCAAAAATCAGACACGATTATATAACTTGTATTCAACCCCCCCTTCTACAAGTTATTCGAGTTAACGATTGGTATCAGAGCAGGTTGATTTCGAGTAATCATAAAGATCTGCAATCATGTCTGGTTACAAGGATGGTAATACTAAGATCCCTATGTTCAAGAGAAACGAATATACTCTATGGGAAGTGAAGATGTTGCATCACTTGGAAGCAACAGATCCTGATTATCTTGACAGAATCAGAGATGGGCCTTTTATTCCAACAAGGCTTGTTCCACAAGCAACTGTTGAAGGAAAAGTTTTTCCAGAACATACAGCAGAGAAGCCTAAATCTGAATGGACAGATAAGGAAAAGGAGAACGTTCTTAAGGATGCTAAAGTGAGAAACATACTATTCAACAGTCTTGATTCTGTTCTCACTAACTATGTTCTCTCTTGTAAAACTGCTAAGGAGATATGGGACAATCTAAAGGTTCACTGTGAAGGAACGAAACCTGTCAGGAAGAATATGATGACACTTCTCATACAACAGTATGAGTACTTTGAATCCAAGTCTGGTGAGTCACTTACTGACACCTTTGATAGGTTTACTAAACTCATCAATGAGATGGCCATGCATGGTAAATATTATGACTTGGAGGATATGAATACGAAGTTCATGAAAGCTCTTCCTGATTTCTACAATGAGAAGATATCTGCAATTGAGGAAGCTAATGATCTTGATGAGATATCATTAGAAGCAGTTTATGGAAAATTGAGAGCTTATGAACTTGACAGGCAGCAGAAAAAGAGCAGGAGTGAAGGAAAGATGAAAACTGTTGCACTTACTGCTCAATCTGAATCAAAGAAGCTTCCAGAAGAAAAGTCTAAATCTACTGAAAGAGACTTGAGGAAGAAGAAGAGCAAAGAAAGTTCTGAGTCAGAGACTGAAGATATAGACTCTGAAGATAATGATTCTGAATTAGAGATGCAAGAACTCTTTGCTATGTTTGCTAAAGCTTTCAAGAAAGGAAGATTCAACAGGAGAAGATTTAGCAAAGGCACTTTTCAGAAGAAAGAGGAGAAGAAGAATGACAAAGGCAAGAGTACAATTATCAAGCTTGATAAAGCCAAGATCAAGTGCTTTAACTGCAGTGAGCTTGGACACTTTGCTAGTGAGTGTTAGAAGCCTAGGAATTCAGGGAAGGGCAATGCACTCATGGTCACACAGAAGGATTGGGCAGTCTCTAGTGATTCTGAAGATGAATTGGATTATGACAACATTTCATTGATGGCAAGTGCTTCAGACAAGCCTGGATCTCCAAAGAAAACTTCTTCATCTTCTGTTAAGGTATCACTTCACTCTCTTGATTCATTTGATAGCTTAGATTCTGATGATATTAGATCTATTCATGTTGAGTTTAAGAATCTTATGACTAATTTCAAAATTCTTGCTAGTGAAAAAGATGAACTCAAGGCTAAGAATGATGAATTAGTTAGTAGAAATAATTTTCTTGAATCTGAGTTAATTCAAATGGAAGAATATAAGTTAATTTCTGATAGAGCTAAGCATGATTATGGTGTTATTCTTGAGGCTTATGACTCTGTCAGAAAAGAACTAGAGGAAAAGAGAGATGTGATTAAAACCATTAACAATTCTGGTAAAAAGACTCAAGAAATCATTGAAAATCAAATTCTGGGTAAAGTTAATGGTTTAGGTTTTGATAAGGCTAGGCAAGAAGATACTGTAGCTATTGTCAATGATGATAGTAAAACTGAAGCTAGCACATCTAAGTCTGAAGGTAAGAAGATAGTTTCTGAACCTAAACATGTTAAATTTGTTGATTCTAAAGGTACCCCAGTAGTGCACAAAAGAATTAACAATAGCAATTCAGATGAAAGAGTGTTAAAAAAAACCTAAGAATGTCAACATAGGTTTTCTGTCTAAGTCTCAGTTGAAACAGAGACTGGAAAGTATTTCAGAGTCTAGCAAGATCAGAAGAAATAGGAATGGAAAAGAAGGTATTAACAAAGAAAATAATTACAAGAATGTACCTGATGCACCTAGGAAGAAATGCTATAAATGTGGAAATCATAATCATTTAGCCCTAGACTGCAATCAAAAACCTTCTTGGAAAACTGAGTCCAGATTCCCCAAGACTCAGAGGATTCAATACCAAACACAAGAACCCTGTTATCATTGTGGTAGTTTAATTCATTCCATTTATATGTGTAAGGAATATCATGAACTGTATTATGACTATTATTCTCTGAAATCTGAAACTCCTAGTCACAAACAGTTTGTGAAATCAAAGTCTAAGGTTGACTATGCAACAGGTAAATCAAAAGCAAAATCTTCAAAGCCTGTTGGTTCAAAAGTTAGTAAGAAAGGATCCAATCAAAGTTTGGTCCTAAAAAATTCTAACTAGCTACTTTTTGTTTGCAGGGCACTGGAAAGAAGCATTCAATTATCTTGGACAGTGGATGCTCTGGACATATGACTGGAAAGAAGTCCCTGCTTACAAAGTTTGAGAGGAAAGCTGGCCCAGTAATATCCTTTGGAGATGGCAACAAAGGAGAAACTCTGGGATATGGCTCAATTATTTTGGGGAATGTCATCATAGAAAATGTAGCACTGGTTGAAGGCTTGAAACACACACTTTTAAGCATAAGTCAACTGGGTGATAAGGGTTACCAATCAATCTTTGACAGTAAGGGATGCAAAATCTTGAATATGAAGAATGGAGACATTGTTCTGACTGGTCAGAGACATGGTAACATATATGAAGCCAGCTTGAGTGACACATCTAAAGGAACTGTCAGATGTCTTTACAGCAAGGCATCAAATGAGGAAAGCTGGAACTGGCACAAGAAGCTCTCACATCTTAATTTCAAGAAGCTTAATCAACTTGTTAAGCATCATCTGGTGAGAGTCCTACCTCAGGCAAACTATGTGCAAGATGGACTTTGTGATGCTTGTCAGCTTGGTAAACAAAGAAGAACCACTTTCAAGAGCAAGACAGAAAATTCAATTACTGAACCATTTCATATGCTGCATCTTGATTTATTTGGTCCAGTAAACATTATGTCTATCAACAAGAAAAGATATGCTCTAGTTAGAGTGGATGACTACACAAGGTTCATATGGGTATTTTTTCTACACAACAAGGATGAAGCTCCTCAGCAAATCATTGAACTTGTCAAGAATATTCAAAATAGCTCTGAGTACAAGGTCAAAGTGCTCAGAAGTGACAATGGTACCGAATTCAAGAATTCTACAATGGAGGAGTATTGTGCAGACAGTGGAATTACTTAACAGTTCTCTGCACCTGGAACACCTCAGCAAAATGGTGTAGTAGAAAGAAAGAACAGAACTCTCATAGAGGCAGCAGGGACCATGCTTGCAGATGCAAAGCTTCCAACCTATTTCTAGGCAGAAGCTATCAACACTGCATGTTTCACTCAAAATTGTACCTTGGTAAATGGTCATGGTAAGACTCCCTATGAGATGATCAAAGGAAAGAAACCAAGTGTGAAATACTTTCACATCTTTGGATGCAAATGCTATGTCCTGAAAGTTCATCCAGAACAACTTGGGAAATTTGAAGCCAAATCGGATGAAGCAATATTTCTAGGATATTCAACATCAAAATCCTTCAAAGTATACAATCTCAGAACTCATATTGTTATGGAATCAATTCACGTTGCATTTGATGATAAGAAGTTTAGAATTTTGCAAACTGATGAAAGCCATGACAATCTGGAATTTGAAAATCTTAAGTATTCTGAGATTCCCTCCAGCGATGATGAAGGTTCTCCAGAGGAAATCTCTATTGCTTCTCAAAGGAATGCTACTGTTGAGGGGGAGCAATTCAATCAAGGAGAACGTAGGACTGATCAGGATCAGACTGGTCATTCAGAGTCTACTTCATCAGGAACAGATCCTTCAGAGTCTAATGAAAGAAGATCAGGAACTAGCAGCAGTATTGAATCCACTGATTCTACTGATCAAGGGGGAGCTTTTGAAGGCAGAGAAAGTTCTTCTACAAGAAATACCACTAACTTAGGGGGAGAGTCCAGCAGGAGCAATCTACCACCTGTTAGAAAATGGACAAGGGATCATACTGAGGATTTGATTATTGGTGATCCAAATAGTGGTGTTCGAACTAGAAGATCAATTCAAAATGAATGCTTGTACAGTTGTTTTCTCTCAAAGAATGAACCTAAAAAGGTTGAAGAAGCCTTACAGGATCCTGATTGGGTAATAGCAATGCAAGAAGAATTGAATGAGTTTGAGAGGAACAAAGTTTGGAAACTGGTACCAAGACCTAAAGATAGATCTATTGTTGGTGCTAAATGGGTTTTCATAAACAAGCTAGATGAATCTGGTATGATTGTAAGAAACAAAGCAAGACTGGTAGCCAAGGGTTATTCTCAGGAAGAAGGAATTGACTACAATGAAACCTTTACACCTATAGCAAGATTGGAAGCAATCAGAATGTTTCTTGCATTTGCAGCTCATTCAAAATTCAAGGTATACCAGATGGATGTAAAGAGTGCTTTTCTAAATGGCAAGCTTGATGAGGAAGTATATGTGGAACAACCACCTGGTTTTGTTGATCCAAAGTTTCCAAATCATGTCTACAAACTTGACAAGGCACTCTATGGACTGAAGCAGGCACCAAGAGCATGGTATGAGACTTTGTCTAATTTTCTTCTTGAAAATGGCTTCACAAGAGGTACAATTGACAAAACTCTATTCTTTAGAAAGATAAAAGGTGATTTGCTTTTAGTTCAAGTTTATGTTGATGATATTATATTTGTTCTACTAATGAAAAGTTATGTGCTAAGTTTAGCAAGCTTATGCAGTCTAAATATCAAATGAGCATGATGGGTGAACTAAATTACTTTTTAGGCTTGCAGGTCAAACAAACTGAGACTGGTATTTTCATTAATCAGTCAAAGTATATCAAAGATCTTTTAAAAAGGTTTGACTTTCAAAATTGTGCAATTGCAAAGACACCCATGGCAACAGCCACTAAGCTAGACTCTGATCCTAAGGGAAAGAGTGTTGATAACACTAGCTATAGAGGAATGATAGGTTCACTGTTATATTTAACTGCAAGTAGACCAGATATAATGTTCTCTACCTGTTTATGTGCTAGATTCCAAAGTGATCCTACGGAATCTCATTTATTTGCTGTGAAGAGAATTTTTAGATATCTCAAGGGAACTCCAAATCTTGGTTTGTGGTATCCAAGAGAATTTGATTTCTCCCTAATTGGCTATTCAGACTCTGATTATGCAGGGTGTAAAATAGACAGGAAAAGCACTACAAATACATGTCAATTCTTGGGAAACAGATTGATTTCAACCTCAACTGCAGAAGCTGAATACATTGCAGCAGGTAGTTGTTGTGCTCAACTCCTTTGGATAAGAAATCAGTTGATGGATTATGGTATGACACTTAGTAATATTCCTATATTTTGTGATAATACTAGTGCTATCAAAATTGCAGAAAATCCAGTTCAACACTCAAGGACTAAGCACATTGATGTCAGGTATCATTTTATTAGAGAACATATTGAAAATGGTACTGTGGAACTTTATTTTGTTCCTACTGACAAACAGCTTGCAGATATTCTAACTAAACCACTTGATGAGACCACATTCATTAGATTGGTTAGTGAGTTAGGAATGTTAAATTTTTAGATCTTTAACATCTGCACAAGTAGCAAGGTATGTTGTTTCAGCTTATAGACTTGATATTTTGTCAGGATCTATACTTGATGGTTAAATGCTTAAGCTGTAACACTTTACTTTGATAAATTACAGTATGATAGACTTGTTAATAAACATCAGGATTGCTATCAGTATACTGACGTCATCAGTATTGACATCAGGATAGTATCGTCAGTATCAGGATTGTGAAATTTGTGTGTCTTACTGTTTCAAATTCTGAAGTTCATGTTATCTAGTGGCTGAAGTTCATGTTATCTAGTGGTTCAATTCTGAGTTTTGTTAAGTCTATGTTAGCAAGTGTTATTACATGCATACTGATAATTTATGTCATTATTCATGTGAGTCAATAAACAACGATAGACAAGTAGATATTAAGGAAACTTGTATTTTCATTAATCAAAAGCATTACATACATGAAAATGAAATACAATTCTTCTTTTGTCTAACTACTACTGATGATTCTGTTCTTGTCTAAAGTTGTTGCTACTTCAATTCTCAACGATCGACTTCAGGACAAGGAGCATCTCAAGATTGGATTCCTTGTCTGGGCGACTTGAATGAGAGCAGCTGACTCATCTTCATGCTTATTGAAGAAGATGAATAGCATCTCCATCAAGATCAACCTCAGACTCTTCACCAAATTCGTCATCCTCAAGGTGTGAAGAGATTAGAGGAGGATTGTATCCAACTGGTAGATGTTTTAGAGGAGATTCGTGGAAATCATCTGGGTTAAGATTAACCATATTTGACTTGATGAGAAAAGTCATCTCTTCTAAGAGATAGTTCACTTGCTCCTGATCATCAAGAGTAAAGAACTTCTCAGTGGTAATGAACCAAAAGCTAGGGTTCATATGGAGATTTGGGTTGAAAGCCATGATGGAAAGAGAAAAGAATGAAAAGGGTTTGGAGAATGGCATAAGACGTCGGTCTCTTTTATAGAAAGACATGGAAAGCTGAACAGTCACTTGGGAGATATCAATGCATTCAGTCATAATTATGTGTGACTGTATTTCTTGTATTTTCAAGAAATATTGAATGAATTTAACCAATTGATATTGTTATTTCTTTTACAGGTAAAAGAATATGCCACGTGGAAACTCCATTTACTCTCTGGAATCAGGATGATATTGATCGGGAATACAAGTGTGTTCACATCAGGATTAGTAATTCTTTTTATTCAGAAATCACATTAAATCGTGTGATTATCCTGATGAGAAGACAAAAGGAAGCTGATCAGTATTGATTTTTATCTTGATTTTACCTTGACTTATTTACTTGAAATTATTTTTGGATTTTATTTTCCAAAAGTCATGGGTAACTGCATTTTTCAGGGACTGACACCTGTCAACCTACGTGTCAATGTGGGATAATGGGTCTGAAGGATTTTTGAAATATAATTATTTTGACACTCCAATCGTGTAATTGCTTTCTCTAATTTCATTCTCTAAAGCAAAAACACTCTCGAGTTCTCAAAATCACTAATCAATTTCAAAGATTTCTTAAGTTCTTTTCAGAATCAAAATGGCGACTCAAAGAAGACTACCCAAATCAGTAGCTTTCAAGTTTGGTGACTTTGATTTTATGATGAACAATCATGTTGCAGCTATCACCAACAAGGAATGTCAACTGATTTTCACTTGATAATCGACTTTATGGCGAAAGGACCATTAAGCTATGCCTTGACAGCATCTCCACAAATTAATCAAGTAGCTGTTTCACAAGCTTGGGAGAATGCTGAGGTAATTGATTCTACTCAGAGTCAATCAGGTAAGATTGTTCTACACTTAGGACAAGACTCATTTGATCTTACTGAATCTGTTGTTAATTCAGTACTTCGCTTACCTGTTAGTACAAGTTTTGAGAATGTACCATTTGATGATGATGTGAGAACTATGTTATCTAAATTAGGTTATGATGGACCTCTAGATAACATGAGCCAGTTAAATAGATCTTTTCTTAGGAAAGAATGGTCTTTCTTTTTTGATCAAATTGCTAAATGCTTTACTGGTAAATGTAGTTCTTTTCAATAAATTACAGCTGTTACATCACATATTGCATATGCTTTGCTTTATAACAGAGTAATTAATTTTGGTCACATTATCTTAAGTTAGATGTGTATAAAACTTGGGTCAAGAGATCATGATAGAAATATGGTTTATTATCACAAATTCATGCAACTGTTTATTAACCATTTCATTCCTGATGTTGAAGCTAGATTTGGTAGAGAGTATTGTGTTTCTTCTTATGTACAGCAAAAAAGAATTTTCTCTGACATTACAAAGAAGGACAGTGAAAAGAATCTAGATGAAATACCTGCATTACACTATCCAAATCATGTTCAGGTACTTCTAAGAACTCATCTTCCTACTATCTATAATTCTTCTTTCTTTGGTGGTGAAATGACTCAGGAATCTCAATTGGAGGAGAACCCCCCTGTGTCTACCCAAGTAGCCAAAAACATTACAGTCTCTGAAACAATTCTAGAACCAATTTTTGATCCACAGCCTATTATTTCAAAGAAGCCAACCTCTGGTGTTTCTCAAAACACATCAGTTGTAAGGAAGAGAAGATTTGTCATTTCAAGTAGTAGTTCTAGTGAAGATGATGATAATATATCTCTTGCTGAGAGAGCAGAATTGAAGGCTGCAATTCAACTTTCTAAGCTAGGACAAAGAGATGGAACACCTAGTCACAGCCAGGCTGCAGTCTCCCAAAAGGCTGTAGTTCTTAAAAAGGGAAAATAGTTACTGGATACTGTCTCTCAAAAGACTGTGTCTATTGAAAAAGGATCTCATCCCAAGATCACTTCTGTGTCTACACCTCTTGAGTCTTCTCAAGATAAATCTGTTACTCACTACACTAGGAGAACAAGGAGAAAGATTCATTTGTCACCTACACACACAGTGTCAAGTCCAACTAACATTATGCAGGTCTCTACAAATAATGCTATATCCATGTCAGTATCTGCCAAGAGAGATCTGGATCTTAATTCTTCATGGGAAACTACATTGACATACAGACTGGCTATGGAACTTATTTCTCTGAAAGTGAAGCTTTCCAGGCCTGTTCTAGATTTTTTGATTGAAAGATTTCCTAAACTTTCATTTCCTGAAGAATATGGACTGTTACATCAAAGGCTTGATTTAATGAAGACATACTTCTATGTATCAGTCAGAAAGGAGTAACACAAGAAATTTGGACTTCCTAAGCATGTTGCACTTCAATCACTTCATGCATATCTATTTGACAAGGATGTCATTGTTGAAGATGCTTCAGCTTAAGGTGAACAAGAGGAGGTAGTTGATAGAGGGAAGCAGTCAACAGAAGATACTATTGTACCAGTGGTGAATAGTAGAATAGATCATATCACAGCCACTGCAACACAAGAACCATCTAGTCAGAGGTTGGATGACTCAGGAACTGTGATTGATGATGCTGAAAGGTCTTCTGTGATGACTGAAATTGCAAGTGAGAAACCCTATGATATGGGAGGAATGGCTTTGATTGATTTTTCTGAAGATCAAAGCAATATTGTTCTTTCAGAGTCTATCCACCTTGAGGGTGTGTCTCATCAACCAACACTTAAAGACGGTGACATACTAGCTATGGTGTCTAATGAAGTATTACTGAAGACATCAGAGTCTAATGTAAAACCTGAAAGTGGTATACTGGAGCCTGTAGTTTCTGAAAAGAAAGTAGATGTTTGTAAGGGTTCAGAGACTATAGCAGCTCACTCCTTGGAGAAAACCTCAAGCCTCATTCCATATGAGGAACCCTCTCTCCATGTGAGTTCAGGTATAAAAACTTCTTCTAACCCCTATTTTTCTGTAGGTCATGAGAGCACTTATCCAAATTTGAGTGATACACTTGAAAAGATGGACATAGATCCACACATAGAGAGGCTGGCTCCTGACCAGGCAAAAGGAAAGGTAGAAAGAGTGTTGACTTTAGATAGTCAAAGTGAGAATGAGGGTATGGATGATCAACTCCATAGTGAGGGAGAGAAAATTAGGAAACCACCATCGTTTGATTTTTGGGATCAGGTTTTTCCTGAATCTTGGTCTGAAAATCTTGGTATGGATGCTGGTAATTATTCTTTTATCAAGATGTATGAGAAGCATGACTTAGCACATCACAATGCAAAACCAGAAGTTAAAGCTCAGAAACCGAAAGAAAGGCTTGCAGAGATCATTAATAGAAGAGGTGAAAGGCTAAGACAAACTTCTACTCAACCAGTACCAGAAGAAATTCCTAATGATCCTAGTATTCCTTTGTTTGTACTTCCAATTTCAGCTAGAATTGAAACATCAACAATATCTGATCAATCTAAGGAGGAGTCAGGATTTGTAGATGTTAGTACACAGAATACTGGTGAAGGACAGGATGATCATACTTCAGCTCCAGATCAGAAAGATGAAGATGTTTGTACTTCTACTCAAGTATTATTACTTGAATATCATTCTCAACAGGCAACTTCTTCTACAAGACTTGAAGATAATGTTCTTTCTGTATCTGAATCTGAAGATACAACAAGCACTTCCAACATTGAAGTCAATTATGAAATTCTTAAGGACATTAAGAAATCTCAAAGTGATATTCAATCGAGACTTCAAATTCTTGAAGATAACCAAGTCACTATCATGGACAATCAAGCAGTTCTGATGAATCTCATTTGTTCTGTTACTGAATCTCTTGGAATTCATGTTGCTGATGTCAAAAAGGGGGGAGATAAAGACAATTCAGAAACAAAAACAACAACAACAGACTGGGAACAGAAACAAGGGTGACAGAGTTGGTAAATTTCATCATGAAAGTGGTAAAGGAAAAGAAGCATCAAATAGTTGAATTCTTTCTTCTAAGTACCAGATACATGTCTACATCTGAAAAAGGAGGTACTTAACTTCATGATCTTGAATTCATAAATTCTATTCTGGTTGTATTGTTATATGTTTTGACATCTACAACTTAGATTTATGCATCAGATTCTAAAGCATAAATAGGGGGAGATTGTTAGGAATAATTCATAAGTTGTGATGTTAAAATAGAATTTTGCTAATACTTCTTGTATATCCTGATCTTATAAAGGATTTAGCACTTTGTATAGGATATATGTGTTAAACAGTAATCTGTAGAGTTTAGTCAGGAACAGTGCGTCAGAGACTACATATCAGGAACAGAGGAGCAGATCCTGATACAGCAAGTCAGATCCTGATCAAATACTGATGGGATAATCAGATCCTGATGCAATGGGAAATCCTGATATCAGTCGTGTTACTGATGATGTCAGTCGCGTTACTGATGATGTCATTATGGATGCTACAGAAACTGGCAAGTGCTATAAAACAGGATCGTTGTTTTGAAAAACAAGTAAGAAGATATCATGAAAGAAACGAATTCTCTATTGATGGAAACTATCAAGAACATTGTCATAGATAGATTATAATTCTGTTATTAGTTGATAGGTAGTAATATAAATACTCTCTCAATATCATTGTAAAAAGTGTGTGTGTGAGCAAGTAAGTTCGTAAGATTTGTATTCGAGAGTTCGAAACAAACAGAGAGAGAGAGATTTGTATTGTCAGCAGCTGCTAAAGGTATTGTACACCTTTGGTAGAGTTTGTATTTGATTATTTTAATACAAACAAAGTTTGATTCATTCGTTTATTCTTGTTCATATAATCAATCAAAAATCAGACACGATTATATAACTTGTATTCAACCCCCCCCCTTCTACAAGTTATTCGAGTTAACATGAGATATGTGGAATGTTGTGAGGAAACATTATTTATCAATTTTACCTTAATTCCAGTACAAACATGAGTATTGAATATACCAAAGAGAATACATAGGGGGTGAATGGATTCTCTACTTTTCTTTTGAATCTGCTTAGTCGTGTATGTGTTTTTGTGCTCAAACAAATATGAGTGCGGAAATATAAGACACAACAACACAATACTCACTTTAATCTAATGTTTTATTAGATCAAAATGTTGCTACAACCGGAGAACAAAATTTCGTATTCTCAGCTTCTTTCTCAGAGAGATATTACTTGTAAAAACTATTGATCACTCTGTTTTTTATACTTGCTAAAGAAGTAGGGTTGTTCATTAATATCATGCGAATAACTTGCTTATAACAAATAAGGTAGCAAACAAATTTGCTTTCTAATGTGTCTATCCTATTTTAGTAAACATCCAAACTGCTACAGATTTGACTTCTTAGAACTCTGTTCAGATCCACTTCTTTAGCTCTTTGTCTCTTGTACTATCTCTCCAAGCTTCTTTGTAGGCTTTCCAACGTGCTTTACAGTATGTGGTTGATAAGTGGATTTTATATCCACTTGGATCGCTTAATTTCGGCTTAAATTGATTGTCTTGGACTCAAGTTGTTGTAGATTTGATGTGTTTTGCTTAGTTGTGCAGGATTACGAGAATGTTGACTAAGGTGGATGCTTTTATAATTTTTTGGGAATTAATTGATTAAAATTCGGATTTTCGAGAAGGGTTGCACAGTTTATACTGTTTTGGCCATATCTTGAGTTCTAGAAGTCCGTTTTAGGCCCGTAAGCAGTCCACGCGAAGATAACGAGATTTTCTATCATTCTAAGATAGTCCAGAAGCCCAATTACGTGGGGAGCGTTCCAGAAAATTTGAAGAAAAGTCAGCCACGAAATTTCCTTACAAAACAGAATCAAATTAGGAAACGTATCTTGCAGAAATTCTATTATAATTCTGTTTTAGTATTTTCTTACTGGGCAAGACTTGTAGTGCCTATATAAACACATCATACCTTGTAATTTGTATCAGATTATTAGTATTGTAACGTAGAACTGCAAGAGAGAAAAGTGGAGAAGGATTCAAGCTCGGTGACAAGCAAAGATCTAGATCTACTTCATCTTCTGTATACTTTGGATATAGATTTGTTTTCTCAACTCTTGTTTTTATTAATATTATTGTTTCTTTCTTTCATATCTTGTTAATTATTATGTTTTCATCAAATCCCATGACGATGAATAGTTCAATTATGGGCTAAACGTTGTCATGGGATTCTAACGGAGTTATTTATGGAACTTAGTATCTTGATGCTGTAAAGATCTGTGTGTGATGTGAAATTGATATCCTCGTATGGTTAATCTTAATGCTTTTAGATGCGTAGCTAACATCTAAATTGAATTGTTAATCTCTTGTGAAGTGAAAGTGGATCTTGAGATTTAGAACTTGCCATGCTAGCATAGGTTCATAATTGATTGTCAATATGATTTGTGGTGTGAGATGAAAATACTTATACTACCCTATGTGATCTTAATGGATAACCTGTTCTTCAACCGTTATGTTTTCAAATTCTATAGACATATAGGGTCTAAGCATAATTGGTGTCTAATCATCTTCTATCTCTTTTGTGGATGTATGTTTAGTTTGGTATGCGTATGCTGACAGGTAGCGTATACTGGTTTCGTGTTATCCGATCAGATATCAAAATCATTGCATATAGAGATTAAAGGCGTCAGATCTAAGGGAAGTATTTAATGAAGTTGGGATCCCATATTTATTCTCATATTAGTAATTCGAATTCAATCTCATTAGTTAATTAAATTCTTAGTTTAAAATTTGCATCCTAGTTTAATTTAGTTACTCAATACCAAAAGTGTTAATTGTCTTAGCAGTGGATTAAAACTAAACATTGTTGCATAGGCATATTTACTGATTGAAACTTAACCAGATCTCTGCGGAACGAACTTTAATTATATTAATTGTGACTACGTGCGCTTGCGTAATTTTGTGCTAACAAGTTTTTGGCGCCGCTGCCGGGGATCATCGGTGTTTTGTTTAGTTTATGTGCTTGTCATCAGTGGTCGTTAGCGTTCACTGACTCGGATTTCTTACTTAGTTGTTTGTTTCGTGGTGTTTTCAGGTACTTGAACGTGTATGCGAACACGTTTGCAGGCTCGTAAGGAAAAACTGGCAGAAGACGGTCTTGTAGTAGATAATCAGAAAGAGGAATTTGAAACTACTGTAGAGATGGCAGACTTACCAGCAGCAGTTAAGGCTTTGAAGGACTATTCGCAGCCGAAGATTACTGACATACAATCTAGTATTGTCAGGCCAGCTATTGCAGCGAATAACTTTGAGATCAAGCCGAGCACAATTCAGATGGTGCAGAATTCGGTTCAGTTTGGGGGTGCTTCGACAGAGGATCCTAATATGCACATCAGGGACTTTATCGAGATCTGCGACACTTTCAAATTTAATGGTGTGTCGGATGATGCTATCAAGTTGAGGCTTTTCCCATTCTCCTTAAGGGATAAGGCTAAGGGCTGGTTACACTCTCTACCAGCTGGTTCCATTACTACATGGGATGATCTTGCTCAGAAGTTTCTTACTAAATTCTTCCCTATGGCGAAAACTGCAGCAATAAGGAACCAGTTAACTCAATTTCAACAGCAATCTGGCGAATCTTTGTGTGAGGCTTGGGAACGTTATAAGGAGATGCTACGAAGGTGCCCTCATCATGGCATGCCTGATTGGATGGTTATTAATGGTTTCTACAATGGGTTGGGAGCACAGTCTAGGCCTTTGCTAGATGCAGCATCTGGTGGTGCTCTATGGGCGAAGAGCTATGAGGAAGCATATGATCTTATTGAGATGATGGCTGCTAACGAATATCAAAATCCAACACAGAGGCTTTCTCAAGGTAAGGTAGCAGGTGTTCTTGAAGTTGACACAGCTTCAGCTATTGCAGCTCAGTTGAAGGCTCTTTCGATGAAGGTGGATTCTCTTGCTAATTATGGAGTTCAGCAGGTAGCCAGTGTTTGTGAGTTATGTGCAGGCGCACATGAGACGAATCAGTGTGCTATCTCTTCTGAATCAGCACAGTTCGTAAGTAATTTTCAGAGACCTGCTGCACCAGTACCAGCCACCTATCATCCAAGCAACAGGAATCATCCTAATTTCAGCTGGAGCAACAACCAAGGTGCTCAACAACCTCAGCAACCCTATCAGCAGTTTCAGGGGCAGCAAGCAAGGCCATTCAATCAAGGTTATCAGCAGCAGTATGCTCCAAAGCAATCATATCAACCTCCGGGGTTTCAGCAGCAACAACCCCAGGCTCATATGGGGCAATCATCTAATGATAAATCTGATGAGATGTGGATAGTGGTAAAGAACTTACAAGCTGGCCAGAAAGTTTTGGAAACCCAGTTGGGGCAGATTACAAGTGTCTTGGTAAATATGCAACAAGGAACTCTTCCAAGTGATACAATGGGTAATCCAGGCAAGAGGGAGGTTCATGAGCAGGTGAAGGCTGTGACTTTGAGATCTGGAAAAGTCACGAGTGATCCTAAATCAGCAACTGAAGAAGATGAAGATGTTCAGAATCAGCAGGTTGAAAAATCTGCAGTGCCAGAAATTGAGAAATCTGATTTAGTGGCTAATCAGCTAGATGGTGAGAAGAGCAAGAAACCTGTTGAAAAATCTACTTCGGAGCAATCTTCAATGAATAATCAGATCTATCCACCTCCGCCATATCCTGGACGTTTGAAGAAAAGTCAAGAAAAACAGTTTCAGAAATTTATGGATGTCTTCAAGAAATTGTCCATTAACATTCCTTTTGTTGAAGCATTGGAGCAGATGCCGAGGTATGCAAAGTTCATGAAGGATATTTTGTCACGAAAGAGAAGGTTGGAAGAATTTGAAACAGTGGCATTAACGGAGGAGTGTAGTGCAGTTCTGCAGCAGAAGTTGCCACCTAAACTTAAAGATCCGGGAAGTTTCACTATTCCTTGTACTATTGGCAATCTTTCATTCAACAAGTGTTTATGTGATTTGGGAGCTAGTATTAATCTCATGCCCTTGTCTATTTTCAAGCAACTTGGTCTACCGGAGCCAAAGCCAACTAACATCTCTTTGCAGTTGGCTGATCGATCTATCACGTATCCGAGGGGTATAGTGGAGGATGTTTTGGTGAAGGTTGATAAGCTCATATTTCCAGCTGATTTTGTTATCTTGGATTTCGAAGAAGATAAGAAGATTCCCATAATTTTGGGAAGACCGTTCTTGGCTACAGGAAAGACTTTAATTGATGTGCAAAAAGGAGAGCTTACAATGAGGGTGCAAGATCAGAGTGTCACCTTTAATGTGTTCAAGGCCATGAAATTTCCAACAGAGGATGAAGAGTGTTGCAGTGTGGAAATAGTTGATACGGGTCAGAAAAAGAAGTTTGATCAGTTGCTGAGCGAGAAATCGGACAGTTCTTCAGTTCGTGATCTTTCGAAAGTAAAGCTTGGAAAACTTCCACCACATTTGAGGTATGTCCTTTTGAATAATGAGCTAGTGATTTTTGAAGAGGGGCATGATAACGTGTTGCGAAGGTGGAAAGCAGATGATAAGGATGAGGAAATTTTTGTTCAACCGGTTGAATCAGAGAAGCACCTGAGAGGTGTGAAGAATAAAAAGAAGAAGATTTGGCCATTTGGTAGTAAAATTAGGTTGAAATCTGATGGAAGTGATTTGTGGAAAGCAAGCAATCAGGATGTCAAAGTTCGTATGAATGGTTTGTCTGTTGAGAACGGTTCGGTTATTCTTTTGAAACCGCCTTGATTTGAGGAAGGAACGTCAAGCTAATGACGTAAAAGGAGCGATTCTTGGGAGGCAACCCAAGTATTGTATATGTTGTGTATTCTTTTCTTTCAAAAAAAAAAAAAAAAAAAAAAAAAAAAGAAAAAAAAAAGAAAAAAAAAAAGAGAGAAAAGAGTGTAAAAAAAAAAAAAAAAAACAGAATGGAGCTGTGCTACCTGCGCCACAAGGCAGGCAGCACCAAGTCACGCAGGCAGGTGTCGCGCATCTTGCAGCGCGCCAGTAGCGCCGTGTCACGCAGGTTGTACCTGCGCAACAAGCGCCGCAGCGCAACAGCCCAGTAACGCAGTATGAAGCTGCGCAACAGACCTCAGCGCGCAGTCAGCCCTGTTTTCTCCTGCTTTCCTTCGAATTTTTGCCCCTAAACCTCAATTCTTTCATTCTTTTCACCCCTTTTCTTATTCTATATCCTAATGCAACTACAATTCTAAACACTATCATCCCCAAATCCTATTCTACCTTAATTTCAATCCTAAACATCCCCAATCCTATTCTACATATAATTTCATCTTTACATCTCCTATATATATACATACACCCATACATACACAAACACTTCTATATTACCCAAACTTCTCAACTTTCATCCATTCATAATTCGAAGTTTTGGGGATTAATCTAGCAATTTCACCTCTTTGATTCAATTGGGTAATATTTTCTCTCATCTTTTATTTGAATTTGTGAATTTTGCAAATTAGGACTCTTGAAGTGTGTAATTTGGGGGTCTTTGTTTGGTGAATTGTGTGGAGATTGTTGTTCTTTGCTTGATATTTGTTGATTATGGCTCCTAAGCGACCATGATTAGTGGGAAGTAGTAGTAGTGCTCGTCCAGCTTTGGATGAGAACGATGTGGTGGGGGATGGAGTGAAAAAATTCGTCCAATGAGGATGACGAGGGTGACGACAGTGAGGATGAGTAGGTATGTTTCTGCTATCCCTTGTATTTACTTCCATTCAATGCGGACATTGAATATTTTAAGTTTGGGGGTGGTTTGAGGGATTAGTAGTTGTTGTTGTATATATGTGTTCATGTAGGATATCATGTTTTGCATGCTTAGTAGTAATTCATTCATGTTATGTTCGTATTAATTATGTTTGTTTCATGTAGGGCATTCTGTTTTTGTTTCGTATACCATGTGAGTTCATTCTAGTTGCATTTTCATAGCATGCATGTTTCATGATCCCTTAGAACGAGCTAATTCTGATTGGTAGGTAGGTGTCTAATTGAGTGTGGTAATGATGAGTAGAGGGTTGATTTATAGTTTCTATGAAATTGACTTGCATGCTTCAGAAACAAAATCTTTTCACGGTCTCATTGGGTGCTTTTGGGCTAGGTTGAGATCATGCTTGTTTGGATGTTTTGAGATTTAATCACTTGATTATATTTAGAATTTTCGTTATTCCCTTGATAGCGTAGTAGCACTAAAGTCTAAGTTTGGGGGAAACCAGGAATTTCATGCTTAATTGTAAATAGTTGTCAATAATGGCTAGGCGTCAAATGGCTAGTAGCCGGCTCATATTTATATGAGTAGTCTAGGGTTGGAATTGAGAATTCTCATTCCAGATTGCATAGAAAAAAAAAAGAGAAAGGAAAAAAAAAACAGAAAAAAGAAAAAAAGAAAAAAAAAAAAGAAAAGATCAAAAGTGTCAATTGTTTATATGCAAAATTAACCAGGTTGAGCTCTTTAATACTCGAGCAATTAAGTTCGCGGGGACTTTGTGCCTAGTGACCTAAGGCTTTTATAGTCTGGGATCCACTAACCCAACGCTCGCTACATGGGTATTATTGTATAAGCCTTTCGGGGTCTCATCCATTGCACGGTTAAATAAGCATGCTTGTATGTTATGTGTCGTAGTTGTTTAGTAATAAAAGCATGAATTTCTGTCTACCTTGGATAAGGATGGAGGTGTTCGTAGGTTATGAAGTGTCTACAGTCTATTCTATTTATAAACCTGTGATTGTCTTGACGAAGAGCATGTATGATTTTTGACCTAGTTTTGGGAGTATTTCTGATGAGCATTGCACACACGCACGTTTCTGTTCATGTATTGTTAGTATACGGGAACTTGGTCGAGCTCTATTTGGATTTAGTTGCATTCTCTAAGATATTTGCTTGCTCGTTGGTTTTGGTTAGTTTAAAGGGGATCGTTGCATTTTTCATTCTAGTTGCATTCATGCATTGCATTGCATTAGGTTAAATGGATTTTGTGGGTACATTCGCTATAGGCCCTCACGAGACCTTACTCGTCCACTAGGGCTGCCTAGGGGTTTAAAGGGCTTGTTGCATATGCCAAATGCAACCGTGATCACCTACGGAAGTGGTACTATCTAGTTAGTTAGTTGTAATTGTTATGCTTGAGGACAAGCATCGGTTTAAGTTTGGGGGTGTGATAAGTGGATTTTATATCCACTTGGATCGCTTAATTTCGGCTTAAATTGATTGTCTTGGACTCAAGTTGTTGTAGATTTGATGTGTTTTGCTTAGTTGTGCAGGATTACGAGAATGTTGACTAAGGTGGATGCTTTTATAATTTTTTGGGAATTAATTGATTAAAATTCGGATTTTCGAGAAGGGTTGCACAGTTTATACTGTTTTGGCCATATCTTGAGTTCTAGAAGTCCGTTTTAGGCCCGTAAGCAGTCCACGCGAAGATAACGAGATTTTCTATCATTCTAAGATAGTCCAGAAGCCCAATTACGTGGGGAGCGTTCCAGAAAATTTGAAGAAAAGTCAGCCACGAAATTTCCTTACAAAACAGAATCAAATTAGGAAACGTATCTTGCAGAAATTCTATTATAATTCTGTTTTAGTATTTTCTTACTGGGCAAGACTTGTAGTGCCTATATAAACACATCATACCTTGTAATTTGTATCAGATTATTAGTATTGTAACGTAGAACTGCAAGAGAGAAAAGTGGAGAAGGATTCAAGCTCGGTGACAAGCAAAGATCTAGATCTACTTCATCTTCTGTATACTTTGGATATAGATTTGTTTTCTCAACTCTTGTTTTTATTAATATTATTGTTTCTTTCTTTCATATCTTGTTAATTATTATGTTTTCATCAAATCCCATGACGATGAATAGTTCAATTATGGGCTAAACGTTGTCATGGGATTCTAACGGAGTTATTTATGGAACTTAGTATCTTGATGCTGTAAAGATCTGTGTGTGATGTGAAATTGATATCCTCGTATGGTTAATCTTAATGCTTTTAGATGCGTAGCTAACATCTAAATTGAATTGTTAATCTCTTGTGAAGTGAAAGTGGATCTTGAGATTTAGAACTTGCCATGCTAGCATAGGTTCATAATTGATTGTCAATATGATTTGTGGTGTGAGATGAAAATACTTATACTACCCTATGTGATCTTAATGGATAACCTGTTCTTCAACCGTTATGTTTTCAAATTCTATAGACATATAGGGTCTAAGCATAATTGGTGTCTAATCATCTTCTATCTCTTTTGTGGATGTATGTTTAGTTTGGTATGCGTATGCTGACAGGTAGCGTATACTGGTTTCGTGTTATCCGATCAGATATCAAAATCATTGCATATAGAGATTAAAGGCGTCAGATCTAAGGGAAGTATTTAATGAAGTTGGGATCCCATATTTATTCTCATATTAGTAATTCGAATTCAATCTCATTAGTTAATTAAATTCTTAGTTTAAAATTTGCATCCTAGTTTAATTTAGTTACTCAATACCAAAAGTGTTAATTGTCTTAGCAGTGGATTAAAACTAAACATTGTTGCATAGGCATATTTACTGATTGAAACTTAACCAGATCTCTGCGGAACGAACTTTAATTATATTACTTGTGACTACGTGCGCTTGCGTAATTTTGTGCTAACAAGTAATATAATTTTGCGCAAGCGCACGTAGTCACAAGTAATATAATTAAAGTTCGTTCCGCAGAGATCTGGTTAAGTTTCAATCAGAAAATATGCCTATGCAACACTGTTTAGTTTTTTTTTACTAGCCATTTGACGCCTAGCCATTATTGACAACTATTTACAATTAAGCATGAAATTCCTGGTTTCCCCCAAACTTAGACTTTAATGATCCTACGCCATCAAGGGAATAACGAAAATTCTAAATATAATCAAGTGATTAAATCTCAAAACATCCAAACAAGCATGATCTCAACCTAGCCCAAAAGCACCCAATGAGACTGTGAAAAGATTTTGTTTCTGAAGCATGCAAGTCAATTTCATAGAAACTATAAGTCAACCCTCTACTCATCATTACCACACTCAATTAGACACCTACCTACCAATCAGAATTAGCTCGTTCTAAGGGATCATGAAACATGCATGCTATGAAAATGCAACTAATATGAACTCACATGGTATACGAAACAAAAAACAGAATGCCCTACATGAAACAAACATAATTAATACGAACATAACATGAATGAATTACTACTAAGCATGCAAAACATGATATCCTACATGAACACATATAAACAACAACAACTACTAATCCCTCAAACCACCCCCAAACTTAAAATATTCAATGTCCGCATTGAATGGAAGTAAATACAAGGGATAGTAGAACATACCTACTCATCCTCGCTATCGTCACCCTCGTCATCCTCCTCAGATGAATCAAGTGGAGGATACGGAGTCCGAGCTCCATATATAGGCCACTGAACAGCAGTACCTGGTGACTGAAAAGCTGCATCCAAAGCTACGGCCATGTCCTCGGAGTACTGGCGACCGCAAACATGCATAACATCCAACCGCCTAGTCATTCGACGAAAATAAGTATCAAAGACAGACATATCCACCATTCGCCGCTGAGGTTCTGCAATCGCTACTCCCGGTGCCCTAGGAACAGGTGGCGGAGCGCCCGCTCCCTGACCACCAGCATCACCAACTATAAAGCCTAAACCCCTAAGATGAGGAATGCCGCCCGACCACTCCCCCATCCGGTCAATAGTAACATCATTAATGGAAGACATAGGTTTATGCACCGGCTCACCTTCGTACCATTTCACTTTCGAAGCGTCACACAAGTACGCAATGATAGACGCATAAGGAATACTAGCCGATGAATTACTGCCCAAATACCGAAGAATAGCTTGATTAATAAGATACCCAAGGTCAACATACTCACCTCGGAGAATACCCCATAGCAGAATAGCTCTCTCAACAGTAACATCGGTCACATGGGTTGATGGAAGAATATTAGAACTGATGAAGTAGAACCATGCCCGTGCGAACTTAGACAATGATGCCGCCGGAAAAGTCCTCTTCTCGGTGGTACCCACTCTACACTTCCACTCCGTACCTGGAATACAAAGCTCACCAATGATTGCATCAAGAACAACCTCATCCCTAGTCTTTTTCCCCCAATCAGTAGCACCTCTAGGTTTAGGCGGTTGCCTAATCAAAGTACGAATCGCACGAGGCGAATAATCCACCTTCTGGCCCCTAACAATCGTGGAGTTATTCCTTGCTATCGAAGCATTAGCATAAAACTCCCTCACCACATTCAATGGGGCATCATTAGCAAACTCACAAAATAAAGTCCAACCCCGCTCACTAATCATAGCCTCCATCTCCGCATTATTACGTGGCACAAGCCTCCGTTCCTGAATAACCCCCTTGACAACCAACCTACCATACTCCGCTTTAGCATCCTCATTCACGAATTTTTTCACTCCATCCCCCACCACATCGTTCTCATCCAAAGCTGGACGAGCACTACTACTACTTCCCACTAATCGTGGTCGCTTAGGAGCCATAATCAACAAATATCAAGCAAAGAACAACAATCTCCAAACAATTCACCAAACAAAGACCCCCAAATTACACACTTCAAGAGCCCTAATTTGCAAAATTTACAAATTCAAATAAAAGATGAGAGAAAATATTACCCAATTGAATCAAAGAGGTGAAATTGCTAGATTAATCCCCAAAACTTCGAATTTGATTCCCCTTTTGCACTATGAATGTATGAAAGTTGAGAAGTTTGGGTAATATAGAAGTGTTTGTGTATGCATGGGTGTATGTATATATATAGGAGATGTAATAAGGATGAAATTATATGTAGAATAGGATTGGGGATGTTTAGGATTGAATTTAAGGTAGAATAGGATTTGGGGATGATAGTGTTTAGAATTGTAGTTAAATTAGGATATAGGATAAGAAAAGGGGTAAAAAGAATGAAAGATTTGAGATTTAGGGGCAAAAATTCGAAGGAATGCAGGAGAAACTAAGGCTGACTGCGCGCTGAAGCCTGTTGCGCAGGTACAACCTGCGTTACAGGGCTGATTGCGCCACGGCGCTTGTTGCGCAGGTACAACCTGCGTGACACGGCGCTACTGGCGCGCTGGCGCAAGATGCGCGACACCTGCCTGCGTGACATGAGGCTCTTTGCCTTGTGGCGCAGGTAGCATGGCTGTCTCCTGCAGAAAATTTTTGTTGTCTTGTTTTTTTTTTTTTTTTTTTTTTTTTCTTTTCTTTTTCACAACAATTTTTTTTTTTTTTTTCACACTCTTTTCTCTCTCTTTTTTTTCTTTTTCTTTCTTTTTTCTTTTTTTCTTTTTTTCAACACTCACAACACTTTCTTTTTTTTTTTTTTTTTTCTTTTTTTTTTTCAAGAGAGAAACAATAATACAACAAAATACAAGAGCGTGGGTTGCCTCCCACGAAGCGCTCCTTTTACGTCATTAGCTTGACGTTCTTCTCCCAAATCAAGTAGACGCCAAAACGGCGGAAACCTTATCGCGTTGAAACGACCCGCCATAGTAATGCTTCAACCGCTGTCCATTCACTTTAAAAGCATGATCCGGTGTTGTTTCATAAATTTCAATAGCTCCGTGTGGATACACCGTCTTAACAATAAATGGACCCGACCACCTCGACTTGAGTTTTCCCGGAAAAAGCTTGAGGCGAGAATTAAATAGCAACACCTGTTGACCTGGCAAAAATGCTTTTGGTACCAACCGTTTATCATGCCACCTCTTAACCTTCTCCTTATACATCTTGTTATTTTCGTAAGCTTGCTCACGAAATTCCTCAAGTTCATTCAACTGAAGCAACCGCTTTGCACCCGCAGCCGTGATATCTAAATTCAATTTCTTCAACGCCCAATATGCTTTATGTTCCAACTCTGCAGGCAAATGACATGCTTTCCCATAAACTAACTGAAACGGAGACATACCTAGAGGAGTTTTGTAGGCAGTTCTATACGCCCACACAGCTTCATCCAACTTCAATGACCAATCCTTACGAGACGGATTCACCACTTTCTCTAGAATTCTCTTGATCTCCCTGTTAGAAACTTCAGCTTGGCCATTCGTTTGAGGGTGATAAGCAGTGGCAACACGATGCGTCACATTATATTTCGCCATCAACGTAGTAAACTGGCGATTGCAAAAGTGAGTTCCCTCATCACTTATTATAGCACGTGGAGTTCCAAAACGCGTAAAAATTTGCTTATGCAAGAAATTCAATACCACCTTTGCATCATTGGTCGGCAACGCCTTAACCTCGACCCATTTAGACACGTAATCCACAGCTAGCAAGATGTACTGATTGTTGCATGAAGAGACAAAAGGTCCCATGAAGTCAATCCCCCAGACATCGAAGATCTCTACCTCAAGAAGCATGTTAAGAGGCATCTCGTTCCTTTTAGAAATATTGCCAACCCTTTGACAACGATCACATCTCAACACGAACTGATGAGCATCCTTAAACAAGGAAGGCCAATAGAAACCTGCTTGAAGCACACGAGCCGCTGTCTTTTCTCCACCATAATGACCACCATAAACAGTTGAGTGGCAATCTCGCAACACACCCTCCGTCTCACTATACGGAATACATCGTCTGATCATCTGATCTGCTCCTTGTCTAAATAGAAACGGTTCATCCCAATGGTACCACTTCACATCATGTAGAAACTTCTTCCTTTGAGCACTCGAAAGATTTGGAGGAATAACATTGCTAACCAAATAGTTTACATAATCTGCAAACCATGGCTCTTCATCTTGCACTGCAAACAGCTGCTCATCTGGAAAAAATTCATTAATAAGAGATTTGTTATGCAATTCCTTACCGTGGTCCTCTAAGCGTGAGAGATGATCCGCTACTTGATTTTCCGTGCCTTTCCTATCCTTGATTTCCACATCAAATTCTTGCAAAAGAAGCACCCAACGAATCAATCTAGGCTTGGAATCCTTCTTCGACATAAGATATCGAATTGCAGCATGATCAGTATACACAATCACCTTCGTACCAAGCAGATAAGACCTAAATTTCTCGAAACCATAGACAACTGCTAGCAACTCCTTCTCCGTAGTAGTGTAGTTCAGCTGTGCATCATTGAGGGTTTTACTAGCATAGTAAACCACATGAAAAATTCTCTCCTTCCTTTGACCAAGCACAGCTCCAACAGCATAGTCACTAGCATCACACATAAGTTCAAACGGCTCCTCCCAATTAGGTGCGGTAATGACTGGTGTAGTAGTCAACTTCTTCTTCAAGAGCTCAAAAGCTGCAAGGCACTCATCATCAAACTTGAAAGGAACATCCTTCTCCAAGAGATTGCACAAGGGTTTAGAAATTTTTGAGAAGTCTTTGATGAATCGCCGATAGAAACCCGCATGACCAAGAAAACTGCGAATTCCTTTTACAGAGATAGGTGGAGGAAGATTTTCGATTGTTTCCACCTTAGCCCTATCCACCTCAAGTCCTCTACCAGATACCTTGTGCCCAAGAATAATTCCCTCTTGCACCATAAAGTGACACTTCTCCCAATTAAGCACCAGGTTAGTCTCCACACAACGTTTCAAAACCAAGCCAAGATTATGCAAGCACTCGTCATATGAAGTACCAAAAACTGAGAAGTCATCCATGAAGACCTCCACATTTGAGCCAATCATGTCTGAGAAAATAGCCATCATGCACCTTTGAAAAGTGGCGGGAGCACCACAAAGTCCGAAAGAAACCCGTCGGAAAGCAAAGGTACCAAAAGGACATGTGAATGTGGTCTTCTCTTGATCTTCCGGAGCAATATAAATCTGATTGTAGCCTGAATAACCATCAAGGAGGCAATAATACTCATGTCCCGCCAACCTGTCTAGCATCTGATCAACGAATGGCAGAGGAAAGTGATCTTTTCTCGTGGCTTTGTTGAGCTTCCTATAGTCCATACAAACTCTCCACCCCGTGACTGTTCGAGTAGGGATGAGCTCATTCTTTTCATTAGCAACAACTGTCATGCCTCCTTTCTTTGGCACACATTGAACCGGGCTCACCCAAGAACTGTCTGAGATAGGATAGATAATACCCGCATCAAGCCACTTTAGAATTTCCTTCTTCACCACCTCTTTCATAATCGGATTAAGTCTCCGCTGATGCTCAACAGTAGGCTTAGCTCCCTCCTCTAGCAGAATTTTATGCATGCAATAAGAAGGGCTGATTCCCTTGATATCTGCTATAGTCCAACCAATTGCTGACTTGAATTCCCTCAAAATTCGCAAAAGCTTTTCTTCCGCACTGGCTGACAAGTTAGAGGCAATAATAACAGGTAATGTAGATGCATCACCAAGAAAAACATACCGCAAGTGTTCCGGAAGTGGTTTGAGTTCAAGTGTGGTAAAGTTCGTTCAATGACTAGGCATATTATATAATTGTGAAAGTGGATCTTGAGATTTAGAACTTGCCATGCTAGCATAGGTTCATAATTGATTGTCAATATGATTTGTGGTGTGAGATGAAAATACTTATACTACCCTATGTGATCTTAATGGATAACCTGTTCTTCAACCGTTATGTTTTCAAATTCTATAGACATATAGGGTCTAAGCATAATTGGTGTCTAATCATCTTCTATCTCTTTTGTGGATGTATGTTTAGTTTGGTATGCGTATGCTGATAGGTAGCGTATACTGGTTTCGTGTTATCCGATCAGATATCAAAATCATTGCATATAGAGATTAAAGGCGTCAGATCTAAGGGAAGTATTTAATGAAGTTGGGATCCCATGTTTATTCTCATATTAGTAATTCGAATTCAATCTCATTAGTTAATTAAATTCTTAGTTTAAAATTTGCATCCTAGTTTAATTTAGTTAATCAAAACCACAATTATTATTTGTCTTAGCAGTGGATTAAAACTAAACATTGTTGCATAGGCATATTTACTGATTGAAACTTAACCACTTGATTCATCTGAGGAGGATGACGAGGGTGACGATAATAATGCGGAGTTCAAGTGGTAAATATGCCTATGCCTAGTTGGTGATGCTGGTGGTCAGGGAGCGGGCGCTCCGCCACCTGTTCCTAGGGCACCGGGAGTAGCGATTGCAGAACCTCAGCGGCGAATGGTGGATATGTCTGTCTTTGATACTTATTTTCGTCGAATGACTAGGCGGTTGGATGCTATACATGTTTGTAGTCGACAGTACTCCGAGGACATGGCTGTAGCTTTGGATGCAGCTTTTCAGTCACCAGGTACTGCTGTTCAGTGGCCTATATATGGAGCTCGGACTCCGTATCCTCCACTTGATTCATCTGAGGAGGATGACGAGGGTGACGATAGCGAGGATGAGTAGGTATGTTCTACTATCCCTTGTATTTACTTCCATTCAATGCGGACATTGAATATTTTAAGTTTGGGGGTGGTTTGAGGGATTAGTAGTTGTTGTTGTTTATATGTGTTCATGTAGGATATCATGTTTTGCATGCTTAGTAGTAATTCATTCATGTTATGTTCGTATTAATTATGTTTGTTTCATGTAGGGCATTTTGTTTTTTGTTTCGTATACCATGTGAGTTCATATTAGTTGCATTTTCATAGCATGCATGTTTCATGATCCCTTAGAACGAGCTAATTCTGATTGGTAGGTAGGTGTCTAATTGAGTGTGGTAATGATGAGTAGAGGGTTGATTTATAGTTTCTATGAAATTGACTTGCATGCTTCAGAAACAAAATCTTTTCACGGTCTCATTGGGTGCTTTTGGGCTAGGTTGAGATCATGCTTGTTTGGATGTTTTGAGATTTAATCACTTGATTATATTTAGAATTTTCGTTATTCCCTTGATAGCGTAGTAGCACTAAAGTCTAAGTTTGGGGGAAACCAGGAATTTCATGCTTAATTGTAAATAGTTGTCAATAATGGCTAGGCGTCAAATGGCTAGTAGCCGGCTCATATTTATATGAGTAGTCTAGGGTTGGAATTGAGAATTCTCATTCCAGATTGCATAGAAAAAAAGGAAGAAAAAAAAAAAACAGAAGAAAAAAAGGAAAAAAAAAAAAAGATCAAAAGTGTCAATTGTTTATATGCAAAATTAACCAGGTTGAGCTCTTTAATACTCGAGCAATTAAGTTCGCGGGGACTTTGTGCCTAGTGACCTAAGGCTTTTATAGTCTGGGATCCACTAACCCAACGCTCGCTACATGGGTATTATTGTATAAGCCTTTCGGGGTCTCATCCATTGCACGGTTAAATAAACATGCTTGTATGTTATGTGTCGTAGTTGTTTAGTAATAAAAGCATGAATTTCTGTCTACCTTGGATAAGGATGGAGGTGTTCGTAGGTTATGAAGTGTCTACAGTCTATTCTATTTATAAACCTGTGATTGTCTTGACGAAGAGCATGTATGATTTTTGACCTAGTTTTGGGAGTATTTCTGATGAGCATTGCACACACGCACGTTTCTGTTCATGTATTGTTAGTATACGGGAACTTGGTCGAGCTCTATTTGGATTTAGTTGCATTCTCTAAGATATTTGCTTGCTCGTTGGTTTTGGTTAGTCTGAAGGGGATCGTTGCATTTTTTCATTCTAGTTGCATTCATGCATTGCATTGCATTAGGTTAAATGGATTTTGTGGGTACATTCGCTATAGGCCCTCACGAGACCTTACTCGTCCACTAGGGCTGCCTAGGGGTTTAAAGGGCTTGTTGCATATGCCAAATGCAACCGTGATCACCTACGGAAGTGGTACTAGCTAGTTAGTAGTTGTAATTGTTTATGCTTGAGGACAAGCATCGGTTTAAGTTTGGGGGTGTGATAAGTGGATTTTATATCCACTTGGATCGCTTAATTTCGGCTTAAATTGATTGTCTTGGACTCAAGTTGTTGTAGATTTGATGTGTTTTGCTTAGTTGTGCAGGATTACGAGAATGTTGACTAAGGTGGATGCTTTTATAATTTTTTGGGAATTAATTGATTAAAATTCGGATTTTCGAGAAGGGTTGCACAGTTTATACTGTTTTGGCCATATCTTGAGTTCTAGAAGTCCGTTTTAGGCCCGTAAGCAGTCCACGCGAAGATAACGAGATTTTCTATCATTCTAAGATAGTCCAGAAGCCCAATTACGTGGGGAGCGTTCCAGAAAATTTGAAGAAAAGTCAGCCACGAAATTTCCTTACAAAACAGAATCAAATTAGGAAACGTATCTTGCAGAAATTCTATTATAATTCTGTTTTAGTATTTTTTACTGGGCAAGACTTGTAGTGCCTATATAAACACATCATACCTTGTAATTTGTATCAGATTATTATTATTGTAACGTAGAACTGCAAGAGAGAAAAGTGGAGAAGGATTCAAGCTCGGTGACAAGCAAAGATCTAGATCTACTTCATCTTCTGTATACTTTGGATATAGATTTGTTTTCTCAACTCTTGTTTTTATTAATATTATTGTTTCTTTCTTTCATATCTTGTTAATTATTATGTTTTCATCAAATCCCATGACGATGAATAGTTCAATTATGGGCTAAACGTTGTCATGGGATTCTAACGGAGTTATTTATGGAACTTAGTATCTTGATGCTGTAAAGATCTGTGTGTGATGTGAAATTGATATCCTCGTATGGTTAATCTTAATGCTTTTAGATGCGTAGCTAACATCTAAATTGAATTGTTAATCTCTTGTGAAGTGAAAGTGGATCTTGAGATTTAGAACTTGCCATGCTAGCATAGGTTCATAATTGATTGTCAATATGATTTGTGGTGTGAGATGAAAATACTTATACTACCCTATGTGATCTTAATGGATAACCTGTTCTTCAACCGTTATGTTTTCAAATTCTATAGACATATAGGGTCTAAGCATAATTGGTGTCTAATCATCTTCTATCTCTTTTGTGGATGTATGTTTAGTTTGGTATGCGTATGCTGATAGGTAGCGTATACTGGTTTCGTGTTATCCGATCAGATATCAAAATCATTGCATATAGAGATTAAAGGCGTCAGATCTAAGGGAAGTATTTAATGAAGTTGGGATCCCATGTTTATTCTCATATTAGTAATTCGAATTCAATCTCATTAGTTAATTAAATTCTTAGTTTAAAATTTGCATCCTAGTTTAATTTAGTTAATCAAAACCACAATTATTATTTGTCTTAGCAGTGGATTAAAACTAAACAGTGTTGCATAGGCATATTTTCTGATTGAAACTTAACCAGATCTCTGCGGAACGAACTTTAATTATATTACTTGTGATGGTTTGAGGGATTAGTAGTTGTTGTTGTATATATGTGTTCATGTAGGATATCATGTTTTGCATGCTTAGTAGTAATTCATTCATGTTATGTTCGTATTAATTATGTTTGTTTCATGTAGGGCATTCTGTTTTTGTTTCGTATACCATGTGAGTTCATTCTAGTTGCATTTTCATAGCATGCATGTTTCATGATCCCTTAGAACGAGCTAATTCTGATTGGTAGGTAGGTGTCTAATTGAGTGTGGTAATGATGAGTAGAGGGTTGATTTATAGTTTCTATGAAATTGACTTGCATGCTTCAGAAACAAAATCTTTTCACGGTCTCATTGGGTGCTTTTGGGCTAGGTTGAGATCATGCTTGTTTGGATGTTTTGAGATTTAATCACTTGATTATATTTAGAATTTTCGTTATTCCCTTGATAGCGTAGTAGCACTAAAGTCTAAGTTTGGGGGAAACCAGGAATTTCATGCTTAATTGTAAATAGTTGTCAATAATGGCTAGGCGTCAAATGGCTAGTAGCCGGCTCATATTTATATGAGTAGTCTAGGGTTGGAATTGAGAATTCTCATTCCAGATTGCATAGAAAAAAAAAAGAGAAAGGAAAAAAAAAAACAGAAAAAAGAAAAAAAGAAAAAAAAAAAAGAAAAGATCAAAAGTGTCAATTGTTTATATGCAAAATTAACCAGGTTGAGCTCTTTAATACTCGAGCAATTAAGTTCGCGGGGACTTTGTGCCTAGTGACCTAAGGCTTTTATAGTCTGGGATCCACTAACCCAACGCTCGCTACATGGGTATTATTGTATAAGCCTTTCGGGGTCTCATCCATTGCACGGTTAAATAAGCATGCTTGTATGTTATGTGTCGTAGTTGTTTAGTAATAAAAGCATGAATTTCTGTCTACCTTGGATAAGGATGGAGGTGTTCGTAGGTTATGAAGTGTCTACAGTCTATTCTATTTATAAACCTGTGATTGTCTTGACGAAGAGCATGTATGATTTTTGACCTAGTTTTGGGAGTATTTCTGATGAGCATTGCACACACGCACGTTTCTGTTCATGTATTGTTAGTATACGGGAACTTGGTCGAGCTCTATTTGGATTTAGTTGCATTCTCTAAGATATTTGCTTGCTCGTTGGTTTTGGTTAGTTTAAAGGGGATCGTTGCATTTTTCATTCTAGTTGCATTCATGCATTGCATTGCATTAGGTTAAATGGATTTTGTGGGTACATTCGCTATAGGCCCTCACGAGACCTTACTCGTCCACTAGGGCTGCCTAGGGGTTTAAAGGGCTTGTTGCATATGCCAAATGCAACCGTGATCACCTACGGAAGTGGTACTATCTAGTTAGTTAGTTGTAATTGTTATGCTTGAGGACAAGCATCGGTTTAAGTTTGGGGGTGTGATAAGTGGATTTTATATCCACTTGGATCGCTTAATTTCGGCTTAAATTGATTGTCTTGGACTCAAGTTGTTGTAGATTTGATGTGTTTTGCTTAGTTGTGCAGGATTACGAGAATGTTGACTAAGGTGGATGCTTTTATAATTTTTTGGGAATTAATTGATTAAAATTCGGATTTTCGAGAAGGGTTGCACAGTTTATACTGTTTTGGCCATATCTTGAGTTCTAGAAGTCCGTTTTAGGCCCGTAAGCAGTCCACGCGAAGATAACGAGATTTTCTATCATTCTAAGATAGTCCAGAAGCCCAATTACGTGGGGAGCGTTCCAGAAAATTTGAAGAAAAGTCAGCCACGAAATTTCCTTACAAAACAGAATCAAATTAGGAAACGTATCTTGCAGAAATTCTATTATAATTCTGTTTTAGTATTTTCTTACTGGGCAAGACTTGTAGTGCCTATATAAACACATCATACCTTGTAATTTGTATCAGATTATTAGTATTGTAACGTAGAACTGCAAGAGAGAAAAGTGGAGAAGGATTCAAGCTCGGTGACAAGTAAAGATCTAGATCTACTTCATCTTCTGTATACTTTGGATATAGATTTGTTTTCTCAACTCTTGTTTTTATTAATATTATTGTTTCTTTCTTTCATATCTTGTTAATTATTATGTTTTCATCAAATCCCATGACGATGAATAGTTCAATTATGGGCTAAACGTTGTCATGGGATTCTAACGGAGTTATTTATGGAACTTAGTATCTTGATGCTGTAAAGATCTGTGTGTGATGTGAAATTGATATCCTCGTATGGTTAATCTTAATGCTTTTAGATGCGTAGCTAACATCTAAATTGAATTGTTAATCTCTTGTGAAGTGAAAGTGGATCTTGAGATTTAGAACTTGCCATGCTAGCATAGGTTCATAATTGATTGTCAATATGATTTGTGGTGTGAGATGAAAATACTTATACTACCCTATGTGATCTTAATGGATAACCTGTTCTTCAACCGTTATGTTTTCAAATTCTATAGACATATAGGGTCTAAGCATAATTGGTGTCTAATCATCTTCTATCTCTTTTGTGGATGTATGTTTAGTTTGGTATGCGTATGCTGACAGGTAGCGTATACTGGTTTCGTGTTATCCGATCAGATATCAAAATCATTGCATATAGAGATTAAAGGCGTCAGATCTAAGGGAAGTATTTAATGAAGTTGGGATCCCATATTTATTCTCATATTAGTAATTCGAATTCAATCTCATTAGTTAATTAAATTCTTAGTTTAAAATTTGCATCCTAGTTTAATTTAGTTACTCAATACCAAAAGTGTTAATTGTCTTAGCAGTGGATTAAAACTAAACATTGTTGCATAGGCATATTTACTGATTGAAACTTAACCAGATCTCTGCGGAACGAACTTTAATTATATTACTTGTGACTACGTGCGCTTGCGTAATTTTGTGCTAACAAGTTTTTGGTCCATAAAGCGTCTTGGCTTGTTGCAGGTTTCTGACTTGTACAATTCTTCAGTATTTTGTCTCCAAGATTGCAGTCGAGAAGTAACTCTGTTGGTGATTCGAGAACTAGAATTGGCTTAATCGATAACTCTGAGTTCTCGAATACTGTTGAGCTGACATATCGAATCACTTCTCGAATAAGTCCTTTCTCTAGGAATCCTTGAGATATCGAATAGAGCATTTTACTTATCGAATCCATGAGATATCGAATAGCTTCCTGAGTCATTGAGATATCGAATGGAACATTGACTTTTTGACTTCTAGAGAACTCGAATGATACTTTGACTTGTTGACTTTCTGAGTTCTCGAATAGAGTAGTAGACATATCAAATCTCTGAGATATCGAATGAGATATCGAACAGTGCATTCAGAGATATCGAATAATGTCTTTGTAGATATCGAATCCCTGACTTCTCGAAAGCTAGACTTCTCGAATAGGTCAAAACACTTCACGAATTGGTACTTAGGCAAATCTTCATTCTCCAAATTCCAACTGTGTTTATTTTGAAAGTCTTGGTCTTCAAGTTTGAGGCATGATCCTTGGAACTTCTTTCAAGCATTATTCTCTGACTTTAATTACAGTTACACAGGTAGAATTTGATGCTTATTACAAGTACTACAACAAGTAGAAACTCTACAACTAGAGGTTCCCTCAGTTAAGAGGCCATGTAGGTAATGCACAGCATTACAGTCAATTAGGCTTGTTATTAGATGTATACAGGCATGCCTCTGTGACTAACAAATATTTTTAATATAATTTTTTAACTTGTTAATTTTTTTGAAAGACGTTAACCAACCAACCAACTAACCAAATATACCATGTTTTGCTTATAATAGTCTAGTATAGATAGATAGATATAGATAGATTGGTAAATTTTTTTGTTTATAATAAATAAATTAATATTTTTAATATATTTTTTTTAACTTATTAATTTTAGGAATGTGTTAATAATTTTTTTGGAAGGCGTTAACCAACCAACCAACTAACCAAATATACATTGTTTTGCTTAGGGTTAATTGGCATTTTGGTCACTCAACTGACAGGAAACTTGCAATCAGGTCATCAAACTTAAAAAGTTTTCAATCACATCATTGTACTCTTAAAAATTTTCATTCAGGTCACTAGCCGTTACACTCCGTTAAAAATTTGACGGAAAGTTGACTAAGTTTTGTGAGTTAGCTTGAATAAATCCATTGTGGCATGTACAGTCAGCTGAAGTAGCATTTTGATCACCGAACTTACTAGAAACTAAGCTGACTGCACATTAGTTGAGTGACGAAAAACGCCGCTTCAGCTGACTGTACATGCCACGGTGGATTTATTCAAGCCAACTCACCAAACTTAGTCAGTTTTCCGTCTAATTTTTAACGGATTGTAATGGCCAGTGACCTGAATGAAAATTTTTAAGAGTACAATGATGTGACTGAAAACTTTTTGAGTTTGATGACCCAATTGCAAGTTTCCAGTCAGTTGAGTGACCAAAACGCCATTTAACCCGTTTTGCTTATAATAGTATAGTATAGATTTTGCTTATAATAGTCTAGTATAGATAGATAGATATAGATAGATTGGTAAATTTTGTTGTTTATAATAAATAAATTAATATTTTTAATATAATTTTTTTAACTTATAATTTTTAGGAAAGTGTTAATAAATTTTTTGGAAAGCGTTAATAACCAACCAACTAACCAAATATACCTTTTGCTTGTAATAGTATAGTATAGATAGATTAATATTTTTAATATATTTTTTAACTTATTATTTTTAAGAAAGTGTTAATAATTTTTTTGGAAGGTGTTAATCAACCAACTAACTAACCAAATATACCTTGCTTTGCTTATAATAGTATAATATAGATTTTTGCTTATAATAGTCTAGTATAGATAGATAGATATAGATAGACTGGTAAATTTTTGTTGTTTTATAATAAATAAATTAATATTTTTAATATAATTTTTTAACTTATTATTTTTAGGAAAGTGTTAATAATTTTTTTGGAAGGCGTTAGCCAACCAACCAAATATACCTTATTTTGCTTACAGTATAGTATAGATGTGAGTTATTGTTATGATGGTTATCTTATTAAGTTTTTGTTTTAATGTAAGTTTGGATGTTAGAAGTTATTATGACATGTTTGTACTAAAAATTTCTATTTTAATGTAATTTTGGATGTTAGAAGTTATTGTGATATGTTTATACTGAAAATTTTTGTTGTAGAAATTGCATATAATTTTGATGATTTTTCTAAGTAATTTTGATGATTTCGCACGTAATATGTATGAGTTTTTGTGTATGTTGTGTGTGTTTGTATTTAATTCATTTGACGAGGCTAGAAATTTTGATATCTTGATAATATGAAATTATGAGCTCGTTGTTATGATGTTTATTTCACTTAGTTTTAATTTTAATGTAATTTTGATGTTAAAAGTTATGGTAATATGTTTGTTCTTGAATTAAGGGCGATATTGGTAAATTCATGTTTCCTCAAAACATTCCACATATCTCCTAGTTGTTCATATTTGATGGTTGAACCATAATTAAATTAAATTGACGGAAGAATTCAAGAAGGGCAATCAAGTTAGGATCGGGAGTCAGGTAAACCATTTTCTTTTATATTTTTGGTCAAATGTGTACTTTTCTTTGTCCCATAATTTTTTTTATATTTGAGTCTTGCATTATTTAAAATTGCATAAAAAATATACTTGCACTTTGACAAAAAATTGAGGCAAATCTAGCTCTCCGACAATCTATATTTGAAATGTTCTTCATTTGTACGAAAGTCCAGTCAAGTTTTGTACATTTTCTTTTGAAAATATTACGTGTAAATAATAAAAATCAAAAAATTTCAAGTAGGTGTAAGGTACAAGTGTTAGTTATATGAGAAAAGAGAGATGCATCGTGGTTGATAGCAATGTTGGATAGAGAGTAATATTTCGATTAGATTAGGTATGTATTATATTCATTTCAATATATGCTCTTCAAATTATACATGTTGTAGTTAAATAATATTTATTTTTCAACATATGCCTTTCATTATTTTAATTTGAGGTTGTACTCACATAACATTGGGAAGGATCAGCCGCATGTTACTTATATTTTTGCAAGACATGGTTATGGATCTAACCGAATGTAACTTGTTTGTTATTCTAAAAGAAACTGATTGAACTGAATTGAAATTTTCATGCTTAAAAGTTAGTACATTACATTACAAATTAGAGTTGCATTATACTTATAATAAAAATTCTTAAAAGTAATAAATTAAATATAAATAATAAATCATAACACAATTTTGTTTTATTTTACAAAATTAAAATTTAAACTAAAATTAAACGTCAAAGTTATATGTAGGACCCCTAAAAGAATTAATTGAATTGGGATGAAATTATTTGTAAGTTTTATGTATGCTCTATTTTTTAATTTGGTTTGATATTGTTAGTGCATGTGGATAGTTGATGAATTCATTCATTTTGATGTGATTTGTAATTCAATTTGGTTTGAAATTTAACAAAAAAAAAATTTGTCAGTGTATGTATATGGCTATTGAACTTGATTAACAATTTTAAAGGTGTTATTTGGATGGGTTATATAAGTAATACTTGGGAACATCTTACTTATATTTGTTTTACTTGTAAAAATTATTGGGAGCATTTGCAAAAGTACTTGTTCATGTTTCATATTATTGAATTCAATTATGATTTCTGATAAATTATAACTTGATTTCAAGTTTTATATTTATTGTTATTATTTATATGATTTTTTAATTTATGCTATAAAAATTGCATACTTTAAAAGAAAATGAATCGGTACTATTTATTGCACACACTATATACTTTTCTTAGGCAAAGTACATATCAAATGACTCATGTGACTCATGACTCATACTTGCACAACATTTTACATGATTTATGATACTCAACGGATGAACTAAAATTTAAACCTCTTAATAAAAGGTATTATAAATAAAGTATATTGGTCGAGAAATTTACAATGGTCTGCTTGTGAACCTAAATCTGCTTCAAGGTCTTTAGTGAAGGTTGCACAAGAATAGATTTGGCCATCATAATATCCTTTCTCTTGGATGATCCTCATCAGATAATGCCCTCCCTCTTCGGACACCAAATCCTTGCCATAAAAAAGGGTAACTGCATAGATGTCTTGTTCTTTCAGTTGATGGTATTTGAGATGTTTGTTAGCTTGATGCTTTAGGTGTTCCACCAAGGACTTTCCTTTTTTCACGCAATGCCAATGTTTCTTCACATCTTCTATCAATTTAGAATTAACCTAATCATAAACAAATTAGTAAACCATATAGAAGTAACTTACAGTTCTTGGTGCAATTGTAATTGATTACCTTTGGATAGTTAAGATGAGGCATATCAAAGTCATTTGAGGTTTTAATGCCTTCTTTCTTTATTCCTTTTTGGCCTAGCTCATGGAATGAGGGCATTAAGGAATGGATATTGAATTTATCCTGTCCGTAGAGTACATCAAACGGAAGACCTACTCCACCTGGGCGATGAGATGGAATGTAAGTCACCACAAGGTCATTGCAACTGAGTTTGTGAAATAGATCCGTCATATGCTTCTTGTGTCGCTTTTGGTTTTTCTTTCTGAATACCAACATCTGAGTACCAACATAAGATTCATGAAGCCAATTCAATGTCAACATAAGTTACAAACAAAATAAATCATGAAGCCAATTCAATGTCAACATAAGTTACAAACAAAATAAATCAAACCTCCTACTTATAAATCAAGCTATGAACAATCAAAATCTCTACAATAAATTAAAATCAGCACTTATAAAAACAGTGTAGAAGTATAGCATACAAATAAATAAATAAATGAGTGACATGTGTGTTGTGTGAAGAGATTAAAAAAAATCCAAACCTTAAAACCCTAAAGTTTTTCTTTCTGAGTACCAACATCTAAGTACCAACATAGCCAATTCAATGTCAATAAGTTACAATGATAATAAATCAAACCTCCTACTTATAAATCAAGCCATGAACAATCAAAATCTCTACAATAAATTAAAATTAGCACTTATAAAAACAATGTAGAAGTATAGCATACAAATAAATAAATAAATGAGTGACATGTGTGTTGTGTGAAGAGATAAAAAAAACCAAACCTTAAAACCCTAAAGTTTGGAAGTAGGCGCTTTGCTATTGAAAAGGCAGAAGGAAAAGTTCACATAGTTAAAGAAAGGAGCTAATCTTCTATGGAGGGTCCAGTATGGCAAAAAAAATGTCTCTGATATTGTAACATGCTTCTTTAAATCCTAACTAGTGAATGCCTCTAATTTTGTTTTAAATAAGAAGGTAACGATTGGTTTAATAATTTTTTGACTGAAAACTCGTAATTATGAAATTATAATATGTGTAGTGATATGTGTTAATAGTGAATACCAATAAGGACTATATATAGGCGCCAACAATAATATTGTTGAGCATGATGTACAATTTTGAATTATGAATGAGGATCATGTAATTATAAATTTGAGAGAGTAAAATGATAATCTTTGTCTTTCCATAGTGATAGGCATTACTTTCCATATCAACACGATTACAACCGTCCACAATTAGTCGAAAGGGGTAGCATACTCATTAAAATATGTTAATGGCATCTCTATTGCAAGTCTATAATGCAATGTTCTCACACCAGTCATAAACCTATAAAAAAAATTCCTATACGAAATAGCCTGAGGTTGCAAAGAAGAATATGAAAAAATGGCATGTAATCAAATAATAAAATTATAGTTCATATCATTCTACATCAGATCAACCTGGAAGAAACATATTATGTTAGTTACATTTTTAATATTATATCCAAAAGGAGATTAGGTATTACGTAATATTTCGCTAAACAATCACATTCTTTCAGGATAAATGTAAACTTAAATATATATATATATATATATAAATATATATATATATGGTTAACCAAAAAAAACTTTTTCTCAACTAAATTGTATTTTATTTCAATAATTTAATATATACATAGAGATAAATGTTTGTGAATTTTTTTTAATCCAGACTTAGTAACATTCATGTATAACCAAGAATTTTATCTTAACATTTTATTTTTCATGTTAATCATTTATAATGACAAAGAGAGTGTAGATTATTTTAGAAAATATAAACAACTAAGTGTACATTCTGAAAAGAAAATTATTTAAATGCAGATGTGATGAATGTATAAACATGATTATTGTATAATTTAAAACTAATTTTCTTAATTTAGAATGATAGAAATAATGAATAATGAAATACATTGCATATACTATATTCCTTATATTGGATCAAATTTCAATATTATTTTTTAGGTATCCATTATCAACTAATTCAAATAAAGTATGATCAGATATATATATATATATATATATATATATATAGGGAGTTGCTCAAGAGAAAACTTTTTTATGGAGAAAACTTAAGGTATCTTTGTGGTTCCTTGATTTAATATCAGTTTGACGGTTAAAATAGTTTCACTATATTCACCTGATTATGGTCGAATGGATATATGGTAAAATCATTTTAATTAACAATCTTTCAAATTATTTCCTTAAATTTATACCAGCCTATACAATAAATGCATGTTTCCAATTATTTCCTTAAATTAGATATTGACTTTTACCTACCAAATTCAACAAAATCATCATTATCTAATTTATTAAACATCAAAATCTTCATTGTGTAATTCATGAAATGTCCAGTTAAGGAAATAATCAAGATTTTATTAAGTATTTTAATAAAAATATTGCATTATTTTAAATTCTAATTCACCCTTAGCTGGCATTATATTAATCATTACAGATTAAATAAAATTAAAATTTATTTAATTAATAACTTATATAAGATTTGTGAAACACCTAATAGAATCTTAAAAGAACACTTGAGTGAATCTTCGAAGAACACTTAAAAATACTTAAGAGAATCTAATTTAAAATTTAACAAACGGAACACGTAAAAGTATTTTAGAAAAACACTTAGTAGAACATTTAGTTGAATCTTATTTTCTTTTTAAATTTTTATTAAATTCTATCTTAAAATAATTAATGAAACACTAGAACACATGATAGAATCTTATTATTGTTTTATAATAATATGAATTAAATTAAATTTTATTTAACTAATAACTTATATAAGATTTGAAAAAACCTTAATAGAATTGTAAAAGAACACTTGAGTAATCTTGAAAGAACAATTAAAAAATTCTTAAGAGAATCTAATTTAAAATTTAACAAACTAAACACTTAAAAAAATCTTAAAAGAACACAGGTTGAATAGATGAATCTTAACAAATTTATATTAAATTTTATTTTAAAGTAATTAATGAAACACACAATAGAACACTCTTATAATTGTTTTATAATAATATAGAATAAAGTAAATTTTATTTAACTAATAATTTATATAAAATTTGAGGAACACTTAATATAATCTTAAAAGAACACTTGAGTGAATCTAATAAGAACACTTAAAAACGCTTAAATTATATTCTCTTTAACATTTTTAAAGTAGTCTTTCAAGATTCGGTGTTCTTTTAAGAAGTGTTCCACAAATTTTATATAAGTTATTAGTTAAATAAAATTTAATTTAGGTATATTATTATTAAATAATAAGATTCTACAATGTGTTCTATTGAGTGCTTTATTAATTATTTTAAACATAAAATTTAACTTTTTTTTTTGAAGTCACATAAAATTTAACTTAAATTTATTTAGATTCAACTAAGTGTTCTACTAAGATATTAAGATTTCAATAAGTGTTCTACTATGTGAGATATTACGATTTCACTAAGTGTTCTACTAAGTGAGATATTAAGATTCTACTGAGTGTTTTATAGTAAAAAATTTTTGTATGTGTTCTACTAAATGTTTAGATTCACTCACGTGTTCTTTTAAGATTCTATTAAGTGTTCCACAAATGTTATATAAATTATTAGTTAAATAAAATTTAATTTAATCTATATTTTTATAAAACAATAATAAGATTCTACCATGTGTTTCATTGAGTGTTTCACTAATTATTTTAATATAAAATTTAATAAAAATTTATTAATATTTAACTATTCAACGTATTTTCTTCTAAGATTGTAACCCGTTCTATGCACAAAATTTTTTTAAATATTTTTACCTTAATATTTAATGTTTTATCTTATTTTTCATAATTTTAAATTTGCTTTTTAATTAGTAAGAAAATAAATTATTGAAGATAATAAAATATAGTAATACGTATTTGATAGTATTATAAATGATAGTGTTTTGCTTGAATTGAAAATAGATAAATAACTTTTAAGTTTAATATGTTGTTGACGGTAATTGAATCTTGAAATTCTTAGAGTAGTTTATAATATACTTCATCTTCCCCTATTTTGACTTTTCAAAGTCAAATCGATCGTGTTTTGACTAATAATCAACAAATATTGATTAATATATAAATTACAAAAAAAATAATCATAAGAAATTTATGTGAAGTATTATTAAAATTGATTTTTAAATTTGTAAAAATATAAAACAATAAATTATAATTTACAGTTAAATTTCGATGAATTTGACTTTGAAAAGTTAAAATGAGACACAATAAGTGGGACCGAGGAGTAATATAAATGTTTAATAAAAATATGGTGAAAATAGATAATATAAATTTTTAACTAAAATAAGTTGTTGAGGAGAATCGAACCTTGAACTTTTAGGAGTAGTTTATAAGATGATATAAATATTTAATAATAATATGTTGTTGACGGGATTCGAACCTTGAACCTATAAGAGTATTTTATATATTATAGAATATTTTTTTAATATTACATCCAACGGTTCTCATTAATCTATCTCAAAATCCAACGGTTGCTATAGAGTGTACCAAAAAAAGTGTACCAAACTACCAATCAAATATAACATATTCCGCTTATAATAGTATAGTATAGATGAACGTTTGTTTTAACTTATCTTTTACTAAAATGTGAGGAATTGTTTGCCCCAAATTGAGAACTTCCAACTGTCTCTAAGTTTGCTAGAATCTAAGGCCAACTCCAACCATGGAATCCAAATTTGGATCATCAAGTAATTTTAATATTTACTTTTTAATTAGTAAAAAATAAATTATAAAAGATAATAAAATATAATAATACGTATTTGATAGTATTCTAAATGAGAGTTTCTTGCTTGTATATTGAAAATAGATAAATAATTTTTTAAATTTAACATGCGATTGATGGGAATTGAATCTTGAAATTCTTGGATTATTTTATAATATAATATAAATGTTTAATAATAATATGGTGAAAATAGATAATATAAATTCTTAACTAAAATCTTTGTTGAGGGAAATCGAATTTTGAACTTCTAGGTAGTTTATAAGATGATATAAATATTTAATAATAATTTATTGTTAACGGGATTCGAACCTTAAACCTATAAAAGTATTTTATATATTATAAAAAGAATATTCTTTTAGCATTACATCCAACGGTTCTCATTAATCTATTTTAAAATCCAACGGTTGCTATATATTGAGTATAGCATCCCGTCTTCTCTCTCCCCGTCTTTTTTTCTCTCTCTCACTGAAATCTCTAAACTTCTCTTCTCCACCATCTCCCTCCTCAGAATCCCATCACACCTACTTTGTCTTCTTCATCATCACTGATTCAATGATTTTCTACTAGCACTCGTTTTTACGGTTCCGCTATTTTCTGATTTTATTAAGTTATCTCCGACGCCATCTTCAGATCTGATGGCGGCACACGTAATGAAAATAATAGAACGGTGGAATACATAAAAAGAAAATGATGTCGCTGAATGGAATGAACAAGAGACAGAGTAAGGAGTGTTGTTGGGAGTAGTCATGTTTGTGCAATTTAGTCAATTTTATACACAAATCACTTTTTTTAATGACTAGTCACCTTTTGTTTTTGATATAAATCACCTTTTTATTTGGTGATTTGTGTAGGTATATATTACAATTTATGAACAAAAATTGGTGATGTTAGTTTAAATTTCGGTGATTTGTATCTCAGTTTGGTGCTTCTATTAAGTAGTGGTTGTAATTTTGGGTGATTCGATTTTGAATTCAGTGATTCTGGTTGTGATGATGGTGGACGTTAGTGGGGTATGTTAGTGGTGTAGCGGCAGTGGTGATGTATTGATTGTGGTGTCTTGGTGATTGTTTTATTGATGATGGTGGAGGTGTTAATATGATCATGGTGATAGTGTTGTAATGGTGATGGGAGATATGGTAGGTTGGTAATAGTGACAGGATGTTGGTGTAGCAGGCAATTAAAGGGGTAAGAATTACAGCACAATTTATGTATAGTATGTTAAGGCGAAGTCACCAGAATAACATGGTGGTGTTCGGAATGATAAAGAAGGTAGTTAGGCTCTGTCTAATTTGAAAAACAAATTCTTGTTTCTCCAAAAGTGACGCCTGCATATTTGGTTATTGGGCCTGGTTTTGTGGCCCAATGTGCAGTTCTCGCAATAACAAGGTCTCACTAGAATAGCATTATATATATATATATATATATATATATATATATATATATATATATATATATAACTAATTGAACATCTAATTTAATATTATACCTATTGCGAACTTACTAAGTAATTGTCTTTACATTCCTGGATTTCATTTAATTAATGGTAAAATCATAAATTACATTTAAGGAAAAATATTTAAAATGCTAATAATGAGAAAATGGAAGGTTCTAATTTTGAAAAATAATTATAAAGCGTTTATTTAACTATTAGTAAATTTAATTTAGTATTAATTTTAATGTGGAGTAACTAATTAATTGACTTTATATTTTTGGATTTTTTAATTAATAGGAAATCACAAAACAAATTTAAGGACAAATAATCAAAACGACAATTATAGAAAAATTAATGGGTTTGATTTTAAATGATAATTATATTAAAAATGGTTTTAAAATAAATGATAATTAATGATTTTAAGATTTATTCCTGTTGAGAATTCAAGATGTCTACTAAATGGTCATGGTCATTCATGATGTACCTTTAAATATTATGTTGGTGAAATAACAATATATACAATATTAAATTCATTTGCAATTAAGTTGATGAAGGAAAGAAATTTTTTATTGACGTATTGAAGAAAGAAAACTATTGAATGCATTTTCATTGAATGTGACTTGTGTATTATGAAAATCAATTTATAATGTATGATAATATGATTGTGATTGACTTTATATTAAAAGAATGGTTGAGTAATAAATGAGTAGTTGTGAAATTTAATTTAAAATATATAATAGTTAATTGTGATTGATTTCAAGTTAAAATAGTGATTATTTAGTAATTTTTTTATTTGAAATATATATATATATATATATATATTTATGGATATGTTAAATAAAATCATTATTGTATTTAAATTAGAAGTGTTAACTATCCATATGGTTAATGAGGTATGGTGAGAATGTAAATAAGGAAAATTCTTAATATAACATGATTGGTCTAAAATTTAAGAATCATGGTTCTAAAATAATTCATAATTTTCTAATTGGTTAACTGCACATAGGTAGACTCAGGTATTATCATAAAAAATGTCCCAAAAACATTTGTATGAAAGGTTATTGAATTTTATTAAATTTGTATATTTTAATTAACGAATATAAACTTATGCCCAAATTTTGAACAATTAAAAACAATTTTTATAATAATAAATTTTAAATGTGAATGGTGTAACTGCTTACTTTGGATTTGATTTCATATTGATCCTCAGTTTTTTAAAACAAAATATATTTTTGCATATAGTATGCATCACGCACGTATGAAATGTTTTTTTGGTGAATTTAGTTTGGATTGAAAATAAATGAATGAAATAAACCTATAACAAAGGATGTTCAGGCTCTAGGAAAGCATAAAGTAACAAGTTTATGAGAAGCTCGTAAAAGCATATAAGATTACAAGTTTGTAGTCATGTTCAAAGATAAATAAGGAACTATTGGGAGCTTCATTTGCCTTCTTAATCCTACTAGTAACCTCCTCTCAGTGTCCATCCTTAGACTCCTCATGCATCTGGAGATCCTTTGTTCTTCCTCAGCTGCAACAACATTGTTAACAAGCTCCTCGATCAGTTACCATCTCATGACCCATTAGTTGCAAAGAAAATCTTGTCTTTGATCTGGTCCTAGGGGTTCAATGCCTTGATTAGGCTCCTTATACTTTTTCAATCCAGATGAGCAAGCTTCAAGTCTGGTTTCCTCTAAGATCTTCGTTCCTTGCATATTTAAACATATGTAGTGTGTGTAGCGGATAAGCACATTAAGTAGACATTAGAAGGAGTAAGTTTTGTTATCTGAACCAGCTTAGTAATGAACTTGACCGAGTGACCAGGAATAACAAGCATAATGACAGTAGGTTTAGCACAATTAACCATAATATTAACACATCACAATTAACCATAACATCAACAGTTAACACTGACATTGGCCTTCTCAGAAGGCTCATTATTTTAAGCATTTGCAAGACCATGTATAGACGAGAAGCAGGGCATGCAGTATGATAATGTTCATTCCCAGCTAAGAGATGTTATTTTTGTCCATCTCTTAACAGCTTTAGTCATTGTCTAGTAGTAATAAATATTATACTAAAATATTTTGTATTTGCAAATAAATGTTTTTATTTAAACACAAATTTTAGTTTGATATTCTAAATATTTCTTAAATTTGTCACAGGTACTCTAATTTTTTTTCTTCTAATTAACTGAAAACAATGCTATTATCCTCTCGTTAATAGAGAGCCACAACCAAGCTGCTGTCCTTTTGAGCCAATTTTTTAAAATGCTTGCTCGAAAAGACCTTCTCGCGTACCCACTACGTCACTAGTTGACAAACCTCCTTGGAATTCTTATGACTTCGACCGTGAATTCCGTTATTTCTCTCCATCCAGGTTAAGTAGCATGCTACAGCGATGTAAAGATACCCCATCTGTACCTTGATGTCATTCGTGTGGTTATGAGGACCATGACAAGAATATTCAACAATAAAATCACAAGAGGTGAACAGGTGACAAGCTGATACAGCATCTTGATTGCAGATTAAATAAAGAGGGTCTACTTAAATGCCAAACTGTAGCATACGGTCCTTAGTATATGATCTGTTCCGCAGGGCCAACCAGGTGATACAGGAGCACTTTGGAACATGAAATGTTTTCCAAAGAAGAGAAAACCAAATTGAGAGGTCATGAAATCTCCTAACAGAATGCCAAATCACTGAGATATTGACATGTTTAGCAGTAACATCAGTCCATGGAATGTCTTCTTGTTACACAACAGGTGCAACTCGAATGCGGGTTAGAAGATCCATTGTCAGCATCTGATGGAACTACTACAAAGCCAATTACCATTCTGAATAATTGTACTTACAAGTCATAAAGTGCGATTCACCTGTAACAATTTTGTATTGCACAAACTACCTTGCTTTATCACGACTCGCAAGCCTGAAGAATCTTTTTAGCACTCCAGGAGCACTTAGAAGGAAATGTTAGCTGTCCAAAACTGTTTGGACAAAGGCAAAGAAGATTTGAACCATTAGTTGAAAGGGATGTCGTTGATTCTGGATGAATAATTCTAAACAGCAATAAAAACAATGCATCATTCCATTAGTTTCGGCAAGGGATGTTGATTTAAAACTGTTGGAACTGATGAAAAATGCAGCCCACGTGCTGCTGGAGAATGCCATGCTGCCTCCATCCCTTGTTGTCTCCACATACTGCCTCCATCTCTTATTGTCTCCCACATGTTGCCCATGCTGTTGCTTTTCTCCTCCCATGATATGCTGTTCTACTTCCTCCTTATCTTGTATATTAATATGTCACTGTCATTCATTTTAATATATAACACATTACTGTTATTTTCTCTAGTTCCTTTCTAGTCTCTAAACCTGCATGACTCTGTCCAGTAGTTAAACCTTTATGGTATCAGAGCAGTTTTAATACATCCCACCTTCTTGTTTGCCTTGTATTCTCAATAATACATGGATGAACCGGATTCTAATCCCGGTTGGAAACTATCTTCTGTTCTTCTTAATGGTCTAAATTATGTGCCATGGTCAAGGGCAGTCACTTTATCCTTAGGAGGGAAGAAGAAATATGGTTTTGTTGATGGCACCAAAGGCTGTCCATCAAAGAATGCAGCTGGATATGAAGATTGGATGGCCAATGATCAGCTTGTTAGATCATGGTTACTCAATTCTATGGAACCAAATATTGTTGAAATTTTCACGTTTTCCGACTCGTCGAAAGATTTATGGAATGCAGTTGCCGAATTATATGGAAATCAGAATAATGCAGCCCGTGTTTTTGAACTAAAGCTCGAAATAGCTGCAGCAAGTCAAGGTGAGAAAACCTTTAGTGAACATCTTGGTTTCTTGAAGCGCCTATGGGATGAGTTGAATATCTACCGTCCTCATACTGTTGATCCAAAAGTTCTTCTACAGAGGGCAGAAGAAGATAAGATTTTTTCATTACTGGGCAGTTTAAAGCCAGAATATGAGAACATCAAGAGCAATATATTTATGGATGTTAAACTACCTTCATTATCAAGTATTTGTGCTATAATCCAGAGAGAAGAAACTCGAAGAAAGACTATGAGTGTTGAGACGAAAGCTCCCATTGAAAAGTTCACTGAATCTAGTGTTCTTTTGGTGGAGAAAGATAAACATGTTGGAGGGCAGCCCAACTTCCAAACCAAGGGAAGAATTCCTCGATGTGATCATTGTGGCAAGCTTGGGCATTTGAAAAATAAATGTTGGGTGTTACATCCACATCTCACACCGGCACATCTCAAACAGTCAAGAAAAGATCATGCATCAATGGCGGATTCTACGGTCATGAGCCAGTTAAGCCAACTCCTTCAACAGTTTAGTAAATCCATGAGTAATGAGAAAGGTCATTCTTCTGCTGCTCATATTGCAGGTAATTCCCTTGCATATCATGTCTTGTCTTCTAAACAAAATTGTTGGGTTATTGATTCGGGTGCTACCGATCAGATGGCTAATAATTCTTCACATGTAGATAATTTTGTTCTAAATTCCATTAAGCATGATGTATCTGTTGCTAATGGGAATGTCGTACCTGTTAAGGGAAGTGGGAATGTAAGATTCTTCCATAATAGCCCAACCTCTGAAGTTTTAGTTATTCCATCATTTCCTGTCCAGCTTCTGTCAGTTGGGAAAATTACAAGAACTCTGGATTGTGATGTTATTTTCTCTCCTAATTCCGTAATATTTCAGGATCGCAAGACCAAGAAGACGATTGGTGAGGGAACCTATTCTCATGGTCTTTACCAGCTAACTCGCATTAGTAGAGCTTGTCAAACAAATAGCTTGGTTGAAAGCCATATTCTGTATAAACGACTTGGACATCCATCTGGTCGTATTTTGTCTCATCTTTTTCCTGCAATCTCAGTTAATTCCAATGTTTGTGATGTTTGTCAACTTTCAAAGCAAACACGTTTGCCCTTTCCAAATTCATCATCTACGTATTCCAAATTTGAATTAATACATTCCGATTTATGGGGCCCTGCACCCATTGATTCTTATGATGGTTACAAGTATTTTGTTTTATTTATAGATGATCGATCTCGTGCTACTTGGTTATATTTACTTAAATCAAAAACTGAGGTTGCATCTGTGTTTCAAGTTTTTCATGTTATGGTAATAAATCAATTTGGTGCAAAAATAAAAATATTCAGGTCAGATAACGGCACCGAATACACTAAAGGCTCTCTTCCTCAATATTTTCGCGACCACGGTATTATTCATCAAACAAGTTGTGTTGGCACACCACAACAGAACGGTGTTTCTGAGAGAAAAAATCGCCACATTCTTGAAGTTGCAAGGGCAATTATGTTTCAAACAAATGTTCCCAAACGATATTGGTCTCATGGGGTATCTACTGCTGTTTATCTTATCAATAGGCTTCCTAGCAGAGTACTAGCCTTCAAATCCCCCATGGAAATTCTGAAGGAACGCAAAATTAATATCTCTCATTTGCGGGTGTTTGGCTGTATTTGTTATGTTCATCAGCAAGCGATTCACCGTGATAAATTCGATGCTAGATCAGCACGATGCGTGTTCTTTGGATATAATTCCACCAAGAAGGGTTATATGTGTTATGACACATCATCTCGCAAAATTGTTATCTCTCGCGATGTTCGGTTTGATGAATCCAAACCTTTCTTCCCAGCTTTGTCTCAAGTTGGAAATCAACCTCAGGGGGAGTACATGTCTGATTTTTCAGTACCATTACCAATGCCTATGGAGAATGATATTAGAACAACAATCTTCGAAGATGAAACAGTAGATGAAACTATTCATCATGAGAACGTTGAAAATGCTCCAGAATCCAGCAGTATTGTTCCTCCTGCCACCAGTAATGTTGAAAACGCACCTCCACAGCCTCGGAAATCTACTCGCATTTCTCAACGCCCTGCAAAATTAAGAGAATTTGTTAGTTATAAGGCAGTGTTGGAGAATGCAGCACGTCATCCTATCCAAGCTCACTTAGTGTACGATAACATTTCACAAAACCACCATGCATTCTTAAATGCATTATCTTGTGAGCAGGAACCACAGAGTTTTCGAGAAGCTACCTCGAATCCAATTTGGCAAAAGGCTATGGAAGAAGAATTGCAAGCCCTTGATGAGAATCAGACTTGGGAGATAGTTAAGCTACCACCTGGAAAGAAGGTAGTTGGGTGTCGTTGGGTTTACAAAACCAAATTCAAATCAGATGGTACAGTGGAACGACACAAGGCAAGGGTGGTTGCTCGAGGTTTTTCACAAACGTATGGTGTGGATTATAAAGAAACCTTTGCCCCAGTCGCAAAAATGAATACAATTAGAGTTCTCATATCTCTTGCAGCAAATCAGGATTGGAAACTATTTCAACTAGATGTTAAAAATGCCTTTTTACATGGTGATTTAAAAGAAGATGTGTATATAAGCATCCCACCTGGTCACGCTCAAGAATCCAGATTTGGAATCGTCTGCAAACTAAAGAAAACAATATATGGATTGAAGCAATCATCACGAGAATGGCATGCCAAATTAAGCTCAGTTTTACTGTCAAATGGCCTAAAACGCAGTAGTGCAGATTCCTCCCTTTTTATCAACAAGAATGTTCGTGGTACTACTATAGTTTTAGTATATGTTGATGATTTGATCATCACTGGCAATGATCAAGTCGGAATCTCAGACATCAAGGCTATCCTACATCAACGTTTTGCCATAAAGGATTTGGGTATCCTAAAACATTTCTTGGGGATAGAAGTTGCTTACTCTACGAAAGGCATTTTTCTTAGTCAAAGAAAATATGCTTTGGATTTGTTACAAGAAACTGGTAAACTTGGAGTGCAGCCATCTCACACACCGGTCGATAGTAGTATAAAACTTGATGATAGTGGTGATGTTTTTTGTGATATTGGCAGATTTCAAAGGTTAGTTGGGCGTCTCATTTATTTGACTGTTACACGCCCGGATATTTGTTACGCTGTGAGCCTTGTAAGTCGATTTATGCATGCTCCCAAAGTCACTCACATGCACGCTGTTGATCGCATATTAGCATACCTAAAGGGATGTCCAGGAAGAGGTTTATGGATGCGTAACAATAGACACACTTCTCTTATTGCCTACACAGATTCTGATTATGCTGGAAGCTTAGTTGATCGAAAATCTACCACCGGCTACTGCACCTTCATTGGAGGTAACTTGGTAACATGGAGAAGCAAGAAGCAGAACGTTGTTTCTCGATCTATTGCTGAAGCCGAATATCGAGCAATGGCTTCTACAACGTGTGAAATTATTTGGCTTCGAGCTTTACTAAAGGACTTAGGATTTGCTTCACTTGAATCAACTAAGATGTATTGCGATAATCAGGCTGCTATACATATTGCTTCAAATCCAGTTTTTCACGAGAGAACGAAACACATTGAAGTTGATTGCCACCTTGTTCGAGAAAAATTAGAAGCAAAAGTTATTTGTACTCCCTTTGTTCGCAGCAACAACCAACTAACAGATATGTTTACCAAAGGTCTAGACCCCGGGAAGTTTCAAGAGCTATTATCCAAGTTGGGCTCAATTGATATCTTCGCACCAACCTGAGGGGGAGTGTTGGAACTGATGAAAAATGCAGCCCACGTGCTGCTGGAGAATGCCATGCTGCCTCCATCCCTTGTTGTCTCCACATACTGCCTCCATCTCTTATTGTCTCCCACATGTTGCCCATGCTGTTGCTTTTCTCCTCCCATGATATGCTGTTCTACTTCCTCCATATCTTGTATATTAATATGTCACTGTCGTTCATTTTAATATATAACACATTACTGTTATTTTCTCTAGTTCCTTTCTAGTCTCTAAACCTGCATGACTCTGTCCAGTAGTTAAACCTTTAAAAACAAGGCCACCTTCTAGTTTCGGCAAACAACAATCTCTCCATGCTACCTTGCATTGACACGAAGAAGCATTAGGACTCCCCCTCATAAAAATTTGGAGAAAATACCCTGTAGCTTTCCCAGGAAGAAAGAGATGCCTCAACCAGTACCCCAGAACACCAAACAAAATTGCTCGAATCTGCTAGAGCCTGCATGCATTAGCTGAGAAACTTGCCCTTCCAACAGTTAATTTGGTAACAAATCTTCATTATCAATGTTTTGATTCTTGCATATTACTAGTTTATAACTAGTAAAAATTAAGAGATATATTTTAATTTACCATAATCTATTCTATTCTTTTGTTCGTGTAAGACTGTAAGTGTAAAGTGTAAAGTGTTAACAAAGGGATGCTTTGACGAAAGCATGTAGTAAGTTTATGAGAAGCTCCTAAAACCATATAAGACTACGAGTTTGTAGTCATGTTCAAAAGATAAATCAGGAACTATTGGAAGCTTGATTTTCCTTCTTAATCCTACTAGTAGCCTTCTCCCGGTGTCCATCCTTCCTCATGCTCCGGAGCTGTCATTCACGCTTGAGATGCAATTTAAACAAGAGTTTCTTGGCATGAGCCACGGACAATCCAAAGACAGCAATCCTACTGCTCTATAGCTCAAGAAAAGAGGTGCTTTGTTCTTCCTCCGCTGCAACAACATTGTCATCAAGCTCCTTACTTACCAGCTTATGTTCCATCAGTCGCCCAGAAAATCTTGTCGTTGCTCTGGTCATAGGGAAACAATGCCTTGACCAGGCTCCTTAAGACTTTTCTGTCCAGATGAGCAAGCTTCAAGTCTGGATTCCTCAAGATCTTCATTCCTTGCATATTTAAAACAATGCTACAACTGCAAATTGGATTCATTGGAATCAGAGATTGCACACATCCCATTCCCATCCGGTGCATTGGCAAACATAAAACCAAGCTACTGTGCTTCTGAGCCAATTTATGGAAACGCTTGCTCCGAAAGACCTTCTCACGTACCCACTGGGTAACTAGTTGACGAAACTCCTTGGAATTTTTATGACTTCGACCGTGAATTCAGTTGTTTCTCTCCATCCAGGTTAAATAGCATGCTACATTGATGTAAACATACCCAATCTGTACCTGGATGTGATTCTCTTGTGATTATGAGGAGTCTCAACTAGTTACCAACTGCATCCAAGGGACCATGACGAAAAATATCAACATTAAAATCACTAGAGGTGAACTGGTGACAAGCTGATTCAGTATCTTGATTGCAGAGTAAACAAAGAGGATCTACTTGAATGCCAAACTGTAGCAAACGCTCCTTAGTATATAATCTGTTGCGCAGAGCCAATAGGTGATAAGGTGCACTTTGGTATATGAAGTGTTTTCTAAAGAAGAGAAAACCAAGTTGAGAGGTTATGAGATCTCCTAACAGAATGCCAAAATCACTCACTGATATTAACATGTTTAGCAGTGTCACAGTCCATAGAATGTCACCCACAACAGGTGTAACTAGATTACTCGAATGCAGGTTCGAACATCTGTTGCCAGCATCTGATGGGACTACTACAAGGCCAATTACCATTTTAAATAATTGTTCTTACAAGTCATAAAGTGCGATTCACCTGTAACAATTTTGTATTGCAAACTGATTTGCTTTATCATGACTCACGGGCCTTAAGAATTATTTTAGCATCCCAGGAGCACTTTGAAGGGATGCTGGTTGTCCAAGACTCTTTGGACAGAGGCAAACAAGATTTGAACCATCTAGTCCAGAGGGATGTTGATGTGTGTGCTGCAATGTATCAACTGAATAACTCCAGCATTTTCCAGATTACTCAGAAAATGGAATCGCACTTCTATGTGCTTACTTTTAGCATGAATATGGGATTCCTGGCTATAGAACAGAAATGAGAGAAACAGAGAACTCGACATGTTTGTATGGAAAACTTCTAATCGAATTACTTAGAAATGCAATACAATGAAAGGATAAATAGAATGTGAGCAACTAACTCACTAGAAATCAGGGAGACAAATCCCTTACTCTTCTCCTAACTGAACTCCTAAACATAAGCAACAACCAAAGACCAAATCCTAGTTTCAACGATCACAAGATTGATACGTTGATTTATTTTAAAACAAATAAAAACAAAATATGTTTAGATTATAAAATAATCCCAACATACTCCCCCTTAATCTAAACATCACCAAGCTTCTTAACTCCCAGCAAGTCTCTCATTCTTTCAAACTTTGCAGCTGCCATTGCCTTCGTCAAAATGTCTGCCCGCTGTTCATTAGTACTAACATGCCTTATGGTGATCAGGCCCTTCTCAACACAATCACGGATAAAATGATATCTCAAATCAATGTGTTTACTTCTCCCATGGAACACTGGATTTCGAGCAAGATCGACAGCTGATTTGTTGTCGACATACAATACCACTGGACCACACTTTGTATCAGTAATGCAATTTAGAACTCTCTGAAGCCAAATAGCTTGGCACGCAGCAGCGGTGGCAGCCATAAACTCTGCCTCGCAAGAAGACAAGGCAACACAGCGTTGTTTTTGTGAGACCCAAGTGACCAGGTTCTCGTCGAGATAAAATGCCATCCCTCCTGTACTCTTCCTGTCATCTATGCTCCCTGCCAAATCGCTGTCTGAGAACCCCGTTAATATGTAATTTCCCTTTCCTTTCGTGTACACCAAGCCGTAGTGTATAGTTCCCTTCACATAGCGACAGATTCGCTTTACTGCGTTCAAATGCAACTCGGTTGGACTCTCCATATAGCGACTGACTATACCAACTGCAAAAGCAATATCTAGGCGTGTATGCACCAGGTATCGCAGTCCACCAACTATACTTTTATATTAAGTAGAGTTCACAGTCTTACCAGTTTCATCAGCATGAATATGTAGATTATGATCCATTGGAAATTTTACTGCATTACACTCAGCCAGACCTGCCTTTTCAAGCACTTTTTTGGCGTAACTTGATTGTTTTATTTAAATAAAACCGCTGCCTCTGGTTACCTCCAGACCCAAATAATACGACAACTTACCAAGGTCACACATATCAAAATCTCTACTCATATCCCCCTTGAATTTGGTAATGTGTGACGTGCTGGTTCCTGTGATTATCAGATCATCGACGTAGACACCTACGATTAATGAATCAGCTCCAAACTTTTTCATGTAGACAGCGTGTTCGTACGGGCATTTGACAAACCCCAGTTTCAAGAGATATTGATTAAGACGTGAGTACCAAGCCCTAGGTGCTTGACGTAACCCATACAGGGCCTTGAATAGTTTGTACACCTTGTCTTCTTCCCCTTTCTTGACAAATCCCTTTGGTTGCCGTACGTAAACTTCCTCAAGCAAGATGCCATTTAGGAAGGCAGATTTGACGTCGAGATGGTGAGCTTCCCAGTTGTTTATAGCTGCTAGTGCAAGAAGTAACCTGACTGTTTCTAGCCTTGTCACAGGAGCAAACACCTCGTCATAATCTACACCTTGACATTGCACATATCCTTTTGCTAAGAGCCGAGCCTTGTGTTTGATCACCTCACCATTCTGGTCTTTTTTCACTTTAAAAACCCACTTTAAATCAATGGCTTTATGTCATTTAGGCAGTGTTGTCAGTTCCCATGTCTTGTTCTTCTCAATGGAGTCTATCTCACTTGTCATTGCTTCTTTCCACACATCAGCTGTAATTGCTTGTTCAAAACATATGGGCTCATCGATCCCCATCAGAAAAAGTTCTTCTTCGAGTTCTACCACTATGGAATTAGCATATATATCTTCAAGAGATCTAAAGCGTAATGGTTGTTCACTGAGATCACTACCACTACTAGCATCAGTGTTTTCACCTTCGGAAGAGACAGTGGTGCTCCTTGAGGTCATGGGAGTTATTGGTTCATCAGCAGAGCTTTGTTCATGATTTACAGGAGACTCCAAGATGTGATCATCTATAGCCAACTGACCTGTCATATCTCTCACATCATTTGTGTCTATTTCCCAGTCCCAACCTTTGTTTTCATCAAAAATGACGTCCCTGCTTATATGCACACTGCCGGACGTTGGATCAAACAATCTGTAAGCTTTTGTTCCTGGTTCTCGACCAATGTGAATCAGTTTCTTGCTTCTATCATCGAGTTTTCTTGTTTGAACAGCAGGTACCTTCATGTAGGCTACACAACCAAAGATTCTCAAGTGACCCACACTTGGTTTTCTTCCGAACCAGGCTTCGTATGGTGTGGTTTCATACAACGATCGGGTTGGCAATTTGTTAAGGACATAGACGGCATGACGGACAGCTTCCCCCCAATATTTTGTTGGCATTTTCCTCTCATTCAACATACTTCTTGCCATGGTAGCCACTGTGTGATTACGGCGCTCTACCACACCGTTTTGTTGAGGTGTGTAGGGCGCTGTGAAGTGTCTCAGTATACCTTGTTCGTCACAAAATGTTTGAAAATCCTTTGAGCAAAACTCTCCACCACGATCTGTTCGTAACACCTGAATGCCCTGCTTTTTGCCATTCTCAACAAGTAATTTGAACTTCTTGAAGTATGTTAAAGCCTCATCTTTTGTTTTGAGGAAGTAAACCCACATCATACGGGTATAGTCATCCATCAACAACATAAAGTATCGATTGCCCGCTGGAGTAGTAGGAGACAAAGGTCCACAAAGGTCTACATGTATCAATTCTAGTTCAGTTTTAGCAATGAAATTTGTTTTCAATGGAAATGACTTACGCGTTTGTTTGGACATGAGGCATCCACTGCAGATTTCACCAGGCTGGTTGATGAGAGGAAGTCCTTGTGCCATCTGATTTTTTGACATTAAGTGCAACACATTGAAATTTACATGACCAAGGCGCTGGTGACACAGTCAAGCTCCCTCCTCACTTTTTGTCAAAAGGCATGTCTGTTGTGTCTCTTTGATATGAATTTTGTACAATCGATTACTTGCTCTCTTGACCTGTAGCAACAAACGACCACAGCTCTCATAGACCCATAGATGTTCACCGTCTAGTACAACTCGATTGCCTTCCTCAGAAAGTTGTCCCAGACTAATAATGTTGCTTATAAAATTTGGAATGAAATACACGTCTTTTAACAGCCTGGTTTCTCCGTTTTTGCACGCAATCCTGATAGATCCTTTCCCCTCGATCTCCACTAATGAGCCATCTCCAAATTTCACCTTGCCTCTTACTGTCCTATCCAGTTTTTCAAACTTGTCTCGTCGACCTGTCATATGGTTACTAGCACCATTGTCTAGGTACCAGGTATGTTCTTTAATCTCTTCGACATCACTTGTTTCTTTATCTTCAGTGAAAGCAATTCCATCATCTATCTTGTTCACATGGTAGACCATTAGTAATGCGGGTTCGTTGTCATGCAGTTGTGCCAAATTTACTTCACCCGTTTGCTGCCTATTTCGTCTTGGTTTTCGACATTCAACATCATAGTGTCCAAAACCACCACAACTGTAACATTTCACCTGACTCCTGTCGCGTCCATTTCGATTATCCCTCATTCGATAGTCTCCTGCACCAGATGAATTACCCTTACCTGATTTCTTCAGCCACTCTTCTCTAGTAAGTAGTAGTTTTCCTTCAGTGTTCTCCTTCTTTTGCCATTCATCCGCTGTCATCAAAAGCTGTTGTTCCTCACTCCTTTCTACAGGCTCCTGCAATCGTTCTTCATGAGCCCGAAGAGATCCAATCACTTCCTCCACTGACATTTTATCCAAGTCCCCAAATTGCTCAATCGCTGAAGCTATCTGCAAGAACTTGGTTGGAACAGCCCTCAACAGTTTTTTCACAACGTACTCCTCTCCGATTACCTCTCCCAGCGCTCTGATGTTGGTAACCAAACCATTCAGTCTCATACAGAAGTCGTCCAGTTTCTCCGTGTCTTTCATCCTCAATGACTCAAACTCCATTCTAAGAGTCTGAGCTTTTGCCTTCTTTACCTTGTCCGCACCCTGGCACATTGTTTTGACCGAATCCCAGACTTCTCTGGATGTTTTCTTTTCTGCCACAGACAACAAGATATCATCGGAGATTCCTTGATAAATCATGGCTAGTGCCCGTTTGTCTATCTTCTCTTCGGTTGCCACTTTCGGATCCTTTGGCTCTATTGCATCCCACACCATATGTGCCTGCATAAAGACTTTCATCTTTATAGCCCATGTAGTATAGTTCGATCTTGTGAGCATTGGGATGATCAGTCCAATGGAACCTTCCTTAGTCTTGCTCGTGTCCATCGTTCACAAGCTCTGATACCAGATATAGAACAGAAATGAGAGAAACAAAGAACTCGACTTGTTTGTATGGAAAACTTCTAATCGAATTACTTAGAAATGCAATACAATGAAAGGATAAATAGAATGTGAGCAACTAACTCACTAGAAATCAGGGAGACAAATCCCTTACTCTTCTCCTAACTGAACTCCTAAACATAAGCAACAACCAAAGACCAAATCCTAGTTTCAACGATCACAAGATTGATACGTTGATTTATTTTAAAACAAATAAAAACAAAATATGTTTAGATTATAAAATAATCCCAACACTGGCCAGCTGTATCGTTGAGCTATTGTCACAAAAAATGATAGTACTGTCATTTCCTTGATATCCAAGTGTATCCAGTATTCTTCTCATCCATACTGCTTGAGTTGAACATGCTGCAGCAGCTACAAACTCCGCTTTAGTAGTACTTAAAGTAACAATAGGCTGCTTCTGTGAAGACCAAGCTTGAAGCTACTGCAGCTGAGCTTGAAATAAATGCGTTTACTGATGTGCTTTTTCTATCTTCAATGTCCCCAGCATAGTCACTATCAGTGTACCCGATCATCTTGTTGTTCCCGTCCTTATGGAACAAACCAAAATCAGAGGTTCCTTGGAGATAGCGTAAAATTCTTTTAGCAGCCAATAGATGAAGTTCTGTTGGTCTCGACATATATCTACTGATCAAACGCACTGCAAACACAAAATCTGGTCTTGTAGTTGTGATGTACATCATGCTTCCCACCATTAGCCTGTAATAAGTTCCATCTAACTCCGCACCATTTTTGTCCCGAAAGATTTTTTAACCTGGAACAATTGGATTCTGAACAGGATTGCATTGCTCCATTCCAAACTTCTTCAAAACTTCAAGCACATAATTTCTTTGATTAATAAATATTCCTTCATTGAGTTGCAAAACTTATTTCTTTCGTTATTGCCTTATTTATAAAATTATTCGATTGATTAAAAAAATGCAGGTATGAGACTAAAAGTGGTAAAGGGACTAAGGGTGTTCATGGGCCTGAAGGTGCATCTGGCCACTGCCTTGTTATTGGTGGCAATAGACAATTGATGTCTGGACGACATTAGTTATGTAAGATCTTTGTAATACATGCAAATATCCTTGATGATCATTAACAAGTATTGCAATAGAAGTGTAAAACTTTTTCTTTGATGCATGTCCTTGTTAGAGAGATTATATTCAATTGTGGTGTAATCTATTTATTACTTTTATTTATGAGATTTTATTGTTTCTTCCATTCTGTATTTTGACTTTGCCCCCTCCTTTATCCTTGCAGCATGGAGTTCTTGATGTGAGAGAGCAGAAGATTTTTGTGGTGCTCTTTTTGGAACAATTTGACTAATTTGTAAAAAAGATTGTTGAACAGTTTACAAATTTGATGTTAATATTAATATCACTCCCAGTAGTCATACTCGTCTGTGATGTAGCTACTGTGCACTTGTAAGAGGAGCATCTTGCTTGTCATTTTTCATTTTGCCATGCAACTTTTCTGCCATAGATGGCCTGGAAATGATGTGCTAAATATGGTGACAGTATCATGGCGACCCTTGAACTAAGGAGCATATGCCAAATAAAATATACAAATTACAAGAAAAATAAAATAAAACACACATAATTAAAGAAATAATAATAAGATAATAATAATAAGATAACTCTAATTACTTGCTGATTGTTTCAACAAATTACAGTAGCTTCTAACTTAAACATCTTGTTACCAACATATACATAACACAACATAAGTTACAAACAAATCCAAGGATGTACCCAAAATATATAAGTTAACTAGTTAGAAGGATAGTTTTTACCACGATTCTAATAAATATAATACTATTCGAACCTATCCCAATGCTTTTCAATAGTCCCATTCGAACCTATATACCAGTTCTCTCAAAAACTCTTTCTCCATATCACCAAAGGGAAAATCCACATTCCTCTTTCCTCTTTCCAATTGATGGAAATAGAGTTCTCCTACCAACTTCCATCACGGTCAAAAGCAAAAAGGGTAATGGTCCAATATAGCACAATTTTAAAGAAAAATGACCAAAATAGCACATTCTAAAATTTTGGTCCCTGACTGGCACACACTTGACTCATTTGAAGCATGCCTTACATGATAAACGCAACTAAAACCTTTGTCACTGACTCAACGCATCACTCGGTTGCGTTATTGTGATGATGCAATTGTAATGTGCGTTTTGTATTGTAAAGCATAACTAGATGAAGTTAGGTGACAACCAATTCAGCTGGTTTTAAGTGTTAAAATTTGGGTTCAGTGGGATTTGAACCCTTGCTCACGTGCGAGAAAGACTAGTTTGCGTGCACTGCTCAACCATTGTGGCAACTCCTAGACCTCGGTAATTATAGAAGCTCATTTTTATTAATATTGTGATAACGCATTTGTTATTAATGTTAAGTATGTGCCGGTCAAGGGCCATGTTTTTGGAGGGTGCTATTTTTGACAATTAAACCTAAATTTGTGCTATTTTGGTCATTATCTCAAGCAAAAAGACCTAAAAGAGATTGTGTAAAGCAAGTTGAGATAGCTAGCTCAGTTGATTGAGCTTACCTCTAGTCGACCCAGAGGTTCCGGGTTCGATACTCGCTTACCACGAGATTTGTCAATGAACAGATATTCATTATTTTAGATATTCATTGTAAAAGGCTATAAGCCAAAATATTCAAAAAAAAAAAAAGATTGTGTAAAAACGCGAACTAAGATCCTGCATACAATAAATCCCGATAAGAAGGATGCTATTGAGCATATACAAACTCAGTCTAACTAGTTAGTATAGTCTAAGTGTAGTCAAATTAGTTAGCATAATTAGTTAGTCAGTTTGTTTGTATTAAGGGTAGATTAGTCTTTTTACTTCTTTCATTTTGTATCAGTATAAATACATTGTAACCACAGTTTGAGTAATTAGAGAATTCATTTTATCATTTTCATTACTTTCTCTTTCTAAATGGTATCAGAGCATTGTTTCTCTCTCTATAACAAACTTGTTTGTCATCATCTCAAATGAGTTAGTTACAGATCTTCCGCCATTAAAGCTTCGTTCTCAAGCTTTTCTTGTTCAGTCTGAAGCTTCTTTTACATTGTGTTTCTTGTTTTCTGTGATTAAATAGTTACAGATCACGTTATAAATCAGTTTTTCTATCAAATCTGTTCATCTTTCTGTCAGTTTTTTTTATACGATTTTAGTAATTGAACTACAAATTCGTCTTTATCAATGGCGACGTTTGAAGAAAACACAGGTCGTGTTGAAAACACAGGTGAACAAACAGATACACTTGAAGATGAGTATCAGTCAATTACTCTAGATACGAGTCATCCTCTCTATCTACATCCATCTGATCATCCAGGTTTGATTCATGTTAGTTCAGCCTTTAATGGTGAAAATTTTAATGAATGGAAAAGATCAATGTCTCTTGCACTCTCTGCAAAGAATAAACTCGGATTTGTCAATGGAAAATACAAGATTCCAAATGAAACTTCACTTTACTTTGAACACTGGCAGCGCTGTAATGATATGCTTATTACTTGGATACTTAACTCAATTGTACCTGAGATTCGGTCGAGTCTTGTTTTCATTCCTCTTACTGTTGATGTTTGGAATGATATTCATATGCGTTATACTCAGAGTAATGGACCTCGAATCTTTGAATTAAAACAGGCTCTTAGTGCTCTTAGTCAGGATACTCTTTCTGTTTCTGCGTATTATACAAAGTTCAAGATGCTTTGGGATGATTTTGTGAATGTAACAAATGTGCCTAAGTGTGTGTGTATCTGTAATTGCAAAGCTAAGGCTCAGATTGAACAATATGATGAAGTGATGAAAGTTACTCAATTCTTGATGGGATTAAATGAGTTGTACACGAATATTAGAGGTCAATTGTTGATGATGAATCCGATGCCCAAATTAACTCAAGTGTTGTCTCTTTTACAACAAGAAGAAAGACAGAGAAGTCATATTAATCCTGCTCAACCTGTAGTTGAATCAGCAGTGCTTATGAACAAAGCAGTTTTTAATCTCAGAAACTTTAAGAGTAACAGTTTTCAGAGTGATTTCAAGAGGCAAGACTATAGAAGACTGACAACAGGAGAACTCCTATGGAATGTACACATTGCCATGGTACTAATCACACTCGAGAAAGGTGTTATCATCTTATTGGTTTTCCACCTAGAAAAACTACTGTGAATACAGGAAAAGTTGTGGCACAATTGTCCACAACTAGTTCAAATGTGACAAATGGTGATGCTAAAGTCTCAGATGAAAATTCTTGGAATCATGATTTGAATGTCAACACTGCACTTTCTACTGCTCAATATCAACAACTTCTGTAATTACTTAATCAGAATACTGTATCTTCATCTACTACTGAAGTACCTCAATCAGGTACATCTTTTCATACTTGCTCCTATATGACATCTGTTTGTATGGTAAATAATCATGCCTCGACTGATTGGATACTAGACTCAGGAGCTACTGATCACATAACCTGTTCTCATTCTCTGTTAAAGAACATAACAACATGTGATATTGATATATGTCTTCCTAATGGTTATCATACCAAGGTGAAAATGAAGGGTATCATTCAATTAACACCTGATATTGTTTTGTATGATGTGCTGCTTGTTCCAGCATTTCAGTTTAATCTAATTTCTGTGAGTAAACTAACAATTACTCTTAATTGTCATGTACAATTTCTTTCAAATCCTTGTGTTATTCAGGACTCTTTGCAGAAGAAAGTGAAGGGGATTGGTAAGTTTCAAGGCAATCTTTACAAGCTTCTCCTTTCTGCTCAAAGATGTGCTTCAAATTCTGCTCCTTCATCAATAGCTGTTAATAATCACGTGTCTCAGAAATCTACTATTTGCTCTACTACTCAGTTGGAAAATTTTCAGACTTGGCATTCTAGATTGGGTCATTCTCCTCTTCATGTACTTCAACATATAGATAGTCTTTGTTTTCCAACTTCTACTAATAAACAGATGCCTTGTGATGTATGTCACTATGCTAAGCATAATAGATCATTCTTTCCTAATAGTCTCAGTCATGCTAGTAAACCTTTTGAGCTATTTCATTATGATTTGTGGGGGCCTTATAGGCACAAAACTTACCCAACATGTAATGCTTTCTTGACAATAGTAGATGATTGTACCAGATGTACCTGGACATATCTGTTATCTCATAAAACTCAAGTTTATTCCCTTTTTTAGAAATTCTTTGCATATGTTGATACTCATTTTCAGACTAAAGTAAAAACTATTAGATCTGATAATGGTACTGAGTTCTTTAATACGAACATGAATTCTTTGTTTGACTCTCTTGGAATAATTCATCAGCATTCCTGTGTTGAATCTCCTCAGCAGAATGGTCGAGCTGAGAGAAAACATAAACACCTCTTGTCTGTAGCTAGAGCTTTGAAATTTCAGTCCAATGTTCCTATTCATCTTTGGGGTGATTGTCTGCTTACTGCCACATATATAATAAATAGAACCCCTACATCTATTCTTAACAACAAATCTCCATATGAAGTTTTGTTTCAAAAACCACCAACTTATAGTCATCTTAAAGTTTTTGGATGTCTGTGCTTTGCTTCTTCCTTATCTCTGAGAAAAGACAAATTTGCCACCAGAGCTCACAAATGTATTTTCTTGGGATATGCTGCTAATCAAAAAGGATACAAACTAATGAACTTACATACTGGTCAATACTTGGTTTCCAGAGATGTCTGTTTCTACGAGACAACATTTCCTTTTGTCTCAAATTCTCATTCTGGTTCTAATCTGATGTTTCCTCAACAACTGTCCTTTATTGATAGTTTGTCACCTGTACTCAGAACCAGAAATGATCATATCAGAAATACATCTGAAATTCCCTATATTGAAACTACTCAGTCACCACAATCTGAATCTGAATCTGCTCATGACTTTACTCATGGTTCTGAAGACACTTCATCTCCAATTAGTCCAGTTAGTCATGAGTCTGCAGACACTATTTCTTTACCTCTTATTCATGAATCTAATATCCATACTTCAGATATAATTTCTTATGCTAGGCCTTTTAGAACCAGACATGTTCCTCAAAAATTTTCAGATTACACTGGTTTTTACCCAAACATTTGGTTCATTCCACCTCATCTGTCATAACTGAACCAAAATTCTATCTTCAAGCTATTAAAGACCCAAATTGGTGCAAAGCTATGCATGAGGAAATAAATGCACTAGAGGCTAATAATACCCGGATCATCACATCCTTACCTCCTGGTAAAAAAATAGTAGAATGTAAATGGATTTACAAAGTGAAATATAAGGCTGATGGATCCTTAGACAGATACAAGTCCAGACTTGTTGCAAAAGGGTTCACAAAAACTCATGGCTTAGATTTCTTTCAGACCTATGCTCCTGTGGCTAAGATGACTTCAGTCATACTCATTTTAGCACTTGCTTCTGTTCAAAAGTGTGAACTTAATCAGCTTGATATAACCAATGCATTTTTGCATGGTGAACTTCATGAAGAAGTTTACATGACTATTCCTCCTGGTATTCCTATTCCTTCATCTTTTCAGGGACTTAATCCAGTTTGCAAATTAATTAAATCATTGTATGGATTGAGACAGGCACCTAGGGAATGGTTTGACAAGTTTGCAGCAGCTTTATTAACTTTTGGTTTCATACAATCTAATTCAGATAACTCCTTATTTTATCTTCATACATCTGCCTCATTTACTATGCTCTTAGTGTATGTTGATGATATAATACTGACGGGCTCATGTTCTTCTTAAATTGCTAAAGTGAAACAGTTCATTGGTAGTCAATTTAAAATGAAGGATCTTGGTCCTTTACAATATTTTCTGGGATTAGAAATTAAGAGGTCATCTGCTGGAATATACATTCATCAACGGAAGTATGCTCTTAATTTACTTGATCATACTGGTTTGCAACATTCTAAACCCAGTTCTATAACTATGGAAGCACAAAACAATCTTAGTCTCACTTCTGGCATTCAACTGTCATCCTCGGAGGCTTCTTCTTATCGAAGACTGGTAGGGCAATTGATATATCTCACTATTACAAGGCCTGATATCTCTTATCCTGTACACATTCTTAGTCAGTTTTTGTCCAAGCCAACTGATGTTCATAGAGATGCAGCTCTTAAACTTGTTAAGTACATTAAGAATGCTCCAGTACAAGGCTTGTTCTTTTCAGCATCAAGCTCTTTAACTCTACAAGTATATACAAATGCAGATTGGGCCTCTTGTCCAATGACTCGACGTTCTATATCTGGTTACTGTGTACTTCTTGGTAACTAATTGATCTCTTGGAAGTGTAAGAAGCAGAATACAGTTGCTAGATCATCAGCTGAAGCAGAGTATAGGAGTATGGCTAATGCTATTTGTGAAGTAACCTGGCTCTACAATCTTCTTACTGAATTACATTTTCAGATTCCTAGGCCAATTGTTCTCTACTGTGACAATAATTCTGCCATTCACATTGCTGAGAATCCGGTACATCATGAACGTACAAAGCATATTGAATTAGATTGTCATCTGATTCGAGACAAGGTTAAAGAAGGGTTCATTTTTCCTACATATTTGTCCACATTTCATCAACCAGCTGATCTTCTCACCAAGGCTTTACCAGCTCATCGTCTTCGACTTTTACTTGACAAATTGGGAGTTGTAAATATCTTTCCCACTGCCAATTTGAAGGGGGATATTGAGCATATACAAACTCAGTCTAACTAGTTAGTATAGTCTAAGTGTAGTCAAATTAGTTAGCATAATTAGATAGTCAGTTTATTTGTATTGAAGGTAGATGTCTTTTTACTTCTTTCATTTTGTATCAGTATAAATACATTGTAACCACAGTTTGAGTAATTAAAGAATTCATTTTATCATTTTCATTACTTTCTCTTTCTAAAGATGCCGAGAGGGATGCCTCAGCCATTCTGTTTTTACAGATGTGAACCACTTCAAACTCATTATCTGTGCCCTTCAGTTGGAGATACCTTGCTCTTAGCATCCGCCAAAACTTGGCATTTGGACTGTAAAAGTCATCCTCAACAATAAATATGATTCTCTTCCCCTCAAGTTGCGACAACTGAACCTGTAATAGTTAAATACAAATGTCAATCAGCAGAGCGAAATACAAACTTCCATACACAAGAGCCGAGTGGGAATAGGAACAAGCACAGGAATGTCGAAAAGAACTCACCATGGACCCATCTTTTCGTACAAATGTAGTCTTTCGACCCCAAAACATGTTTAGATTCAACTTCTTTATACATTCAACCTCTAACTTGGCAACTCTATTGCAGGTGAATGGATTAACAGAGATTCCATGTTCCTTTAGAATGTCAGCGCCATACCGTTCAACGAACTTTCCTTGCGGTCCAATTATCAAAAGGCTAGGGTCTAGCCCCGGTCCAAGTGCATCCATAGGATATTTGAAAACCCGCTGCAATTTCTTACAAACTGGGTCTTTAAACGGGAGTGCCAACCAAGGCATTTTTTTTTAATGTTTTCCAGTATGATTCTTCACTTGCATCTCCAAAAGTCATAAATGTGTCATGAATGTAAACAAAATCGATTTCAAAGTTTTCCTCTTGAGCCAACTGGTCATAGGCCTTCTGAATTTTTGATGTAAGTTCGTGGTTTGGATAATCTTCATAGAAATACAAGCCTACGACCTTATATTCAAGAGAAGTAATAAGTATCCGGGTACATATAGACAACAATTCAAATTCATAAGTTCGTGCAAAGAAAACAGATCTTACTTCAATCAGTAAATGAAAGTATGGAATGATGTATAAGTCAAAATGATGTGCAAACTAACAGATACTATCAATAGGCCAAAGTATAGAATGACTAACATATGTCAAAATTTTGTGCAAAGAGAAGATTTATTAGTTTAATAGACTACAGTATATATAATGATGAATATGTCAAAATGTTTCCCTTAGGGAACGGATTTTTACATCATAAGACTAAAGGATAGTATGATAGATATGTCAAATGGAAGGCAAAGGGAACAAATACTACTACAAATGAATACCTGATTTTTATTGTTGATGAGATGAGTACGTTCAGAAGAGGCCAAGAGCTTTGTAACAGAGGGACACTTTCGAGCTTCAGCATCTTCACGTAAAAGGCACTCCATCCTCTCGTCCGTGAAAGGATAAGCGCGAACCCCATACAAATAAAAAAGATCGTTGACGTTACATTGCAAAACCATGCCAGTAGGATCAATGACAAATGAAATTGGAGAATAGCCGGCAATATAACTAGAAAGGGGAAATAATGTTTCCCAATAAGTTCTGAATTTGATATCAAAGAATGGGATGGCAGTCCATGGCATGATAGATAATTTATCTTCAAAACATTCCTCCAAAGTCTGAGGGGTGGAAGTCGCGTAGAGAGTATCGACCTCAACCCCAATGAAAATGACCTTGAAACCACCTTTAGGGTGCAAAGCATGGTATATATCCATCATGATTGTTGTTTCATATCTCATACAATATTCGGGCCAAGGAACAAGTAGCACAAAATGTAGCACAATAACTTTACCTTTCAAGTGCTTAGCCTGGACCTACAAAATAATAAAGAAAAATGTAATGTACTAAAAAAATGGGAGAAAATCTTGCTTACTAGTAGTAATTTTTTCAATTAGTTCACTGCATGATTTTACTTGAAAGGACTATAATTTAAATAAAAAAACACGTGTTTGGTGTCTGCACTTAGCGATAAAGAGGTGAATCAGCTTGTGCCAGGGTTAAACATACATATATAGTTATGTCAAATAATCTGGAATTATACATGATGTTAGTTTGACTTGAATTGGGCGGTGGCCACCACCGGCGGCGCCCGCCGCCGGCGCCACTGTAGCCGCCGGATTTGACTCACCTAACACCACCTACCCCTTAAATTGTGTCTATAAATAGATTTGCATGTAAGGATTGTAAATAACATCTGAAAAAACCTCTGTAATCTGTTTATCCTCTCAGATCTATAAAATTATTTCTCTTCTGCATATAATCTTTCTTGCTTCCGTTATAACAAATTGGTATCAGAGCTTTGGTCGAAACTGCTGCAAAAAATTTTCGCCGGATTTTTTAAGCTCGCCGGAGTTACTGTTCATCGCTGGAGAAGACGACACTGTTCATCAGCGGAGAAGACGACACTGTTCATATGGTACTGTTCATACGGCACTGTTCATACGGTACTGTTCATACGGTACTGTTCACAGGTACTGTTCACGGGGGTACTGTTCACGGGTACTGTTCACGGGGGTACTGTTCACGGGTACGGTTCTGGGAGAAAGATGTCTGGTCGTATTAACGTTAAAGTCGACAAATTTACTGGGAGAAATAGTTTCAGTCTGTGGCAAATCAAGATGCGTGCCTTGTTAAAGCAACAGGGGCTCTGGGCGCCGTTGAACACAAAAACGGCTGCTTCTGGAAGCGCTGAGATGGCCAGTCTAGAAGAAAAGGCACACTCAACAATTTTGTTGTGCCTTGCAGATGATATTATTATTGAAATCGCGGAGGAGGATACCGCATCTGGTTTATGGTTAAAGCTTGAAAGTCTGTACATGACAAAGTCTTTAACAAATAAGTTGCTTTTGAAGCAACGTCTGTTCAGTCTGCGAATGCAGGAAGATAATATTTCTCTAGAGGAGGTTAGATCTTCTCTTCATTCTAGAGAGCTGCGCCATAAGGCGGCTGGTACAGGTGCAGATAATCATGCTGCTGGGTTGGTAGCTAGCGGGAGTACCGGACATGGAAAGTCGGGGAAGTATAAATCCAAGAAACCAGCTTCTAAGGGTTCGAGAGCTAATGATGTCTGCAATTACTGTAAAGGGACACTGGAAATCCGACTGTCCCAAGAAAAAGAAGCAACATGATGCTGCTGCAGGAACTGCTGCTGTAGCTGATGCTAATTCCGAAGAAGATATTGCTCTAGTTGCTGTCAAGGACACACATCACTCTGATGTGTGGATTCTTGATTTTGGAGCGTTTTATCATATATGTCCGCGCAGGGAGTGGTTTACAACCTACAAGCAAGTAGACGGTGGCAAGATTTCTATGGCTAACAGTTTTGCTTGTGAGACGGTTGGAATAGGCTCGATTAAAATTCGGACATATGATGGTAAATTCTGCACATTGAATGATGTTAGGCATGTTCCACTTATGACAAAGAATCTGATATCTTTGAGTATGTTAGACAGCAAGGGTTTCAGTTTTCAAGGTGAAGGTGGAGTTCTACATGTCTGCAAGGGTTCTAATGTGGTTTTGAAAGGTGTTAAACGTGGTACCTTGTATCTTCTTCAAGGTTCTACGTTATCAGGTTCTGTTGTTGTCGCGTCCTAGGAGAAGATTGAGAGGCTGCGAACCGATAATGGTCTGGAATTTTGCTCATTTGAGTTTGATGAGTTCTGTAAGAATGAAGGGATTTCTAGGCATCATACAGTCAGGGATACACCGCAGCAGAATGGTGTAGCAGAGCGTATGAATCAGACACTTCTGGAGAGAGAAGGGATTTCTAGGCATTATACAGTCAGGGATACACCGCAGCAGAATGGTGTAGCAGAGCGTATGAATCAGACACTTCTGGAGAGAGAAGGAATTTCTAGGCATCATACAGTCAGGGATACACCGCAGCAGAATGGTGTAGCAGAGCGTATGAATCAGACACTTCTGGAGAGAGCTAGGTGCATGCTCTCTAATGCTGAACTAACTAGAAGATTCTGGGCAGAAGCAGTTAGTATAGCATGTTATCTGATAAATCGTGGACATTACACAGAAAGTGGTGGTGTTGAGAAACAGGTGGAGCAGGAAGTCACTCAAGATGAGAGTGAACCACAACAAGAAGTTCAACAACCACAGTCAGAATCAGAATCATCAGTACCAGTAGTAAATCAGCACAATTTGGCTCTTGATCGATCGAGGAGAGCTAAGTACGGAGTGCCTCCAAAGAAATATGGTTTTGAAGATATGGTGGCATATGCACTACAGGTAGTTGAAGAGGTGGATCCTAGCTCTGATGAGCCATCCACTTACAAAGAAGCAGTGACATGTAATAAGTCTGCTGCGGAAAAAGAGTACATATCTCGAGTTCCCTATGCTAGTGCAGTAGGAAGCTTGATGTATGCAATGGTCTGCACTAGACTCGATCTTGCACAATCTGTCAGTGTTGTTAGTAGGTTCATGGGTGATCCAGGCAAGGAGCACTGGCAAGCTGTGAAGAGGGTATTTCGGTACTTAAAAGGTACGTCTGATGTTGGTCTCATTTATGGAGGTGATACTGAGTGTTTGGTGACAGGGTTTTCAGGCTCTGATTATGCTGGAGATGTTGACAGTAGAAGATCTATGACTGGTTATGCTTTCACTCTGGGTGGTTCGATTGTCAGTTGGAAAGCTACTCTGCAACCTACAGTGACTTTGTCTACTACAGAAGCAGAGTACATGGCATTGACAGAAGCCGCAAAAGAAGGAATCTGGTTGAAAGGATTGATCAGTGATCTAGGTCTACATCATGATCAGGCTACAGTATTTTGTGACAGTCTCAGTGCAATCTGTTTAGCCAAGGATCAAGTTCATCATGAGCGAACTAAGCACATAGATGTGAGATATCATTTTCTAAGAAGTGAGACGAGAATTAAGGTGAGAAAAGTGGGTACTGCTGATAACCCAACTGATATGCTCACCAAGCCGGTTCCACATAGCAAGTTTCAACATTGTTTGAACTTGCTAAATGTTCGGAGTTGTTGACTGCCCTTTTAAGGGAAAAATCTGAGGCAGAAGAGTTTTATCTGGTACATCTGGCATTATTATGATGCGTCCGGTACATCTGTTATCTGTTTTTGTGAGAGGATTCAAGTAAAGGTGGAGTCTGTTATCTGGTACATCTAGCATTATTATGATGCATCTGGTACATCTGTTATCTGTTTTTGTGAGAGGATTCAAGTCAAGGTGGAGATTTGTTAGTTTGACTTGAATTGGGCGGTGGCCGCCGGCGCCACTGTAGCCGCCGGATTTGACTCACCTAACACCACCTACCCCTTAAATTGTGTCTATAAATAGATTTGCATGTAAGGATTGTAAATAACATCTGAAAAACCTCTGTAATCTGTTTATCCTCTCAGATCTATAAAATTATTTCTCTTCTGCATATAATCTTTCTTGCTTCCGTTATAACACATGAATCAATATATAGTTATGTCAAATAAGCTGGAATTATACATGAATCACAATTACGAGCATTCATATTCCAAATCTAGCGAGTCAAGTAGCCAGGGCAGCATTCCAACAGGCTGAGGTGGCTCTTCATACTTCTAGCCAGATACAATTTCCTGGCCATCTTGCTGCCATCAGCTTAGGGGTGCACAAATAGCTTGATGGGCCGGGCTTTATCCGGGCCTTAAAAAGTCCGGGCTTTAATCTTGAAAAACTGGGCCGGGCCATGCACGAACGTCTATAGTGACTATGAATCTATGTTCTCTCACTCGTACCATGGTCCATGCACGAACGTCTACAGACTGTGATATAAAATCTTGAGTTTGAGTGAGAAGAGGATAAAAATCCTAACTTTAGATCTGATAATGGTGAGAGAGAGATAATGAAATCAGGCATGAGTTTAAGGAGTTGTTCAAGAAAGAGAAGTCGATCTAATGATGAGAAAGACAAGAACAACAAGAAGATAAAAATCCAGACTTTAAGACAAGACACTCAAGAACAAGAAGATATGAGCTTGAGTAGTTGTTCAACCTTAAAAAGAAAGAAGATTTTGTCTGAAGAAGAAGAGGTTGAGGAGAAGAAGAAGATGAAGTATCTGATGATCAAGGACCTTATAGCTAAAAAGGAGGTCCATATGGTTGATTTATTATCATGTTTTAAGCTAAAGAGGTTTCGAAAAAAGGACAAGAGGAGTAAGTGCTGTGTTCGAAAGCCTCCGTTTCTCCGAAACAGTTGTTTGAATCAGAAGAGCAAGTTTAAGAAGGGAGATAGGGTTAATTTAACAGAACTGCTGTTTAGCAAAGACAGGGATTTTCTCATCACTTACAATGACCGCGATCGTCCGGTATTATGTTTTTCTGTTATGTTGTTTTCAGTTACTTATGATTCTTGTTTCTTGTTAATGCTCGTATTTGCGATTCATATACGAATTCCAGCTGATTTAGCATATCTATATATGTTTAACCTAGCACAAGCTGATTCAGTGCATCTCCAAGATAAAAGCCTAGCTAAAATAATATATTTAGTGATTTTATGCAACAAAACTATACATGTTCTACAGTTTCAATTTATTTATTTTTTTGATTAAGTGTAGTCTTTCAACTAAGATTATTTAGTGAACCAACAGTTCTCCTCTGAAGCAATTTGTTCTCAGGGTTTAATTTTTATGATAATTCTTGTACGTTGTTAGGCTAGCAGAAGCTCACTATTGCTTCTTACCATCTACTCCCCTTTATGTCAATTTGCGTTCACTCACATGTGGTTTATAAGTAGAGTCTTTCAACTAAGATAATGTAGTCAACCAACAGTTCTACTCCAAAGCAAGCTTTTCTCCCGTAATATTGTTATGTACATTACATTGTATTTTTATATCAGGTCCTGGCCAAGCACCTGGAAGGTAATGTTATTGTCTTACATTTTCTGCCACTTACATTGTTTTTTATTTCTAATCCAGGCCAAGCACCTGGAAGGTAAGGTTATTGTCTTGCATTTTCTGCCACTTGTTCCTTGGTCGTCCAAAGGAGACACTTATGAAACAAATATCTTGCTGGATGTATACCATCTCTTAAAGCCTAAAGGTGGTTTTGAGGTCGTTTTTATAGGAGTTGCGGTCGATAATGTCCCCACCTCCAACCCAGATAAATTATCTGTTGATCATTCTACTCCCAAGGAATGTTTTGAAGATAAATTTTCTATCATGCCATGGACTGCCATCCCCTTCTCCGATGTCAAATCCAGAACATATTGGGAATCAATATTTCCCCTCTCCTGCTTTCTTTATAACAAATCGTCAACCTCTGTTGTCATTGATCCTACAGGCAGGGTTTCACAGTGTGATGCCAACAGTATTTTTTTTTGGTATGGAGCTCGGGCTTATCCTTTCACTGATGAAAGACATTCATGCCTTTTATCTGAGGACGAAGAAGCCCAAAAGCACCCCTCCATTACAGAACTTCTGGCCACTCCTGAACGTAATCATCTCATCAACAATAAGAATCAGGTATACATTTTGTAGTAATCATCAAGCAGTTTGAAATATCCGTTATTCAAAACTTTAGTGTGTTTAAGTGATATCTGTTTCCTTAGCGTGCTCTTTAGAATTTGGTTACATTCCCGGATACTTCTTAGTTTTCTTTTTAACAGGTGATACCTCTTCATAAACTTGAAGTTAAGGTCGTAGAGTTGTTCTTTGTTGAAAGTCACTACAACTACCTTACAACAATAATCCAGAGTGCCTATGAAAGTTTGGCTAAAGAAAAAAACTTTGAAATCGTGCTTGTTTACATTCACGATAGGTATCTTACCAAGTTTTTAAGTGAGAATTCATTCTGGGAAAGCTTCAAAACAATGCCTTGGTTGGCACTCCCTTACAAAGACCCAGCTTGCAAGATCCTAGCCTTCCATTTGACATATCCATCATTCTATACTTCAGTCTTATGATGTAAAAATCTGTTCCCTAAGGGAAACATTTTGACATATTCATCATTATATATAGTGTAGTCTATTAAACTAATAAATCTTCTCTTTGCACAACATTTTGACATAAGTTAGTCATTCTATACTTTGGCCTATTGAAGTATCTGTTAGTTTGCACAACTTTTTGACTTATACATCATTCCATACTTTCATTTACTGATTGAAGTAAGATCTGTTCTCTTTGGACGAACTTATGAATTTGAATTGTTGTCTATATGTTCCCGGATACTTATTACTTCTCTTCTTAATAGGCGGTACCGCTCCATAATCTTGAAGATAAGGTCGTAGGCTTGTATTTCTATGAAGATTATCCAAACCACGAACTTACATCAAAAATTCAGAAGGCCTATGACCAGTTGGCTCAAGAGGAAAACTTTGAAATCGTTTTTGTTTACATTCATGACGCATTTATGACTTTTGAAGATGCAAGTGAAGAATCATACTGGAAAACATTCAAAAAAATGCCTTGGTTGGCACTCCCGTTTAAAGACCCAGTTTGTAAGAAATTGCAGCGGGTTTTCGAATATCCTATGGATGCACTTGGGCCGGGGCCAGACCCTAGCCTTTTGATAATTGGACCGCAAGGAAAGTTCGTTGAACGGTATGGCGCTGACATTCTAATGGAACATGGCATCTCTGCTTATCCATTCACCCGCACTAGAGTTGCCAAGTTAGAGGTTGAATGTATAAAGAAGTTGAATCTAAACATGTTTTGGGGTCGAAAGACTACACTCGTACAAAAAGATGGGTCCATGGTGAGTTCTTTTTGACATTCTTGTATTTGGTTCTCTTCCCACTCAGCTCTTGTTTATGAAAGTTTGTATTTCCTGTGCTTATTGACATTGGTGTTTTACTTTTACAGGTTCAGTTGTCACAACTTACGGGGAAGAGAATAATAGTTATTATTGAGGATGACTGCTACAGTCCAAATGCCAAGTTTTGGCGGATGCTAAGAGCAAGGTATCTCCAAGTGAAGGGCACAGAGAATGAGTTTGAAGTTATTCACATCTGTAAAAACAAAACAGCATATTCATATGGTAAGAATATTGCAACTATGTCATGGCTGAGGCATCCCTCTCGGCATCCTTCTTGTCGTGCGGGATCTGATGTACGCAGGATCTTAGTTCGCGTTTTTACACAATCTCTTTTAGGTCTTTTTGCTTTTGATCGTGATGGAAGTGTTGTTAGGAGAACTCTATTTCCATCAATTGAAAACAGGAATGTGGATTTTCCCTTTGGTGATATGGAGAAAGAGTTCTTGAGAGAACTCGTAGATAGGTTCGAATGGGACTCTTGAAAAGCATTGGGATAGGTTCGAATAGTATTATATTTATTAGAATCGTGGCAAAAACTATCCTTCTAACTAGTTAAGCTTATATATTTTGGGTACATCCTTGGATTTGTTTGTAACTTATGTTGTGTTATGTATCTGTTGGTACCAAGATGTTCAAGTTAGAAGAAGCTACTATAATTTGTTGAAACAATCAGCAAGTAATTAGAGTTATCTTATTATTATTGGCTGCTCTATCTAACTTCTTTGAAATATAAATTGATATTGGCTACTAAACTGGTACAAGATAAATTTTACTCTCTAAAATCATATGATCTCGTTGGATTAAAAAGTTGGGTTAAAAGCGATTCATTACATTGTAAATGTAATTGTTTGCATTAATTGGATACACCTATTATATTCTTATATATAACAAGCGTAAAATGGATCTTATCCATAATTACTCCTGTAATGAAAAGTTTTCGCATTTAAAAAAATTGATGTGTTAACATAACAGAAAAACATTATCATGCTCAAGTTGTAAATTAATACAAGAATTTCTATAATATACAGAAAATAAATGATGTGTTTTCATCTTTTAAAACTCCATAAATATTAGAAAGTTTAAAGAATGTAAAAATTGAAATTTACTCTCTTTCAAGGTTTTTTTTTTTAAAGAAAAGAAATTATTTCATAAATAAGTGCCTTCAATAATATGTAATGAAGTTAGAATTTCAGTTTCAAATAAGAACGGCTCACTAGAAAAGATTGTATTCGCTATTAAAATTTGATACTAATGTCATAATTTTTTATTTTAATTTTTATGGTTCAATTTTTCTGGATAAAATTTTTTATATAAATCTTTATAATATATGTTAAAGTTGGGATTTCGGTTTTAACACGAGAGTGGATCAATCGAAAGAATCGTGTTTAACAAGAAATCAGTTCATTAGAATAAATTATGTAACTACTAAAATTTAATATTGTTCATATAATATAACGTAAATATGTATTTAATTTTTTTAGAAAATTGTAATGTCACCGTGAAGCGCGGCTTTATGGACTAGTTTATAATCTAAAAAAGAAATAATTATAAAAGGTTGCATTTGAAGTGAATTTTAAAAAGAAAATTATAATCTAAAAAGGATATAATTAAAAAAGGTTGTATTAAAATGAATTTAAAAAAAATTATAATCCAAAAAGGATATAAATAAAAAAGGTTGTATTAGAATTGAATTTTATTTATTTTTTTATAAGTTTTAAAAAAAATTCATATTTACTAATTGGGTTTTATCTTGAGATCTAGAAATCAGATTTGGATGATTTACAATTCACGCGAAACTCATAAAATTGTCTTTAATTTAGTGATGATTTAATAACTATTATTCAAATGGAAACACTTAAAATCTGAAGAGAAAATATAATTATGAATTTTTAAAATAATTCTATTTAATGTAGAAGTCCTACATTGGTAATGTTATTCAATGTAGAAAACCTAATTATACTAGCTTAAAACCCGTGCGATGCACGGATTTTTTTAATATTCGATGATTTTTTTCATTAATTTAAATTAATTTTTTTAAAACATGAATTTTGGAGTCTTAAATTTTTATATGAGATGATTTGATAACAATTATATAAATGTTATCTGTGATATTTACAGAAAAAAAAGGGATTTTAGTTAGAAAATATAGAAAGATGATAGGTTTCGGTTGAAAAAGGTAATCGGTTAATTGTTAGTAATCATAAAATTATTATTTTATTTATTAAATAAAATGCCCGTGATATGATTGGAAAAAGAGAGGATTTAGTTAGAGAAAATTAAAAAGGTAACATATTCTAGGTGAAAAAGATAATTGATTAGTTTATAGTAATTATAATTTGGTTACGTTATTTTACAAAATACAATTGCTCGTAATGTTTTTAGAAAAATGAGAAATTAATATTGTCCGTGGTAAATCTATTAAAAGAGGGATTTTAATTAGAAAATATAGAAAAGATGAAACGTTTTAGCTGAAAAAGGTAATCGGTTAATTATTAATATTATTAGTTTATTGTAATAAATAGAACCGCCCAGGATATAATTGGAAAAAGAGAGATTTTAGTTAAAGAAAATAGAAAGGTAAAATGAAATTTAAAAAGTTGACATGATTTATGTGAAAGAGGTAATTGATTAGTTTATAGTAATTATAATCTAATTATGTTATTTTAATAAATAAAATTGCTGATAGTATTTTTAGAAAATGAGAAATTAATGTTGCCCTTGATATTTCTAGAAAAAAAAGGAAATTTAATTAAAAGAAATAGAAAAGATGATATGTTTTAGCTGAAAAGGTAATCCGTTAATTATTAGTACTAGCTTATAACCCATGAGATGCACGGGTTTTTTTTTAATATATTATAATTTTTATTTTATGCTATAATTATGTTTTTATATAATAATTATTTTGTAAAATTATTTTAATATTATTTTAATATAATTTAATATAAATTTAGTTAATGATATGCATGATTTAAATTTTATATTAGAATTTTAAGTTAAATATGTCATTGACGGGACTCGAAACTTGAATTTTTAGTAAAGTAATTTAATAATAAAATATACCTTATAATTACATCTAACGGTTCTTATTAATTACTAAAAATCTAACAGCAAAATGGTGTAATATTTTTGGATATATATTTATGATTGCAAAATTATGTGGTTTAAAACCTGTTTTATAAAATTTTAAAAAAAATATGTCGTTGACAAAATTCGAACCTTGATATTTTAGTAAATTAATTTAAACATATAATATATCTAATCATTAGATTTAACGGTTCTGATTTTTTACTAAAAATCTGACAGTCATTATTCTTTGTATACATATTTCTTTTATATTTTGCTAGTGATTAGACGATATAGTGTTATATTTTTCGGTATATATTAACTATTGTAAGATTATATTTTAAAATAAAAATTAACGTGTTTTATTTAGAAAGAAATATTATTGATTGGAAGATACGATATTTAAGGGCAATCGGTTAATAATCAATAATTATATTATTTTATTATTTATTTTAATAATTAGGATGACCGTTATGAAAATCGAACCGACAAACTTTCAATGCCCGTGCGATGCACGGGTTTCTTTTATTATGTTAAATTTTATTTAATACTAAAATTATGTTTTTATATAATCATTATTTTTAATATTTTTTTAATTTTAATTTAAAAATTTAATATACTCATGTTTACGGATTATGCTAATGTTTCCCTATTATAAAAAATGTATACGGATTTTTAATATATTTTATTAATAATTAAAAAATTAATTAACGTGTTTTATTTAGAAAGAAATATTATTGATCGGAAGATACGATATTTTAGGTGTTTATAAAAGGTAATATCATCAATCAATTAAAAGTAAACCTATTTTAATTAAAAAAGGCAACCGACTAATTATCACTATTTATATTATTTTACTATTTATTTTAATAATTAGGATGACCGTGCTGAAAATCGAACCGACAAACTTTCAATGCCTGTGCGATGTGGTTTCTTTTATTATGTTATACTCCTAAATTTTATTTAATAATACAATTATGTTTTTATATAATCATTATTTTTAATATTTTTTAATTTTAATTTAATATAATTTAATATACTCATGTTTACGGATTATACTAATGTTTCCCTATTATAAACAATGTATATGGATTTTTAATATAATTTATTAATAATTAAAAAATATGGTGTGATATTTTCGGGTATATATTAATGAGTATAAGATTACTTTTGGTCAAAATTGTAACATGTTTTAATTAGAAAGAAAATATTAATGATTAAAAGATATGATATGACTGATTTTTTAGGTGTATATAAAAGGCAATATATTCAACTAAAAGTGTGAAAAAGTCAATCAATTAATTACCATTATTATATTATGTTATTATTTATTTTAATAAATAGGATAACCAAACCGAAAACCAAAACTTTCAATGTTTCGGCTTTAATACAATAGTATAGATTATAATATTATTATTTTATTTTTATAAAATAGAACGTCCGTGATATAATTGGAAAAAGAGAGGTTTTAGTAAGAGAAAATAAAAAAGGTAACGTCTTTTGGCTGAAAAAGGTAACCATCCACGATATAATTGGAAAAAGAGAGATTTTAGTTAGAGAAAAGAGAAAATGTAACGTGTCTTGGCTGAAAAAGATAACAGATTAGTTAATAGTAATTATAATATAATTATGTTATTTTCTTAAACACAATTGCTCGTAATGTTTTTAAAAAAGGAGAAATTTTAGTCAGATAAAATGTAAAAGATATTGTATTTTACCTGAAAAAGGAAATTATTTAGTTATTGAAAAATTGAAAAGGTAATATGTTTAACGTGAAAAAGGAAATTGGTTAATAAAGGAAAAATTTTAGTTAGACAAAATATAAAAAATATTGTATTTTATCATAAAAAGAAATTTTTTAGTTATTGAAAAATAGAAACCTGAAAAAGGAAATTGATTAGTTAGTTGGATGTATTTTATCTATAATTGAGTAAGGGTAAATAAATAAAATCAACAGGTACCGTACCGATCGATCGACCAAACTTTTAATGTTTCAGCTTTTATATGATAGTATAGATATGATTTAAATCAGTGACATACACCTTTCGTATTTCAATATAAATACACTGTTTAGCTTGTAACATATTAAAATATAAAATACTTTTTTATGTTAGATCCAAAGATTTTCATCTATTTATTTTAAAATCTAACGATTCTTATTTATTTTATCGTACACAGGACCAGACTATCGATTATCAAAAATTTTGGACAAAGTCCCTCTTATACTTATTATTAAAATTGTATTTGTTATTAGTAGAACTAATTTTAAATAATAACAGGGATATTTTGATAATCAAAACGAATTATAGGTAGAATTCATAAATCGAATAGAATTTTTAATATAAAAAATTGTTAATTTCTTCTCTCTTTTGTTTCTGCGGAGATTTAATTGAAAAATAATTGTTAAATCATCATTAAATGAATGATTATTTTGTTAATTTCATGTGGACTGTAAAATAGTTCAAATAAGATTTTAAGAATTCAAGATAGAGTACAAATATTAAATCGAACGCGTAAAATCTTATATATATATATATATATATATATATTAATTTTTAACAATAATTTGATATGTAAATTAATAACACATAAAATTTTAAAAAATTAATATAATTATAGATATTGAAAAAGAAGTCGTGCGTTGCACGGATTGTAAACTAGTAATGTAAGTTGATTTTGTTATCATTGTAAGATTAAGAATTTCTTCAAATGTATAAAATGTACTCTCTTTGTCTCAAATCTTTTGTCCAGTTTGATTTTTTGTGGTCAAATTGATCAAATTTTGACCAATATTTACGTATCATTCTTTTATAATTTACAAAATATGAAAAATACCTATTAAAGTAAATTAGATGTACTTTCTAATGATATAATTTTTATCATAATTTTCATATATTTTATATATGTAATATATGGTCAAAGTTTAGTCAATTTGACCATTAAAAATCAAACATGACAAAAGATTTGGGACGGAGGGAGTAATTAAATTTTACTAAATTACATTTTATAAATCCTGATTCAAAGCAACACGTCATATTAACAAATTTCGATTTATACCTTTCGACCATCAAATTCGCGGTATGAATAAAGACTATCGTATTTCGATAATATTTTAGGAAAAATGTAGTTCCAAATAATGTAGAGGCTTAATGACTTTTAATCCTTACAAGTTTAATATGTTGCACCCATCAGTCACTGAAGTTTCAAAACGTACCTTTTAGTTCCTAATATATGTCACTGCGTACCTTTTAACCATTTTTCCTATTTTTCTTCCAATAATACCCTTGTACAATATGTACCTTTTAACCCTTAAAGTATTTATAAGTTTGATCATTTAATAAGTTAAACACCATTGCAGTGGTATACGAGGGGAACATGGACAAGTACAGGGACAAGGACAGGGGTGAGGGGGAGGAAGAGCGAGAGGGGGCAATAATTATGAACGAGTTATCGAACTTCTGAAGGAAAGGTGATCGATGAATTTTGTGAGCTGGAAATATGATATAGTTAAGGAAATTGATGTTGACATGATTGATAAGGTGTTATTGCTCCCTTCCCTTCCATTGTCTCTCTCGTATACCCCTGTAATACCTGAGAAAATGCCCAAAATGGCACAAAAATGGGGGTTGAATGTCCAAAATAGCACTTTCTGAGAAGCTGGCCCCGCAGGGGCACATACATCACGCATTTTTGATCTGCGTTAGGAGGTAACGCATGTACAACATGCGTTACTCGTGTATTTTCCAAAGATACCAGCTGAATCAACAGGAAAAACGCATACCACACATGCGTTTGGGGTGTAACGCAAGTGCGTTATGCGTTACCCCCATAACGCATCACGCACTTGTGTTACACCCCAAACGCATGTGTGGTATGCGTTTTTCCTATTAAAATCAGTCGGGAGTGTGAAAAATGCATGAGTAACGCATGTTGTACATGCGTTACTACCCTAACGCAGGTCCTAAATGCGTGAAGCGTGTACGGGGTACTGTTTTAGGGGAGTGCCATTTTGGACATTTTGATCAGAATTTGTGTCATTTTGGCACTTCACCCGTAATACCTGTAGTGATGCTTAACTTGTTAAATGATCAAATTTAATACTTCAAGGACTAAAAGGTATATATTGTGTAGGAGTATTATGGGAAAAAAAATAGGGAAAAAGGTTAAAGAATACGTAGTAACATATATTAGGGACGGACTAAAAAATATAAGTTGAAACGTCGTGGGTATACGATAATAAATTTTAAGGACTGAAAAGTCATTAAACCTTATGTAAAACATTAGTCATATAATAGATCAAACTATTTGTTCAAAGGACTTAATCGAGAATATCCAAATTCTATGAATCTATGTTTTCTCACTCATACATCATCTATAGACTGTAATATAAAATCTTGAGTTTGAGTGGGAAGAGGATAAAAATCCTAACTTTGTATCTGATAATGGCGAGAGAGAAGGCTGAGATAATGAAATCAGGCATGAGTTTAAGGAGTTGTTCAAGAAAGAGGAGTGGATCTAATGATGAGAAAGACAAGAACAAGAAGATAAAAATCCAGACTTTAAGACAAGACACTCAAGAACAAGAAGATATGAGCTTGAGGAGTTCAACCTTAAAAAGAAAGAAGATTTTGTCTGAAGAAGAAGAGGTTGAGGAGAAGAAGAAGATGGAGTATATGATGATTAAGGACCTTGTAGCTAAAAAGGAGGTCCATATGGTTGATTTATTATCATGTTTTAAATTAAAGAGGTTTCGAAAAAAGGACAAGAGGAGTAAGTGTTGTGTTCGAAAGCCTCCGTTTCTCGGAAACTGGAGTTGTTTGAAGCAGAAGAGCAAGTTTAAGAAGGGAGATAGGGTTAATTTAACCGAATTGCTGTTTAGCAAAGACAGGGATTTTCTCATCACTTACAATGACCGCGGTCGTCCGGTATTATGTTTTTCTGTTATGTTGTTTTCAGTTACTTATGATTCTTGTTTCTTGTTAATGCTCGTATTTGCGATTCATGCATGAATTCCAGCTGATTTAGCATATCTATATATGTTTAACCTAGCACAAGTTGATTCAGAGCATCTCCAATAATGCTAGATAAAAGCCTAGCAAAAATAGTATATTTAGTGAAGTAGCTAAATTATAAATAGTCAAAATTTTGTATTACTCCAACAATGCTAGCTAACTCACTAGCTGTTTTATTATAAATGAGCATTAGTGTGAACCAAAAACAGGGACAAGAAAAGGGGAGGGGAGGGTTGTGGAGAAGAAAATGCAAGATAAATAATTTAATTTTGAGATGGCAATGGCTGATGGCAGCAAGCTAGAGAAAGATGGCCAGGAAATTGTATCTGGTTAGAAGTATGAAGACCCACCTCAGCCTGTTGGAATGCTGCCCTGGCTACTTGACTCGCTAGATTTGGAATACGAATGCTCGTAATTGTGATTCATGTATAATTCCAGCTTATTTGACATAACTATATATGTATGTTTAACCCTGGCACAAGCTGATTCACCTCTTTATCGCTAATTGCAGACACCAAACACGTGTTTTTTTTATTTAAATTATAGTCCCTTTAAGTAAAATCATGTAGTGAACTAATTGAAAAAATTACTACTAGTAAGCAAGATTTTCTCCCATTTTTAGTACATCACCTTTTTCTTTATTATTTTGTAGGTCCAGGCTAAGCACCTGGAAGGTAAAGTTATTGTGCTACATTTTGTGCCACTTGTTCCTTGGCCCGAATATTTTATGAGATATGAAACAACAATCTTGATGGATATATACCATGCTTTGCACCCTATAGGTGTTTTCGAGGTCGTTTTCATTGGGGTTGAGGTCGATACTCTCTACGCAACTTCCAGCCCTCAGACTCTGGAGGAATGTTTTGAAGATAAATTATCTATCATGCCATGGACTGCCATCCCGTTCTCTGATGTCAAATTCAGGACTTATTGGGAAACATTATTTCCCCTTTCTGGTTATATTGCCGGCTATTCTCCAACCTCATTTGTCATTGATCCTACCGGCATGGTTTTGCAATGTAACGTCAACGATCTTTTCTATTTGTATGGGGCTCGCGCTTATCCTTTCACGGACGAAAGGATGGAATGCCTTATACGTGAAGATGCCGAAGCTCGAAAGTGTCCCTCTGTTACAAAGCTCCTGGCCTCTTTTGAACGTACTCATCTCATCAACAATAAAAATCAGGTATTCATTTGTAGTAGTATCTTTTCCCTTTGCCTTGCATTTGACATATCCATCATTCTATACTTTAGTCTTATGATGTAAAAATCTGTTCCGTAAGGGAAACATTTTGACATATTCATCATTATATATACTGTAGTCTATTAAACTAATAAATCTTCTCTTTGCACAACATTTTGACATAAGCTAGTCATTCTATACTTTGGCCTATTGAAGTATCTGTTAGTTTGCACAACTTTTTGACTTATACGTCATTCCATACTTTCATTTACTGATTGAAGTAAGATCTGTTCTCTTTGCACGAACTTATGAATTTGAATTGTTGTCTATATGTTCCCGGATACTTATTACTTCTCTTCGTAATAGGCGGTACCGCTCCATAATCTTGAAGATAAGGTCGTAGGCTTGTATTTCTATGAAGATTATCCAAACCACGAACTTACATCAAAAATTCAGAAGGCCTATGACCAGTTGGCTCAAGAGGAAAATTTTGAAATCGTTTTTGTTTACATTCATGACACATTTATGACTTTTGGAGATGCAAGTGAAAAATCATATTGGAAAACTTTCAAAAAAATGCCTTGGTTGGCACTCCCGTTTAAAGACCCAGTTTGTAAGAAATTGCAGCGGGTTTTCAAATATCCTATGGACGCACTTGGGCCGGGGCCAGACCCTAGCCTTTTGATAATTGGACCGCAAGGAAAGTTTTTTGAACGGTATGGCGCTGACATTCTAAAGAAACATGGCATCTCTGCATATCCATTTACCCGCAGTAGAGTTGCCAAGCTAGAGGTTGAATGCATAAAGGAGTTAAATTTAAACATGTTTTGGGGTCGAAAGACTACACTCGTACAAAAAGATGGGACCATGGTGAGTTCTTTTTGACATTCTTTTATTTGGTTCTATTCCCACTCAGCTCTTGTTTATGAAAGTTTGTATTTCCTGTGCTTACTGACACTTGTGTTTTACTTTTTCAGGTTCAGTTGTCACAGCTTACGGGGAAGAGAATCATAGTTATTATTGAGGATGACTGCTACAGTCCAAATGCCAAGTTTTGGCGGATGCTAAGAGCAAGATATCTCCAAGGGAAGGGCACAGAGAATGAGTTTGAAGTTATTCACATCTGTAAAAACAAAACAGCATATTCATATGGTAAGAATATTGCAACTATGTCATGGCTGAGGCATCCCTCTCGGCATCCATCTTATCGTGCGGGATATAATTTATGCAAGCTCTTAGTTCGCGTTTTTAGACAAGATCTTATGGGACTTTTTGCTTTTGATCGTGATGGAAGGGTTGTTAGGAGAGCGCTATTTCCATCAATTGAAAGGAGGAATGTGGATTTTCCCTTTGGTGATATGGAGAAGGAGTTCTTGAGAGAACTAGTAGATAGGTTCAGATGGGACTATTGAAAAGCATTGAGATAGGTTCGAACGGTAATACGGTATTATATTTATTAGAATTGTGGTAAACAATACTTCTATCTAATTAGTTAACTTCTATTTTGGGGGTACATCCTTGGATTTTATGTACTGCTGGGTAGCTGGGGTGTGAATTTTATCTCATATTTTGTTTGTAACTTATGTTTACATTGAATTGGCTTCCTCAATCTTGGACGATTTATTTGCATATTTACGGAGGTGCTCATTTCAGATTATTTTATACTTTTAAGATCTAATTGAAAAGCTATATATGTTTTTTATTATGAATGTGGAAACTTATTTCCTTTTTTCATATATAAACTTTAAAATTAATTGAAATACTAGCATATCATTTTCTTTATATAATATTTTCTTTTCTTTTTTTTGGGTCAGGATTTATATAAAACAGATTGAGTGGATGCTAATTCGACACGAAGCAAATATTACCATAATTATAATATATATCAAGGATGGTTATCGAGCACTGTTTAGCTGGTAGTGCAATTGGTTGGTGGTTTATGTCAGAACCTTGTCATTTTCAACAAGTTTACTTCTTACTAATAATCTTTCAGCAAGTGTAACATTTTTTTTCCTTTGTCTTGGTATATGCAGAAGGCCCGTAAATGCACCGTTCTAACTGCTGTGGGGGAATGCTCATGACTCATGTCAATCTCATTGAAAAACTTCTGACTAAGTACTATAGTAAGCACTCTGTTTTCTTGCATACGGTGGTGCCCATTTGAAGATTATCGTTTGTATTAGTTTTGATAAGATAGCATTGTACTATATTGGCCGACATTGGGAGTTTAGTCATGTACGCATAACTTAGATGGAATTAGTCTGAATGTAGTTTGGTAATGTTGCAGGTGCTTGAGTTACATTTAGCAATACACTTTTGCTATTGAGTACGTATGTCGCCTGAGTGCATTTTGGTCTCACCGCATGTCTGCGTGATTTTGCTTTGACAAGTACTGATGTTGTACAGCAAGACGGGCATGTCGCTGATAACTTTTCTCTTGAAGTCTCCCTGCTTCACTTACCTTGGAAAATGAAGCATCAGTTTGGTGAATTGTCTTTTGTGCTTTCCTTGCAATCTTGATTTTATGTACCCAGGATAGCAACTCTGGAAGTTTTAATATGAATAAGGGTACAAGATCTTTTACGCTGTCAACTGATATGCTTGCTTGTTAAAGACATTTAAGTTCGCGGTGTAAGAGTAGTTTGAACAAGTGTGATTGCCATAGTTCATCTGAGTGTGCGTCACATCTGGACTAACCTTTTCTTGCCATAGTTCATCTGAGTGTGCGTCACATATGGATTAACCTTTTCTTCACATTTCACAATCTTAAGGAAAAATTATAGTGAACAGATAGGCAGTTCTTGAATCGTATTTGATTTGTATATATGTAACAGTTATTATTACAGGAAATAACGTAACAGAATCCACAATCGTAACAGAATCCGGTTGTGTACTATACACAAGCAGTTATCAAGTTACAGTCACGGAAACATAAAAACCTGAGCCTGGTTGTGTACTATACACAAGTTGTTATCATGAGACAGTTTGCTCATGGAAACATAAAAACTTGAGCATTATCAGATATTACTGAAACTTAATGTCAACACGTCTTAATGTCAATTCAAGTCAAAAAAGAAAAATTAAGATTTAAATACATCTCCACACCTAGTGGTATTCAAGAACGAAACGACCAAGGATCCCATTGAAACCACCTGAATAAAAGGGAAAACTCATATTTTTCCTGTTAATTGATGGAGATAATGTTCTCCTTACAACCGTTCCATCACGATCAAAAGCAAAAACTCCAACACCTTTTGCAAAAAAAACAATCTCCAAAACTGCTTTTATTATTTCTCACAGAAAATCCACCTCCAGACCTGCATCCATCATATCTTCCACAAAGTGCAGGAAGCCTCAGCCATGACATAGTTGCAATATTAATACCATACGAGTATCCTTCTTTTCTACATATGTGAATCACTTCAAATTCATCATTTGTGTCCTTCATTTGGAGATACCTTGTTCTTAGCATCCGCCAAAACTTGGCATCTAGACGATACTGACCCTTCTCAACAACAAGTATGATTCTTTTCCCCACAAGTTGGGACAACTGAACCTGTAAAGTCAAATACAAATGTCAATAAGCAGGGTGAAATTCAAACTTACGAACACAGGTGGAGAGAGTCGGCATAAATCCAAGCACGAGAATGTGAAAAGAACTCACTGTGGAACCATCCTTTCGTATGAGAGAAATGTTTGAACCCCAGAACATATTAAGCTTCAGTTCCTTCATCTTTTTGGCCTCTAACTCAGCAATTCTTTTCCGGGTAAATGGATAAGCTGAGATACCATAATGCCGCAAGATGTCAGCGGCATACAGTTCAATAAATTTTCCTTGCGGTCCTATAATTGTAAGTCTACCCCCACCCTCTGCATCCATAGGATAACAAAAAACATTCTGCAACCTCTTACAAACTGGGTCTTTAAACGGGAGTGCCAACCAAGGCATTTTTCCAAATCTTTGCCAGTATGATTTTTCACTTGTATGATTAAAACTAATTTCTGCATCATGAATGTAAACAAACACAATTTCAAAGTTTTTCTCTTTAGCCAACTGTTTGTACGCTTCCTGAATTGTCGATGTAAGATCATCTCTATAATCTTCATAAAAATACAAGCCTACGACCTTATCTTCAAGAGGATGAAGAGGTACCACCTATTGAGAAGAGAAGTAAGAAATGTCCACAACACATAGACAACAATTGAACATGCAAATGTTACAAATATTTCTTGTAAGTAGACTAAATATAAAATGATTGATATGCTAAACTGCTGTGTTCATTTATACTACTTGACGCTACAAAATGTATACCTGATTATCCTTGTTTATAAGAAAATCACGTTCAGGAGAGGCCAGGAGTTTGGTAATGGATGGACGCTCCCAGGCTTCGTTGTCTTCAGCCGCAATGCATTTGATTCTTTCATCGGTGAAAGGATAAGCACGAGCTCCATGGGAAGAAAAAACATTGTCGGCATGACATAGCAAAACCTTGCCTGTAGGATCAATGACAAATGAGATTGAACAGTAGTCAGTAAGAGTACCAGATATTGGAAATATACTTTCCCAATATTCCATGGATTTGATATCAGAGAACGGGATAGCAGTCCATGGCATGAGAGAAAATATGTCTTCAAAATATTTCTGGAGAGTAGATTGATGGAGTAATAATGTATCTGGGTCAGAGGCGGTGGCTGCATCGACTGGAACTCCTAAGAAAACGACCTCGATCGAAACCACCTTTAGGCTGCAACACCTGGTACATATCCCGCAAGATTGTTGTTCTATACGTCAGATCTATAGCCAGAGAATTCAGTGTTACAAAATGTAACACAATAACCTTACCTTCCAGGTGCTTAGCTTGGACATAAAAAAGGGTAGCATACATGATTAGAATAGTACGCCAAAGACTATATACGAATTAGTTGACTAAACTTATAATATTTACATCAAATATATAAGAGGATAGGGAACCTGATAAATTAAGACTTAGTATAAGACTGATATAAAGAATTCTCTAATGTACAGGTAATTACCTGAGATATATGGGATTTGTATGGGATTTGTATGTAAAAATAGGATGGGTATTTTAGTAAATTCAGAGATTTTTAATTAGTCCTGCGGGCCCAGCAAAATTTAAAGGATATTTTGCATATATCTTAGGAAAAGTTCCCTGAGATATATCTCAGGGTCCTTTTTCTCAATATATAACTAAAACTTGAGAAGTCTTTCTCTATCAGACTTTATAAATAAAGTCTATCAATCGATCAGTAGCATGCATTAGTGAGAATGCAATCCCTGTGTTTGAACTAAAATTGATGGTAAATAATATAATGTATATGGTATACCGGACGATTGCGATCATTGTATGTGATGATGAGAAAATTCCTGTGTTTGGTGAAGAGAATGTCTGATAAATTCATGATGAGTAATGTAGAGGATAGGGAAGCTGAGATGTATCTCAGGTAAATTACCTGAGATATATGGGATTTGTATGTAAAAATAGGATGGGTATTTTAGTAAATTCAGAGATTTTTTAATTAGTCCTGCGGGCCCAGCAAAATTTAAAGGATATTTTGCATATATCTTAGGAAAAGTTCCCTGAGATATATTTCAGGGTCCTTTTTCTCAATAAGTAATTGTAACTTATAACTTATATTTTCGTGTTTGGGTGTTTAACTTATAAGTCAGTAGAGTGTTTGGTAAATCAGAACTTATAAGTTAACTTTCTTAAATATTTTCAAAATATTTGTTTTTTAATATATATAAGTGGATATCAATGGATAGATCCCGATTAGTAGAGAAATTTGACATATACATATCAATTTTTTAATGAACGAATCAAAAGATATATGATTTTAAAGATTTGAAGGATATTATATATTACGCATATCGAGAAATAAGAATAAGTTTCTAACTTTCAACTTACCAACTTATTTACATAGAATAAGTCGGTTCATCAATTTTGCCAAACAGTTCATGAAAACTCAATACGGCCGTTTTGTCCAAATAAGTTGAAAACCGGCTTTTTATCCCTTCAGCCAAACAGGCCCTAAGTGTTTTCCCCTAGAATTGTCGGGCCTGATGCTCTCTTTTCATGTCGAGGTAGCGAGGATCATCATGAAAATAAGATTAGTCTTGTTCTTCTTTTTATGGCTTAAAAACGGGTAAATGGCCATTTTCGTCACTGTACCATATCAAAACTTTCACTTGGGTCACCAGCCCAAAAAAGCTTACAGTCAAACACTTAAACTATCAAAATATTTCAAATAGGTTACTGCCGTTAGCCTCCGTTAAATTGACTAACGGAATGATTACGTGGAATCGTACATGGCAGACACATTCATCCTCTTCTCTCTATCTCCTCTCCCTCTCTCCCCCTCTCTCTCTCTCTCTGTCTCTCTCTCTCTCTCTCACCACCACACCTGCAAACCACCTCCAACCGCAATTACCTCCTTCCCATCTCCTCTTCAAACCCAACCAACAACCCCTCTTTTTCTTCACTATCATAATCAACACCCATTTCCCATCTCCATGCCAAATCGCTCAGGCCATCTCCTTCTTCTGTTTCGCCTCACCTCCCTCAACCCCATCACAACACCCATTTCCTTCTCCCCTTCACTTCAACAACTTCACCATCTGTTCACCCCATTCACCCCCTCAGTCCTCTACCGCAGCTCCTCTCCTTCCATTCCGGCGCCATTCATTCATTCCAACCTATCAACAACTACTACTCAATTCAACTCCTCCGTTCAACAACCACCTCCTTCATTCACCCACCATTCTCCTTCGCGTTGCAAACCACTGCCTCTTGCTTCTCCCTCGATCCACAACCGCCCAGCATCACATCTGCTTTAACTTTTTCATCCTTGCCCAACCCTCAGTTTTAATTCAAATCAACCGAACTCCTCCACCCATCTTAATCCATTATTGTAGCAGATGATACATAAAACATATGTAATGATCGATCGAAACAAAACCACAACTGCAACCACCTCCATTCACCCCCGCACATCCACCTCTTCTTCCCTTCACCACCAATTTCGTCGCCCACTGCCACCACATCACCCACACTTCTGTTTCAACGGCTTCTTTCTCATCTCCTTCAATTCAAACCCATCGCCCACCACAGTCCAACTGACCCACATCGATTGTTCACCTTCCGCCCCATCTCTCTTTCTCTCTCCCTCTCTCCATCTCATCCCTCTATCGTGTAATTTATAATTTGAATTGATGGGGGTGTTAATTGGGGGTCCGATGTGTATTATATTCGATTGATGTTGGGTGGGTGAGAAGGAGGAAGAGCAGTGGTGGACGGAGTTGAACGGTGGTGGTGCCATGGGTCTGTGTTGGTCGTGAGAATGAAAGATATTGGAGAAAGAAGGAGATAATTTTAGATTTCTAATTTATTAAATAAAATTATATAGTTTTGTTAAATAAATGATATATTAAATTTTAGATAAATGACATGGATGATGATATGGCACTGAGCTGGCAGTTGAAGTGTAAGAAATTAACGGACTTCCGTTAAGTCAACAAAAATTTAACGGTAGTGAAATATTTTTAATGTACAATGATCTAATTGAAAGTTATTTTAAGTTAAGTAATTCGTTTGAAAGCTTTTTTGGGCTGATGACCCAAGTGAAAATTTTGGTATAGTACAGTGACGAAAATGGTCATTTACCCGCTTAAAAACCTACCAAACCTCATATCGAATAACTTATCCATGCATGTCTCTCTTCCTCTTCTTATTCTTCTTTTTTTCATGTGTAGGCTATTGCTTCCTCTTTTTGTTCTTCCCCTTTTCATCATCTTCAGATTGGATCTTTTTTCTTTTACGGGTTGAACAACTTTTCAAACTCTTATCTGACTCCATAACAATTTCAGCCTCGTCCCTCATTGTTTCGCTCTAGCTTTTCAGGGTTTCTTCACTTCTCTTCAAAGTTTTTGATTTTATTATTCAAATCAATTGAGTTTTTAGCTTAAGCCCCGTTAAAAATCATAACTTTATTTAGAAAAGGGTTTTTGCCTTTTTGGTTTTCGGTTGTCAATCGATTCAGTAAAACGAGTCATTATTTTATTTAATAATAAATAAATAATATAAAACATTATAAATTTTAAAATACCTTATTTAAAAATCAATTGTGTCTTTTCACAATTTTATTCTTAATTTTAGACTTTTTTTAGTTTTTTTATAATATTTGACAAACTATTCGACTAAGTTTGTTTGACAACTCCCCTCTCCGTCTAGTTGGTCTAAACTAGGGGTGTACGCGGTTCGGATCGGATCGGTTTTGGACTAAAAGTCGAACCAAACCGCATATAGCGATTTTATAAAAAGTACAACCACAACCGCATTTGCGGTTGCGATTAACCACATCAATTCCAACCACGAAAGTGCGGTTGATGCGGTTCGGTTGCGGTTCAACCAGCGAATAAAAATAAACAATAACTTGAGAATATTAAATTCAAAATATTACAGACATTACACATGATAGGTCCTAGTCATCATTTTTGTGCGGTGTTGTGGAGAAAATGTCTGTGAGATGTGTAAATGAGGATGTAGATGTTTTGTGCGGCGTAGATGTTTCGTGCGGCTAATTGACTGATTCAGTTGGATAGATAACTTGATAGAGATTAGAGAAGATTTATTGGGCTTAAAGTGTTGGGCTAGGGTTGAATACAACCCAAAGGAAACAATTATTAATCTTGTAATATTATTTAATAGATAAATAAACATATATGTATTTAAATTATTAATTTAAAAATATAAAATATATATTTTTTAAATTTAATTTATATATTGCGGTTGCGGTTCGGATTTTGCGATTTTTGAATATATGAAACCGCAACCAAACCACAAATGAGCGATTATTAAAAATTACATCCGCAACCAATCCACATTTCGCGATTATCCGCAAAATGCGATTCGGTTGCGAGTGGTCCGAGCGATTTATGCGGTTGAGCGAATCGTCTGTACACCCCTAGTCTAAACCAATTAAAGACCAATTATTAATTGAAAAGAATGTTATCTTTGTGCCGTCTAATTCTTAATGATCGATTAAATAAAGGAATATATGTGATTCTTTTAAAACTTTCCGGAGAAAATTTGATCTTTGATCAATTGGGCACACGAAACCTTAGAGCTATTTAATATTTCTATTTGGGTTATAAAATTATAAATATTTAATCAGAATTTTTATTATATTATTAAAATCAAAATATTAAAAAATTTCTTACCATTTTTGGTATAATATATACTACTATTTTTTGCTATAGTACTTTGCCTTGTTCAATTATTTTATTTAATTAATTACCTTACTTAATTGTCATTACTTATTCACATTTAATAATTTTATTTACAAATATGCATAATAAAGTTAAATACTAAAATTTAAGTATCGAAACCGGATTTTATTATTTTGTTTTCTTAACCTGGGTCAAAATAAAATATAAATACATATTTAGGTCCTTATTATTTTATGAATTTTATTGTTTAAAATTTATTATTACGGATCCGGCTATTTTATAACTATTTTATCTACAACACATATAACTATTTTACTTAAACCCATCTCTAAACTTATTTAATATAAATTCTAGTTTAATAGATTTAATTTGTTTAAAAATTATTATAATAAAAAAATATTAAAAATAACATGTGCATCATACATGAAATAATAAATTAAGGATAAAAGTATTTAAAATGAGCAATATTACGTACCCATATATTTCCAAAAATATTCTCGAATGACGTGGCATAAGACATGTCTCATTTTAATTTGTGGGTGCATATGAATACACGTGAGGTCCCGTATTATTATCGAAAAATTACCAATTATATAAATAACGCATCAGTATTTGAGAAAAATTTGGGAACCTTTTCGGGTACCTAGCATTGTTCATAAAAAATAGAATAGCACTCCCTCTGTACCTAAATTCTTTTCTTGTTTGCTGAATTTCATGGATTTTAAGATAGTGGGGAATGAATATTTTATTTTTTTATGATGTAGTGGGTGTTGAATACTGTTTTTAAAGAGTGGAGGGTATTGAATATAATTTTTTTGGAGTAGTGGGTGGAGTAGTGGGTATTGAATATTATTTTTAAAGAGTATTGGGTGGAGTCGTAGAGTAGTGGGTATTAAATATTATTTTTAATAAGTAATAGGTGGAGTAGTGAGTATTGAATATAACGAGTAATGGATGGAATAGTAAGTATTGAATATATATTTTTATGACAAAAAATAGAAATAAGGGACGGAGGGAGTACGTAAAAACTAAAAAGGACCAGAGTACTTCATGCAATGTTTACTTACTTATCTAGTATACACATGTCAGTTGTCGGGCCCACTTTGAATAACGGCTGGGAGATTGCTCATTGCAGAACATATACTCTGTAGTGGAGTATAGTTGGGTTGTCACGGATGATCATATCATAGGAGGCTGGCTTTTACCGCTATCTTGTCCATTTTCATTTATTATTTTTCATTATCATATGTCTCCCGGTTGTGCAGGTGCAGGGAGCTTCGCTTGGTGGTATCCAGGGGCATGGTAGGTAAGTCCCGTGTGGATAAAGCCATGGGCTCAGGTATTGTTATGAACGTTATCGCATGTCCTTTAGATTCCTTTGTTTTTCTCACACACCATATTTGTCGTGCACATAGTCGAGGGTCTTCACGGAAACAGCCTCCCTACCCTAAAAAGTGGGGGCATGGTCTGCGTACATTACAACCTACCCTTCCCTGACCCTGTTCAGAGCGGGATATACTGGGTATGTTTGGTTTGGTTTGGTTTATACTCTGTATCTTGTTGTCAAAGCTTGGGCCCTACATGCAAGAGTATGTGTTCCCCTCCGCCTCATGTCATGCAGGGTATTAGTGTTAATTTTAACGATATTTATAAAACATCTGTAAAACCAGATAATTTTAGTAAAATGTAACACACAAAACCAAATTTACAAAATAGCGAAACAGATAATTGAAATATATTCTTCAGAAGATGAATTTATCTGAAAATTCTATTACACATAAAGAAAAACTATCGCAATATTACAAGATATAATAATAGGAAAAAAAAACCCGATGGAGGGAAAAAAGTGAGTAGCAAGGGGTCTCCATTCGACTTAATTTAATTACAAATAATTTATAAACTGAAAATGGGATAAATGGACCTGAGTTAATTATGAGAGTATTTGAATTAATTTTTTAATGTTTTCCCATTAAAAATGATCATTTGATTGTGTGTAAATGAGAATGTTTAGTACTGGTGTATTTTGTATGCTGTGTTTCCTTGGAATGGGAGTAGAAAGAAAGTGAAAAAGAGTAAATCCATTTACGTCATACTCTAAATTGTTGAGGGCTTCAGGTATGTCAGATTGACATCTGTTTACCTTTTGTAACACTGTTTGCAAATGGTAAAATGCATGCTTTGTTTTCTTGTTAGTTTCAACTCATTCTCGTAGTGTTGGAAGCCCATCTTCCTGTTGGACCGAACATAAGGCCCAATAGCAAAACAGGATATATGATCGATCGGCCCATGGTTGTTCGGCCCATATTCGGTCCAGTCCATTTTCCTCCAACGGTCATATGGTTCTCTCACCTTTAACAGATCACACAGTCACTTTACTTGAGTACTGGGGACAATGAAGAATAATGATGTCTCTTCATCATACCGATCCAGATCGGATCCAGGAAGAAAAAGGTGAAACCAAGTCTATAAAAAGAGAAGTACAATTAAACTTCAAGGGGAGCCAATTTTGAACACACACAAACACTCTACGTTTTACCTTATTCTCTCTAAAAACCGATTTACTGATTCTTACACCGGAGGTGAATCGGGGGGCCAAACCCTCGCATTCTTCTCGTTTTGCAGGTGGAGCCGAACCAAGGCTTGGCAGAAATCCGGTTATAACATTTGGCGCCGTCTTTAGGAATGTAGAGATACGATTTGTGTTGAGAATCACCACCTACCAACTGCTATGGCTAACGAAGAGACTCCAATAAGCACCCAGGCAGGAGGCAGCCGTCCACCTCCTGTTACACCAAGAACTTTAAACTTCGACGAGGAAGGAGAAATGCCAACTCCCGAGGAACAACAACAAATGCTCCAAAAGTGGAGAGAGGAGCAAAAAACCAAGGGGAAACGAAAAGAAAAAGGCGACAAAGACGCAGAAAGATTGGCCAAACAAAAAATGGCCGATCAGTTGAAATTACAATCCTTGAAACTCTAGAGGGAGGAAATATAACTCCAAGAGAAATTGCTACGAGAAGCCCTGGAAAACGAAGGTCACGAAACCGAAAGCCGAAGAGAAAAAAGGACCAGAGATGACGATGACGACTCAGAAAATTCCGAACCATGTTCCATACGATCCCGATCGAAGGTGGTTTATACCTCAGATTCAGACGAGGATGACTCACATGTAGGGGATAGAATAAAATGGATTGAGAAGGTAATGTTCGGAGATCGGAAGGTCAGTCATGAACCTGTGGTGACCGAAGACATCGAACAATACCGACCACCACCTGGAAGACAGTTCCCGAAGATGCACGAGTTCAACGGAAAGGGTGATCCCGAAGACCATTGTGAAAAATACGAGTCTCTCATCATTGGTATGGGACACTGTGATGTCATGCTATGTAAGATGTTCAAAACATACTTAAAGGGAGCGGCGTCTATGTGGTACCGTTCGCTAAGACCAAGGTCGATCGGTTCATACGGGAAAATCAAGAGAAAATTTTTGAGGCACTACTCTCACCTGTGCCGAAGAGAAAAGGATACCGAAGCCTTGATCCACTGTAGACAAAAACCAAACGAAGAGCTTGGCAATTATCTGGCCAGGTTTAAAGAAGAAGCAGGAATGGTGACAAACTTAGATAAAGTTAAAGCTGCAGGATTTCTCTCCGCAGGCCTCGACCCCTTGAAAGGAAAAAAGCTTCGGTCTTCATTATATGACGTACCACCGAAATCATTAAATGATATATACCTTCGGGGGGAAGCCATTAGAAGAAAAATGGAGTCAATAGGAGGGTACAAAGAAGAAAAAAGGAGCGGCTCCAACAAAGACGAAAGAAGGGATGATCGACGAGAAGACCGAAGAAGCCGAGGGGATATCAAAAGCCGGTTCAAAGACCTCAGGCCAGACAAAGGAGCCGAACGAAGACGAGATTAGCGTGGTGTTTACACCATTAAATACACCTATCTCGAAGATTCTCCACGAGATTAAAGGTAAGCCCGGATTCGTTCGGCCAGCCAGGCTAAGAACCCCAGAACACCGAAGGAACGAGAACAAGTATTGTGAATACCGTCAAGATAAAGGCCATAACACTGACGAATGCTTCCATCTGAAGAAATTGATAGAAAGAATGATCAAGGATGGAGACTTAACACAATTCATCGGAGATCTGAGGGAGAAGCTAGATAATAAGGAAAAGAAGAAGGATACCGAAGGATCGGAAAAATTCCGAGGCGAAGTAAGAACCATTTCTGGTGGGACGATATTAGATCGGGACAGTAAAACAGCCCGAAAGAAATACGCCAGACAAATCTACAACTTATATCAGTCAAGCGCAGCGAAACAACCATTGCCTATCTCCTTCACAGAGGATGACTATGAGGATGTAATTTGGCCGCACGAAGACCCACTCGCCCTATCATCGGGGAAAACAAGATTTGGAAAGTGTTGGTCGATGAAGGGAGTTCGGTAAACATTCTATACCACCGAACATACTCCAAAATGAACTTAGGAGGCGAACAACTGGAGCCATGCCACGAGGCACCGCTATACGACTTCGGGAATCAACCCGTACCGATCGAAGGAACTATTACACTCTATGTCCTAATGGGAAAAGCACTGTATACAGCGATGAAGGAAGCTAAGTTCTACGTTGTTCGGGTAGACAGCCCATAAAATGGAATCCTCGGGAGGCCAGCTTTATCATTGTTCCAGGCTGTATCATCGATCCCTCATTTAAAATTGAAATTCCCGACCGAACATAGGATCGGAGAAATGGGAGGCGACCAAAATGGCCGCACGGATAATTATGCTGGAAGACCTTGAAAAAGACAAAGACGTGGAAATGACCGAAGCCAGAAAAAGAAAATGGGGCGAAAGTGAGGCTGGAGGCAGTCACCAACTATTAAACATTGAGTTGGAGAAGTTCGGAGCCGACCTATCCAACCCGATCGTTGAACCAGCAGCCGATACCGAAGAGGTCGAGTTGTTTGTGGGTTAGTCAGGAAAAATGATCCAAATAGGCAAAGACATGGAGCCTGAATTAAAGGAGAAGGTCGTCAAAATCATTAGACAGTACCATGACGTATTTGCTTGGGGGCCCAAAGATATGCCTGGATTAGATCCGTCAATAGCCAAACATTGTCTCAACGTCAAGACCGATGCTCAGCCAGTAAAAAAAAAGAAAAGAAACTTCGCCATGGAAAGGCAGCAAGTCATTCAGGCTGAAGTAGAAAAATTGCTGGAGGCAAAATTCATAGAAGAAATTGACTACCCCGATTGGCTGGCAAACGTGGTGGTAGTCAAGAAATCGAACGGCAAATGGAGAATGTGCGTGGATTACACTGATTTGAACAAAAATTGTCCGAAAGACCATTATCCCTCGTCGAACATCGATCAACTGATAGATGCCACTTCGGGGCATCAAATACTTAGTTTCTTAGACGCTTTCTGAGGATACCACCAAATAGCGATGAATGTCGAGGATATACCGAAGACAGCATTCATCATACCGAATGGCACATACGCCTACATAAAAATACCCTTCGGTCTGAAGAACGCAAGGGCAACCTTCCAAAAAATGATCAACAAGGTTTTCAAACATCAGATCGGTCGAAACATGGAGTGCTACGTAGACGATATTATCGTCAAATCATTGAACAAAGATCATGCCGAAGACCTTAAAGAATGTTTTGAAACATTAAGAAAAAACAATATGAAGATCAATCCGAACAAGTGTACGTTCGGAATGGGCAGTGGCAAGTTTCTAGGCTATATGGTCAGTGCACGAGGAATCGAGGTAAATCCTGAAAAAATACAAGCTGTAATCTACATGAAAGCGCCGAAGACAATCAGGGACATCCAAAAGTTGACCGGACGAATAGCAGCCCTAAGGATATTTATCTCTAGATCAGCCGAAAAAGCTCTACCATTCTTTGAAGTACTTCGGGGGACAAAGACCTTTGAATGGGGTCCAAATTGTCAAAAAGCATTTGAAGAACTCAAAGAATATCTGGTAAAAACCCCCCTCTTGATGAGACCAAACCCGAACGAAACTATGCAGCTATATTTAGCAGTGAACGATCGCACACTGGGGGCAGTTCTGATCAAACAACATGAAGGGAATCAATATCCAGTGTTCTACGTCTCTCACATACTAAAAGATGCAGAAACTAGATATCCTAATGCAGAAAAATTCTCTTATGGGGTGGTCATGGCCTCAAGAAAGCTACGACATTACTTCTAAGGTCGAACGGTGCAAGTAGTAACCGATCAACCATTGAAGAAAATTATGCAACGACCCGAGGCTTCGAGCAGAGTGGTTGCTTGGTCGGTCAAATTAGGATAATTTGACCTAGAATTCGTTCCAAGAATAGCAATTAAAGCACAAGCCCTAGCCGACTTTATAGTGGAATGCTCTTTCTCTGATTCAAAGGATTTGGCCCTCGAAGAAAAATTGATTCGGTCACCAGGGAAGTGGAAACTCTTTGTTGATGGGTCGGTAGTCGGATTGAAGTATGGAGCAGGACTCATCCTAACTAGTCCCGAAGGCTTCGAGATATGCCAGGCAATCAGATTCACCTTCCCATTGACCAACAGCGAAGCGGAATATGAAGCATTGATAGCAGGATAGGATTTGGCAAAAAGCTTGGAAGTAAAACACCTAAGAGCCTTTAGTGACTCTATGCTAGTCGTCAAGCAGTTCTCGGGGGAGTATGGACAAAAATATCCACGAACGAAGGCCTACGCTACGAAGGTACGTGAAAGTTCGGAGCTATTTGAATCATTTGAATTAAGCCAAGTGGCTAGGGAGAATAACAGCCGAGCCGATGCCCTATCAAGGTTAGCTTCAGCAGAAATGCAGAACCTCACAGGTTCAATTTATTTGACCGAAGTAAAGACACCTTCGATAGACAAAAAGTGATGCCTGGAAATACACCAAGGAATTAATTGGATGACACCAATCAGAGCCTTCTTGGAGAAAGGTACCCTTCCACTTGACAAAAAAGATGCCCAAAGAATCAAATATCGTTCAGCCAGTTACTCCATTATTGAGGGAAGGTTGTTCAGAAGGTCAGTCACTCAACCATTGCTTCGGTGCCTAGATCCCCAAGGACAGAGAATGGCTCTAGAAAGTGTCCATGAAGGCATTTGCGGAGAACATCTCGCGGGATGATCATTAGCCTTCAAAATCCCCAGACAAGGATTCTTTTGGCCAACATTAAGGGAAGATGCATCCGAATATGCGAAAAAATGCAAGTAGTGTCAGTTGTTCAGCAGTGTGCCGAAGCAACCCCCGAAGGAAATGACATCGGTGCTAAACCTCATTCCCTTCGCAATGTGGGCTGTAGACATTGTTGGTATCCTCCCGACCAGCACTAAACAAGCAAAATACTGTATTGTCGTCATTGATTACATGACCAAATGGGTGGAAGCCAAACCCCTCTCAGCTATCACCGAAGAAGCGGCAAAAAAGTTCGTATTAGAACAAATAATATTAAGATTCGGCATCCCGATGATCTGTGTGTCAGACAACGGAACACAATTCATCGGAAGCAAATACAGGAGATTCTTAGCTGAATTTGGGATTCAACAAAAATTCATCTCAGTCGGTCATCCTCAAGGGAATGGGGCGATCGAAGCAGCTAACAAAATCATTTTCGATGGAATCAAGAAAAGACTTGGAGATTCAAAGGGACTTTGGGCCGAAAAACTGCCATATGTCCTATGGGCCTACCGAACAACTCCAAGATCGTCCATCGGAGAAATGCCATTTAGACTAGCCTTCGGAACTGACGCCTTGATGCCAACAGAAGTCGGTCTGGAGTCATATCGGACACAAGTATTTAATGTGGAAATAAATGAAAGCGAACGTTGATTTGCTTGAAGAAGAAAGGGAGGCAGCCTACCGAAGGAACTTAAGATACCAGCTTCAGGCAGCTCAGTATTACGATTCGGGAATAAAAAAGAGATCCATCCAAGTGGGAGACTTAGTACTTCGAGAACTAGTTACTTCCATGCCAACAAAACAGGGGAAACTCATGCCCAACTGGGAAGGACCCTACACAGTGGTAGGAATAGTTCACCCTGGCACATATAAGCTAGCCCATTCGAACGGAAGCCTCATTAAAAACACGTGGCACGCAGCACGCCTTCGTCGCTTCTATCAGTAAGCTTCCTAATACGTGTTTATGCGTACGATTGTTAGCTAAAGCACAATGAAAATCAAATGATGAGTTATGCTTAACGAACCCATGTTCGGGAACGATCGAATAAAACATGTGTTCCTATATTTGTTTCAGTATTTAGTTATTTTGACATGATTAAGACAGGGAGGAAATATTTTTCACCGACCGAATAAAACCTTAATCATTTATAAAATACCAAAAACACTAGGGACAGACAGGTTATGACCTAATATAACTAAACATGCTAGGCCGAAGGCCGAAGATGCACAAATCCGAAAGAAAAATATGCTAAGGCCAAACACGGCCGAAGATGCATAAAATTAGAAGTAAATTATGCTAAGGCCGAACAAGACGAAGATGCATAATAAACCTGAAATTATGCTAAGGCTGAATACGGCCGAAGATGCATAAAATTAGAAATAAATTATGCTAATGCCGAACAGGCCGAAGATGCATAACAAAGCTAAAATTATGCTAAGGCCGAACAGGCCGAAGATGCATAACAAAGCTAAAATTATGCTAAGGCCAAACACGGCCGAAGAAGCATAACAAAGTTAAAATTATGCTAAGGCCGAACAGGCCGAAGATGCATAACAAAGTTAAAATTATGCTAAGGCCAAACACGGCCGAAGATGCATAACAAAGATAAACACGCTAGGCCGAAGGCCGAAGATGCATAAAAATTATGCTAAGGCAAAATAATGCCGAAGATGCATAAAAGAAGCAATTATGCTAGGCCGATGCCAAAGATGCATAAATAAAATAAAAGTAATTATGCTAAGGAAACATAACACCAAAGATGCATAAAAATAGACCAAGTCAAAGATTAAAGAAGCCCGAAGGCAAAGTTAAGATTTAAAAACCCGAAGGATACCAAAATAAACAGTTCAAAAGAAAACTACAAAGCTACTAGTCGGAAAGCGGCTCATCTTCGGCCGAAGAGACTACCAGGGGTTCATCGGATTTTTCCCTACCAACGGGATCCGATATTCCAAGCTCGGCATCAAGTAGCTTAGTATGATCAAAACCGAGAGTATGTGCCTTCACCACAGCATCTTCGTAACCCATCTGGTTGCATCTCTCTTCGGTCAACTTTAGTGTCTTCTGCAACTTACGGACGTTCTTCCTGCTACCCTTTAGCTGCTGATTTCTCCATTCAATGCGCTTCTTCAAAGTATCAACCTCTTTCAATTTCTCCTGGAGAGCATCATTGTTTAACTTCAAGGCTTCAGCTTGACCAGTCACTCGCTCCAACTCAGTCGCCGAGTTTCGAAGGTCCTCTTCTGCCTTAACCGCCCGAACCTCCAACTGGTCTACTAGCTTCAACCGGGTTTGCATTTATTCTACCTGTTCGGTCACCACAGCCGACCAGGTAACACTCTGAAAACAAACATGGGAAAAAGTTAAAAAATCTCCAAGGCAAGTAAATATGGCCGAAGAAGAAGAAGCTTACCATGGACAGAAGGGTCATCATTTCGGTGCAAGCTTGAAGGTCATCGACCTTAGCAATCGTCAGCCGATCAGCCGGAAGAATGAGACCACGATAGAGATCAGGACCCACATTCCTGGATAGAGGAGGAACTGGAACGATTATTTTATCACTATCCAAAACTCCCCATTGAGGAGTATACACCTTCTGTTCCGTATCCTCCGACCGAAGCCTCTTTCTTGGTTCGACTAGAGTGTTCGGATCCGCTCCCTTCGATCCTGATTCCTGAGGAAGCGAAGAAGCAGGTGGAGTAACGACCAAACTCCTTTCCTCCTGGTCGGGAGCCAATTTTTCCACCCCTTCGGCCTGCTTAGCAGCAGCCTCTTCAGCAGCCAGAGCGGCAGCGGCAAGTTCGACCGCCTTCCTCCTTTTTCGTTCCAAAATTTCCTCTCGGGAAGCCACTGCACAAAAACAAAGGGATTAAAACATAAAACAAAGGGAACACGCAGTTAAGACAGAAAAAACTTGGAAAAAATGAAAGAATGTTACCACTACCCAAAAGGCCGAGCAGCCAGTCATTATCCCGACTGTCCGCTAGGGGAACCTAATCCATTTTGAGTTCGCATAGAAGCTTATAATCATGCTTATCCGCCTCCAAAGGATCTGCAAATCTCAATTTTTGTGGATCGACCTCTCTCCATATGTCGAACTTCTCCATCCTTGGGCCCGAAACAAACACCCACTTGATGTGAGTTTCTTTGTTACTCGAATTTGTTTGTGCCCAGTCGGCTCGGTTATTCCTACGAGCGATGGAATAGAAACCCTTACTCTTCGGGTTCCTACAAAACTCATAGTGAAGCCAAAAGAGACTCGTTCTGGGTACTATCTCACACGCCAAACATCGGGCCTGGAAGGTGTTTATGTGTGTGAAACTATTCGGATCTAGTTGTCCTAAGGCGATCCCGGTCTGTTTTAATATGCTTTTGAGAATATGAAGCATAGGCAACCGAAAGCCGCATCTAAATGCAGCTTCAGATATGCCCGTTGCTCGACCTCCTCCTCCGCAAAACACGGGAACCTCGGGGTTGTGCCAAATCCTATCGTTCTTCCTAGGAGCAAAAAAGTACCATGTGTACTTATCTATGAGATAATACGATGGGTATGACCCTATATCGTCTTCCGTCAGTTTAGATCGTAAATTGGCGGCCGGATATAACTCGGCATCACTAAAGGGATTTTTCTGACCCACATCTTCGGTCGGCCGATCCATGTCCCTGCATTCGGAAATGAAGAGACATTAGCCATGTACTCGGACAGCAATAAAAGATGATAGAAATTAACCGATCGAGTACAGCGGGCCGAGATCGGTCGGGGACAATTCTATGACCCAAGGCAAAGAAAGTCGAAGAACCTAAAATCTACGATCAAAAGATTGGGACAGCCCGAAGGAAGTTATGTAGACCCCAAAATCCCAAAGGTCGTTCTTATCCTAGACCATTTTTAGATGAACCCCAAGAACCCCGGAAAAGTTTTTTTCGCCCAGACAAAGTTAAGAAAATTTAAAGCAGAAAAGGGGCACAAGTACGTATACGTTTTGCCAAGAAATGCAGGTGGATTCACACATATACATACAGTTATACATACATATACACACGATATGGACTATGAAGAAACAAAATATACAAATTATCGTGTTTGAGAATTACGAAGAAAAGAAAGGGAAAAAGAACTTACTTGAAGCGATAAGATCGAGTTCTTGAGGATATGTATTTCGAAGATAGGCTGATACCAGAACCGGAGAACCAAGATCTTCCGACGATGAAGCAACGGTTCCAATTGTTGGCAGAGGTTTTCTGAAAGGGTTTTTGTCTTGTAACCTCTGAGAAATAAAGTGTATGAAAAAGGATAAGGAATTATAGGGATTTAAATAAAAGGACGCGACGCTTGGATCGAGGGCCTTTTCAGATTCAACGGCCAAGATTGATGCGTGAATCTCAAGAATAGACAGCTGTAACCCATAAATAGACATGACTTCCCAAGAAATGTCTCGACCTTGTCCATCGGCCAACTTATCCAACCAAGGCATCCGAAGGGTATATTCCGAAGATGGACCTAGGTTTGACCTTCGTCCTGAGGATAATTCCGAACGAAGCCCAGGGACATGTTAGAAGCCCATCTTCCCATTGGGCCGAACATAAGGCCCAATAGCAAAACAGGACATACGATCGGTCGGCCCATGGTCGTTCGGCCCATATTCGGCCCAGTCCATTTTCCTCCAACGGTCACATGGTCCTCTCACCTTTAACAGATCACACAGTCACTTTACTGGAGTACTGGGGACAATAAAGAATAATGATGTCTCCTCATCATACCGATCCAGATCGGATCCAAGAAGAAAAAGGTGAAACCAAGTTTATAAAAAGAGAAGTACAATTAAACTTCAAGGGGAGCCAATTTGGAACACACACAAACACTCTACGTTTTACCTTATTCTCTATAAAAACCGATTTACTGATTCTTACAGCGGAGGTGAATCGGGGGGCCAAACCCTCGCATTCTTCTCGTTTTGCAGGTGGAGCCGAACCAAGGCTTGGCAGAAATCCGGTTATAACACATAGATAGGAGTTTTGATTTCTGAATATGATTTGTCTTGCTAGTTCTTTTCATTGGAAAGGTTAGGGTCACTGATTCTCTTCTACTAATTTATTAGCCTGAATAGTTTTTTCTTCTACTAATTCTTTCTTGATGTGTTTTTACTTTTTAAATATTGTTTTGCAGTGTCTACTTATGGTATTAACAAAAGTTACTTAAGTGGCATGTCATGTGGTATAGTAATGAGTAATGACTGCAAAAGAAAAGAACTAACTCAATAGACTTGAATTTTTTTACTCATATTTCCCCTCAAATTACCGTGTGGCTGACATGTTGATTATATAATAATCATGATTTTTGTTTAATCCATCAGGAATTCTAAGAAAACTAAAATTCCCTTTTTTACCACACTCTTGACTGTTATAGAATGGTGTTAATCATTGTTTGTATCTGTAAACAGTTTCTTTGTTTATTCACATTCTAATGTTATGCCAATAATATATGTCTTATGAAGTGGTTTGTTAGGTTAAGATTTCATATGGACTTTACACATTCTACCATAGTCAAAAACAAGAAAATGCTAGGCAGCCAAACAATTTTTCCAAAAACATCTCCAAAATGATGTGGCATGAGTAATAAATGAGATGGACCCCCCCTGTATTCACATCAATTCCACCAATTAAAACATTACATTTTAACACATCACCACTGGCCGGCCACATCATTTTGGACAAATTTTTGGGAAAATTGTTTGGTTTCCTAGCATTACTCCAAAAACAAATAGTATGCGAAAATTTGAACTAGAAAATGTTTCTAAGATTATTTGTAATTACCTGTTGCAAGATCATGGTTAGAAGGAGAAGATCGGATTAGCAATTTATAGCCCAAATAATGTGCTATTCTCTTTGATTGACAAAGCTGAATTTGGATTATCATCCAAGTCAGTAGCTTATCCTTCAGTTTCGCCTCCTTGACTGAGCCTCATACCAATCTTAGAGATGCCGTTGCAGTTCACTTCATTTTTTTCGTAGCAGTCGTTTCCATCTCTAATTTCAGCAATTAGAGTTCCAAGTCCCAAATCCTTACAGGCATGCTGCACAGCAGATGCCGTTGTTGGAAACTTGGAATATGTTCCCGCAGGATTACTCAGAATTTGATTCGGACGATTATTGCCTTCAAAACCAACTTCAGTTTTTCTCATTGGAAGAGCAAGTTGATGAGACTACTAATACACTTCAGCAAGTCAACACACAAGGCTGATGGAGTCAGATAGAGTTTATAGAAGAAAAGTTAGTTACATCACAACTGGAGTTAGTTAGACTAGACAGCTAGATTAGAGACTGAGTACATTGTATATATAGATTAGAGATTTCAGAAATGATTGTAACAAAACATTACATTCAGTAAATACAATATCATGAATCTTCTTCTTCATCATTGTGCTTAATTACTTCATTACTGAAGCTGACATGGTATCAGAGCATGTAGATCATGTTTCCGCATCGTTTTTCTTCATCTTGTTGTGTTAATCGTTCATATCGCTTGTAGATTTCTGCACATTTCTTGATGAATACTACAATTATTTGAAGATTCTGTTAAGATTATCTTCTTTCTACACATTTCTGCACTTGTTTCTGGTGTTTCAATGGCGTCATCATCATCTTATATGAATGCTACGACTGGTAATACTGGTACAACAACAACAATTGATACTAATCATCCATATTCTCTACATCCATCAGATCATCCAGGTATGGTCTTAATCACAATCACTTTGACTGAGCAGAATTATAATCAATGGCATAGATCGATGAATATTGCGTTATCCTCTAAACCCAAGTTAGGTTTTGTGGATGGTTCTTGTGTAAAACGTGTTAATTCTGTGAATCAATTGCTGTTATGGAATCGTTGCAACGATATTGTTCTTTCATTGATCTAAAACAATGTTTCTCCAAAAATTAGACTAAGTGTGATGTATATGACTATTGCTAAAGATGTGTGGGATGACTTTGCACTTCGATTTGCTCAAACTAATGTCCCTAAGATGTTTAATCTGAGAAAGGAACTATCATCACTTAATCAAGGAAATTTATCAATCTCTGCATATTTTACAAAGTTTAGAACTCTGAGTGATGAATTGGATGCTTTGTCTGATATACCTAGATGTGATTGTTGAGTATGAATATACCGACAAGAAAATACAGAGGGGGTGAATGTATTTCCAAACTTTTTCTCAAATAAATATTTCAAGTGAAGATTGTTTAAGTGTTTGAATCTGATTGTGTAGCAAGAGTGTGTATTTGTGTTCTTTAGAATGTGTAAATACGGAATATAAACACTAGAACAAGTTCACTCACTTTAATCTAATATTTTATTAGATAAAGATTTGGTACAAACTGTGAATGCAAATGGTAGTATTCTCAGCTTCGTTTTTCTCAGAGAGATGTGTTTACAAAATGTACATCTGAAAAACTTCTTAACTACTTAGAGAATTGAGGTTGTACTCTTATAGAGCATGAGTACAACCTACTTACTACAAATAAGGTTACAGACTAAAATTACTTTCATGTGTGTCTATCCTTTTTGAGTAATATCCAAACGGCTTGAGATTTGACTTCATTTAGCTCTGTTCAGATCCACTTCTTTAGCAGCTTGTCTCTTGAAAACATCTCTCTAAGCTTCTTTGTAGGCTTTTCCAAACTACTTTACAGTACGTGGTCCATAAAGTGTTTTGGCTTGCTGCAGGATTCTGACTTGTACAATTCTTCAGTATTTTGTCTCCAAGATTTCATTCGAGAAGTGACTGAGTGATTGATTCGACAACTGGAGATGATTTGTTAGATAACTCTGAGTTCTCGAATGCTGTGAGGTTGACATGTCGAATCACTTCTCAAATAAGTCTTTTCTCCAGGAACCCTTGAGTTGTCGAATAGAATATTTGACTTATCAAATCCCAGAGATATCGAATAGCTTCTTTAGTCCTTGAGATATCGAATAGAACTTTGACTTGTTGGCTCCTTGAGAACTCGAATGATGCTTTGACTTGTTGACTTCTTAAGTTCTCGAAAAGAGTAATAGACATGTCGAATACCTGAGTTCTCGTATGAGATATCGATCAATACTTTTAGAGATATTGAACAGTGTCTTTTGAGATATCGAATCTCTGACTTCTCGAAAGCTAGAGTTCTTGAATATGACAATCGTACTTCTCGAATTGATACTTAGGCAAAACTTCATTCTTCAAATTCCAGCTGTGTTCATTTTGACAGTCTTGATTCTTCAAGCTTGAGGCATGATCCTTGGAACTTCTTTCGATCATTACTCTCTGACTTTAATTACAATTGCACAGATAGAAATTGATGCCTATTACAAGTACTATAACAAGTAGAAACTCTACAGCTAGAGGTTCCCTCAGTTAAGAGGTCATGAAAGTAATGCATAGCATTACAAACAATTGGGCTTGTTGTTAGATGTACACAGGCATGCCTCTGTGATTAACAATCTCCCCCAAAATTGTGAGTAAGACCCTTAGTCACAATTTCATGTCTGATAACAAGCCTAACATACATAAAGATAAAACACTGATAGTACATGTATGAATTGTGATAAGCATCATGAATGGAATTTACAAGAGGAGTATTCTTACAGACTATGATGAAGTGCTAGCCATTGTCATTTGTTTCCATCTCCATAGCTTTGGCTTGCAGATCATCATAAGCCTTCTTTTTCCTTTCTTCTTCCTTCCTTGCATTCTCATCCATAGCTCTTATGATAGCTGCCATAGCATCCAGTTCTTCAAGCAAGATTGAGTTCTTAAAATCTTCAAGTACTGGTTTCAGAATGTTTGCAGGATAGTGATTGAGTAGGTTCATCCTGATATTGACACGATCTTCATTCCTCCTCCTATATTTCACCACATAGGGATTGAGCTGAACTCTACACAACCCTTTTTCTCCTAGCTTCTCTGCTTCAACTTCCAGCCTATTAATCTCCTTCTCCCTTTCTAGCCATTTTTCTCACATAGGTATCAAATCTCTGTAATTCAATGCAATCATATGCTTCTACAGTAATCTCTAGTAACTCAGCGTTTAATCAAGCTTCATCTTCAATGGCGTCATCGTTAATGGCTTTGTCTTCAAAATCATCTGTAGTAATCGATATCAATCATCCATATTTTTTAAGTTCTTCTAATCATCCCGGTCTTTCCCTTGTTACTGAAGTTCTCAATGATCATAACTATCAAACTCGTATTTGTTTATGGTTCTCAAGTGAAACCTACTGATAATTCTCCACAACTCTATCCCTGGAAGCGTGGTAACGATCTGGTAATTTCTTGGCTTCTAAATTCAGTTTCTTCTGAGATCAAGAAAAGTATTGTTTATATGCAAACTGTTAAACAAATTTGGGATGATTTTGCTACACGCTATGCACAAAATAATGTTCCACGACTGTTTAATCTCCGTAAAGAGTTATCATCTCTAACACAAGGCACTAAGAGTATCATTACATATTTCACTCAATTTCATGGTTTACTTGATGAATTAACCAGTTTAGCTCAAATACCTAGGTGTGTTTGTGTTTCCAGCACATGTTCTTGTGGACTGATTGTGAAATTGGATCAGTATGAACGTCAAATCTATCTAAGTCAGTTTCTGATGGGACTCAATGATACTTTTACTTTAACTAGAGGTCACGTTCTGTTAATGACTCCCTTACCTGATTTGAGTCTAGCTTATGCTATGCTTCTTCAAGAAGAAAATCAAAGAGATAGTGCCTTACATACTATTGGTGTAGAACATGTTGCTATGAATGTCAAATTTCCTGCATCTGGTAATTTCAACAAGAATAAAACTCTTTCAAAGAAGGATGACAGGTTGGGAAGTAATGTGACTATGATATGTGATTATTGCAAATTTTCTGGTCATTCTAAGGACAAGTGCTTTGTGTTACATGGATATCCTGAATGGCATAGGCTTTATGATCAGCCTAAGCCAAAACTCAGAAATTCTAGTTCAAAGACGCCTACTGCTAATGTTGTTACAAATCTAGATAACTCTCCTATTCAGAAAAAGGTTGAGATGTCTGTTGCAGAGTCTGGTAATATGCTCTCACAATTGTCTGATACTCAATGTCAGCAAATAATTCAACTGTTGCAAACTCAATTGAAACCTTCAAATGCTCCTTGGATTCAAAATGCCTCAAGCAATGCTGCAGGTATTCCTGGCACATTTCATATTAATTCATTTATGTTTACTTTTCCAGTTGCTTTTAAAAATTCTATTAGCACTTGGATTCTTGATTCTGGTACAACTCATCATCTAACTCCATATTTTCATTTACTAAGTACCAGTAAAGCTGTTAATTCTGAGTTACATTTGCCAAATGGTGATATTTGTCAAATTACTCACATTGGTGACTTCAATTATGTTCTGATATTGTTCTAAAAGAAGTATTGGTTGTACCTACCTTTCAGTGCAATCTCTTGTCTATTGTTCAACTAACTACCATAAATTCTTGTATTGTTACTTTCTCTTCAAATTAATGTGTACCGTGGGCATCAGCTATGAAGAAGGAGAGAGAGATTAGTGATTTATCTGAAGGCTTGTACCAACTTAATTCCTCTCATTCTTTGTCAAATTCAGTTTCACCTACTGTCATGCAAACAAGTTCATCATATTTAACTTCTACTGCAACTCAATGGCACTGGAGACTTGGTCATCCTTCACTCACTGTACTAAGTCATATTTCCATTATTTCTTTACCTTCCAAATCTGTTATCTCAGATTGTGAAATATGTCATTTAGCTAAGCAAGTTAGATTGCTTTTTCCTGTAAGAGACAACAAGAGTACGGAAGTGTTTGAGATCATTAATTGTGATATCTGGGGACCATATAAGACCCCCTACTCATGGTCATTGTAATCAATTTTTGACAATTGTAGATGACTTTTCTAAATGTACTTGGCTATTTTTGTGTACTGCTAAATCTCAAGTACCTAGCTTACTCAAAAACTTTGTCAGTTTTGTTTCTACACAATTTCATAAAACCATAAAAATCATCAGGTCAGATAACGGAACAGAGTTTGTTAATCAAGATCTTCAATCTCATTTTTCTCAGTTAGGTATTGTTCAACAATTTACATGTTCTCACACACCTCAGCAAAATGGTTCAGCTGAGAGAAAACATCAACACTTATTAAATGTGGCTAGAGCTTTAAGATTCCAATCACATCTTTCCATCACTTTTTGGAGAGACTATGTACTCACAACAGCTCATTTAATCAACATTCTTCCAACTCCTATATTGAATTATAAATCTCCATATGAAATTATTTTTCATACTCCTCCTAACTATTCTAGTCTCATATCTTTTGGCTATCTTTGTTATATCTCTAACTTATATGACAAGCCAGATAAATTTGCTTCTAAGTCTATCAAATGCATATTTCTGGGATATCCTTTCAACAAAAAAGGATACATAGTTATGTGCTTACAAACAAAAAAATGTTATGTCTCTAGGGATGTTCATTTTGTGGAAAATGAATTTCCTTTTAAATCTATATTTGTTACTCAATCTGTTTCTGATCATGTATCTCAATTTGTTACCTCTCCTTTTCATGAATTTCAAACTTCTGATATTTCTCATCATTCTGCAATTCCTGTTGTTGATACTTTTCTACTGTAACTGTGCCTGAGAATGTAACTCAGACTTCTTCACAAAATTCTTTCTTCATCTTTTGCATCTGATAATCCTATTGTGCCTACTAGACCTACTAGAAATAGACAACTACCTACTAAGTACAAAGATTTTACAGGCCTTCCTAAACTGATCACTTCTCCATCTTCTTCTGCTGGCTGCCATTTTTCAGGTACACAATTCACTTCTTGTCCTTATCCATTATCAAATTATATGACTTATGAACAGTTCACTCGTGCACACCAAACATTTCTTTGTGCTTCAGCTTCTACAACTACTCCATATACCTATAAACAAGTTGTTCAAGACTCAAACTGGCTTCAAGCCATGAAGTTAGAATTACATGCTTTAGAAAGTAATAACACTTGGGAGTTAGTTCAGAAACCTCCTGATGAGCTCATAGTGGATTGTAAGTGGCTATTTAAAATCAAATATCTTCCAAATGGAGCTATTGACAGGTATAAAGCCAGACTTGTGGCTAAGGGGTTCACACAAACATATGGGCTTTATTATTTTGAAACATTTTCCCCTATGGCAAAAATGACTACAGTAAGACTTTTTCTGGCTTTAGCTGCAGCTCAGGATTGGTCTATTTCCCAGCTTGATGTCACAAATGCTTTTTTGCATGGTGAACTTTATGAAGAAGTGTACATGAGATTACCTCCAGGTTACTTCCAGTTCATCTCAATAATATTACAGACTGTTCAAATCTAGTGTCCAAATTCAAAAAGCCATTTATGGCCTTAAACAGACACCTAGATGTTGTTTACCAAGTTTGCAACTACATTGAAGTCATACAATTTTACTCAATCTCATGTTGATAACAGTCTTTTTACTCTTCACACTTCTTCTCAGTTTGTTGTTGTGCTTGTGTATGTAGATGATATTCTAATTACTGGCACTAATAAGCCTCTTATTCAACAAATTATTACATACATGGGTACAACTTTCAAGATTAAAGATATGGGTCAGTTGAAATATTTCTTGGGTATTGAGGTGGCTAGATCCACTTCTGGTATTTACATACATCAGAGAAAGTATACCTTGGATATTTTACAGGATTCTGGTTTACTTGGTTCCAAACCCTCCAAAATACCTATAGATCAGAATCATAATTTATGATGTTTTTAAATAATTATTGTACTTTTATAATATTTAGTATATCTTTTTTGATTTAATTATAATGTTAATTATATTATTTGTTATATATCACATAGATCATCATATTTTTAGAGTTTTCATCTTTTTAACATAATTTCAATTAATTTTCATTTATATTTAAATATTTATATGACTCGCATATTTAAATCGTTAAAAGTCTAAATAGTTGGTTGACCAAAAACGTCTAATATGTCTCACGTATTTAAAATTTTACGTACCTAAAAAGTTTTGTGATGCAATTATTATTATATTATGATTTGATAATTAAAATTTACATATTTCTTAAAATCAACTCTTATTTTATAATAATTTAACATCTACATGGAAATGCATGTAAATAAATGTTTTTTCTTTTTGGACTCGGTTGCATTATGAGTAATCTAATTTTTTTTTCAATATCAATTATTTAAAATGGTAAAAGAGAATTGTAGTATACTCAATCGATTAAAATATTTTTTATAATTTTATTTATCAAATATTCTAGAAATAATATAAACCAACATTTCATTTACTTAAAAAATGAAGAAAAATGAGAGAATGAAACAAAAAGATAAGAGAGATGGTTTATCATATAGTATTTTTAGATAAAACTCAAAATCAACTATAGCACAATTGGTTAAGGCATGAGTTTGAGAGTTGAAGGCTAGTTGTTCGAATCCCAATACAAACATAATATTTTTTACCTAATTATCAAAGGATGACATTTTTGTGACTTTTTAGAAATTAAAGATAAAACCGTAACTTCACACCTATTAAAATGACAAACTTTGCCCTTGTATTGAAGTTTAATATATAACTAGCTTTATAGCTCATGCAAGGCACGGGCTTGCTAGTAAAATCATAATTAAATGGTGCTTGAACATGTTAATGTTTAATATGCAAAATATATCTAAAAGATTATCTATTCATAATGCATATATAACCAAAAATAAAATATTCTCAAACTGATATCTAGGATAGTGGTAATGAATCTTACTTCCAAGTTAGAGGTAAGGGGTTTAATTTTCATTAGAAACAATTTTTTTATCGTTAATATAATATAGGAGGGATAATTTAGTAATTTCATGATAATTAAATTGTCTCATGATATATTAATAATGAGTTTGATAATCTATTCAAAATTGATGTAACATAGTGATAAGGAATCTTCGTTCTAAGTTAAAGGTTAATGATTCAATTCATATTAGGAACAATTTTTTATCATTAATATAATATATGGGGGTTGTCTCGCGATATATTAATAATTTGTTTTATAATATTTTCAAAATTGTTGTCTAGCCTAGTGGTAAGAAATATCCCTTCTAAGTTACAATTCTTTTTAAGAACAATTTTTTATAATGAATATAATACTAGCTTAAACCCCGTGCGATGCATGGATTTTTTTTAATATTATATGAATTTTTTTCATTAATCTAAATTAATTTTTTAAAACATGAATTTTTTAGGCTAAAATTTTTATATGAGATGATTTGATAATAATTATAAAAATGTTATCCGTGATATTTCTAGAGAAAAAGGGATTTTAGTTAGAAAATATAGAAAATATGATAGATTTTAGTTGAAAAAGATAATCGGTTAATTATTAGTAATTATAAAATTATTATTTTATTTTATTAAATAGAATGCTCGTGATATGATATAAAAATAGAGGATTTAGTTAGAAAAAAATTAAAAATGTAACATGTTCTTGGTCAAAAAGGTAATTGATTAGTTTATTGTAATTATAATTTAATTACGTTATTTTACTAAATACAATTGCTCGTAATGTTTTAGAAAAGGAGAAATAATATTGTCCGTGATATTTCTATTAAAAGAGAGAATTTAGTTAGAAAATATAGAAAAGATGATACGTTTTAGCTGAAAAAGGTAATCGGTTAATTATTAATATTATAATATTATTAGTATATTGTATTAAATATAACCGCCCATGATATAATTGGAAAAAGAGATATTTTAGTTAAAGAAAATAGAAAGGTAACGTGAAAATTAAAAAGATGACATGATTTATGTGAAAAAGGTAATTGATTAGTTTATAGTAATTTTAATTTAATTATGTTATTTTACTAAATAAAATTGTTCATGGTTTTTAGAAAATGAGAAATTAATGTTGCCCGGGATATTTCTAGAAAAAAGGGAATTTAATTAGAAAAAATTAAAAAGATGATATGTTTTAGCTGAAAAGGTAATCGATTACTTATTAGTATAATTATTTTATTATTTTATTTTTATGAATAGAATCGCCCGTGATATAATTGGAAAATGAGATGTTTTAGTAAGAGAAAAGAGAAAAAGTAGCGTATTTTGGTTGGAAAAGGTAACCACCGTACGTGATATAATTGGAAAAAGAGATATTTTAGGTTGGGAAAAAAAGTAACGTGTTTTGACTGAAAAAGGTAATTGATTAGTTAATAGTAATTATAATATAATTATGTTATTTTTTTAAACAAAATTGCTCGTAGTTTTTATGTGAAAAAGGTAATTGATTAGTTTATAGTAACTATAATTTAGTTATTTTATTTTATCAAATAAAATTGCTCATAGTTTTTAGAAAATGAGAAATGAATGTTCCCGTGATATTTCTAGAAGAAAAAAGGGAATTTAATTAGAAAAAATAGAAAAGATGATATGTTTTAGCTGAAAAGGTAATAAGTTAATTATTAGTATTATAATATTAGTATTTTATTTTTATTAAATAGAAACTCCTGTTATATAATTGGAAAAAGAGAGGTTTTACTAAGTGAAAAGAAAAAAGTTACGTGTTTTGGCTGAAAAAGTAACCGTCCATGATATAATTGGAAAAAGAGAGATTTTAGTTAGAGAAAAGAAAAAAATGTAACTTATTTTGACTAAAAAAGGTAATTGTTTAGTTAATAATAATTATAATATAATTATGTTATTTTATTAAACATAATTGCTTGTAGTGTTTTTAAAAAAAGAGAAATTTTAGTTAGATAAAATGTAAAAGATATTGTATTTTATCTGAAAAAGGAAATTATTTAGTTATTGAAAAATAAAAAAGGTAATATGTTTAACATGAAAAGGGAAATTGTTTAATAAAGGAGAAATTTTAGTTAGATAAAATATAAAAGATATTGTGTTTTACCTGAAAAGGGAAATTATTTAGTTATTGAAAAATAGAAAAGATAATATATTTAACTTGAAAAGGAAATTGATTAGTTAGTAAGATGAATTTTATATGTAATTGAGTAAGGGTAAATAAGTAAAATCAACAATTACCGTACCGACCGACCGACTAAACTTTTAATGTTTCGGCTTTTATATAATAGTACTAGCGTTCTACCCGTGCTACGCACCGAATGATAGTATTAATTAATTAGTTAATATAAACATATTATTTTAGTCATAATTTAGAGAAAAAAATAATTTCATTAAAATTCAAGTATAAAATAATCTTCAATTTATACCAGTTGAATTAATATCAATATTATCAAACAATTATCATAACATTCACATCCCCGCTCAAACATACTAAGCCCCTCTTTATTATTTTTTTTAATATTATTTTTCATTTGATCTCTCATTTTTAAGAATCTTTCAACCAAGTTCATAAGTTGGTATATTTAAATGTGCAGTACGGTGGGTTTATATATTTTTATTATATTAATACATTCAAAATATTTGCATGGGTCCCGAACAATTTTTCGAATATATATTAAAAATTCATAAAAACTTATTTCTAACGACGGTTATAAATTATTAGATTGTCTCTCAACAATATGAGAAATAATCGCTACTGTGCAAATCCATTAAACGAATGTAGTTATGATAAAGAAAAACTTTCATCTAATCAAGTTTCCTATGTGGTTGTTAAATATCATTTTTACAAATTTTATGTTCTTTTATTAGTGAAGTGATTTACTATAGAAATAAACATTATGAATTAACAAAACAAATCCAATATATCTCATTCTTTGAGTAAGATATGAATGTTAGAATTTATGGTTATAATTTAAAATTATTTTATGTAATATTTTAGATGTAAGACATATAATTTATTTATTTTTATTCAAATATTTCATTAGAAATAATCAATACTAATTTAGTAATTAGAACTTCTATTTCTCAATCTCAAATTTTATTGATATATTTAAGATGTGATTTTCTTTACTTTACATAGATTTTTCATTTATGATGTATACAAAGAAAGATTTTTTTAATATATATTAAATTTTAATTAGTATGTCAAATCGTATAATATGATATATTTGGCTAATTAATTTAATCATTTTAATTTTTAATTATTCTATAAATAAAATTAATATTGTTTGCGTGTAGCAATTATTTTAATTTTGACTACATTATTAGGATACCAAAAAAATCAGATCTAATTCGAAATCCGACGAATTTGGTTTTGGATTTGGATTTATTTTTAAAACGCAAAAATATTTGGAATGGGTTTGGACTTTACAAATTCGGATCAAACTCGACCCGTTGTCATCCCTATGCGTAAAATAAGTTATTTGAAAATGAGTATCACCTATCTCTTTTCTATTTGACTAATATGTTAAAATAGAAAACTGTACATGAAATTAAAATCAAATGTGTAATATATAAACACGTAATCACATTGTTATATATATGTCCTTGTAATTTAATTATTGGGTTAAAAACGTGAAATTCATTTTCGTTTAATAGTGAGTATATTTTTTTAACATATATTAAAAGAAAGTGCTTACGTAGATCTGGAAAATCGTTTATGTTGTGTACATTTATGTCATGTGTGATACTCCTATGGTTTTGATGATCACTTTCAGCAAGCTGATTGCTTGTAGTTTGATATAAAACATCATGTTATTCATGTATTGTGCTAACTTGGTTGTACAGTGTATTGTGCTAACTTGGTTTTGCAGGGTATAATAGTTTACTGATTGTATATTCAGTTTGTCACAAACATCAAGCTAAAGTTAGAATACAGTGACAGTTTGGCAAGCCATTTGCACACAGTCAGTACGCAAACAGCAAGCCATTTTCAACTGTTCATAATTTCTGTAGATAAAGATCAACGACATATCTATGCTCTCAGGAAACTTGGTTGATGATATGGAAATGCAAAAGTATAAAGCCATCTATCTGTTCAGCTCACCAGAACCAAAATAGCATGTTGACTGCGTCTGACAGAATTAAAGAACCTTTCGGTTCTTCAAAGAGCTTTAAGTGAAAATATTTTTAGAAACATGTAAGGGCCCTCTGAATATTGTTTAACATGCCAGTATTCATATCTTAGACAAATTGAAAGACAATATATTCCTTTGACTAAAATAAGGAAAGTAAGATCTACTTTATCTTATTTTAATAACCCCACTCAAAATAAACCACATGGGCTTGTCTTCCTCATCATAACCAATATTCTCTCCTCTACTATACACGCTCCACACCTCTTCTTCTCAACTGAATCAAGCTAATTCAATTCTAAAACTCAAAAATATTTCTAACGGCTTCAAGAAAAATTCCTAGGGTTGTACAAGGTTGAGTTGTATTTATTAAAATCATTGTATTGTTCAAGTTGTATTGAATTGTTGTTGTACAAGGTTGTCTTAAGGTTTTGGGTGGGTCGAACTAGGCTAGAGAAGGATACTTGGGAAGTATTGCTTAGAGAGTTAGTTCAGCACAGGAAACAGCAAGCCATTTGTAAGCAGCAGGGTGTAAGGGAGATATATTGTTGGATCTTGTAATTGGTTTTATAGTTGATCAATAACATATTCTCTTGCCAAGTTTGGTAAGGGACCAGGACGTAGACCATAGGGGATTAGGGGTCGAACCTGGCTAAAAGATCTTGTGTCACATTTAATTTTCTGTATATTACTTAGTGCACTGCATTTTAGTTACAATCAGCTTGCCATTTGTAAATTGCGTTATCACAAACAGCAAGCTGTTTCTGGTAAAATTTCAAACAGGTCATAAACAACCATTGTTAGCCATAAACACCTATTCACCCCCCTCTAGGTGTTGTTTTTCAATGTGTCTTTGGGATCTTGCATGAAAATGACATGAAATTATTTTGTGTACCCAAAATTCGAACACACAATGCTACTAAATTACACATTTTTTTTGGTACACGAAATGAAAATAGTATGCGAAAAGAATAAATAGGACAATTACATGTAATGTCACTTTTTACCAAAGTTATGTAAGTATTTTACTATGTAATTGAAAACAACATTGAGATGCTACAAAATAAAACAAAAAGTAGTGTATATAAAAATGAAGCCCTCCTGTTTTTTTTTTAATTTTGTTTATTGTTATATATATCTTTATTTGTTTAGAATCTATCTACCAACTTATTAATTTTTTTTTACCTATATTTAAGATTTTGTTGATATTCAATAATTATCTCTCTTCATTGAGAGTCTAGTACCACGTTATTGGGTTTTATCTACTGATATATTTGATTTTGTACTTTCTCCTTGTGAATGATAACTCTAGTTTCTTTTCCTTGATTTTACTTTTGTTTTTCAATAAATATATTTCTTTTTTGGGGGTCTAGTACCCCGTTAATGGATTTTGTCTATCCATATATTGGGATTCGTTCTTTCTCTTTGTGAGAGTAGGTTCCTTTATTTTCGCATCCGAGATTAAAATAAAATATTGGATTATCTCGTCAGAAAGGCTATATATTTCAATGATATAAGCGAGGGATGTACCACAATTTAAGATCTGATCAACGATTTTAGTTTGGATTAAGGAAACCTTGTTACCTTGATAAGATCTATTTGAATATGTGCTTGTCCAATCTTGATTATTTTTGCAGATGTATTATTTACCTATAAAAAAAGTGATTTAAAAGAAAATTTGAATGATTATTTGTGTAGATGGCGTATGCCCTTTTTTTATAAATTAATTATCTATCAAAAAATAGTGATTTATTAGAATTTTTACGTTGAATTGACCAATTTGCTATGAAAAAATCAACTAACAATACTTTATTGACTCTGTAATGAATTTCATTTTTTGAATTGATGATTTATACACCAAATAATGTCTAATACTATTTGAGAGTCTATTGAGTATCTTGAATAATTCAAATATATTGTCAAATCAATTTGTTTGTCCCCTTGATTCTTGCATAACTAAAAAATACTCATAAGTAAATGTTAATGAAAATTGGTTTAAAATTCATTTTTGAATATTTTAATTGGCTGAATTTAGTTTTTTTTAAATAATTGATTAATCTAAAAGTTTATATAACTTAAATTTTGATTGTGTATTTGAGATATTGTATTAAATATTTTTTAATTTTTAAAATATTTAGTTTAATAAGAATATATTTTTCAAATTTGTTTGCACCTTATGATTGTAGATCGAGTATTTGAGATATTAAAACATTATATTTTATAATATAGATAAAATAGACCCATGCAGAAAAATAATATATTTATATTAATATCAATTAATATATACGTAATTTTGGAAAATGGCTCTATACATAGAGAAGGGCGCAAATAACAGATGTGCTAGTATGTAATAATATTAGTTTAATAGAATTTAAATTAAAATTGTGATTGATTAGTTAATAAGTATTTATGAAAATTTATCAGTAATACATGACTATATATTATAGTATGATTGTAGTTGATATTTATGAAAATTATCTCGTAATATATAATAGTATAATTGTGATTGACTTTAAATTAAAACATTGATAAGTTAGTAAATATTTTATCACTTTAAACAAATGTAATTTATGCATGTACAAAATAAAAAAAAATTGTATTTCAAAAAATTGTTAAGTAATCACGATAAGTAAATTAGGATGAGAATAATATAATTAATTTAATTTTAGTGGTAAATTCTAATTCGCTCTATATATATTTATGAAAATTAATTTGTAATATATAATAATGCAATTATGATTAATTGTAAATTAAAAGAGAGAAAAATTCATATTGCAAAAATCGCTTAATATTATATATTTGTATAATCCTGATTAATTTTAATTTAAAACATTAATTTATTATAAATATTTTTTGACATTAAAAAAATATGTAATATATGGATATGTTAAATTAAGTTATTACTATATTTAAATTAAAATTGTTAACTAACCATGGTTAGTATAATAGGATAAGAATGGTAAAAATGTAAAACTTTTAAAATAACATGATTGGTCTAAAATTTAGGAATGATCTCTGATTGATCCTAAAATAATTTATAATTTTCCTATTGGTTAAGTGTAGAGGTGCACAAAAAGCCCTTCGGACCGGGCTTTATCCGGGCTTTAAAAAGCCCGGGCTTTTTAACAACCGGGCCGGGCCGGGCTTTTTCAAAAATCGGGCCGGGCCGGGCCGGGCTTTCTCTAAAATATGAGGCCCATTTTAGGCCTTCGGGCCGGGCCGGGCCGGGCCGGGCTTTTTTCGGGCTTTTTTAAAAAAAAATTATATATATGTAATTTCTATATTTTTACAAATATTTCTCGATGATCCAACCGTACGGATGATAAGATATATCTAATTAAATGATATAACCAAATTTTCAAAAAATAAAAAATTAATTTGGTTGGAGATCATAATAGAACATTACTATATTGTCTAGTACTCGTAACTAATGCTCATCCCAGATTATTGTTTCTATATTTTTAAAAATATTTCTCGACGATCCAACCGTACGGATGTCAAGATATATCTAATTAAATGATATTCCCAAATTTTCAAAAAATAAAAAATTAATCTGGTTGGAGATCTTAATAGAACACTACTATATTGTCTAGTACTCGTAACTAGTGCTTCATCCCAGATTATTGTTTCTATATTTTTAAAAATATTTCTCGACGATCCAACCGTACGGATGTCAAGATATATCTAATTAAATGATATTCCCAAATTTTCAAAAAATAAAAAATTAATCTGGTTGGAGATCTTAATAGAACACTACTATATTGTCTAGTACTCGTAACTAGTGCTTCATCCCAGATTATTGTTTCTATATTTTTAAAAATATTTCTCGACGATCCAACCGTACGGATGTCAAGATATATCTAATTAAATGATATTCCCAAATTTTCAAAAAATAAAAAATTAATCTGGTTGGAGATCTTAATAGAACACTACTATATTGTCTAGTACTCGTAACTAGTGCTTCATCCCAGATTATTGTTTCTATATTTTTAAAAATATTTCTCGACGATCCAACCGTACGGATGTCAAGATATATCTAATTAAATGATATTCCCAAATTTTTAAAAAATAAAAAATTAATTTGGTTGGAGATCTTAATAGAACACTACTATATTGTCTAGTACTCGTAACTAGTGCTTCATCCCAGATTATTGTTTCTATATTTTTAAAAATATTTCTCGACGATCCAACCGTACGGATGTCAAGATATATCTAATTAAATGATATTCCCATATTTTCAAAAAATAAAAAATTAATTTGGTTGAAGATTATAAGTTAAATTAATAAAATAAAAATTTTATCCGGGATTTATCCGGGCTTTATCCGGGCTTCGGGCCGGGCTTTATCCGGGTCGGGCTTTATCCGGGCTTCGGACCGGGCTTTATCCGGGCTTTTTAAAAGCCCGGGCTTTATCCGGGCTTTTTAAAAGCCCGGGCTTTTAACCGGGCTTTTCGGGCTTCGGGCCGGGCCGGGCTTCGTGGAAAATAGAGGGCCCATTTTAGGCCTCCGGGCCGGGCCGAACCGGGCCGGGCTTTTTTCGGGCCGGGCTTTTCGGGCTTTTTTTCGGGCCGGATCGGGCCGGGCTTCGGGCTTCAGGCTTTTTGAACATTTAAGTGCATCTAACTATATATCTGGGTAGACTCAGGTATTATAATAAAGGATATTGGTACCTTGCTACTTTTTATGCTAATGTTTCCATGTTGGTTGAGTTATTACCATAATTAGCGTAATTTCGTAAATATATAGTTGTTATTTAATAAAAGTGAAAATAAATTATATGAGAAATTTATTATCGAATATTTTTTTAATTAACAGTATATCTAATTTATAAGCATGTTAAATTAAATAGTTATTATATTTTAATTACAATTGTTAACTAACTACAGTTAGTAAAGTGGGTATATATGATATAATGAAAACTTTTAATATGATATGATTGGTCTAAAATTTTTTAATGGTCTCAGTCTAGTACCCCGTTAGTGAATTTTGTCTACCTATTTTGGGTTCTATTTTTTCTCTTTGTGACAGTAGGTTCTTTTATTCTAGCATCCAAGATCTTAGATCTACAGGATTCTATTATATTGGTTCATTAATTTGGATATTATATAATCGCAATCATGGTTGGTAGTTCAAATACGTTCTGAAAATTCAGATATATATTTTCCTCACGACTACGATAAATTGTTGGATTATCTCGCCAAAAAGGCTATATATTTTAGTGATATAAGCGAGGGATGTACCACAACTTAAGATTTGATCAACGATCCTAGTTTGGATGAAGAAAATCTTGATATGATCTATTTTAATATGTGTTTGTCCGATCTTGATTATTTTTGTATATGTTGTATGACCTTTTATTGATGAATTAATTACCAACAAAAAATTATGATTTATAAGAAAATTCAAAATTTTGATTATTTTTGTAGATGTCATATGACCTTTTATTGATAAATTAATTTTTTATCAAAAAATAATGAATTATAAGAATTTTTTCGTTGAGTTGACCAATTTGCTATGAAAACATTAAGTAAGAATATTTTCATTGACTTTGTAATGAATTTCATTTTTTGATTGGTAATTTATACACCAAATAATGTCTAATACTATTTGAGAGTATATTTAATATTTTGAATATTTCAAATATATTGTTAGGTCAATTTGTTTGTCCAGTTAATTATTGCATAACAAAAAAATACATATGAGTAAAATGTTAAAGATAATTGGTTTAAAATTCGTTTTAGTATTTTAATTGGTTGAATCTAGTTTAATAATTGAGTAATTTAAAAGTTTATGTAACTTAAATTTTGAACATGTATTTAGAATATTGTGGTAATCATGTTTTTATTTTTAAATTTTTAATTCAATGATAGTCGATTTATTCAAATTTAATTACACCTTATGATTGTAGATCGGGAATTTGTGATATTTAAATATTATATTATATGATATAGATAAAATAGACTCAGGTATTAAGATAATATATTCAGATTTAAATCAACTAATAAATACACAATTTTGGAAAATGACTTTATACATAGAGAGTGACGAAAAAATGGATGTGCCAGTAAATAATAATATAATTTTGATTGATTTTAAATTAAGAATTGTGATTAATTAGTTAATAAGTATTTATGAAAATTAATCTATAATATATAATTATATATTGTAGTATGATTGTAGTTGATATTTTTGAAAATTAGTTCGTAATATATAATAGTCCAATTTTGATTGATATCAAATTAAAAGATTGATCAAGTTCGTAAACATTAATCACTTTAAGAAATATGTAATTTATGCATGTTCTAAATAATATAAATTTTTTATTTAAAAAAAAATGTTGTTAAATAACCACGATAAGTAAATTAGGACGAGAATAATATGATTTATTTAATTTTAGTGGTAAATTTTGATTAACTCTTATATATATTTATGAAAATTAATCTGTAATTTATAATAATGTAATTATGATTAATTGTAAATCAAAAGAGTGGAAATTATATTGCGAAAATCGCTGAATATTATATATTTGTATAATTTTGATTGATTTTAATTTAAATATTAATTTATTATAATAATTTTTTTTCATTAAGAAATATGTAATATATGGATATGTTAAATCAAGTAATTACTATATTTAAATTAGAATTATTAAATAACCACGTGTAGTATAATAGGATTAGAATGGTAAATAAGGAAAACTAATGGTCTAAAATTTAGGAATCACCTCTGATTGGTCCTAAATATTTCATAATTTTCTGATTGGTTAACTGCATCTAACTGCTATTTAAATATTGGTACCTTGCTACTTTCTATGCTATTATTTCCATGTTGGTTGAGTTATTATCATAATTAGCGTAATTCCATAAATATATAGAGAGAATGAATTATATGAGAAATTTATTATTCAATAATTTTTGATTAAAAGTATATATAATATATAAGCATGTTAAATTAAATAGTTATTATATTTTAATTATAATTGTAAATTAACTATAGTTAGTAAAGTGGGTATAGAAAGATAAATAAAGAAAACTTTTAATATGATATGATTGGTCTAAAATTTAGGAATGGAATCTGATTGGTCTTAAAATAATTTCTCGTTTTTGATTGGTTGGTAGACTCAGTTATTATAATGATGATGATGATGATGATGATAGATAGATATGAGGATTGTCTCACGATATATTAATAATGAGTTTTAAAATACATTCAAGTCTCATGTCTAGCTTCTATCTTAAATAATATAGTAATAAATAAAGAGAAAAAGGACCCTGAGATTGATGTCATGGAACTTTTCCTAAGATACTTAACAAATATGTTTTAATTTTGATTAGGCCCGCAGGGCTAATTAAAAAAACTTTGATTTTACAAAAATACCCACCTCTTATTTACATAGAAATCCCATGTATCTTAGGGAATTTACCTTAGATACATCTCAGGTTCCCTAATCTCGTAGATAAATGATAATAGATAGATTAAAATAATAAACTAATAAGAAATTAGAAATTCACCAAACTAAAAATAAATAAGAAATTCCAATTTATCCATCTCAACTGCGAACTGTAAAACAACTAGCCAATCAGCTCGTACACTACCAAATCGCCGGCGACAAATGCAATGGACGTTCCGTTCAAATCCATCTCCGTCCGAGATCTCCTTCCCTCTCACGATTTCGACGACTCATCTCCGTTATCAGCTCCCGATCTCCGTCTCATAATCGATCATCTCCAAGTCCGATCTCTCCAAATCAAGTCCAAAGTTCAAAACTACATCGTTTCACACCACTCCGAATTCTCCGCTCTCTTCACTCAATGCTCCGCCGCTTTTTCGGGCGCCGAACACCTCTCCGGCGAGGTTTCCGATCTTATCCGGCTCGTTTCGGAGTCTCCGATCGATGCGGACATTAAGGAGGTTGTGGATGAGGTGAGTGAGAAGAGGAGAGAAGTGAGAGAGAAGCGGAAGGTGTTGGAATTGGTGAGTGTGATTGTGGAGGTGAGTGAGAAGTTGAGGTTTGTTAGAGAGGAGATGCGTGGCGGAAGAGTTTTCGAGGCTGCGGAGAGAATTAGGGAATTGGAGGAGGCGTTACGGATACGAGGCGGTGAGGTGAAGGAGGAGGAGGGAGAGCCTGTGGTTTACGGATTGTTGAGGAGTGAGTGGATGGAATGCTACCAAGAGGTGACATTTTATCGTAAATTGTGTTGATTATGATTGTTACAAATTTGTGAAATGATGCCATTTCTGTAAAATTTGTTGCTACTTTTTGGTAGAATTTATTGTGAATTCGTAAAATAATGATGTTTCAATAGAATTTGTGAAATACTGTTGTTTCTGACTGAATTTGTGAAATGTTTGTTTTGAGATTACACATTCTAGTTAGTTTATGTTATTTGGAGTTTAGTAACTGTACTATATTGAATAGTTGTGATAACATTAGTGTACTTAAAGTCGATGGATAATGATTTATTTGCCTTACTAATTACTGTGAATCTCTGTATCTGTTTATGAATATATTATGTGATGTTGTTTTTAAGTGTAAACAATGGATGCGACAGATTGATACATTGTGAATTCTGGTAATTATCAAGATTAGAGTTTATGATTGCAATTGCATGTGTGTTGGTTTACTTAATGTGGTTAGAATTATACTTTTTTGATTGCTTCGAGTATACTATGATCATTTTTTACTTGATTTTATTTCGTGGCAGTAATTATATGGTGGTTTTGGTTGAGTTTGATTGTTTTGAGAAGAATTGGATTTCGGTTTGTAGATACAAGAGGTACTTGCAAAGTTTATGGAGAATGCTGTGAGTTTTGACCAGCAAAGTAATGCTCTCCGTGTGAAGTATTGGTCATCTATAAATGGAAGCAGCAGTGTTGAGCTTCATACAGTTCTGAAAGCAATGGATGTGAGTTTAACATATTTTATCATTTTGGTTTTTTTAAGTTGAAGAAAGAATATTGTGATACATCTATTTTTTCCCGTTTCTAGTTCAGACTATAACTTAAGTCTGAAGAATTTAAACTCTTATATATTATAAGAAAGACTAGAACCTATATCTGAAGACTTTAAACTCTTTTATATTAAAAAAATGGAGAGATTTTCTAAGCTGAAATTGAGGGTGTACTCGTAAAAATTAAAATAAAAAGTAACTTGTTTTTTGTTGTTAGTTTATCTTATAGTTTTCTTCCTCAGGTAGTTGGCATTATGGATTTTGGGCTTGCAAAAGTAGCAGACTTAATTATTAAATATGTCATAACTCAGGCTGTGAATCCTGAATCTCATATTTCCTTTTCTGAGGAAATAAATCAAGACTCTGGACGTACAACTGAGGTGGTATTAAAGATGGTCCCGTCTTTTGATCCCGAGGTAAATCTTGTTCATGAAATGATTTTGTTTCTGTAATTTGTTGCATGCGGCTTTTCTTTGCGCATTATCAGTCAAAAAAATGTCATTAGTTGATGCATTTTTTTATAACTTTTTTGGGTGTATCGGTACATATATACGTTTTTAATTTTTTGTGTGGAGGAGGGATATAACGAGTTGAAGCTGGTAATCTTGAATATGGGTAAGGACTTGTAAATTTATACATTTTACATGTATGCAATATTATTTCAGTGCTGAGTAGTTATACAGGAAAATGTAAAGCTTATCTGGGTAATAACTAATAACTGGAGCTGTTGATAATTAAGTTATGAAATTACTGTAATCTATCCATATTGTATAATGTATGTTGTATTTAGCATCTTTACCTACTTTATTATCAAATTTTATATATCATATTTGTGGCGTAAATTTTAAGCAAAATGGTCCAAGCACTAGTTTATTATGTCACATCATACATATGATGCAAGTCTGTTTGACATGACGATACTATGATACTGTTGTTTATAGTATTACAATCTTCACATTTGATTACTGTCGCATAGCATATGTATATTCCACACTCTGCAACTTCCCCAATATTTCTTTCTTGATCTTCACCATGGTCTGGAATTTTGCTGAACTACTTAGTTATAAGATAAAAAGATCATAAGAGATAATTAATTAATGTGGGTCCAAAGAAGATAAGTTATAACTCATGACATTTGGCTTTCCTTTGAGAAATTATATCCATGTTTGTTTGTAAAGGTAAAGGAAAAGGCTCTTGTGGAGCTATGCCATACCATTTTTTGCGCTCATCTCTATGCAGTCCACGACCTTTTACTCTTTTATTCCATGCAATAGTGTCAAGCATCTACAGCACCAAATTTTAGCTATTCATATCCTCTGCGACAAATGAATCTTGGACTGAATTCTAAAGGGATTGATCAGTTATATGTTACTTGAAATGATTCAGCTAGTAATTATGATTGAAGTACTTCAGACTATCTAAATCCAGTTCCTTGCATCAGTCCTTGCAATGTACTCCCTCTGTCCCAAATCTTTTGTCCTGTTTGACTTTTTGTGGTCAAATTGACCAAACTTTGACCAATATTTACGTATCATTCTTTTATAATTTACAAAATCTGAAAAATACATATTAAAGTAGATTAGATGTAATTTCTAATGATATAATTTTTATCATAATTTTCATATATTTTATATATGTAATATATGGTCAAATTTTGGTCAATTTGACCTTTAAAAGTCAAACAGGACAAAAGATTTGGGACGGAGGGAGTATATATTTTTTAAAAATGGTGGTGAACAATATTTAACTTAGCACCCTTTAGGACATTGTTCCCAAAATACGCAATGCTATTCTAGGAGAGGCAAGTTAGTAAGTTACTTAGATGAGTCGGCAGCCCTAAAGGTACATTGTTCCCAAATAGGGAATAGGATCTCTTATAACAGTCTGGGACCGCGGGAGTCCATAAACTTTGTAGCAGAAGCTGAATTTTCCTTCTGATAATTTATAAGCTTTTAAAAGTGACACATAATAAGAGGTGTCAATAAGTGATGTAAGACCCTGCAACAGTACTGCACGTCATGGATGACTTGATGAATAATGGAGACTGGTCAGACTGCTGTTATCTTTTATCCTATCCTTGAAAAATTGCAAATGACATTTAATCAAGGAGAAGAAATATTTAGAACAGATTTTTCTCTCCTGTTGATCAAGCACACAAGGTGTATCACTTTCTTCTGCTAAATCAGCTTTCAAACATTTTCAACTGCACCTTCTCCTAGTTTGGATGACAGTGCAGCTTTATATCTGGTTCTCACCTTGATTTGAACTTGGAAGCAAACCAGATGACAACGACACTAGTACATACAACCCCAAGTAACCAACTTAATGTTTAATCGGGTTTGGTGTAGAGGTGAGCCTAACATGCGTTCATTGTGGATCAACTAAATCAACAAATCATCTCTCTCTCTTTTGAATCCCTTCAGTTCACTCAGGAGGCCATCTTTTTGTTTCTAGATTCACAAACTACATCTCTCATTTACTAGGATACGGTGGATGATTGTTTTGCCATTAGTGTTGGATCTCAAGTAAATTCTGAATTTTGGTACCCCCATCATTGTCTATCATTTGGAGGAACAGCATCGTTGAGTTCATGATCTGTCTATCATACTGTAATTTGTCAGATTGAGCTCAGAGACATAATCTAAATGATCCACGTCTGACCAAAGAAATTACTGTCATAAACTCATTAACAGGCATATCATTCAAACAATCAATACAACTGTTAGATTGCCAAAACTGATTAACTTGCTCCTTTATAAAAACTCTGTGCCGTTGTGAAAATTGCAGTATGAGATCAAGGCCTAGAGTTCAGAGTGGAAGATGGGATAGAGATGCGTAATTTTTGTTTCTTAAAAATCTCTCTTTTGAGTACTAGAATTAAGTTTATTTCTTAGAAATGTATTAGAAAAAATCATCTGTAATCGGGGTCTTCTTGGGGGGAGGGGGGGGTGTTGGAGGTTTTCTTCCCCTGATTGGCAGTTTGCCTACTAGATTACAATTGTTTTTTGTATTTATTCATTATATACTAGTTTTATAAAAGAAATTTTGTTTTTCTTTAATGCGCAGGATACCGCTTTTTGTTTGTGATGTGTGTATTATTCTTTGTGTGTTGCTGAGACAATCATATAGGATGCAGTACTTGTGTTGAAATTTTGATATTACGACATCTTTTGCGTAAACAGATTTAGAAATTCTGATGATTTAGTTCACCAGATTAATCATACTTCTCATAGTGTATTCCTATACATTCAAGAAAAAAATTCTATAACCAACTGCTAAAATTTGAACATGGAATAAGGTTTTACTGCTCAAAGTTTAGTTTCTCGTATATTTCAATCAAAGATTAACTAGTGATACCTATTCTATATGCAGCTAAAAGGCATTGATGGTCAAGCTATCTTTACAGGTAGTATTCAGGTTGTAAAGTTTATCTACGACTCCTTTTGCTTTCAAAACAGTCATTGGATGCGATGTTTTGGGAGATTGACTTGGCCAAGGATGTCAGAGTTAATTATAACAAATTTCTTGTCCAAGGTTTGTCTTGAATTTTTCTTCCCATTCTTATACAAACTAGGAATACCAATGCTATTGAAAAATTTAATCAATATAATCTATTTAGTAAAGATAATTACTTGATTTACTTCATCGGGTCGCATTTGAATAATTACCAAAAAATCTGTTTATTTATCTTACAAAGTAATGGTCAATAATTTGGTCACACTAACATTTATTTGTAATCCTTGCTAGGTTGTTCCTGATGATCCTTCCAAACTTGCAGACTTCCAAAGTATCATACAACTTACAACTCAATTTGAGACTGAATTAAAGGATTTGATGTTCATCTCTGCTACTGATAACAAAGACGACAGATTAAGCGAGTTCGCTGACAATGTTGAGGTTCATTTTGCATCTAGGAAGAAGGTTGAGATCTTAGCTAAGGCTAGAAGCTTACTTCTGCAGTCAAACTTCGTCCTTCCTTCTGTGAGTTTGCTGTACTGGTACTGTATATTCATTTTAGTTAATAAGATGCATTACAGTAAAACCCCTCTAAAGTGATGTCGTTGGGACTGGAAAAAATTATCACTTTAGAGGGGTAAAATTATAACTACCAATTACCAAGTGGAACTGAGACTTTTTATCATTTTAGAGAGGTTATTAGTTTAGAGAGTATTAATTTAGAGAGGTTCTACTGTAGTAAATGAAACTGTTATTTTCTGTACAGGGTTTTACCAGAGATGCCAAAGTATTGAAGAATGAACAGACTAATGAGAATTCTGTTTGTTATGCTGATTTACTTTTCTCGTCAGAGAGGTGCATCGTGTCTGGAGGAGCTGTTCAGCTGATGGCTTTAGTACATCAAACACTCAAGGTGAGCATACATGTAAATGTTTTCGTGTAAAACATTAAAAACTATTTTTCTAGATGCTGTGTAATTTTTGTTACAAGTCATAGCATGTATTATAACGTTTATTTGCCAGAAATACAAATACTATAATTTGAATGTTTAGCAGTTATATATGATGATCCTTTTGCTGTAAGCTCTGGCTATAAGTTTATTATTTATGCTGGTCATGTAACAAAAATGTTCATGTTAACTGTTATAAGCAAATTTGCTGAAAGCATGTATGGAATTTTGCTGCACCCAAGTTCGACTACTGAGTTACGTTATCATCTTTGCACAAAATGTTTGTTGTTAGCTTATTTCTATATAAGCAACCTATTTATGTTGTTCTGCTTTGATTATATAAGCACAATTTTTTTCTAAATATAAATGGTGCAGGATGTTTGCCTTTCATCTACGAGAGTTGGTATTGAGTTCTACCATGCTGCTCGGGATGCTTTACTTCTTTATGAGGCTGTTATACTAGCTAAGGTTGGTTTGATACTAGTTTTAGCATTTTTATTGGAAAAACCACATCGTGTATCGTTATTGATCACAACTCACAAGAGTGTTTGTACCAAGAACTTATTTCAGAAATTTATTTCTGTGCATGAGATCTTTTATACTACCTATCCCTTGTTTTCACGGAAAGCTCTATGATTCTCCTAATTGTTAAAGTGCCTTTACAACCTTAATAATATGTATTTTGCACTATGAAGTTAGGAAGGCAGCTTGATAGCATCAACCAGGCTGCTGTCCTCATTTACAATGATTGTCTTTACTTGTCACGAGAAATTCATGGACTTGCTTTTGAGGTATGTATTGCTATGCTTTCAAGTCCGTTGTTTATTAAATCAACAAATTCCTTCATCAATTTTTTTGTTTCCAATTTACCTTTTATGCTATTAGCAGAACCCACAATTTTACAACCACTTGAAGCTATTTAAACATTATTCAAGATTTAATTCAATAACCAAGGCAGGGTCAGCATATTGTTAGATCAGCAGGGTGTAAAACTAATATTATAAACCTGATAAACAGTTGCTGTTACTAGTTACATTTACTGTTTGACTTTTTTGAATTAAATTGGCAAGCTCCTTAAATTAGAAACAATGTGTTGTGACTTGTGACTTGTAAACATTCATCTTGCAAGTACTTTTACTTTATAAATAATACACGTAAGTTGATTTTACAATGATTTAGAATCATAGAGTTTGTGCATTGACTGTAGACAGGCTAATATGGGCCATTTTATTTATGACAGTGTGTATTCATTCTAGTAAATCTCTAGCTTCTTAAATCCTTCTCTATATCTTGACATAAAAATCTGGAACCAGTAAATGGAATTTTAGAATGGTTCCAGGCTTCTGTTTTATGGGAAAAAAATTACTTCTCCCTATAAATTGATGCCTTTCAAAATGCGAGGAAATCGAGTTAATTGAAGGAGAAGTGATAAGGCTTCACTATTTGCCTGAATCTTTTCATTTTAAGAATAAAAATTTGAGAGAAATTTGGTCAATATATTTTCCTTTTATGTCTTGAAAAATTTTGATTAGCTTTTAGTTTTTTGTAGTCTGTCTGCCTATTGTTTTTATGAAACATTCCGTTACTTTTTTCTGCAAATTATTTATATGCATCTCTAGCTCATAGGAATTAACACTTTTGTCTCAGTACCGACCAGATTTGCCAAGTTCACTCAAAGAACTTGTTGTATTTGTTGATTTGGCTCCAAGATTCCAACTGATGGCAGAAGATATATTGCATAGGCAGATTCAACTTGTTATTCGTAACTTGAAAGAGGTACATATAATAACCGTGCTTAACGAAGTTAACGTGAATGTTGTGTAACCCAGATATTGATGACTATCCTTGAAATTAGAATGTATTGGTTTATTTAGCATGTCAATATTATATTTTACCAGGCAGTTGATGGTGCAGACGGATTTCAAAACACCCACCAAATGAAAGAGTTCGAATCTGCAAAGTTCAGTATAGATCAGGTAGCCATGTGAATCCCTTGCGCTTGTATGCCATTATATATATGCGCTTACGGCTCCTACCAACTGTCGAGAACCTTAACTTTTTTTTTTAGGTTGTTTTTATTCTTGAAAAAGTACATATAATTTGGGAGCCACTGCTGCTACCATTGACGTATAAGAGGTGCATGTCAATGGTCTTAGAGGCAGTTTTTTCAAGAATTACAAAAGACATACTCCTTCTAGATGATATGGCAGCCGAAGAAACTTTACAAGTACATCTGATGAAACTTCTAGCTTGTATTTGGTTGGACATTTTTATCTTAAGCTAACATGTTTAAAATCTTTTCCAGCTTCAAAGGCTAATCCACTTACTTCTGGAGAGCCTTTCTTCTTTATTGGAGTCCTTGAATGCTGTTACTGATACAAGGAAAATACCAGAGGGCTCAGTGCAGTCAATTGATGAGCTTGTTCCTTCTCTACGTAAAATACGAAAACTTGCAGGTATATTCTCTTTTTGTTTCCCTGACATGTACATAATTACTTTACATGATTCCCGGACCACTATTTTATTTTTTCTGTCAATATTACAATTTCATAGAATTACTGGACATGCCTTTGAGATCCATTACATCAGCCTGGGAATGTGGGGAGCTGTTCTATTGTGGTTTTGTATCATCAGAGGTATGATGAATCTTTCTATAAACGCTTTATATATTGTAACCATTTCTATTTTGCCCTTGGATCTGTTGCAATTTGCTCTATACTCATAAATTTTGTCTGTGAATGCGCACTCTATTGCAATTTAAAACTTATGCAGGTAGTGGATTTCATCAAAGCAATATTTACCGATTCTCCTCTTAGGAAAGACTGCTTGTGGAAAATAGAAAGTGCTGATTTTATGTAGTTTGAAGTTGCAGAACTAATCCGCAATAGATTGCAGCTAACAAAGAACATATTGTAGCTTTAGTGATAGAGCTTTTTGGTTTTGTTTTTACTCATCATGTAACATATAGTTATGTATTAGTAGTAGCATTAGCAGGAATTTTTTAAAAGGTGCAACTTACTGTAACATATTGTCTACACTCTTTGTTGTGGAAAATTTCGAAGAAAACAGCAAAAGAAAAAAACTATTTATATATTTAATATCATTGTTTCGATCATTTAAGTCATTAATGTCACTGAATGCTATTATTATATATGCCGCATTTTGTGTATTCATCTGCATGGGTAAAAGTACCCTATACATTTTTAGTACTATCTATTCTTCCCTACAAAAAGGGTCGTAAATTTGATTATGTGAAGAATAATTAAGTAGTATCCAAGCACATTTTTTTTTTTAGATAGAGTAAATTTATAAAAAACTTTTTCTCTCTTTTCCACCGAAAGAAGTTTTCTTCTTTCATCTTCGTCTTCGTCGGTTGCTCCTCCGGCGGTGGTCTATCCACCGATCGGAGGGCCTTTTCTTGTCTAGTTTCTCTACTTCTTTCAATAATCATCCTCCTTTTACGAGGATTGCGAGTTTTTTTGGACTTGTTTATCCATTAATTGGATTTATTTGTCTCTCCTTGTGAGAGTTTGTTTTGTCTCTCCTTGTGAGAGTTTGTTTTATTTGTTTGGTTTGATGACGGTCTGCAATAGATCAGACTTGTTGAGAATGATTTTGTTTATGTCTTGGGAGATCTGGATTACTACAAGAGCTCACAACTCACAATTAAAGATTGCTCATTACCTGTGGGGGTCTTCACTTGCGGCATGTCTATAGCTGGTATCCGGCATGTAGATAGCTGGGGTATTGCGCATCCTGTGAAGGTTTTATTTTTCGGCATGTCTATAGCTGGTATCCGGCATGTAGATAGCTGGAATGGCGGTCCTCTAACCATAGTTTATGCAACTGAGGCTTCTGAACACTGGATTCGGAATTTGTTCGAGGGTTGGAGGGAAGAGCAGGTTGGAGCGAGCTGTTGTCAAGAAGCCATTTCTTCGACAAAATCACTAAAGCACAATTATCAAGTGCTATCAGTTCGATTAGTCTGCGAATCGTGTGGTTTTTTTGCTTGCAAATGCTGCATAAATTCTATGTCAGGCTATGGAGAGTGGTCTGTCACTTCTCCTATTTTTAGTAATCATGTATTTTATAATTTTTAAGTAATGCAAATACGATTTATTCAAAAAAAAAAAAAAAAAAGTAGTATCCAAGCACTAAAATGTCAGCGTAATGGACCAGCGTACAACTCTGCAAGTAAAATGGGTCAAGTACGTAAGAGTTACCTTGGGCAAGTATCCTGAACTATTCTTGTATATTCTGCTAGTTTATTACTACTTCATTGGTTTACTATCGAATTTGTGGCGGAACACAAGTACACAACCAATGCTTTCGTAGTATTGTACTAGTAGTATTTTGTTTTTAAAAGCTTAACCTTCATCTTGAATCTTGCATCCATATAAAAAAAAAATGTTACCCGTACCAGTAAAAAACAAATGTAATTTCACTCCGTTTGGTAGTATTTATTTCTACAGTTGTTTTGAAGTTCCACTCTTCATCTTAAATCTTGCATCTATAAAAGCACCCTACTGTAAAGAAGACACTTTACGGGTAGTCGGGTACCAGTTAACAACAGATTAAATTTCACTCCACAAAATTAAATTCTAACATTCAGCACAACAACAATTAGACAACCAACTATATATGATCTTCAAAGGAAGAAAAACAACATTAATGACTTTAGACCAAAATTAACACAAGTTAAGCAACAGTACTTGCACCAGTGTTATTCACTAGAGAGAAAAGCATCCAACATCCCCTAGTTTTGACTCTTTCCAATTATCTCCTAGTAACAATTACGCCCCCAGAGAAGTAACCAGGTAAAAGGGGTTTAACGCATGCAAGTTATAAACTTCTGTTCACATAAAAGTCAGTAACAGCTCAGTAAGCAAGAAGTGTAAAACAAAAAAGTGGGCCGAGAGATTCTCAATCTGAGTGACCTTCTGGAACCTCTGCCTTAGCTGATGGAGACCCGGCTTTCTCTAGAGAATCTTCAGGGGTGTTAGCATTTGAGTTATTGTTGCTCGTAGCTTCTTGTTTACCTGTCCAGTCAGGATATTTCGGAGACTTCGAGGGAGATGACTCCAATGAATGATTTGTTGACAAATTTACTTGATAAGGAACATTCGTTGGATGTATAGATAAAGAAGGCAGGTTCATACCATAATTATATGAATATCCCAACAGAGGGTGGTCATATTTACAAGTGGGGCCAAACTTGCAGAGCCCGTACATACTGTAATATGAACATACAGCTTGCCCCTACAAAACATGGAGATCAACGAGCGTTACCAACAAAATAAAAGATATTATTACAATGGGACTAATTCTCAGAGCACAAAGACCAGTAATGCAAATATGCGTTAGTTCAACTTACAGGTCTTAAAGGAAGGCCAAGTGGACCTAAAGAACTAGCTGCTATTTGGGCAATCTTTTCTCTGGGGTGGTTGTACTTGCAATCCGCTCCATATTTGCAGCTTCCTGTATTCATAAAGTATCGACACTCTGGTTGACCAGGTCTCTCGGGCAGATTAGAAACTCCTGGTGACGAAAGAGGTACAGGTCCGCTGAATCCTGACTCGCCGTAAAAATTGGTGGATGGTGCAGGGCTCAAATTACTCTGATACACGTCGAAGAAATTTGCATTATAACAGCACATAAAGGATTATATTAGCTCTTTAAAACTATCATTCTGATGCAGCGTTCCACAAATAATTTATAGAACAAAGTGAAGCTCAGAAGTTCTAAAGTTAACTGAAAGATGTTAAACTATTGACAAAATTCATCCATAAGTAACAAAATGATGATGTTAATAGTAATTCCAAGCTGAATTGTTGTGCAGGACACATGCATCTCTGTTCATACGCAGCATTTAGAACACCAATCAAACAGGTAAAATAAATGAAAGGAATAATTATATAGTCGTGGAATGTATTGATGACTGCGATTCTTGAATTTGACCACACATCATTGCAGCAGAAATGCCAGAAATTGGTATAAACTTAACCAAAAAGCTAAACAAACTGCAAGCAAATCATTATAAACTATCACTATTTAAGCTGAAAACACATAACATTCTAGAGTCACTCTTATGCAAAGAAAACAATAATTTGGCATAAGCTATTCACGACATATAGACAAGTAGGTCTGGTAGTGTAAATATGTAATAAGCAGTCTACTAAACACAACTACGTCTCCATTCTAAAAATAAGGCAAAGGAAGTTTCAGAAAGTACAGCAAGCTCATTCTAATGTACTGAAAATCATATGTGAACAAATAAAACCAGTATCACCACCAATTAATCATAATGTCCCACAGCTTATTTGAACAGTTGCAAAATAGCCATAGTAGAGACTATATGAATGATTTTACGTAAGTTTATCCTAATAAAAACAAGGTGCTATGTATCTTACCCCAGATTACAAAGCAGTTGAGCACAAAGACAATCAATCAACCAAGATAAGAAACCATTTAACCTACACCTCTAGCCTAGAGCCGCTTTCTATGTAAAGATGAAATGAATTTAAATGCCAGAACTTGCTAAGGGATAGGTAGTCATAAAAGAACATCAGAAAATCACATTACCCTGTTGGCCAATACAAGTTACTCTTACTAACCATATAAGTATTCCATTCTGGTGTGGATGCCATGCCTTGAGAGGGCGGGTAAATGACTGGCAGGTAGGTCTGGTGTCCCGATCGAGGAGCAGATACGTATATTGATTTCGGTGAAGACCAGGAAGCAGTAGATCCATACGCTGCAGGTCCAGTAACAGGTATGGCAGAATCAGGTTGAGGATGATGGAATTTACACCCGATTCCAAACTTGCAAGCTCTGGTGCGCATGTAATAGGGGCACGGATTCTCGTCCTAGACAATTCCAACAAGATATTTAAAATTCAAAACTTTAGCTAAAACGAGGATAGACAAGAAGGAATCTTCACACAGCTATCTATGTGAGTTGCACAAGACGCAAGTTTCCATTTTAAGGCAACTAGCCAACTACTACACATCAAATTCTCAACTAAAAACATTGAAGTCCCAGTTGGACTGCTACTATTCTTACTTGTTTGGTTATTGGTTAAGATGGCTTCGAATATTACATTTGGCACATAGAAGACAAACAAATATTAATCAATTAAACTAATCCTACTCAGTAAGAATATTAATGATAATCACCTGACGCATTGGAAGTCCCAAAGTATTCAGTACAAGTGGTCCAGCACCATGCCTATCCCGTGGATGATGATACTTACATGATGCTCCATATTTGCAAGTACCCGTCTTCAGAAAGTACTGCAATGCACAAGCATAAATATAAGCTATCGGGAAAAAAAAAACTTGCTCCTCTAAGCGAACAACATATGATACTGCATTAGCAAAGCCAAAGTATGTACTCAACTAATCTAAATTTCATAATTTTATTACCCAAAATATCTGAAGTGAACTCTCATGTGAAAGCATTGGCTAATCATCTTTGAAACTAAAATCTCATTTAAGCCCCACCTCAAAACTTTTGTCAAATATCCCCATCCAAAAGAACCGAAAAATTGAAAAGGGCAATGCATTTATATAATATTATAATAATAATATAATAAGACAGCAGTCTCAGATGGCCAAGATATATTACCCCACAATCAGGTTGTCCAACTCTCTGTGGCAGTTCAGCTCCATACTGACCAATCTGTTAATTAAATTTGCATCACTAACAATAAAAATACTAGACATAGAGAATCTTCTAAAACTGATAATGGACCACCAAAAAAATACTGCAAACTTAAATACTACTCCGTTTACACAATCTTTACTCTTCTGCAGTCAAACTAGCCTAATTAAAAAAACAATACCTGCAACCCTAAATTCGAAGGATGATTAAATCGACAATTAGCCCCGTAACCACACTTTCCATTTTTCATAAAATACATACAATCGGGTTCCCCAGGACGATCCGGATACAAACTTGCATCACCACCACCACCACCATCATCATCTTTCTCATTAGTCTGGATTCTCAGCCTCCTTAAAGACTCTGCAGTCACACATACACAATCACATATACACATAACATACATAGATATCAGAAAATTTCTGACACCCACATTTAAAAATTAGTTCTTTTCTACAAGTAAAGGTTAAACAACACAAACAGACCAAACAAATAAAAACAAGAATTAAAAAAATCAAGAATTAAAAAATAGTTGATGACATTCTAAAGATCACTGCTTTATATTCATGAACTTCTTGAAACCATCAAGAACTGATCTTTTAAGTTCTGATCACACAACAAAAACACACACAAACACAATCATAAACATACAAACACAAATATAAACATACATATATGAAAAAAAAGGAGTACCTTGAATATGGGTTGGATTGGAAGAATTGGGGACACCAACATTCCTCTTAACCTGCCGATTATCAGGCATCGATGTCCACCAAGAAACTAAAATTTAAGTGCTTTTGTGTGTGTGTTTAGTGTGTGTAAATAATAAAAAACATAAAAAAGAGGGGAGAAAAAGAGATGAATAATAGGTATTTATAATAATAAAAAATGGGAGTATTCAACAAGCCCAAAGGAAAGAGTGCAGCAGTTTCAGAATTTGTGTCCAAGAAAGTGAAAAAAGGATTAAAAAAAAAAGGAAAAATCCAACAGTAATTAGGAGAAGAGAAGGATCTATCAAATCAAAGGCATGGGGGGTCTTGAAAAAGCTGTTTATGATATTACCATAACTGAACCACACTTCTTCATCGTATCATTAAAATAAAAACAAGAACAACCCATGTTGTGTTTTTAGTGTGTAATAAGAATTGAGATTAGAAAATTTGTGATCATCAAGATTAATAATTATGGTTAATATTTGTTTTTCTTTAAAATTGAGTGTTATATCTGCTACGGCCTACGGTATGAAAATTTGTTCGTTTTGTATAATTTCGTGTCGTGTACTTTCGTGTTTCGTGTACGTAATTTCAAATCCAAAATTGATCCGTTAAAGATTTATTTCATTTCATGTTCGTGTATTTTTATTTCATGTACCTTTTGGGTCGTGTTTCGTGTAATTTTTGAATAAAAATAAAAATATTTAAATATTAAATTTTTACTAATCGAGTCTTAAGTCAATATGTCATAAATAATCAAATGTGCTTAAGTCTTGTGAAACTAAAATTTAAAATTATTTTATATTTATCTTATGTAAAGATTATATATAAAATAATATTTTAAAATATGTATTCATATAATTTTAATAAAATTATTTAAATATTTATTTCGTGTATTTTTGTTTCGTGTCGTGTACCCAAGGATAAACCCAAAACCGACACTAAATTCATTCGTGTAATTTCATTTCGTATACTTTCGTGTTCGTGTATCGCAAAGATCAACCCAAATCCATAATTTTCGTGTCATTTTCGTATCTTGTTTTCATGTCGTGTACGAAATTACCGGACACTAGTACTATTGTATTGATTTGATATTTTAATGAGTAAGGTGCATTTTGTGTACGTGCAGTTAGGCTGTCAGACCACTTTGGATACTGGACTTTAGAAAGTACCACGGGCTATACTGTATTTTACTTTTCGTTACATAATGTGTATCGCCGTCAAATCTGTTTAGCTCCGTTAGAAAATATAGGGGTAAAATCGTCTTTTTATCATCATCTTCTTCATCAACACCCTTTCCACCATTAAAAATTTATTTAGAACTTGGAACTTGTATATCTAATTCATTTCCTAACCAAATCAGCTCATTTAAATTGCATTAAGATCGTCTCTTTCTCCTCTACAATATGATATCAATTTCCTAACCAAGGCATTAAAATATTAAATAAAAAAAGCTACATAGTTTTTCAAAAAAATGTTACAGTGTTTGTTGGGAGCAGACTTGCAAACTGTGACATAGCAACACTGTGACTTACTCAATCGATTTTTAGGAAACTGCGAGTGGATCTTCCCTAGTACTGTTGGCATCTTTTACTGAAATTATTGATTATTTTTTTTGTTGTAGGAGGAGCCCTATATCAATTGCTGCAGCAGTTATATATATTGTAACTCAGCTTTCGGACGAGAAGAAACCCCTGAAAGGTAACTTCTGCATAGTTACTTGTGTATGAGTATGACCAAGTGCTGACTTTGACTAGATACTTGGTGCATACTGATTTGATGGAAATTTCCCGATTAAAGAAATGGATTGACCTGTTCCATGATTTTGTTCGGCTAGAGTTTTTCCTCTACATGGTGATTTTCAATGTATGGTTCAGGCCAGTGATATATGACCTCTGCTTACAGTACACACCACCCTATGCTTGCATAACTCCTTTTACGTGTAATGCTGTTGTTACTCGTATTTTAGGAATATGAAAAGTTCAATGTGAATGCAGATGTTTCACTTGCAACTGGAGTTGCAGAAGGGACAATCAGAAATTCTTACAAGGATCTCTATCCTCATCTTGTGAAAATCATACCTACCTGGTATGCCCAAGAAGAGGACCTCAAGAATCTCTGCAGTCCATAAAATGTTGAGCAGAGCACAACAATTGCGGGAAACAAAAAACAATATCGAACGTTGGAGTATTTTTATTATAGTTTTTCATATTGGGGTTGGAATGGAAATTGATATCATATTGTAGAGGAGAAAAAGACGATCTTAATGCAATTTAAATGAGTTGATTTGGTTAGGAAATGAATTAGATATACAAGCTCCAAGTTCTAAATAAATTTTTAATGGTGGAAAGGGTGTTGACGAAGAAGATGATGATAAATTGACGATTTTACCCCTGCATTTTCTAACGGAGCTAAACAGATTTGACGGCGATACACATTATGTAACGAAAAGTAAAGTACAGTATAGCCCGTGGTACTTTCTAAAGTCCAGTATCCAAAGTGGTCTGACAGTCTAACTGCACGTACACAAAGTGCACTTTACTCTATTTTAATTGTTGAATTACCATCGTATATTAAAACAAAAATATGCCCCACTCATGTACGAATAATTTAATATTATTGTCGGACGAAGTAGTAGTTGACAAAAATATCCTTCCTTTGGCTTCCTTTGGCTTTTGGTAACTGGTGAGGATTGACGTATCTTGGTGATTTCGTCATCCTGACTTTTTTTTATTTTATTTTAAACATTTAATGTAAAAGTCAAAAAATCATATATGATATACATTGTTAATTGAGAATATCGATTATATCGTAACAATTAGGCATATGTCAGTAATATTACTCCCTATGTATCAATTTATTTATTTTATTTTTTTGTGATCATGATTCTAATTAAAAAAAAGTTATTTTACTATTTTCAAAAATTGAAAAATAAGTATCAAAGTAGATCGATATATTAACTAAAATGTTTAGTTAACATTTGATCAATTTGATCACAAAAAATCAAATAAGATAGATAAATTAGAATGAAGAAAGTGTATTTAATATGTTAATTTATTTATGATAAAATATATTCACAAATAATTCATTATAATTGATTGACTTTATAAAATATTTTATGAAGGTGAATCGGGAACCATCAAAAGTTTATTGGTGAAATATAAATTTTTAGAACCACATTTTATACTTAATAATTTATTTCTCTCGTTTAAATCTATTATTTGTTAAGAGTAAAATTTATTTGTTTCGTGATAGTCTTTAAATGATATTCAAGACCAAGGTTTTTAAATTAATAGGAGTGATAATTTCGAATTTCAAGTCTTATTCTTATTTATAAATGTAAAAGTATTAATTTTCGATTTTCGATAAATTAAAATCACTTGAAATTGGATGATTAAGTACTCCATAGAAAAGGTCCTTTCGAATTGAGTGAATGATTTTCGGTTCGAGTTTTATTGCAATTATGAATCGGCTTATGGAGCAGGTCCGAGTTTCGGTGGTTTTTAAAATTCAAGGAAAAGTTAGTGGGCTTGCAAGATCGCCTGGACGTTTAATTGGATCGGAGCAGGTGGGCCTGCTTCCCAGATTACTGATTGTGTCTTCACTGTCACTAATGACCAGGCAGCGGGTGGCTGCTGATGTGTTTTGCTAACTGAATGCCAATCGGTGGTTGGCATTTTTGCTTTTGGGCCGAAAAAGGTTGGGCTGTACCGAACTATTTGATGGACTTAACTAAGTAAATACTCATTCTTATATATTTTTTTTAAGAATGTCATCAAAAATTGTTTTCCCTCTTCAGACACAAATTCCATGTCAAGAACGAGCCCAACTTCAAAGATATCCTGGTTTTGCAACTGATGGTACTTGAGATGTTTATTGGCCTGATGATTTAAATTTTTATAAAATGACCATCCTTTGTGCATAGAACGCTAGTATTTCTTCGATTCTTGTTCCAATGCAGGATTGACCTGTAGCTTTCCCAGGAAGAAAGAGATGCCTCAACCAGTACCCCAAAACACCAAACAAAATTGCTCGAATCTGCTAGAGCCTGCATGCATTAGCTGAGAAACTTGACCTTCCAACGGTTAATTTGGTAAAAATATCTTCATTATCAATGTTTTGATTTTTGCATATTACTAGTTTATAACTAGTACAAATTAAGAGATATATATATTTTTTTTTTTGACGAAAAGCAAGTAGTATTATATATTAAAATATCGGAATCCAAACGGGACAAACCCCCAAATTGGCAACTACAATCTGATTGTGAAACAAAAAACGAGCTAAACAAATAGTCGTTTTGTTAACAGATTGCTTAACACATAGAATATTCAAATTCTTAAAACGAAAAAGTATTACAATGATACCTTGAACAATCCAACCAATATCAATTATGAAACCAGTAGCATCGCAATTGACCTTCACATAAGCATCATCTGTAGCCCAATGTTCAAAATAATCAGCACCCATATACATGCCGAAAAAGGGATTCCCAATAGAACAAATTTTGATTGTGAAAGGTGAGCTTTTGCAATTTCCACCACTGACCCAGCCTCGATGCGAGTTGAACCGATCTTCCAAGATACTAATTGAAACACTTTTGATGGACCAAAACACTCCAAAAGGAGAGACATAAATAAACTCTCAACAAGGAGAGACATAAACCACCCAAAAAGATGGAGATTATTGAATTTATTAACAAGGAAAAAAGAAAAGATTAGGATGATGAGGGGGACGGATGAAGATGAAGGAGGGTGAGGAAGGAAAGAGGAAAGGTGAGGGGAGAAAGAGTGAAGGCGGAGAAAGGGGAAGAAGAAGTAGGGGGCGGCCGCGGCTGACTTTCAAAATAGGGTTTTTTGGGTTAGTAATTAAGAGATATATTTTAATTTACCATAATCTGTTCTATTCTTTTGTTCGTGTAAGAGTGTAAGTGTAAAGTGTAAAATTTAACAAAGGGATGCTTTGACTCTACGAAAGCATGTAGTAAGTTTATGAGAAGCTCCTAAAATCATATAAGACTACAAGTTTGTAGTCATGTTCAAAAGATAAATAAGGACCTATTGGAAGCTTGATTTTTCTATTGCTCTATAGCTCAAGAAAAGAGAAGTGTTATGTTCTTCCTCCGCTGCAACAACATTGTCATCAAGCTCCTTAGTTACCAGCTCATGCTCAATCAGTCGCACAGAAAATCTTGTCTTTGCTCTGGTCCTAGGGAAACAATGCCTTCACCAGGTTGCTTAAGACTTTTTCTATCCAGATGAGCAAGCTTCAAGTCAGGATTCCTCAAGATCTTCATTCCTTACATATTTAAAACAAAGCTACAACTGCATATCAGAGTCATTGGAATCAGAGATTGCACACATCCCATTCCCATCCGGTGCATTGGCAAACATAAATTGCAAAGTTAGGAGAGGCTTCTTGATAAGTGGATTTCATATCCACTTATAATGCTTCGTATCGGATTAAATTGATTACTTGACCTCAAGTATGTCGTGTTTATAACGTGTTTTCATTGAGTTGTGCGGAACTTCTAGTTGGAGGCAGGTTGGTGTTTTTCTGTGATTATGTGGTGGTGTTTTGTTAGAATTCAGAGGCTACTTGGGCTTGCATTGGATTTCAAAGGATACTTATGCTTTATTTGACAACTCATGAGAAGTGTTGCTGCAAAGGAAGCTAGCAGAGCCAAGAAAAGTGTGAAGAAAATCAGTTTTTTTCTTTCAGTGTCAAAGCGTTCACTGTTTACCTATGATGAATTGGTAAACATAATGAACTTTTTGTGCTACTTAGTGCACTGGAAAATGTTATCTTTTCAACTTGATGTTCACCTTCCACTCTAATTAATTACCAAAAAATTTCAATTGCGATTCAAATTGTGTAATTCACATTCTGATATTTGGTTCTTGTGCAGTTTAATAGGACGAGACCTCTCTACCAGCACATATATTGGAGAAATAAACTTTTCTATTATCATTGCAATTGTAGGACTGGTGCTCTTTGCCTTAATTATTGGCAATATGCAAGTGAGTCATAATACATGCAGTATGCCTAAGTATTTAAGTCTCTATTTCTATTTGCGGTTAATGTTTGGTTAACAAGGCACTCATTTTCTCATTTTATAATATTATTAATTGATAGACATACCTCCAGTCCGCCACTGCACGACTAGAAGAGTGGAGATTGGAGAATCAAACGAACTGATACAGAACAATGGATGCACCACAGGCAGTTGCCATCAGAACTAAAGGAGAGTATTCGTAGGTATGATCTATACAAATGGATTACAACCCATGGAGTAAATGAAGAAGGTATTCTCAAAGGGCTTCCTTTGGATCTCCGACGTGACATTAAGTGTCATCTCTGTTTTGATCTTGTTCGATGTGTAAGTTTCTATTGCATCTATCATACTTGCCAATTTTTTTTAAAAAAAATCATATCCATGTTTTGTTGAAAGTTGTTGATTAACTGTCTGAATAACTGATAATTAAAAAATGAGACATTCCATGCCCTCGGAGAGCGCTTTGTCGTGCTAGGTCACTGACATGCCTCTTATTTGATCCCAAGAAGAGGACTTCTGATAGTGGACGAACAAATTGTTTTGCTAATTTGATAGATAAAAAATTTGTATATAAATATAATTGACACATCTTCAAGTGTTATTGTGTCTATGCGTTTATTACGTATCTGTCAGGTCTTGAAGGAAGAAATTAAAGTAGATTGCTATGTAATTGAACATATTTTGGCTTTTTTTTCCTAATATTATTAATAAAAATGCCATTGTGGCGTTAGATTAATTTGTTTTGTTAGCTGGAGTGCAATCTGGTAACTTGTAGTTGTAGCACCTGGCAATTTAAAGCAGGAGGATTATGCAGGACTGCAGGAGGATTATGCAGCTTAGCCAAGACTTGCTTTCAATGCAATTTGGCTTACTTTTAACTATATTTCTACACATTTACTCACATTGCTAGATAATGACCCGTGTAATTGCTGAATATCTGAAAGGTATAATGGAACGCATTGTGTTGGACAAAAATTTATGAAGTGAACGTATATCTGTTTATTTGCATTTCTTCCTTGTCAATTGTGAATAGCCACGAAAATATATAATTTCAAGTGTGTTGTATGACCATGAAGTCATTGCCAAATTTCTTTTACATGGAATTTCATGACTTGAATATTAGCTTTTCAAATCATTCTAATATTTATTTCCACACCTAATAGCAAAAGCTAGGGATGGCCCTTCGAGAAAGAGGACAACCAAGAGTTACCTAACGGAAGAAGTCTGGTGAACAACTTGCGGATCAAAAAGTAAGTTCCCCACGCCATTAACCTTAATTTTTCAATTCTATTCAAACCAGCATCGACGACTCTATTTTACATTAAATAAAAAACCCCATCTATGAAGGAATATCATTTCTAACATGCTGAATTACACATGCATTATGAAAATGCACATAAAACCTATACTACAGTCTCTATAGTACTTTGTTCGCTTGCACTACCTCACACAACAGATGAAAACAATAGAATGTGGACCCCAAAAATTGCATGGCAGGTTTCCCCACAAATTCACAAGTCTCATTTTTGCGTGATGCCCAAACGGGTTCATAGATTGTTCGCATCTGCACAAGAATGCTTCTTTTGCCATTATTACCTAATGAAATCAACAGTTAAAATCATACTTATAAATCACATGCATAGCAATCATTTTCACTTATTCAGTTAACTAAAAACCTAATAAACTCCACCTTCACATGAGCTGCCTAGCTGCACAAACAGGACAAAGTTTTTCCATGTGCCACTTTTTGAAAGAACTCTTTTTCCTCAATATATGACTTGGTACCCAGGTATAGGTATCAACCTCACATTCGCCAATTTCAGTATACAGCAGTGTCAAATAAATCAATTAAGATTCATGTAACTTTTTCTAAGCTTTCACAACAGCTATACACAAAGAATGTATAGAACAATTAGATATCTCTGTATACCAAAAGAATTTGTTCAAAACCATATTACTTAGTCAAAAGACTCTCGTTACATTGCAGGTAGGTAAATATAAGTTTACACCCAATTATAGTTAATTTTAAATTTGCCTATATTCATTTTAGTGAATAACAGACACTTCTTGTAGTTATGATATAACAAATATTTTATGTTTGCGCTCATCTTTTTAATTGCCAGCCTCAAAGTAGTACGATTTATGCAATGAGTTTAGGCTTGAACATTGTCACTGGTTTTTTTACCAACAAATATTATATTTATAAAACTAAATATTCAAATTGTGTTACCAGCGTGGCGTCATTCCCTATTTCTTATAGCATGCTACTTCCTTAATAGAATATTAATTGTTGATAGTGTTGTAATGTTTATGTGGAGAGCTAATACTAAATCAATGTCTGAAATGCACATAAAATATATTAATAGAACGAGAGCAGCCAAATGTTATTTTAAACAGCCATGGCCGGCCACCTGCTCTATTCAACAACTTTATTTATTTACATGAACTAATCTAGTGCTTAACTTCCTCTTAATTGCTTTTAAATTAACTTCAGTTCTCATCCTTGCATACAATTCATCATTCGTTTTACTTTCTTTTGATGCCGCACACGTTGACTTGATGTTAACACTTAGACACTAATTTACCAGATCAATGATAATGACACTAGAAGATGCAACAGGCTCCACTCCTAAATCTATCAGTCACCTAGGGAACCCGCATAGCTATTTAGAGTTTCCTCCTACAGTTGGTGACTAGAAAATAAGGAATTCAGGTATTACCGTAAGATCCCCTCACATCTTATATCAATGCATAAATGCATGTGCACATATATACACAGCAGGTCTAACTTAGACCATCCCTATTTCACACATGGTGCAACCTCTGAATGCTATGACAGTGTTGGGTTCAGAACAAATTTTTGTCATCAAAGGAGCCTAAAGGTTTATTCAAGGTACATTAGAACAACAATCATGGATCGCATAAAACCAAAATATATATGATCATCAGCGTTATCGAAGCCTCAAACCGTCGGCGAAAGATAAAAAATGGCAAACATGGCACAAACTACCGTCACCCGAAAGCCTAAACATTCACTAACGAATGGGTGCTTCCGGTTGCATTTTATTTGGTTCATACATATTAATTGAATTATTAGGAGCTCATACATTTCATTTCCAACAAAAATATGTAAAATTGGAAATCTCAAAATCCATTGCACTTCGCATTTTCGTACATAGCTAGAAAATGGCCCGTTCCTCGCACGGGCTATTATGCTAGTATATTTTAATACAGGAGAAACGTACTCCATTTTTCTCTCTCCTTTCTTTACACTTTCTTTTTTGGGATGTCCCTCCCAATTTTTTACATTCCAAAACTTATTCAAAATAGTAAGGTTATATAATATAAAAAAAAGTAACTACACCCACTACTTTACTCCACTAAATTCAATTTATTACATAAAATATACACATGACACCCCCTCCAAATTAATAGGTAAATATGCATTTGATTTGGGGAGATCAGGCAATTTTTCATTTAAAATCATAATGATTTACAAATTTGTTTCTATTACAAACAGTACCATCATATATGTGTACTGATTAAGGTCAATGTTTTGACAAGAAAGCACAAGAAATTTAAACTGAAGATTGAAGCAGGTATATGTTCTTTCTTCATCATTTTAATTACCTAGTGAAGTATAGTTTGGTGCTTGTCCAGTTCTATTGTGTTAAACTTGCGGGTTTATGTGTTTTTAACTATCTGCAACAAGTGGTGTGGTAGGAGGTAGTATACTTTTGCTATTGGTTCTCATCATCTACTCACTGGATGACAAGTAAAAATGGTACATCTTTGTTATCTCAAAATGTATCTTCTCATCCCAAAGACGTTGATGCCTTCATAAAGCAATACAGAGCTTCTATTCCTAAAAGATATAAATACTCCAGAGTTAAAAATACAGCATTGCAATTGGAATTGCCTGAGGACTGGAGTATTTGCACCAATGTTGCAACACATGCATTTTGCATTTTGACATAAAGCCACATAATATCCTTCTTGAAAAAAAATTTTGCAAAAAGATATCAGATTTCGGGCTTGCGAAGTTGTACACTAGAAAAGAAAATGCAGTCTCATCTTTGTTTCAAGCTAGAGGAACTGTTGGTTATATTTCTCCTGAAGTTATTAGTAGAAATTTCGGGCAAGTTTCACATAAGTCTGATGTATACAGCTATGGAATGATGATTCTTGAAAATGGTGGGAGGAATAAAAAACGTTAATGCTGGAACAGACCACACTATAGTGAGATATATTATCCTCGTTGGCTCTACAAGCGAATCCAATCTGATGATGCACTAAATTTGGAAAATGAAATTTCCAAAGAGGAAAATGAACTCGCAAGGAAGATGGTGATTGTTGGATTCTGGTGCATACAGACGTATCCATTACAAAGGCCATCGATAGGAAAGGTGATTGAGATGTTGGACGGACACATAGAAGCCTTGGAGATACCACCAAATCCATACTTGTGTTCAGCTCCGAGTTCCCCATCAGATTCTCAAACAAAACGGGCTCTCGGCTCTCCTTCAGAAATAGAATCTATTTCATCTTCATAATAAGTGTTGAATTGTATATTAATATTATAGAGAGTTTACAGAAGAAGTAGAGATTGTATATAATTTGTGTTATCTTCAGTTGATCTAATTACATGAACAAGAATCCTATATATAGAACAAGTGAACAACAAAGTCTATACTAGAGGCATCAAAGTCTATGGACGGTGCCAACCTTGCTGACAATTTTGACACTCCCCCTCAAGTTGATGCATATATATCACTCATGCCCAACTTTCCAATAAGTGGATGTAGCATCTTCTGATTTAGACCTTTGGTAAATATGTCAGCTATCTGATCCTCTGATCTTACAAAGTGAATACCAATGGTATCATTATTGATCTTCTCTTTGATGAAGTGTCGATCAATTTCAATATGTTTGGTCCGATCATGTTGAACTGGATCATGTGCAATGGTAATAGCGGCTTTGTTATCACAATGCAGCTTCATTGGAGTTGCGGATTCAAGTCCCAATTCTTCTAGAAACAATCTTATCTACAATAATTCACGTACACCCTTAGCCATAGCTCTATACTCTGCCTCAGCACTGGATAAGGCAACCACAGGTTGTTTCTTGCTTCGCCAAGTAACCAAATTGCCACCGACAAATGTACAATATCCTGAAGTTGAACGTCTATCGTCTTGACATCCGGCCCAATCTGCATCTATATAGCTCTCAACCCCGAGATGATTGTTTTTAGTAAACATTACTCCTTTTCCAGGAGCAGCTTTGAGATACCTTAATATCATATAAACTGCATCCAAATGAGGTTGACGAGGATCATGCATGTACCTGCTAACAATTACCACTGCATATGATATATCTGGCCTTGTGTGTGCGAGGTAGATTAGTCGTCCAACTAATCTTTGATATTGGGATCTATCAACAATTTCACCAGCATCTCCACAAAGCTAATGATTTGCTTCTATAGGAGAATCTGCAGGTCTGCATCCCAACATCCCTGTTTCATTTAAAAGATCAAGTGTATACTGTTAACACTAAATCACGCAAGCGTACGTGGTCAAAAGTAATATATGAATAAGTCAAGTTCGTTCCCACAGAGATCTGGTTGGGTTTCAATTCAGTTCATGTACCTATGCAACAATGTATGGTTTTTATTCACTGCTAAGACAATTAACAAGATTGGGTTTAGATTAACTATAATTAACTAAGAAACAAATTAACGAAACTAAGAATTAACTAACTAATGAGAATTGGAATCGAATTACTTATGCAAGAGAAAACATGGGATCCTAACTTCATTAAATACTTTGCTTAGATCTGACGCCTTTAATCACTATATGCAATGGTTATGATATCTGATCGGACAACACGAAACAAGTATAAGCTACCTCTCGGTATACTAACACCAAACTACTCATACATCCACAAAAGAGATAGAAGATGAATAGACACCAATTATGTTTAGACCCTATATCTCTATAAGATTTGAAAACATAACGGTTTAAGCACAAGTTATCCATATTGATCACATAGGGCAGCATAATATCTCTATTTACGCTACAAATCATGATGTTAAAACATCAACCTATCCTATGCTAGCATGGCAAGTTCTAAATCTCAAGATCCACTCTCGTTTCGCAAGAGATTAACAATTCAATTTAGATGTTAGCTACGCATCTAAAAGCATTAAGAATAACCATACAAGGATATCAAATATACATCACACACAGATCTTTAAAGCGTCAAAAATACTAAAGCTCCATAAATAAATCCGTTAGAATCCCATGACAACGATTAGTTCATAATCGAACCTCTCGTCATCATGGGATCTGATGAAACCATGATAAAAACAAAGTATGAAAAGATACAAATAAACCTAAGTAATTGATATGTAATGATGCCTTTTTTTTTGTCCCCCAAGATGTGTATTTATAGCCCCAATTTGCCTCTCCATCAAGCAATTGCCGTTTTAGAGTTGGAATAGGAGTATGGCAATTTCCGTTCTTGAATGAGAATAGAATTGTAAATTCCATGTGTAGATCTGATTCTGGAATGTTCTAGCCGCCCAGAGCAATTACCATACTTATTAGAAGTAGGAATTATAGCAATTTCCTTGTCAAAGTTGAATTTCTGCAGTTCGGCACATAATACGTTTCCTAAACTGATTCAGTTTTGAAGAAAAATTCGTAACTGACTTTTCTTCAGTATTTATGGGCCGTTCCAGTTGTATTTTGTAAGAACCCCAAATTTTGGATAAAATTAAAACTTTTCTTATTGTGGTTAAAGAGCACTAATGAATGGTGGTTTCAAAGAACAGTGATTGTAATGAATGGATATGGCTTTGGACAATGATCCTGATGCATTGGTATATTGTCAGAATAGAGTAATTCGATGGTTGAGGACCTAGATAAGAATAATCTACCATCCAGGAAGGAGCTAATGGATCCTTGAAGGGAAATGAGTACGTGCATAGTGTTTCCCATACGTGCATAGTATTTCCCGTACGTGCATAGTGTTTCCCGTACGTGCATAGTGTTTCCTGTACGTGCATAGTAATTTGGTGGATGAATAGTGATTTTGTAAGTTGGAAAACTTTTCACGCCACCCTATGTACGGGACGTGATATGGATGTTTCGAAGTCATATTAGTAATACGCGGAGGAAATAAGTGAATGCAGAGACGATCGGAATTCAGAAATTCCAAATTCTTTTTCGGTATAATATTTGACCGGACAGTGGATTAAATATTATTATAATCCAAGAATTGAGATATTAACTTTGAGGATTTGATATTTTGGGATGTTATTATATTTGATTTAAGAATGAGGGTAGGAAACCACTGAGGCAGTGAAACAAGCGTTCTAGAAACCGCTAAAACGTTATAACAAGATTAATCAATAAAGCGAACGAATCCTAGATTACGGATTAAGTTTGTATCGAGATTAAATATCCTACATGGTCATCACGAGGATTATATTAAGGATTGGGGAAGGTATTATGAATATCGAGAAATTTCCCGATAAACCCTAGAGGTGAAACTACTTGGTTATTCCTACGAATGATCAATCGAAACGAGCAATAACCGGACACAGAATCAAGCAGAGAAAGCAATATACATACATGTGCTAATAGAAATATCTAGTAACCAACTTAGTTGCAAACTAACTAGCAAGTTACAAGCCAACAAGGTACTTAGCAAGCAACCATGCATAATCTAGCACATGTCCCTTGAAAATTACCTCATGCATGACATCTTACCTTTATTAAAGTAGCTTTAAGACTTAGATATTATCCTAGATGCATCAATAATATAATACCACCCAATAACCCAAGTAACAAAACAAGCCAAACATCACCACTCTCTTGAAAGAACCATTCGGCCCCTTTGGAAATTCCAAATCCAAAGTCCAAGCTCCCACCATCATTTGATCTTGTAATTTTTAAGGTGAGTCCTATAATTCAAGAAACTAATCTCCTAGAAATTTCAAGCCCAAATTCCTTTGTTTCCATTTTCAAAAAAATCAACAAAGAGGAGGGTGAATAGTGTTCTTATGAACTAACCTTTGATTTTTATGTTTCTTTTGATTGATCTAGCTAGCTTAAGGTCATCTAAGGATAGATCAAGGCTTACTAAGTCTATATCACACTCTAAGGAAGGTAAAAAGCTCAAAAACCCTTGGTATCATTTTGAGATTTTATGAGTTTTATGGATGATTTAGTGTTATTATGCTATGTTATGCTTAGATCTATGATTTTAGTTGATTATGGTTGTTGTTTGGATTGTGATTGATGAGATGGTTGAGATGAGTTGTTGATAGACTAGTCATGATGATTATCATGCGTTTGTTTGGTTGGATTGATCTTTGTTAGATCGAGATAAAGTGTAAAAACTTTGGAAAACGCGTAAACATAGCCGTTATAATGCCCGATTTTACAATATCATGTTTTGTATGCCATTTTTCACATCAAGACCCTACTGTCCAGAAACTTTTCTGCCATGTTAGGATAGCTTATGTTATAAGCTTCGTTTTGATATAAAGATCACGTGAAACGGACTTACGGTTTAGGAGTTACGGCCGGTTTACTAAAAGTATTTCGAAACCGTAACCGAGAATTCGTAACTGAAATTGAACCCTCGTAAAATATGTAAAGTCATGACGAATCTTGGTAAACAAATACTAGAGGTAAAAAGGAAGGTGTGAAAGAAAGCCGTATGTCAAAAGGATCGTTTTTCGATTTATTAAAAATATTTGAGTCGAGGTTAAACGCGAACGAACCCCTAAAAGACGACTCTATTATAAATTCGGTAAAACACTTAGAAAACGGGCGATAAAACTCGGAGTATAATATTGGTTCGTAACGATCGACCTTAGAACTTGAATGACTTAAGTATGTCCCAAGTGTAAGTACAGTGACATGTCGTATTAACGAACGAATGTCGGGTCGGATCAATGATAAAAGGAATCCACAAAAAGGGGTATAACGAGATAACTCGAGAACGTGTTTCGATTTAAGTATAACTTAACTTTTAAAATGTTAAGTGATTAATCCCGAATGCCTTGGCTATTTATAGATCACCAAGCTGACCCGGGACCCGCTACCACTACCCCTTACCGTACTCGACTACCAGGCAAGTTTCAATTCCCTTCTTTTAGGCTGTTGTTGTGATTGAATATATATATATATATATATATATATATATATATATATATATGTTTTCTGTTATACATATGTCATAGCATGCATGCCTACTTTCAAGTTATATCGTTATGCTTGTTCCCTGATTGTTTATTGGCTTATAAATTAGATAGCTAACGTATCAATTATAAGCCGGTTATTGTAAGACCCTCATAGAAGGGCGTATCCATCTTATTCATCAAATATAGACCGGGAGTCAATATTTCTTGACGTATCGAGATTACCTCGAAAGAAAATATCTAAGTAAATATTTTCCATTATTCGGGCGACGAATATTATTTGAATATTCGTTCGAGATTATTTATTTAACGATCCCTACTTCAAATAATTATTTGAACGTAACTATTCGACGAATAATATTTTTTTTAATATTCATTCAGAGTCGAATTATTTATCGATTATTATTTCGAATGTTCTTCTAAAGGTTGGACTACTAAACGAATATTATTTGGATATTCATTTTAAATATTATTCATTAAATGAATATTACTTTTGAATATTCATTTAAGATAGTAATTACCTGATGAATATTATTTTAATGTTCATCTGAAGCTTGATTTATTTATCGAGTCTTATCTCGAATATTCCTTTAAAGCTCGGATTACTAAATGAATATTACTTGATATTCATTTAGAATATTATTCATTAAATGAATATTACTTTTTCAATATTCATTTAAATTCCTAATTAATTATGAATATTATTTTGAATATTCATCTAGGGTTCTATTTAATCATCGAATATTATTTTAAATATTTTAAATATTCCTTTCAGGTCTTATTAATTAATGAATATTATTTTGAATATTCATTTGAATATTTAATTATGCAATAAATATTCTCTCGATATTTCTTCAAGGATTATTTGAGAAATACTCTGATTAAAGGTATTCTTTTACATTCCTAAATATTCTGTAAAATATTTTAATTCAATAAATATTTTCTGAATATTTATTCCATACTTAGAATAACCTCGATAAGGTTTATCTTCTTCGATTATTACAGAAAATATTTCGGAGTCATATTGTTATTAAGCATATATCAAGAAAGGTTCTCAGACATCATTCTTCTTTGAGTCTATCTCCCTAATAATAAGGGAACCTTACTTGGAAAATGTTATTTATCTTGTCGACTTCCCGGTCATAAAGTATTCTCTTCACTCGCAACTCGGGTGCTATTGACTTATTAAGTCGTTGGTTACCTTCTCATCTTTCGAGGGGTAAGATTGTTGGAACAAGTTGATATTCGTTACCAAGCAATAGCTTGGAAGTTATTGGTGAATTTTCCTTTCCAACTAGATACGACTACTTTGTGGAGTCTTATCAACAAGTATTATACTTGGGGAAAGGGGGACGAACGTTACATTCAGAATCATGAATTCTATTTGAACTAGGAGTCGTGTAAGAGGCCGAGTAGCGCCGGTCCATCCCCTTTGGCCCAACCGTTGGCCGGGGAGAGCTAGTAAGGCGGTATACAAGTAAAGCCGTCAGTTCTTCCTTCTACCGGTAGTAAATCTAATTTGAGCTGTACGATCTCGACTGATCATCAAGATTGGAACAGCGGGCGCGGTGAATACTCCATCATTGGTTCATCATCCAAACTTATTTATTTCCTGCAACATGATTATTGTTGGCAGAGCTGGAAAAGTGTTCATAACTGGAATTGCAATCTTTTCATGCAAGTTCCTCTTTTAATGACAATGAGAATATCTCGCTTACTTTTGATGTAGCAGATATTTCTACAAACAAATACTTTGAGTTACCTAGTAACTTCAACCTTTATATTATACTGGCAATAACTTCATTAATGCATGGCATATGATTTCAAAGGATATTTTGAACTGCTGTATATATGTATCACTGTTCAGTTATATTATTGTTGGTGGGCTTTCGCTCACCCTTGCTTTGTTCATATTATATCACAACAACAGCTAGACCAGATGACTCGCACAAGGCGCACTCGACGCGGGCGAGGACGATGAGACTACCAGAGCTGAAGAAGAAGCTATTGGTAGGATATATTTATTCTTTCCGTACGAAGTATATGGTCTAGTATGACTTATGTAAATGGATGGCAAAGAGTATGTATTTATATTGAAATTCTTTTGGATTGTAAGAACTCATAATGTGATTAATAAAAATTTGATTGTTACTCTGATTTCATCTCTGGGACTATAACGGGTGTGTTTTACATTATTGTGTTGGGTCATAGAGATGTAATTTATTTTATGTTAAGGAAAGTTCAAGTGTTGTGGACAGAATTGGAAACCGTAACGACCGGATCCCGGACCCCGGATCTGGGGGTGTTACAGAAGTGGTATCAGAGCGTACGTTATAAACCCCAGAGATGAGGCGACGTTAAAACAATAAATTCAATAAGAACTCTTGCCAAGTTCATAGTCGGACTACTTAATGTAGTGACGACATATAAAACCCTTATGGGAACTCTTAAGTATCATGATAGTAAATTAGTTCGATATCGTATTGACGTGTAAGGCAACAGACCTTGAGGCATACGAGCAGCAGCACGACGATGCTTTATTATATGCTGAAGATCAGCGGGTAAATTCAATAGAGTACCCTACTGGAGACCCGGAAGAGGTTCCAGCAGATAAGGAAAATCCTGTGAGGATAAGGAGCTTACCCTCGAGGGATGAGGGCTGCAGCCAGAAAGACTGTGATGATTAAGATATGGTGCTCAGAAGAGTGAGCATAAAGAACTAAGCTACTAGTATGAGGACTAAAGATTCGTGTTGGATTCGTAACCGGACTACTGGATGTAGTACCAGCAAGTAAGACGGATTGGAAGAATTACTTGAGGTCTTATACGAGAATGGATAAGAATCCTTAGAGACTTTCATATTAACGGAGAAAGAGCTAGAGGGATGTATGATTATCAAAGACGTCGATGTAAGACGGGGAGCACCCAGGAGCAGTTGAGATAGAGGCAACAAGTGCCATATTATCGGATAAATGGATTAGTGTGAATATTGTCAATGGTAATTCGCCATGAGAAGGCGGATTTCATGGGTTATATTTTATGAAACCAAATTGAGATTGTTGAGGTGGTTTTATTCAGCGAAATGTCCATACTATGAATGAACCAGCTTCGAAAGTAAAGATAGTGGAAAGTGATGGCCTGATTGGATAAAGTTATATAAAGTAGTGAGCGAGACGATGATCTCAGAAACTACCAGAGGAAAGACCAGTGGGTCTATAACAAACTCGTAATATGACTACTATCAGGTACTAAATATAAGTTTATTTTAACTCAGTAAAATGGTGAATCAGGAACGTTAGATGCAGGTGATTCAGAAGAATATTAAATTCTTTCGTTTCCCCGAATAGATTATAGTAGTTACCTTAAGTTTATTCTGACACTGAATTGCAAATGGATCAACTAATGCGATTAGTGGTTAAGAGGTAATGGAGAATGTTTTAAGATGAAATTGGTAACGACCCGGCGTTGGTGTTGCCTATCGGGAGAAGGAAGACTTTATGATACACTATGATGCATCTCATACAGGTTTAGGTGGTGCTTATGCAGCACGGTAGAGTAATTGCGGATGCATTCGAACAGCACGGTACACCAGACTAGGATGGCCCTAATAGTGCCAATTTTTATGAAACGACTAACTCCGACGGTAGTGTTCCTTCTGAAACCTGTGGTTAGGAAGACTGACATTTGATATTATCGACAACTAAGATGTATATGTATCAGGAAGAGGTGGCATGTTTCAGTTTGAAACTTTTGATTTCCCTTCTATGGGATATAGATATTTGGTTCCTTTCTAGTGGTTAAACTTCCAACTTGGTGTCAATAATTCCGTTATTACAACTGCTTATGATTCTACCTGCTTGGATGCTCATAGAACTATTCTCTAGGTTTCGAAATTGATCTTCATAGTGTTACCGGTGGTTGGATAGATTGACCAAAATTTCCTTGATTCTGGAAAGAAATTCAACAAATTTTGGCAAACCTTGTCTTTCTGATTATCAGAGAACATCATGGAAAAGAGTAGAAACTGGGGCGAACCCCGAGAATTGGGTAAAGTAGCCGCTATATGGGTTGGTGGATAGACCCCGGTTATCGCGATTGATTGTAGAAATACAATGATGAAGTGAGATTGGACGAAAACAGGAAATGTAAGTAAGAAACCAGCCGGACTGAGAAACTCCGGGATTGACTTAAGTGAAAAGGCTGTTATACCATGAATGGTAAGCTTGCGTGGCACGTGGGATTGATAAGAATAGTTGAAAAGATAAAAGTGGAGGAAAGGTGATCGGAGACGGTGCCGAGAAGTCGATTAAGACTTATATGGAGTAAAGTTTTGGAAAGGTAGAAATGTATCAAAGTAGAAGGCACTATGCCAGCAATTGCTAGAAAAGTAATGCTAATTAGCCAACCCCTAAAACCATATATTTTTATTTAGTGTGGTCAGTTGAGGCCAAGTCACAAAGGATTATCAAGTGACTAGACCAGCAATAAAAGGACAAAGCAGGGTTACTCCTAAGTAAGCGCCGATTGCAAGGGCTTTTGATATAAAGGAAATATTAATGAGATCGTAGGAATCTTCTACTGAACCCTTTCAACCCATGTTTGGATTGGGAATTTACTAGACTTTTTGGAATGGGGTCACCCGTACTAAAGTGATTCATGTGTATATGATTGCCCAAGATTACGAGTAAAAAAAATGGAAGTATAATGACTTGAGATGTATGATGTTAGGGTATTATAAATACCATGAATATATTATGACCAAGGGAAGTAAACAATGAAGGTTTATGAAGAGAGTATCGAAATGGTCATAGATGGATCGGTATGCTGTAGAAATTTTGTCTAAGGCAAGCACCTTTGAGAAAAACGATAAGTACTAAGAGATTCATGTTGAACTCGATCAATATCTTCCAGAACATCCTTGCTACCATTACCAAGTTCTGTAAGAGAGCAGATAGACATACGTTGTCTTTCGGAAGGGCAAATAGGCTGACAACTATCTGAAAGAAGAGGTTAGCATTAAGCCACCGATCGATTATCAAATGAGAATGATTGAAAAGAGACCCTTATTAAGGATACATGATTTGATTTCCAAGTATAGGATGCAAGAATTCCTTGGCAGTTGAATTAAGGATAGGATATCCATAAATTAAGACAAACCCTGGGGAATGCACAAAGGACGACATTAACCCTAATAATGACATTATGAATTCAGATGATATGAGTTGGACTTGCTAAGGCAACAATGGCCGATAAGGATTATTAAAAAGAATTCTGGAAAGAACATAGATAGAATTATTAGAGTATTGATCAATGACATTTTGATATACCCTGTACCCAGAAAATATAGGAGGAATGATGAGGATGACCTATGAAACCTTACAAGGAAAAATGTAATATTCCGAACTTCAAAATGGAAGTTTGGTAAGGAATGTATGACAGTAACAATAATGCCAGATGAGGCAGGTATGAAACCCTGAGGAAGTATGGATCGAACCTATAAAGGTTAAGATTATCCTAAGATAAGGAAAGAACTAAGAAAAGAAGTATCCTAAGTAGGATTGGGAATAAACGTGATAAAGTTCCCACGGGTAGGTGGAAGCAATGACTTATGGAAAAGGACTGATAAATATATTTTTCTCCATCAGCAGAGCTTAAGGGAGAATGCTTTCACCCAACAGTGATGGGAATGAGGTAGAAAAGTTTGAATTGGAATATATCCAGAGAACAAGGATTACCAGAAATTATTATTATCAGGAAAGGCCAATGAGGTGGCCGACAGTCTAAGTATAAAGGAATAATTACAAATGTTCATACCAAAGAAACAAAATGATATTTGGAAAGACCTTGAAGGTCATATCGGAGTGGAGGAAGTTACATTCCTTTTGGTGATTGTGCAAGAATCGAAGGTAATAATAGTTTAAGTAAAGATTCGATTCGTGATGGAGTCTAAAGCATGTTACGTACCTTAGAAGGTCCCGTTTTGAGGCAAACCAGGACCATGGTACAAAATTGATGAAGTAAACCGTTAAGTTTCCAGTCTTTTATGGAAGATGCATAAGTGATAGTTTCATCAACCGGACCTAGTTGCGATGCTTGAAACTCTTTTGCAATTCTATCTACTTCATGTTATATCTATATCAAGTTCAGGAAGTGTTCCTTATGGATAAGGAATAGTGATTACTTTGTCTCCCTAAGGGATTTGAAACCCGTAGGGTTAGCTATTAACGCACTACGTAAACAACAAGCGATGGTGATTCTTCTAAGAAAGTAGATAACAACGTAAAGATAAAGAAAGTGCTGCTATTGATAAACTAAATGGCATGTTGATGAATGACAAGCAAGGTTGTGTTAGTGTATTTCTGCGCAAACCAGATAGAGAATATGAGGTTGATGATTCATGATGCCAAATGTATTCCCGTAGAAAGAATTAATGAGACTTGGAGGGAAGGGCAGTTGAGCCCGAGACTTATTGGGCCATTTGAGAGTTCAAAAGTGTTCTCAAGCCAGCCTTACCCCCAAAACTTATAGCACGGTCATAACGGGTTTTCATGTGGCAAGGCTACGCTAGTAAAATGCAGATGTTCAACAGATGATAGGAGTACGAGCATGTAGATATACGACCTGGTCTGACTTACGAAAGACAACCTGTGGAAAACCCCGGATAGAAAAGAACAAGTGATGAGAAACAAGGTTGGCAGAAGTAGATTATATGAATCTAAGTTAAAGGGATCGGGCCAGATTCATTTCGGAAAGTTTAAATTGGAATAATGTGATGATTACGGAGTAAATCTGACGGGATACCAATAAGGAGGTGCCAAGTGCAAAAGATGTCTCAATAAAGAGATGAAGGTGAAAGTAAATAACCGAAGTAAATAAGAATCAAATAATAAGAAGGATGTGATTGATAAAGAAAAGACTGGGAAAGCAACTATGGAATGAGAAGCAAGGAATGTTATGAATGGGTTTTCTAATGAATTCTCAGGATGACAACCGGATAGTGTCAATATTATAGTTATGAAAAAGCTAGTAACATGATATGGGATGTTAGTAATAATGATGTCAAGTGAGAAATCTAAGATTTAACATGAAAGGTTGAAGGATTTCCCGAATGTGAGTATCTCTAAGATTGAACAAGAGTATTTGTCCATAGAATAATGGGCAAAGCAGCAAGATATGTTGACACGTGAGATTGCGATCAAATAGTATTGGATATAATTATGATTAATTTCTTCTTTGATAAACCTCTATAGTTCAGAGGTAAATTCTGAGTATGATATTCTACAATCATGCAAGCTTTCTATAATCCTTTAGAACTCTTTTCTCTTCTTCTCTCTTATTCATCTTCTTTATGAATTGAGAAGAACAACCCTTTTAGGAGGGGAGGTACTGTTACGAGACTATCTGTCTATGTGATAGAAGTCTAAGTGGAATACCATAACTTGTTTAATTGCTTGTCAAGTACTAAAGGCTGGCCCCCTTCTGTACTAACTATGCAATATAACAAATGTTCAATTGATCATAGTGATCTCTCAATAAATCTTTCCACTTATCTATATTGATCGAGATTGCGAAGATTAAAGCGATTAGGAAATGCAGTACGAGCGAGGTTACCTCCGAATTCGTAGGGTGATAGTGATACCAATGTTACTGCAGGTATCAATAAGGATAAGACTGAGTAAGGGTATAACCCTGATAGTGAGTTGTACGAAAAGTAGCAACGTTGATGGAAAAAGGATACAGTATGGATTGTAGCACTAAAAGAAGTGCTGAGGAAGGGTAGAACGACTAAGAATTGACCGGGAAGCTAAAAAGTGAACGATAGGCAAACGACTCTTTGCTTCCTACCTGATTCCGGGACGGAATCCTTTTAAGGAGGGGAGACTGTAAGAACCCCAAATTTTGGATAAAATTAAAACTTTTCTTATTGTGGTTAAAGAGCACTAATGAATGGTGGTTTCAAAGAACAATGATTGTAATGAATGGATATGGCTTTGGACAATGATCCTGATGCATTGGTATATTGTCAGAATAGAGTAATTCGATGGTTGAGGACCTAGATAAGAATAATCTACCATCCAGGAAGGAGCTAATGGATCCTTGAAGGGAAATGAGTACGTGCATAGTGTTTCCCATACGTGCATAGTATTTCCCGTACGTGCATAGTGTTTCCCGTACGTGCATAGTGTTTCCTGTACGTGCATAGTAATTTGGTGGATGAATAGTGATTTTGTAAGTTGGAAAACTTTTCACGCCACCCTATGTACGGGACGTGATATGGATGTTTCGAAGTCATATTAGTAATACGCGGAGGAAATAAGTGAATGCAGAGACGATCGGAATTCAGAAATTCCAAATTCTTTTTCGGTATAATATTTGACCGGACAGTGGATTAAATATTATTATAATCCAAGAATTGAGATATTAACTTTGAGGATTTGATATTTTGGGATGTTATTATATTTGATTTAAGAATGAGGGTAGGAAACCACTGAGGCAGTGAAACAAGCGTTCTAGAAACCGCTAAAACGTTATAACGAGATTAATCAATAAAGCGAACGAATCCTAGATTACGGATTAAGTTTGTATCGAGATTAAATATCCTACATGGTCATCACGAGGATTATATTAAGGATTGGGGAAGGTATTATGAATATCGAGAAATTTCCCGATAAACCCTAGAGGTGAAACTACTTGGTTATTCCTACGAATGATCAATCGAAACGAGCAATAACCGGACACAGAATCAAGCAGAGAAAGCAATATACATACATGTGCTAATAGAAATATCTAGTAACCAACTTAGTTGCAAACTAACTAGCAAGTTACAAGCCAACAAGGTACTTAGCAAGCAACCATGCATAATCTAGCACATGTCCCTTGAAAATTACCTCATGCATGACATCTTACCTTTATTAAAGTAGCTTTAAGACTTAGATATTATCCTAGATGCATCAATAATACAATACCACCCAATAACCCAAGTAACAAAACAAGCCAAACATCACCACTCTCTTGAAAGAACCATTCGGCCCCTTTGGAAATTCCAAATCCAAAGTCCAAGCTCCCACCATCATTTGATCTTGTAATTTTTAAGGTGAGTCCTATAATTCAAGAAACTAATCTCCTAGAAATTTCAAGCCCAAATTCCTTTGTTTCCATTTTCAAAAAAATCAACAAAGAGGAGGGTGAATAGTGTTCTTATGAACTAACCTTTGATTTTTATGTTTCTTTTGATTGATCTAGCTAGCTTAAGGTCATCTAAGGATAGATCAAGGCTTACTAAGTCTATATCACACTCTAAGGAAGGTAAAAAGCTCAAAAACCCTTGGTATCATTTTGAGATTTTATGAGTTTTATGGATGATTTAGTGTTATTATGCTATGTTATGCTTAGATCTATGATTTTAGTTGATTATGGTTGTTGTTTGGATTGTGATTGATGAGATGGTTGAGATGAGTTGTTGATAGACTAGTCATGATGATTATCATGCGTTTGTTTGGTTGGATTGATCTTTGTTAGATCGAGATAAAGTGTAAAAACTTTGGAAAACGCGTAAACATAGCCGTTATAATGCCCGATTTTACAATATCATGTTTTGTATGCCATTTTTCACATCAAGACTCTACTGTCCAGAAACTTTTCTGCCATGTTAGGATAGCTTATGTTATAAGCTTCGTTTTGATATAAAGATCACGTGAAACGGACTTACGGTTTAGGAGTTACGGCCGGTTTACTAAAAGTATTTCGAAACCGTAACCGAGAATTCGTAACTGAAATTGAACCCTCGTAAAATATGTAAAGTCATGACGAATCTTGGTAACAAATACTAGAGGTAAAAAGGAAGGTGTGAAAGAAAGCCGTATGTCAAAAGGATCGTTTTTCGATTTATTAAAAATATTTGAGTCGAGGTTAAACGCGAACGAACCCCTAAAAGACGACTCTATTATAACTTCGGTAAAACACTTAGAAAACGGGCGATAAAACTCGGAGTATAATATTGGTTCGTAACGATCGACCTTAGAACTTGAATGACTTAAGTATGTCCCAAGTGTAAGTACAGTGACATGTCGTATTAACGAACGAATGTCGGGTCGGATCAATGATAAAAGGAATCCACAAAAAGGGGTATAACGAGATAACTCGAGAACGTGTTTCGATTTAAGTATAACTTAACTTTTAAAATGTTAAGTGATTAATCCCGAAAGCCTTGGCTATTTATAGATCACCAAGCTGACCCGGGACCCGCTACCACTACCCCTTACCGTACTCGACTACCAGGCAAGTTTCAATTCCCTTCTTTTAGGCTGTTGTTGTGATTGAATATATATATATATATGTTTTCTGTTATACATATGCCATAGCATGCATGCCTACTTTCAAGTTATATCGTTATGCTTGTTCCCTGATTGTTTATTGGCTTATAAATTAGATAGCTAACGTATCAATTATAAGCCGGTTATTGTAAGACCCTCATAGAAGGGCGTATCCATCTTATTCATCAAATATAGACCGGGAGTCAATATTTCTTGACGTATCGAGATTACCTCGAAAGAAAATATCTAAGTAAATATTTTTCATTATTCGGGCGACGAATATTATTTGAATATTCGTTCGAGATTATTTATTTAACGATCCCTACTTCAAATAATTATTTGAACGTAACTATTCCACGAATAATATTTTTTTTAATATTCATTCAGAGTCGAATTATTTATCGATTATTATTTCGAATGTTCTTCTAAAGGTTGGACTACTAAACGAATATTATTTGGATATTCATTTTAAATATTATTCATTAAATGAATATTACTTTTGAATATTCATTTAAGATAGTAATTACCTGATGAATATTATTTTAATGTTCATCTGAAGCTTGATTTATTTATCGAGTCTTATCTCGAATATTCCTTTAAAGCTCGGATTACTAAATGAATATTACTTGATATTCATTTAGAATATTATTCATTAAATGAATATTACTTTTTCAATATTCATTTAAATTCCTAATTAATTATGAATATTATTTTGAATATTCATCTAGGGTTCTATTTAATCATCGAATATTATTTTAAATATTTTAAATATTCCTTTCAGGTCTTATTAATTAATGAATATTATTTTGAATATTCATTTGAATATTTAATTATGCAATAAATATTCTCTCGATATTTCTTCAAGGATTATTTGAGAAATACTCTGATTAAAGGTATTCTTTTACATTCCTAAATATTCTGTAAAATATTTTAATTCAATAAATATTTTCTGAATATTTATTCCATACTTAGAATAACCTCGATAAGGTTTATCTTCTTCGATTATTACAGAAAATATTTCGGAGTCATATTGTTATTAAGCATATATCAAGAAAGGTTCTCAGACATCATTCTTCTTTGAGTCTATCTCCCTAATAATAAGGGAACCTTACTTGGAAAATGTTATTTATCTTGTCGACTTCCCGGTCATAAAGTATTCTCTTCACTCGCAACTCGGGTGCTATTGACTTATTAAGTCGTTGGTTACCTTCTCATCTTTCGAGGGGTAAGATTGTTGGAACAAGTTGATATTCGTTACCAAGCAATAGCTTGGAAGTTATTGGTGAATTTTCCTTTCCAACTAGATACGACTACTTTGTGGAGTCTTATCAACAAGTATTATACTTGGGGAAAGGGGGACGAACGTTACATTCAGAATCATGAATTCTATTTGAACTAGGAGTCGTGTAAGAGGCCGAGTAGCGCCGGTCCATCCCCTTTGGCCCAACCGTTGGCCGGGGAGAGCTAGTAAGGCGGTATACAAGTAAAGCCGTCAGTTCTTCCTTCTACCGGTAGTAAATCTAATTTGAGCTGTACGATCTCGACTGATCATCAAGATTGGAACAGCGGGCGCGGTGAATACTCCATCATTGGTTCATCATCCAAACTTATTTATTTCCTGCAACATGATTATTGTTGGCAGAGCTGGAAAAGTGTTCATAACTGGAATTGCAATCTTTTCATGCAAGTTCCTCTTTTAATGACAATGAGAATATCTCGCTTACTTTTGATGTAGCAGATATTTCTACAAACAAATACTTTGAGTTACCTAGTAACTTCAACCTTTATATTATACTGGCAATAACTTCATTAATGCATGGCATATGATTTCAAAGGATATTTTGAACTGCTGTATATATGTATCACTGTTCAGTTATATTATTGTTGGTGGGCTTTCGCTCACCCTTGCTTTGTTCATATTATATCACAACAACAGCTAGACCAGATGACTCGCACAAGGCGCACTCGACGCGGGCGAGGACGATGAGACTACCAGAGCTGAAGAAGAAGCTATTGGTAGGATATATTTATTCTTTCCGTACGAAGTATATGGTCTAGTATGACTTATGTAAATGGATGGCAAAGAGTATGTATTTATATTGAAATTCTTTTGGATTGTAAGAACTCGTAATGTGATTAATAAAAATTTGATTGTTACTCTGATTTCATCTCTGGGACTATAACGGGTGTGTTTTACATTATTGTGTTGGGTCATAGAGATGTAATTTATTTTATGTTAAGGAAAGTTCAAGTGTTGTGGACAGAATTGGAAACCGTAACGACCGGATCCCGGACCCCGGATCTGGGGGTGTTACATATTTGGACATCTGAACCACTTTAGAATGAAAGAGAATTCCGTTATCTTCGCGTGAACTGTAAGATCATCCAAAACGGACTTATAGAACTCAAGATATGGCCCAAACAGTGAATCAGAATTTTCAGGATAAAAATTCGGAATTTCCAGCAAAGACACCACGCCGCAGCGCGCTCTCCAGGCCGCAGCGCATCCTGGTCACTGTTCACTTTTGCAGAAAATCTTCTCCTCTTCGCGTGAGCTGTAAGATCGTCAGAATCGGACTTGTAGAACTCCAGATATGGCCAAAACAGTGTAGACTGCGCAGCCGACCCGGAAAATCCGAATTTTAATCAAATTAACCTCCAACTCTCTTAGCTCTGCAAAACTCAATGAAAACACATTAAACACACCACATACTTGAGGCCAAGTAATCAATTTAAGCTGATATGGAATGCTTTAAGTGGATATAAAATCCACTTATCACACCCCCAAACTTAAACCGATGCTTGTCGTCAAGCATAAACAACTAACATTAACTAGTATTGTAAAATTCGTAATTTTTGTAAAACTTAAAATTATTGTAAGTAGATAAATAAATATAATATTTGAATTATTATTATGTTTCTTGTATCTTTATGTTTAAGGATACATCAATTGTTATGTTAAGATAATTTTGTTTTTATAAAGGATCACTTATATATTAGAGTCTTTAATTATCATTAGATATTAGATAAGTACTACAACAAATGAGATTAGCATTAGGCTAATCACGTAACAAAATCTAAGATATCTCTATACATCTATATAAGGACCCCTAGAAATAAAAATAAAACTCGTACAGAACTACATATCTCATCAACTGAGCAGGTATGCGACACACTTTCGTTGGATGTGTATAATTATTATGTGCTCTCCTGTATGGTTTCGTACTAATTTAGAAAAGGTTCTATTTTATATGCATTTATGTGTTCATTTGTGCAAGCATTCAAAGTATATATCATTGACTGCTTAGTGCTTGCAATGCCTTCCACTCAAGTCTTACATGCTTCTAATTGTATGAATCTATTTATGCTCTATTAATTTGTTTTACAATAAATCGTTGTAGCTTATTTTTCATGTATGGATTTTAAATTTATATCCATTATGGAAGTTAATTTGCAATATTTTATGTTCTCGAAATTGTTGTTCATAAAGTCATATTAGGATATTTTAATTATTGTTAATTAATTATTTGTTCAGATTAAGGTACAAGGGGCCGATTTTTTTTTTTTTTAATTTAATTCGTTTCTTTTGTGTGTACATGGAGCAAATGGTTGATTTGGTAGTTGGTACCTAGGTTGTAGAGATTTAAGTCTATTATTTTATTATTATGTTCATCCTGCCTTGCCATGATTTTAAATACAATTTTGGCATATATTTGGTCTTGAAATTGTCTGGTAAATTACATGCTTTCTTATGAGTCTTTGTTAGTGTAAGTATTGATTTAATAAGTTAATTAGATAATGCATGTACATGTGTGTAGTGATGGGAGGGGTTTAAAGAGTTACAATAAAAGGAGAAAATGAACTTTCTGTAAGTTTACACCTTAAATGTTAGAGTCAGTATACGTCATGTTGGGCCGTTAAATCCCATTTATTTTTCTTTTTGCATGATTATGTGGTTGGAGTCTCTGATTTAATCTGCTTTTGAACTAACATGCATGGACATATTTAATATAGCTTTTAAGTTATGCATGTTTAGACATGTGCATGTACTGCTAATAGTAGATAAGTGACTATATGACATGATTCTTAATTTCTAATCAGTTGTTAATCATATTATGATTTAGGATTTATTCGTGCAATTATTTTCAGTGTTCAGTCTACTTTGAGGTAAGTTAACTTTTCGTGCTTTCCGGTATATTTTTTTTTAAACTGTTTTAATATTTGAAATGTTTTTAAATGTTTTATATTTATAATATTTTGGTACGAAAATTTGGATCAAGTATGAATTTTTAGATATAAGAATTCCCAGCTAGCTATGATTTATGAACCCGTTATGAATTGCGTATAGTTCCGGAACTAGCCTATGATACCTTACTAGGGCGTGTTTTTTTTATGATGCCTTCGGGAGTGCACACTTTATGATACCTTAGTAAGGAGCGCATTATTGACACCTATGAACCTATGATACTGTGTCACCAGGTATTTGTGACCTTAGCGAACTGTGGAATTTATTATACGTTTTTGGATTTTGATTCTGAAATTGTGATTTACGAATTATGAAATTGTGAACTTTGATTTATGGAATTTATGAAATATTTTTGTAAACTTACTTGATCCACTGGTTAGTTCGATTAGTTTTCATGCTGGGTTGTGTAGCTCATTATTTATGAATTTTCAGGTACTAGCTGCGAGTATGGCATTTGGATTGGATTAGAGTCGAACCAGTGTCACTTAATAATGTTCTAGTTTCTAGATGTTTTATTTGAGGAGTTGCGTCTCTATGGATTTTGGTTTTACATTGGATTATTTTATGTAGTACCATTTTTGGATTTTAGAATATTTTTACGATATTTTGGGATTTCATTTTATGAGTTTATTAAATTTGAATTTTGTTCGATAATCTGATTGATTGGTAATAGTCCGAAAAGTCGGGCTGTTACAAGTACCACTTCCGTAGGTGATCACGGTTGCATTTGGCATATGCAACAAGCCCTTTAAACCCCTAGGTAGCCCTAATGGACGAGTAAGGTCTCGTGAGGGCCTATAGTGAATGTACCCACAAAATCCATTTAACTAAACAATGCAAACACAATGCAATGCATGAATACAACTATTATGAAAATGCAAATGATTTACTACTAATACATTACCACACCTTCAAATCCTCTCATGTCATTTCAACTTAAGAATCAAAGTAATAATGCAATGTCTTGGTATCGAAAGTGCAAGCATTCACATAGTCTACTCAATGAACATGCATAAGTTCTCAAAAGTCCATGTCAAGTGTAAGAATAATTTAGTAACCATGCTAAGCCTACAAGAGTACATCTTTGAGACAAAACTCGGGATCTCATACGCAAAAAACAAGAAAACACTCACAATCCACTCACAAAAGAATATTCACTCAAGAACAAGGGTAAGTGTATCACTCAATTCCAACAAAATCATAAGCATGCTTGACATTTGGTATCAATCTAACTCTTAACACAACATACATCAATGACGATAATCAAAAGGTCTTTAATTGGGTTGTAACGGGGCTAGGGACAAGGTATGTCAAATAAGCCAAATCAGGTGAAGTGTCAAAAGCTAGTAGGAACTATAATGAATCATACACAACACCCTATTTCCCCCACATAATTTATTATTTTTCTTCCAACAAAAACACTCGACTAGTCGACTAAAGTAGGATCACAACAAACACAAATATGCTCTTGATTTGCCGAAAATAAACAATTTAATATCGCAAGCGCACGATCATCGTTTTAGTATTTGAAATTCGATCCACAGGGAATTATTATTTTCACAATCCTTAATAATTAATTTAGGCGAACTAGAGAATTAAATTTTGAGAAGGATTGATTTTAACTAACAAATACCACTGTTGTAAAATAAATACGAGACGAAATAATGCAAAAACAGAAAACTACGAGCTAATAACATCATTTTGTAAAAAACAAGAGTGGACAAGAGTAATGATTAGCTAATAAATAAAATAATTATTAAATGATTGAGTTAATGATTAATTATGAAGCTAGGGAATAGGCAATAACTAAACAATGTACTAACATCTAAAATTTGTTACGGGTAAACTAATGACAACTTGGGCCAGAAACATGGGCCTAATTATTTATCCTACTCATTAACATAAAAGTGAGCTAGAAAAGGAACATGGTCCTAAAACAAAAATGGGCCACCTAAACTAAGCAAAATTAACATGACAAAGTAAACAAAACAATAACCAAGACATGAATTTGGCGGGCAAAAAGTGACAAAAATAAAAGTAAAAATAGCTGAAAATGAAAGGAAGGAGACAATAATAAAAAGTAAATGAACTCGTAAACAGGACTCAGCCTTCATAAACTTGTAAACTCATAAACCATACACAAAAGAATAAAAGGGAACTTATAAACTTGTAATTCGAAGAAGAAAAAAAATAAAAAATAATAAAAGAAAAAAGAAAAAAAAGGAGAGGCTGGGCTCGTTGGAATCGAAGAAGAAAAGGGGAGGGAGAAAAAGAAATGGAACTCTAGCTGGGTTTATTCGAAGAAAACAAAAGGAATGAAGAGTAGTAGTTTGCTGCTGGGTTTGGAAACTAGAAAATGAGGAAAAAAAATGACATGCTTCGAATTAACAAAATAATGAAGGAGAAAATACATAAAAAAATTACGTATTAAAATAAAATGTTTACAAGAGCTGCAAGAAAATTAACTACAATTTATTTAGGAGTGCTAATACTAAGGGTTTCTAATCCTAAAAATGGGTTCTAATCCTAATTCTAAGTTTGGGTTGTGTTTTTACAAGAGAAAAATGAGGTATTTATAGGAAATAAATTGGTTGGTGTGGATTAATCCCCACCATTCATTTTTGTTTGGTGTGGTTCAATCCTAGCCATCCATTCAGTTTTGCACCAAACCCCCTTCTCTTTCCTTTTCTTCTATTTTGGTCCTTCTTCTTCTTCTTTTTCTCTTCTTTGACCTTTATTTATTTATTTTGTCATTTCTTCATTTTTTCTCGAATTTCCTGAAATGTAACAAAATAATTTATTAAAATACGAATTCAAACAATAAATAGGTAATAAAAATATGCAAAATTATGCACTTATCAGCTCTCATAATATTTTTTCCCTTTTTCTTTCTTTTTCTTTCTTTTTTTTTTCTTTTTTTCGAGAGCTAAATAAAGCAATAATATAAACAATAACAATGATCCCACGATTTTATTACACATGCCGACTATCAAGTAAATAACCAAACCCAATTTTCAATATTTCCCCCAAAATTATGACAAAAAAAACCCCTACTTGCACACCTTATTACTCCCTTAAGCACTCTACTAGCCTTTGACAATGTGGGTTCAAATTAATGTAAGGCCAATACAAGAAAAAGGCCTATGCAAGTAATGTGGTATGTCACCGAAAAAATAGAATTAAGCTCAAAGGGTTAACTAATTAATCATGTAAATATGGTGTGGTAATATGGGAAATATACATGGTTATTCCTATATGCCTTTATCATTTTAATCGTCAAATAATGTCATGCGTTTCAAGAAAGACCTCAAACAACTGCTAGCAATGCAAACAATCCGTGGACACTCAAGCAAATGAATAAAATTGCAACAAATATGCAATAAAGCTCAAAAGCTCACTCGGTGCAGGGAAAAACATACTCAATCCCAAGCAAAAATCTCTCTAATGCACCTACTTGTATTCAAAGCATGCAAACTAAATCAACTTGCACATATTCATGTCCTTCTAATTACTCACAACATTCAATAAGTCTACTAGCTTCAACTTATTAGTGTATGTGTGTGCACAAGAACAAAGCATATCACTTCTCAATCAAAAGCGTCAACAACACAAAATTCCTATCCAGCATGGGTGCAAATGCAAACTATTATGGACTCACATGATAATAACACGAACAAAACATGCATGAATTACAACTAAAATGCAAATCATGATATCCTACATGACACATAACTACTATAAACAACTACATATCTACTACTCATCCCTCGAACCAGTGACGGAGGCAGGGGGTCCAGAGGGGTCCCTGGCCCCCCCTAAGATTCATAATAACAATGTTGTAGTATACATTTTGTATTGATTGTTTCTGTTGTTCAGCTGGTAACCAGTCACGTGTTTCATCCCAAAACCCAGGGTTCAACTCCTGGCGAACTCTATAATCCTCCAGTTTTTTCTTTTTGGCTTTCAACTTCTATATTTTTCACATGTTTTTATAAATTATAAACACAACTGGCCATTATTCTAGTAATTTAATTGTCGACAACAATGTAATATGAGTTAAATTTAGATTATTTTTTTGGTTTTCAATTTATTTATAACTAAAATTAAAATTTTAAATTTATAGTATAAAATCGGGCCCCCCGAAAAAAAAATTCTGCCTCCGTCACTATTTCGAACCACCCCCAAACTGGAAATATTCAATGTCCGCATTGAATGAAAGTAAATAGGAGGGATAGTAGGAAACGTACCTAATCATCGAAACACATGGGTTGCCTCCCACGAAGTGCTTTTGTTTAAAGTCTTTAGCTAGACATGGCAATGGCTTTTCTATTGAAAATTTCTACACTGTATCTCTATATGGCCATTTAACTATCTTTTTCGGGGCTATATCCTTGACGACAAGTTTCCGCCTTATTTGCTCCTCAAAAGTGTTCGTAACATTGTTCTTTTCACTACCTGACAAGTTAGCAACAATAATAATAGGCAAAGTAGATGATTGACCCAAATATACATACCTTAGCTAATCTGATGGTTTAAACTCGAGTCTGGAAGTTTCTTCAACATGATGATTTTCATTATTAACCACCAAAGACTGAGCAAGAGTGGAAATAGACGGATTAGGAACGAAAGTGGGTAGTTCACCAACATAAGTCTTCACAACTGACTTAGGATCAAAAGAACTCTCCTCAAGTTGGATTTCATGCTTAGAACAAATGACCTTCAATTCCTCTAACATCTCATCAGAAGTAAAATTCCTATACAACTCATGAAGATCCTCATTACCCTCAATCAAAACATCTTCCTCAAGAAAAGACTCAATTGCACTATCCTCAAGATTTGACCATGGAACCACCTCATCAACCCGCACCTTAGAATCCCAAAGATCAGCCAAGCCTAGTGACTCACACTCTTCCTCCTCATCACTATCCACCACAGATTCTGAAAAAACAGAATTTTCTTCTTTTTCTGTAGGATCCTGATCATGAATTCCTTCTTCATCCTCAATTGTTGAATTCTGATCGTTCGTGACTTTTCCAGATCTGAGTGTTATGGCCTTAACCTGCTCCATGCCATCTTGTTTTCCTGGATTTACCTCTGTGGCACTAGGAAGAACTCCCTGCGGTCCGTTGAGAAATGCACTTGCAAATTGCCCAATCTGATTCTCCAATGTCTTGAGAGATACCGCCTGACTTTTAATCATCAACCTCAATTCATCCAATTCAGATTTTTCATTCGAAGATTGACCATCATCCCCATGAAACTGTTGCTGCAGAAAATCTTGATTGTTGCTCCAGCCGAAATTGGAATGATAGGTGGCTGGAGCTGGTTGCGAAGGTTGCTGGAAGTTGCTCACAAACTGTGCTGATTCAGAAGATATGGCACATTGACTCGTCTCATGTGCGCCCTCACATAGTGTAACGCCCCAACTTCCAAATACTGAAAATATACTTTTTAAAATAAAATAGACTTTGATACAGGGGAATTTTATAAAATTTTGGCATGAAATATTCGTAAATCGGACTATCCACCTGTATTACAATCCAAACCAAATTCCAATTAACAATTACAAAATAGTTTTATACACCAACGATTCCTCACCGAGGATCGATTTCCAGGTTATGGTATGAAACAAGAAACTAAACTATACAAATTATTAAAATTTCTTTCACTACCCTGAATACAATTTAATATACTGTCTAATCTGAAGCTTAATTCCAATCCGTGCTTACCCGCTTTGACTTCGAGATCTATCCTGTATAGGCTGCCTCATTGCTCTCCTATGATTTGTAAGATGTAGACATCCACCCTTAATCCTAACTGAAAGGTTAGGGAAAATAAAGCAAGAGTGAGCCAACAACGCTCAGCAAATTAATAATATAGTGAAACAATAACATTTCAATGGTTCATTGATGAAGAATATCAATGACCAACTTATCATAAGAGAATAATTCAATTATCATCATGGAACAAGGCTTTTCACTTTCCTTCAGTCATAGCTTTCCAATCAGAACATTCTTTTCATTAAAACTGTTTTATCATTGAACATACCTTTCATGAACCTTTTCAAAAACATTTAAGTTGATTGGAGTTTTTTCCACGATTCCGGACAATACGGGTGATCAGCCACGTAAAGTCCCCCTTTCCTTTGAAATTGGGTTCCCAATTAGGCAACACATTGGCCCTTAATGCTGGACTAGGACCACCCTAGCCTCTTACGCTAAATAAAAGTGCTGGACTAGGACCACCCTAGCCTCTTACGCTTTTCCAATTTATAAACAAATTTATTATTAATAATTTAAAACATTTCACTTTTCAGTCCTTAAACTCACTGATAACAGATCAGCCCAGTATAAGGAATTTTTAAAAACATCTTTAATTAATTAAGCCATTCTCATTTTCAATTATATAAGACTGAGGGTCAGGGAAGCAATTGATATGAGATATTATAAACAGCAAAGCAAAAAGATTGAACTAAGCAGGGTATAGTTCAGCAAAACAGAATCATATATCAACAAGGAACATGATAAATTAAATAACTAAGCAATTATTTAGATTCTAGAAATGGAACAACAATTATAAAGAAAGCAGGGAATAAAGAAAATTCGAAGTTCAACAGATGGTTTAAGTTACTGCACTGGCTAACCACTTATTTCAAGGATTATCAATTTATGAAAGTAGCTGTAAAGTTTGATCAACCAGAATAGATTTGAATAGATTAAAATGAAGATTTAAGAAATTCTAAATTACTAAAGGTCTCACTCCTGTCGGCTAAGCACTCATAAGCTTTAGCTGCCAGAACCGGCATGACAATAATGAGTTTGAATAATTAAGAAGATCTCAATTCATTCTCGGTTTTAACCGTCACTGAGCAACACATGCCTCAACAACAGAATAAACCTCGAATTAGTTTACAATAATTTGAAGAAAATGCTCTTTGAAAAATATTAGTAAAAACGAGGAATATTAAAATAAATTAATTTTAAAAGAATTCAACACCTGAACAATAGGAGATGAACATAAACAATGATAGAATAATTTGAGAATGAGTGTTTGTAATTTAATAAAAGAAGAATGTCACTAGAATAAAAATGAAAGGTATATACACTAGCAAAATGATTTGAAATAAACATCGTATAATTAACAGAACAGGTTTACATTATTCAGAATAAATATGAAGAGTATAATGGCTAGCAAGAAAGGATTTCGAAAGAACAATTAAATAACACAAAAGGTTTCACATCACTTGAACAATAAGTGAGGTATAGTAAACTTGCCTCAATACATGAAGTTTCCAATTCCAATGTCTCGATTCTTTACTCACTTTACATCAGCCTCTACTTTTTTATACGTTGACCTTTATTCGATCACACGCCCGTCTTTCTTTTATCACTTGTCAGTCTCTACCCGAGCACACTTGTCAACTCCGGTAATTCTTTCTTCTCGAGATTTTCCCTCCATTCTTGTATTAGCCCTTAACCGGCCTCTCACTCGTACCTACATAAAGGTAAAGTACTATTTTAGTACCCTTATAACCTTAATCGTCTAATCTCTACACTACCCAAACGTTTCCTATAATGCTTTACAACTTAACACATATAGCACATACTGATTATATTTCTTAAAATAGTACTGTATAACCATGTAAACCACATAGGCACTTAACACGTATTATCCACTTACACTGATACTTTATAATAAACATATAACATTGATATACAAGTTATTTTTATTGAAATACTATAAGAATTATAAAATAATTCTAGCGAAAATTTGACAGCACCTCCTTTATATTATCACACTGCCTGTCGGAATACAACCGACCCAAACAATCAATCCTTTACTTTCAATCACATATTAAATAACTAACTCAATATTCAATAATTATCACCTAACAATTATCCAGCACAACATCGCATCAAACTTGTACAAATTTCGAACCCACATAAATATACTATGTAATCGTCATCCAAGCCAAGATAGTACTTTAATCAATCCAAGATAAAATCCTTAATACATTATAATTTCGAGTGAAATCTACAACCATTATTTTGCAAAACTAATCACATAAGTCGAACTACAACATTCAAATTTATATCATTTCCATTAATATCTTAAAATTCGATTATCAAGACCCAAGAATCCAAAATTTTCGAATTAGAACCCCAAAATTATTTTAATGAAACAAACTACACACACAAGTACAATTCTTTCTTTTTCCAGCTTCTGAACTCTTTTTCTCCCTCATCCTTTTTTTCTCTTGGTCTTTATCCATAATATTGCAACACACATACAGTCATTTACTCATAGACACTGTCACGACACACCCACACGCTATACTACACTCAAACACAGGACACACCACACTCTTGTATGTTCGCACTCCTGGACATAAATTACACGCACACCTGATCACGACACACACACATAAGTTCACTCCCTTTTTTTTTGTTTTCCTTTTACTCTATCGCCCTCCTTCAATTTCCATCTATGTCTCGGCCTCTGCCCTCTTCTTAATCATGCGACCCCCAAACAACCATCACAAAAACCACCACAATTCATTCCTTTCCAAATTTTACTTCACAACAACTAAAATCATCTTATACATAAGGATTAAAGAAGCTACAATCATTATAAACTTACGACAAATATAAATCATTTAACTAATATAGAACCATTATCCAATACTAAAATTACATTTATCAACATAATTAATCATCCAAACATCATTTACACTCCGTAAAAGTCAATACCCATCAAATTACTATCTAAAAATCAAGTATCAACATACAAATTGGTGACATACAATCACTTTGACACTAGTTTTACTTGAAATATATACATACACAACATACATACACACATATACCGACAACTGCTCACCCACATACGTAAAGCTGCAGTAGAGAGGGGAACATAGGGAAAAAGGATGGAGAGATTACGAGAGAGGGTAAAGAGAGAGATAATCGGGAGAGTGAGGAGAGATTTCGAGAGATTGAGAATGTTCAAGAGAAAAGAAAGAGCAGGGGGGTGTCTCGGGCATTCTAGAATAACCAGGGGAAGGGGTGGGTTTTTATTGATAAAACAAAAAAAATTTTGTTTGGTTTTTTTTTTTCAATCTAAATACCATTTATATAATTATTTAAAGCTGGGTATTACTGAAAATAATTTTTAAAATTTTAAAATAAATATCATGAAAATATCTTCTCCACCATATTTTTAAAATAATTTTAGGATCAAAAATGAATTTTATATGAATTTTACAAGTATAAATCTTTAAAACAATTTATAAAATCATTTTAAAATACTTAAAGACTGAGAATAATATTTCCAAAAATCTTAAAAACTAAATAAATATGTAAATGTAATAGTACAAAAATTTTGTGATTTTTTTTTAGCGACTCCAGTGATTTTATAAAATTCATAGAAGATGAATAAAACTTGTTTTTGGCATGTTTATTCACAAAATGCAAAATAATTCATAACATCATTTTAAAATCTCTAGAGGCTAAAAATAATTCCTCTAATATTTTTAAAAATCATTTAAATATGCAAAGATAATAATGTAAGATATTTTTACTAACTCCGATGATTTTATAAAATTCCCTAAAACTAACTATTGCATGTTTTAAATAGATTTAATTATCATAGAAAAGGCAACTAAAATACATGGATACTCCTTAACACATACAAATCATATATAAACCTTTAAACATGATATCCCACATATTTGATTTTCACAACAATAGTTACACAATAGAATATACAATTAACATTAATACAAAAATTTTAAAATACACGATTTTTCTAAGGCGTTATACATAGCTCACCACCACTAGCAACTTGAGGCACCCCAGGCTTTGACATAAAATCCAATTTCTTATTAAGTGCCTCTAGCTGAGCTGTTAGAGCTGTGACTGTATTAACTTCCAAAATTCCTGCTAATTTGCCTTGTGATAATCTCTGAGTTGGATTCTGGTATTCATTCGCAGCCATCATCTCAATTAGCTCATAAGCTTCCGCATAGCTCTTAGCCCATAAAGCTCCACCTGATGCTGCATCTAGCATGGGTCTTGACTGTGCACCCAAGCCATTATAAAAGCAGTTAATCACCATCCAATCAGGCATCCCATGATGTGGACACTTCCTTATCATCTCCTTATATCGCTCCCAAGCCTCGCACAAAGATTCTTCAGACTGCTGTGAAAATTGAGTAATAGCGTTCCAGATTGCTGCGGTCTTTGCCATGGGAAAAAAATTAGTGAGAAATCTCTAAGCAAGATCCTCCCATGTCAAAATAGAACCTGCTGGTAGAGAGTGCAACCAGCCCTTAGCTTTATCCCTAAAAGAGAATGGGAAAAGTCTCAATTTGATAGCATCTTCCGACACCCCGTTGATCTTGAAAGTGTCGCAGATCTCAATGAAATTCCGGATGTGCATGTTAGGATCTTCAATCGGAGCACCCCCAAACTGAACCGAATTCTGCACCATCCGAATTATGCTAGGCTTGATTTCGAAAGTATTAGCTGCAATAGCTGGCCTGACAATGCTAAATTGGACGTCATTGATCTTTGGTTGAGAATAATACATCAATGCTTTCGCTGCTGCTGGTTCTCCCATTGCTACCTGAAACACATAGAACTAAACAACTATGTAAGAAACAATCCGAGTCAATGAACTCTAACGACCACTGATGACAAGCACATAAACTAAAAATAAAACACTGATGATCCCCGGCAGCGGCGCCAAAAACTTGTTAACACTAAATCACGCAAGCGTACGTGGTCAAAAGTAATATATGAATAAGTCAAGTTCGTTCCCACAGAGATCTGGTTGGGTTTCAATTCAGTTCATGCACCTATGCAACAATGTATGGTTTTTATTCACTGCTAAGACAATTAACAAGATTGGGTTTAGATTAACTATAATTAACTAAGAAACAAATTAACGAAACTAAGAATTAACTAACTAACGAGAATTGGAATCGAATTACTTATGCAAGAGAAAACATGGGATCCTAACTTCATTAAATACTTTGCTTAGATCTGACGCCTTTAATCACTATATGCAATGGTTATGATATCTGATCGGACAACACGAAACAAGTATAAGCTACCTCTCGGTATACTAACACCAAACTACTCATACATCCACAAAAGAGATAGAAGATGAATAGACACCAATTATGTTTAGACCCTATATCTCTATAAGATTTGAAAACATAACGGTTTAAGCACAAGTTATCCATATTGATCACATAGGGCAGCATAATATCTCTATTTACGCTACAAATCATGATGTTAAAACATCAACCTATCCTATGCTAGCATGGCAAGTTCTAAATCTCAAGATCCACTCTCGTTTCGCAAGAGATTAACAATTCAATTTAGATGTTAGCTACGCATCTAAAAGCATTAAGAATAACCATACAAGGATATCAAATATACATCACACACAGATCTTTAAAGCGTCAAAAATAATAAAGCTCCATAAATAAATCCGTTAGAATCCCATGACAACGATTAGCTCATAATCGAACCTCTCGTCATCATGGGATCTGATGAAACCATGATAAAAACAAAGTATGAAAAGATACAAATAAACCTAAGTAATTGATATGTAATGATGTCTTTTTTTTTTACATCTTGGGTTTGAACACTTTGATTTTCCGATTTCTTGATTGAACCACTGTTTTTGGTTAGAAACTTGTTCTTCTTGAAGAACACAAGTTTTTGCAGAGAATAATCACTCAAACCCGCTCTGATACCATGTTGAATTGTATATTAATATTATAGAGTGTTTACAGAAGAAGTAGAGATTGTATATAATTTGTGTTATCTTCAGTTGATCTAATTACATGAACAAGGATCCTATATATAGAACAAGTGTTAAACAAAGTCTATACTAGAGGCATCAAAGTCTATGGACGGTGCCAAACTTGTGCCAACCTTGCTGACAATTTTGACAATAAGTTTAAATATTTTAATCATAATCATATCATGAATGATTAAGCCCAATATACCTCTTTATCTAGTCTCTGCAATAACTGTTCACATGCTTTTTCTTGATGCACACATGATCCATTTAAATCAATTATGACACAACCTATTCCAGTTTTTGGGAGGTTTACTCATATGGCATTTGATATATAAGATGTCTACCATTGCCTTCTGACTCATATCTTAGCTCCATACTTTGCGACAAATCTGTGCAACTACTAACTAGCACCTTTAGTTGTTGTACAATGTCATATGAGTCTAGCACAACACTGGTGTTCTCAATTTAATTTGCGATATATCATTTCATTCCATTCTCACCAACTTCACGGAGCATATGTGGATTTTACTAATTTTTGAACGTCATTTTCTTCTTTTCAAAGAATCCATGGCTAGCTTAATCTATCTATTAGTAGCATTCATCGATGTACTTCCAACTCACTAGTACAAAACTGGTTTTTTACGTCGGTTAAATAGGTCTTATACGTCGATTAAATGGTGACGTATAAAGTCACGAGTCTTTTATGTTGGTTAAAAGGGCGACGTAACATATACGTCGATTAAAAAGACAACGTAGTAGGTAGGATATACGTCGGTTAAAAAGGTGATGTAATAGGTAGAATATACGTCGGTTAAAAAGGCAACGTAATAGGTAGTATATACGTCGGTTAATATGCGACGTATAAAATTCAAAAGATGATGTATATTGTTATAAGAAAACAAAAAAAATATTCTTATTATTTCTAACACCCAAATAACGGTTGAACAATCAAAACCAAAATTTTGGCTTAACTAACATTCGGAGGTCAACTAGTGCTTCAGTCTCCCTAGTCCTTCCCTACGATTCTTGAGATTATATTTGTCCTTTTGCTTCATGTGAATTAATATGGACTTACCAGCAAGCTACATTTGGAGAAATTCGCATGTTTCAAAATTTGAGGTTTAAGGTAATGGTATTTTAGTCGGAGAATCCAGATTAAAAGTTGGTACTTACAGGATTGAGCAATGCACCGACATTTTTTTCATCGTCACTCTACCAAATAAATCATTGAAAATGTTAGTTTTCCCAAATGAAGGTAATCTTCCTAATATAACTAATATTAGGATGAAACATAGCTTGCATAAGTATGTGTCCTCAGAATAAAAATTTGTTATATTATCATATAACCATGTCATATATTATTTGGTAAAAATTTTGAAAAAAAGTTTTGCCAAATGTGACAACCCAGGTCAAATTCCGAGCCTTTTCGAAAATTGGGTCGAGTCCCGATATCGAATCCGAAATAAGCCAAAGCATACTGGCCCAATTGCAGCCAACTTGGGTAGTCCACAAGCCCACCACAGGCCTCCAAAAGATCATGATTTGTTTGTGCAATTAGTAGTAGTATTTTACCTTATAAACTGAACTGAAGTCCCAAATCTGCTCGATGTGGGACTGGGGTGTTACAAACTCCCCCACTTAAACTCCTGACGTCCTCGTCAGGCCTGAACTGATATCCCATAGGCCCAACATCGTTCCTCCCTAGTCATTGTGGGATAATACCGGCTGGCTTCGTGTCCCCACCTCCGGATCTCTGTCCATTGTGGGATAATACCACCAGCCTTCGTGTCCCCACCTCCGGCAACTTGACGAATCAAGCTTTCGAGAGTCTGCTCTGATACCATATGTGACAACCCACGTCAAATCCCGAACCTTTTTCGAAAATCGGGTCGAGTCCCCATATCGAATCCGAAATAAGCCAAAGCATACTGGCCTAATTGCAGCCAACTTGGATAGTCCACAAGCCCACCACAGACCCCCCAAAAGATCATGATTTGTTGGTGCAATTAATAGTAGTACTTTACCTTATAAACTGACCTGAAGTCCCAAATCTGCTTGATGTGGGACTGGGGTGTTACACCAGACCTGGGATTTACTCATACATCATATCATATCAACTCAGATTTTGGAAACAATTTTGGTTATATTCATTTCTCATATCCGTTAATTAGCTATTTGTAAGATATGCCATAAAACATGGGATTTAATTTCAATTATTAATCATTTCTTATAGTTGAATTTCAATAGTTAAATAAAATCTGGACCGATTTTGAAAATTGATGGTTGATATGTTTTTTTGGTGTAAATGCTGATGGTTAAAATAGAATTAAATCAATTTTGATCTGAACTGAATGACCAATTCGAACATAGAATCTGGAATTTCTTTAATTTAGATCGGACAACTATCATTGATTAGAAGTTTGTGGGCTGGATTTTATCTGGACCCGACATCGGATAGATTAGGTTGTTTCGAATTTGAATTTATTTAAAAGAAAAAAAAAGAAATTTTATGTTAAGACTTTTCACTTAGAACTTTGGGCTCCGGCCTCCGGGGGTGTTTGAGATGGTATACGAGTAAAACTCATGCAAGTGATACTGCTTGCTCTCCTTTTCATCTTCTTTTCTCCCTATTTACAACTCGGGAGCAGGGCATTAGGGCATCTCCAAGAGCCTCTTCATTTTAGCTCTTAAGTGAGATTTGAGGAGAGATAAGAAAAAAAAGTGCTCCAAGAGACTCTTAGTCACTCCAAAATTCACTAAAAATGTAATCTCTCTCCTCAACTGTAAGAGCTCCTATCCACTCCTAACTAATATTTTATATTACATTCATAATGCCCTAAAACACTAGAATATTCATCTCATGCCCCTTTTTTAAGGCATTTCTATACTTGTCCTAAATCAATTTTAATAATCAAAAATTAACTTCCCTCCTTTTCTACACTTCTCTCTCCTCCATTTTTCCCTTCCCTCCAATTCTAATTCAAATATATTATTATTTTAATTTATAAGGCACAAGTATAAGGCATGTTGTTGAAATTAGTACACAAAAATCATGACTTAAATCACCATGACACTATATTTTATTATATTTATAGGGCACCAACTAAAACATTATTGGACTTGTTCTTAGTTCATTTTATGTTTATGGATCCGAGCCAGTGTTGCATGCCAATGATTAAAAATGGAAAAGAACAAAAAGAGATGGTATGGGTGTCACTAGGCAATTTGTGGGAGTAAGTCGAAACCAATGGGATTTTAACAAAGGGTCCTGGGGACCAGTTATTTAACAATCAGTGTCCCAGCCGTTTAAAAAAAAAATCACTGTCCGCTATAATTTTCCATGGATAGACTAATTGCCTGTCCGCTATAATTTTCCGCGGATAGGACTGAGCCTATCCGCGGAAAATTATAGCGGACAGACAAAAAAAATTTCTTTTAATCTCAGCCGTTGGATCCATCCAACGGCTGGGACACTGATTGTTAAATAACTGGTCCTTGACAATCGATTGTCAAGGACCAGGACCCTTTAACAAATACTACTTACTTCAAATAAAACATCATCACGTGACTCACCTTTTCTAATATTTTATAGTACTAAATCTACACCTGGACAAAAACAATTGTTCCCTCAGATCTCTCTTTCATCCTGTGATGGCCCAAATTAACACTTTGCAAGATCTCTCCTCCACTACTCCTAGTCGACCAAACCCCACCAAGTACTACTGTCACCGTGCTTCTGTGTGTTGACATATATTATAATATATTATTATATGAAAAATATGAAAATTAATTTTACTATTAAGATTAGTGAAATTGGAAGAGTTCCCTTATTATATTAGTTTCCGTTATTATTGATTAGGAATTGGTTATAAACAAACTTGTAATATTGTAATAAACTTGAGGCGAGTGCCTCCACCATTAATGAGAAAAGAATTTGCGATTATTTTATCATGTTATCAAAGTCAGGTGAAGAAAAAAAAGGCCCTACGAGAGTTCCTGGGTGTGAGAAGATCCTGCGAGAGTTCGGGTGAAAGAAAAAAAATCCCACGAGAGTTCGTGGGTGAGAGGAGGAAAAAAGTCTACAAGAATTCGTGAATCTGAGAAAAGAAAACTCCTACAAGAATTTGTGGGGATGAGAAAAAAAAACTTGTGGGAGACCGTGGGAAAAAAAAGGTGTTGCGAGAGCTCTTGGGTATGAAAGAAAGAAAAATCATGAGAACGGAGATGATGACAAGGCGAAGCATGACAATATGATGGAATTGTGGAAGAAACTGTATCGACCAACGATGATTAAAAAAAAGGAATTCCGAGAAGAATCGTGACAGAAAAATAATGGTGGCAATTATGACAAAGATGATGATAGAGGACAAAGAGGACGAAGACAAGGATGAAAAATTAATCACAACGAGAAAGCGGATTCAAGTGGATGATTATGTTGATTAGAGCAGATGAATCAATTTTTTTTTTTTTAATTTTGGCAAACTCTCGATTGAGGATTGTGAGTTTGAGGGGGGATGCTGATATATATTATAATATATTATTATGGGAAATATGAGAATTACCTCTACTATTAAGATTAGCGAAATTGGGAGAGTTCCCTTATTATATTAGTTTCCGTTATTATTGATTAGGGATTGACCATATAAACAAACTTGTAATATTGTAATAAACTTAAGGCGAGTGACTTCACCATTAATGAGAAGAGAATTTGCGACTATTTTATCACTGTGTTTTTTTTTATATTCATTCAAGTAGGGTGCGGTACGTTATTTTTTTGAATTCGATTTTCGCTCAATTCTATATTTATTATTAAAATAGATTAGGCATATAAATTTAATTTTTTTTAAAATAAAAATAAGCCTGTATAACAACCCACGCATGTTGACTACCCGTTATTGGTGTTCACGTCCAATTGGATTAGTTTCGAAATGAGCATTTTATATTAGAAATTCATGATATCATCTTTGGTAGATTGTCATTCACTTGTTTCGCACTGTTTTATGTGATTTTTAAATATGGAAGATTATATCCTGTATACTAAAAACCCGGATTAGATTATTATTTTCTTTATATTTTTCGAATTTTTAGTGTTAATAATTATAACTTTCTTTTTCATGTCAAGAAATATTATTTATTTTTATAGGGTTTTGCAATTTTGAATGTTAAAATTTTTTCTTTCTTTTATATTTTTCGAATTTTTAGTGTTAATTATTACCATTTCCCTTTTTATGTCAAAATTTATTAATTTTTTTATATTTTTCGAATTTTTAAGATTAATAATTACAATTTTCCTTTTTATGTCAAGAAATATTATTTCCTTATTTTATAATTTTCGAATCTCTAATGAATGGCCAATTCGAACTTGAATCTAGCTCATTTCTTTAATTTAGATCGGGCATTGTACATCGATTAGAAGTTCTTGGGCTGGATTTATTTGGACCCGATATCGGCTTAGATTGGGTTGTTTCGAATTTGAAATTCTTTTTATTAAACTAGATTATAACTTGCGCTACGTAGATACATATTTTAAAAATTATAAATACTAGCTTATAACCCGTGCCATGCACAGATTTCTTTTGATATGTAATAAATTTTATTTCATGTTACAATTACATTTTTATATAATTATTATTTACAATATTTTATTTTAATTTTAACTTAAATAATTTATAAAAATTTAATTAATGATATGCATGGTTTAAAACTTATATTATAAAATTTTAAAATAAATATGTCGTTGATGGAATTCGAATCTTGAAATTTTAGTAAATTAATTTAATTATATAATATATCTAATCATTAGATCTAACGGTTCTGATTTTTTACTAAAAATCTAACGGTCATTATTCATAGTATGCGGATTTCTATTATATTTTGTTAGTAATTAGAAGATGTGGTGTGATATTTTTGTGTATATATTAATTATTGTAATATTATATTTTAAATTAAAAGTTAAAGTGTTTAAATTAGGAAAAAATATTATTGATTGGAAGATATAAATTTATAAAATTATAATAAAATTTTATTATGTTATAAATAAAATTTATTGATGTGGTGCTTCTTTTATTATGTTATAAATTTTATTTAATATTCAATTATGTTTTTATATAATCACTATTTTTAATAATTTTTTAATTTAATATACTCATGTTTACGAATTATACCAATGTTTCTTTTTTATAAATAACGCATATGAATTTTTAATATATTTTATTAAATAATTGAAAAATATGGTGTGATAAGATTAGTTTTAAATTAAAAAGGTAACGTATTTTAATTCGAAAGGAAATATTATGATTGGAAGATATGATACGATTGATGTTTTTAGGTGTTTATAAAAGGTAATATCTTTAACTAAAAGTAAATGTGAAAAAGGCAATCGACTAATTACAATTAATTATTTTTTGTTATTATTTATTTTAGGTGTTTTAATAGTTTATATATCGAATATATTTTTCTTTTTAATGAAGAATTATACTAATGTTTCCTTATAAATAAAAAAGGTAACGTGTTTTAATTCGAAAGAAAATATTAATGATTGGAAGACATGATTGATGTTTTTAGGTGTTTATAAATGGTAATATCTTCAAATAAAAGTAAATGTGAAAAAGGCAATCGACTAATTACCATTAATTATTTTATGTTATTATTTATTTTAGGCGCTTTAATAGTATAGATATAGAATATATTTTTCTTTTTAATGAAGGGTAAATAAGTAAATTTACGAAGTACCAAAAAATAGGTACCAAAACTTTTATTTTTTCGACTTTTATATTATAGTATAGTATAGATTCCTTATTATAAGTAACGTATATGAATTTTTAATATATTTTATTAAATAATTGAAAAATATGATGTGATGAAATTAGTTTTAAATCAAAAAGGTAACGTGTTTTAATTTGAAAGGAAATATTATGATTGGAAGATATGATACGATTGATGTTTTTAGGTATTTATAAAAGGTAATATCTTTAACAAAAAGTAAATGTGAAAAAGGCAATTGACTAATTACCATTAATTATTTTATGTTATTATTTATTTTAGGTGTTTTAATAGTATAGATATCGAATATATTTTTCTTTTTAATGAAGAATTATACTAATGTTTCCTTATAAATCAATAAGGTAACGTGTTTTAATTCGAAAGGAAATATTAATGATTGGAAGATATGATACGAATTATGTTTTTAGGTGTTTATAAAAGGTAATATCTTCAACTAAAAGTAAATGTGAAAAAGACAATCGACTAATTACCATTAATTATTTTATGTTATTATTTATTTTAGGCGTTTTAATAGTATAAATATAGAATATATTTTTCTTTTTAATAAATGGTAAATAAGTATATATTTTTCTTTTTAATGAAGGGTAAATAAGTAAATTTACAAAGTACCAAAAAACAGGTACCAAAATTTTTATTGTTTTGGCTTTTATATAATAGTATATATAGATTAAAATCCATGCGATGCACGGATTATTTTTAATATTATATGAATTTTTCATTAATTTGAATTAATTTTTTTAAAACATAAATTTTAGAGGTTTAAATTTTTAAATAAGATGATTTGATAATAATTATATAAATGTTATCCGTGATATTTCTAGAAAATGAGGGATTTTAGTTAGAAAAGATGATAGATTTTAGTTTAAAAATTTAATCAGTTAATTATTAGTAATTATAAAATATGATTTTATTTTATTAAAAAGAATGCCCGTGATATAATTAGAAAATGTGAGGTCTTAGTTAGAGAAATTAAAAAAGTAACATGTTTTAGATGAAAAGGGTAATTGATTTTTTTTATTGTAATTATGATTTAATTATGTTAGTTTCCTAAATAAAATTGCTCGTAATATTTTTAGAAAAGGAGAAATTAGTGCTGCCTGTGATATTTCTAGAAAAATATGTATTTCACTTAGAAAGTTTAGAAAAAATGATATGTTTTAGCTGAAAAAGGTAATCGTTTAATTATTAGTATTATAATATTATTATTTTATTTTTTAAATAAACCTCCCTTGATATAATTGGAAAAAGAGAGATTTTAGTTTGAGAAAATATAAAATGTAACGTGAAAATTAAAAAGGTGAAATGTTTTAGGTAAAAAAGGTAATTGAGTAGTTTATAGTAATTGTAATTTAATTATCTTATTTTAATAAATAAAATTGCACGTAGTGTTTTTATAAAATGAGAAATTAATGTTATCCGTGATATTCCTAGAAAAAAAAAATTTAATTATAAAAAATAGAAAAGTTGATACATTTTAGCTGAAAAGGTAATCGATTAATTATTAATATTATATTATTAATATTTTATTTTTATTAAATAGAAATTCACGTTATATAATTGGAAAAAAAGATATTTTAGTTAGAAAAAAAAAAAGAAAAGGCTGAAAAAGGAAACCGTTCATGATATAATTGGAAAAAGAGAGATTTTAGTTACAGAAAATAGAAAAGGTAACATGTTTTGGCTGAAAAAGGTAATTTATTAGTTAATAGTAATTATAAAATAATTATGTTATTTTATTAAACAAAATTGCTCGTAGTGTTTTTAAAAAAGGAGAAATTTAGTTTGATAAAATATAAAAGATATTGTATTTACCTGAAAAAGGAAATTATTTAGTTGTTAAAAATAGAAAATGTAATATGTTTAACCTGAAAAATGAAATTGATTACTAAGGAGAAATTTTAGTTAGATAAAATATAAAATATATGTATTTTACTTTAAAAAGTAAATTATTTAGTTATTGAAAAATAGAATAGATAATATGTTTAACTTAAAAAAGGAAATTGATTAGATGATATGATGGATTTTATCTAGTTATTAAAAAGGTAAATGAGTAAAATCAACAGGTACCGTACCGACCAACCAAACTTTTAATGTTTCGGCTTTTATATAATAGTATAGATATTATAAATTTTATTTAATATTATAATTATGTTTTTGTATAATCATTATTTTTAATATTTTTTTAAAATTTTTATTTAATATACTCATGTTTACAGATTATATTAATGTTTCCTTATTATAAACAATGTATACGATTTTTAATATATTTAATTAATAATTGAGAAATATGATGTGATATTTTCGGATATATATTAATGATGGTAAGATTTGTTGTAAATTAAAAAGGTAAGATGTTTTAATTATAAAGGAAATATTAATGATCGAAATGTATGATACGCTTAATGTTTTTAGGTGTTTATAAAAGGTAATATGTTCAACTAAAAGTAAATGTGAAATGGTAATCTATTAATTACCGTTAATTTAGATTTGTTTTAAATTAAAAAGGTAATGTATTTTAATTCGAAAGAAAATATTAATGATCGAAAGATATGATACGATTGATGTTTTTATGTGTTTATAAAAGGTAATATGTTCAACTAAAAGTAAATGTGAAAAAGGCAATCGACTAATTACCATTAATTTTATTATATTAATATGAAAAAGGTAATCAACTAATTATCATTAATTTTATTATCTTAATCGACTAATTATCATTAATTATAACGTGTTTAAATTGGAAAGAAAATATTAATGATGGAAAGATATGATACGATTGATGTTTTTAGGTGTTTATAAATAGTATTATCTCGACTAATTACCATTAATTATATTATGTTATTATTTATTTTAGGTATATTTATTTTTCTTTATAATGAAGGGTGAATAAGTAAATTCACTAAGTACCAAAAATCAGGTACCAAAACTTTCAATGTTTCGGAATTTATATAATAGTATAGATTTATTTTAGGTATATTTATGTTTCTTTATAATGAAGGGTAAATAAGTAAATTCACTGAGTACCAAAAAACAGGTACCAGAACTTTCAATGTTTCGGAATTTATATAATAGTGTAGATAATAAAATCATTCTTGGTAAATTAAAACATCAAATAATTGTATATTTATCATCAAACAATATAATTGTGAAAAAATTATATTAGGAATTAAAGTGTTGTTTTTATAATAAATATATTTAAAAATTAATTCAATTAGATATTTGATTGTATATATTATATGATGACTAGCTTATAATCCGTGCAACGCACGGTTCCTTTTCTAAAATTTATAATTATATTTATTTTTTTCAATATTTATTTGTTATTAGTATATATATCAAATTATTATTACAAAATTGATATATATAAGATTTTGCACGTGCAATTTACTATGTGTTTTACCATGAATTTTTAAAACTTTACAATTGATGTGAAATTAACAAAAATATATTTAATCTTGTGATGATTTAACAATTATTTTCCAATTAAAACTGTTAAGAAACAAAAGAGCGAAGAAATTGATGATTTCTTACGTTGAAAATTCTATTCGATTTAGGAAATCTACTTATACTTTGTTTTTATTATCAAAATAACCTTCTTATTATTTGACGATAGTTGTACTAAGAACCAAATACAATTTTAATAATAAGTGTCAGAGGGATTTTATCCACAATTTTGGTAGTCGGTAGTTTGGTACTTAGTAGGATTGAATCTTAAAAAAATAGATGAAAAACGTTGGATATAACATAAAAATATTAAACATCTTAACATGTAAACTAAAAAATGTATTTATGTTGAAATATGAAAAAACGTATGTCAATGATTTAAATCATATATAATTAGGTATTCTACATTGAAAAGTATCGACGTACGTCTTCTACACTAAATAGGATTAATGTAAAAATTCGTAATTAGTTTTTTTATTGAGATTCTAAGTGTTTCGATTTGGATAATAATTGTTAAATCATCACTAAATTAAAGATAATTTTATTAATTTAGCGTGGGCCGTAAAATCATCGAAATCTTATTTCTGGATCTCGAGATAGAGCCCAAATAGTAAATATGATTTTTTTTAATATTAATAAAAAAAATCAAAGCTAATACAACCTTTTTTTAATTATATCCTTTTCACATTATATTTTTTTTAAAAAAATTCAATTCATATACAACTTTTTTTTAATTATATCATTTTTAGATTATAATTTTCTTTTTTTTATAGGATATAATCTTGATCGTCTATTTTTAAAAATATTAGATTCGATGGTTGATATTATTTTAGCGGTACAGTGACCAAAATTATGCAAAGCACGGTTACTTTTATTTTTTTATAATTTATTTATAATATAGTATAATGGAAGGATTCGAATATTTCACTTTTATATAAAACATTTTTTAGTATTAAATATAAATTAATATGTTGTTGGCGGAAATCGAATCTTAGAACTTTGTATATACAACTTTTAGTATCGTTGTATCTAACATATATCATTTATTTGAGTTAAACATGTAACGATTGTGAATGCAAGTGATAAAAAAAAGTCAAATAAAAATATGGATTTTTACAAATTTAATATGGATACTAAAATTAAATTAAAATTTTAATTAGATTTAAATATAAATATCAAAACTGAACAATAAGGTATATAGTAATTTATAATACTAGATTATAACCCGTGCAATGCACGGGTTTCTTGTATTATATTTTAATTTTTATTTAATATTATAATTATGTTTTTGCATAATCATTATTTTTAATAATTATTTAAATTTTTATTTAATATAATTTAATATAATTTAATATACTCATGTTTACAGATTATATTCATGTTTCATTATTATAAACAATGTATACGATTTTTAATATATTTTATTAATAATTGAGAAATATGATGTGATATTTTCATGTATATATTAATGATTGTAAGATTTGTTGTAAATTAAAAAGGTAACGTAAAAATATTAATGATTGAAAGATATGATAAAATTGATGTTTTTAGGTGTTTATAAAAGGTAATATGTTCAACTAAAAGTAAATGTGAAAAAGGCAATCACTAATTATCATTAATTTTATTATATTAATTTTAAAAAGACAATCGACTAATTACCATTAATTTTATTATCTTAATCGGCTAATTATCATTAATTATAACGTGTTTTAATTGGAAAGAAAATATTAATGATGGAAATATATGATACAATTGATGTTTTTAAGTGTTTATAAAAGGTATTATCTCGACTAATTACCATTAATTATATTATGTTATTATTTATTTTAGGTGTATTTATGTTTCTTTATAATGAAGGGTATATAAGTAAATTCACTAAGTACCAAAAAATAGGTACCAAAACTTTCAATGTTTAGGAATTTATATAATAGTACTAGCTTAAAACCCGTGCGATGCACGGATTTTTTTTAATATTGTATGAATTTTTTTCATTAGTTTAAATTACCTTTTTAAAACATGAATTTTGGAGGCTTAAATTTTTATATGAGATGATTTGATAATAATTATATAAATGTTATCCGTGATATTTTTAGAAAATGAGGGATTTTAGTTAGAAAATATAGAAAAGATGATAGGTTTTATTAGAAAAAGGTAATTGGTTAATTATTAGTAATTATAAAATTATTATTTTATTTTATTTAATAGAACGCCCGTGATATGATTAGAAAAAGAGAGGATTTAGTTAGAAAAAATAAAAAAGGTAACATGATCTAGGTGAAAAAGGTAATTGATTAGTTTATAGTAATTATAATTTAATTATGTTATTTTACTAAATACAATTGCTCGTAAAATTTTTAGATTAGGAAAAATTAATATTGTATGTGATATTTTTATTAAAAGAGGGATTTTAGTTAGAAAATATAGAAAAGACGATACGTTTTAGCTGAAAAAGGTAATAGGTTAATTATTAATATTATAATATTATTAGTTTATTGTATTAAATAGAACCGTCCGTGATATAATTTGAAAAAGAGAGATTTTAGTTAGAGAAAATAGAAAGATAACATGAAAATTAAAAGATGACATGATTTATGTGAAAAAGGTAATTGATTAGTTTATAGTAATTATAATTAAATTATGTTATTTTACTAAATAAAATTACTCATACTTTTTAGAAAATTAGAAATTAATGTTGTCCGTGATATTTTTAGAAAAAAATGGAATTTAATTAGAAAAATAGAAAAGATGATATGTTTTAGCTGAAATGGTAATCGGTTAATTGTTAGTATTATAATATTATTATTTTATTTTTATTAAATAGAAATGCCCGTGATATAATTGGAAAAAGAGGTTTTAGTAAGAGAAAAGAAAAAATGTAACGTGTTTTGACTTAAAAAGTAACCGTCCATGATATAATTGGAAAAAGAAAGATTTTAGTTAGAGAAAATAGAAAAGCTAACGCGTTTTGGCTGAAAAAAGTAATTCCAGTTAATATTAATTATATTATAGTTATGTTATTTTATTAAACAAAACTGCTCGTAGTGTTTTTGAAAAAGAAGAATTTTTATTTAGATAAAATGTAAAGATATTGTATTTTTAGGAAATTATTAAGTCATTGAAAAAATAGAAAAGGTAATATGTTTAACCTGAAAAGGAAATTAATTAATAAAGCGGAAATTTTAGTTAGATAAAATATAAAAGATATTGTATTTTACCTGAAAAAGGAATTTATTTATTTATTGAAAAATAGAAAAGATAATATGTTTAACCTGAAAAAGGAAATTGATTAGTTAGTATGATGGAAATTATTAATATTATTTGTTTATTGTATTAAATAGAACCGTCCGTGATATAATTTGAAAAAGAGAAATTTTAGTTAGAGAAAATAGAATAGTAACATGAAAATTAAAAGATAACATGATTTTATGTGAAAAAAGGTAATTGATTAGTTTATAGTAATTATAATTAAATTATGTTATTTTACTAAAGAAAATTACTCATACATTTTAGAAAATGAGAAATTAATGTTGCCCGTGATATTTTTAGAAAAAAAATGGTATTTAATTAGAAAAATAGAAAATATGATACGTTTTAGCTGAAAAGGTAATCGGTTAATTATTACTATTATAATATTATTATTTTATTTTTATTAAATAGAAATGCCCGTGATATAATTGGAAAAAAAGAGGTTTTAGTAAGAGAAAAGAAAAAAGGTAACGTGTTTTGACTTAAAAAGGTAACCGTCCATGATATAATTAGAAAAAGAGAGATTTTAGTTATAGAAAATAGAAAAGGTAACGCGTTTTGGTTGAAAAGGTAATTTTAGTTAATAGTAATTATAATATATTTATGTTATTTTATTAAACAAAACTGCTCGTATTGTTTTTAAAAAGGAAGAATTTTTATTTAGATAAAATGTAAAGATATTGTATTTTTAGGAAATTATTAAGTCATTGAAAAAATAGAAAAGATAATATGTTTAACCTCAAAAAGGAAATTAATTAATAAAGGAGAAATTTTAGTTAGATAAAATATAAAAGATATTGTATTTTACCTGAAAAAGGAAATTATTTATTTATTGAAAAATAGAAAAGATAATATGTTTAACCTGAAAAGAGAAATTGATTAGTTATGATGGATTTTATCTATAATTGAGTAAGGGTAAATAAATAAAATCAACAGGTACTGTACCGACCAACCGACCGACTGATCGACTGACCAACCAAACTTTTAATGTTTCGGCTTTTATATAATAGTATAGATATATATTATAATTATGTTTTTGCATAATCATTATTTTTAATAATTTTTTAAAATTTTATTTAATATAATTTAATATACTCATGTTTACAGATTATATTCATGTTTCATTATTATAAACAATGTATACGATTTTTAATATATTTTATTAATAATTGAGAAATATGATGTGATATTTTCATGTATATATTAATGATTGTAAGATTTGTTGTAAATTAAAAAGATAACGTAAAAATATTAATGATTGAAAGACATGATAAAATTAATGTTTTTAGGTGTTTATAAAAGGTAATATGTTCAACTAAAAGTACATGTGAAAAAGCAATCACTAATTACCATTAATTTTATTATATTAATTTGAAAAAGGCAATCGACTAATTACCATTAATTATAACGTGTTTTAATTGGAAAGAAAATATTTATGATGGAAAGATATGATACAATTGATGTTTTTAGGTGTTTATAAAAGGTATTATCTCAACTAATTACCATTAATTATATTATGTTATTATTTATTTTAGGTGTATTTATGTTTCTTTATAATGAAGGGTATATAAGTAAATTCACTAAGTACCAAAAAACTGGTACCAAAACTTTCAATGTTTGGAAATTTATATAATAGTATAGATATACCATAATTTATAATATATAGATATAGATATACCTTTCTAGCTAATGATTTTTCACTTGGAACTTTGGGCTCTAGTGGCCACTGCTATATACAAATGATTAAAAATGGAAAAGAACAAAAAGAGATGGTAAAATCCATACAAGTGTGAGTATGGGTGTCACCAGGTTATTAGTGGGAGTAAGTTTGAAGCGAATGGGATTTTAAGAAAAACTCCAAATTAAACATCATCACGTGACCTTTTTCAAATATTTTACTCTTTTTGTCCCAACTATTTTTTTTATCTTTCGAATAGATTATCTGGCACATTTTAAGGTGTACATAAAGTATTGATAATTTTTACAAATTTTTTATAAAAATAGAACAATCCTATTTTATACAAAAGAAAGAAAATTAAAAAAATAACTTATGATAAAAAAGAAAACTAGAAAAATAACTTATTTAACCACTCTTAAAATACACCTTAAAATGCACCCCTTTTAAAATGTACAGCTTCCCCAAAAGGGGTAAAGAATGATTTGGTACTGAGGTGCATTAATTAAATAGGCACCTGGACAATAAGTGTTCCCCTCACTTTGTGATGGCCCAAATTAGTCAATTACTCCAATTGAGTTCTACCCCTATGATTTGGATACGGAAACCAATAAAATATTTAAAGAATTAGTAAAGTTAGATGAAAAGCGGGTAAATTGGTGAGACTTATCAATATTTAATAATAAATTTGTGATAGTGGAGGAAAGTAGTGGGTGTAATAGTGTTTTATATTATAGATTTGAGATAGTGAAGGAAAGTTAGTAGGTGTAATAGTATTTTTTATTATTAAAATTTTCCTATTTTTGAAATGTGTAAAAATGATAGGACAATCCAAAATAGTAAGAGCATCTCCAATGGTAATAGCTAAAACTGAACCGTAAGATGTTTTACTCCAATGGTATTAGCTATAATGATTAGCTATATTTTAAAAATAGTATTTTATTATTAATTTAATAATATAAATATATGTTAGTAAATAAGATCGATGATGTGTCACGATATAAGTGGAGATAATGAATTATAAATATTATCTATATATTATAGATGTCCTCCAAATATAGAGGATGTCAAAATGATAACAGGAAGTATGGTTGGAGAAGAAAAAATATAGATATCATCTAAAAATTGTGCCATGTCATCAAGTTTAGCTAACAGATGTGTAGCATTGGAGATGCTCCGTGGGTAGAAATGAATTAGAGAGAGTAACACTTTGCAAGATATCTCCTCCACGTCCTACTCGACCAACCCCCACCAAGTACTATCACCGTGCTTCTGTGTTTCCTTTTTGTATTCATTCAATTAGCGGGATGAGACGATGACTGTAGCCTGTAGGGATGATAATTTGTCGGATTAGATCAGATTTTGATCAAATTCAAATCCAAATTTAAAGTTTTTGGATCGGTTCGGATTTGGATTTGAAAATCAAAATTCAAATCCAAATCATCGAGTTTTATCGGGTTTCGGTTTATATTCGGGTTTAAATCAGTTTTTAATTCAAAATTGAAAAATTAAAATAATCACATTAAGCCAAACATAAAAATACAAATATATTTAAAATTTAAAATATAAAAATATTTTAGTTGCATAAAAAATATAGAATATTATAAATAAAATTTTAAAACTATAAGAAAAATAAAAAATATATATATATATATATATATTTATATAGATATATGTGGATGATCATTTTGTTTATTTGCTTGATATGTATCTTAAATATATATGTCTATTTTGAAATATAAAATTATTAAGATTAAAATATTAAAATATTGTTATTATTATATACATTTATATAATACCATACATATATATAGTACATATGTCGAGTTTTTTCGGGTTTCGGGTTTGGATCGGATTTCGGGTTTTCGGATCGGTACACGTAAAATCCAAATTAAAAATCCTTCAGGTTTAAAAATTAAATCCAAAAAATCGATTTCAATAAAATCCAATCGGATCTGTATGGAAGGGGTTTTTTTGCCATCCCTAACGATGAGATAGCTATATTTTATCATTTCGGGATTTGATTCTCGCACGATGAGATAATGAGATAGTTATTATTTTTTTTTTTATCATTCCGGGGTTTGATTTTTACTTATTTCAAAATTTATTAATTACTACCTTAAAACCCGTGCGATGCACGGATTTTTTTTAATTTTAAATAAAATTTTTCATTAATTTGAATTAATTTTTTAAGCCATGATTTTCGGAGACTTAAATTTTTAAATTAGATGATTTGTTAATAATTATATAAATGTTATCCGTCATATTTGTAGAAAATGAGGGATTTTAGTTAGAAAATATAGAAAAGATGGTAAGTTTTAGTTGAAAAGGATAATCGGTTAATTATTAGTAATTATAATTTTTTTATTCTATTTTATTAAATAAAATCGTTCGTGATATAATCGGTAGTTAGATAATATTAAAAAGGTAACATGTTTTAGGTGAAAAAGGTAATTGATTAATTTATAGTAATTATAATTTAATTATGTTATTTATCTAAATAAAATTGTTCATAGTATTTTTAGAAAAGAAGAAATTAATGTTGCCCGTGATATTTCTTACTAAAAAAAAGAATTTTAATTAGAAAATATAGAAAAGATAATATGTTTGACTGGAAAAGATAATTGGTTAATTATTAATATTAAAATATTATTATTTATTTTATTAAATAGAACGACCCATGATATAATTGTAAAAAAAGAGATTTTAGTTAGAGAAAATAGAAAAAGTAACGTAAAAATTAAAAAGGCAACATGTTTAAGGTGAAAAAGGTAATTGAAACATAATTTAATTATGTTATTTTTACTAAATAAAATTGCTTGTAGTATTTTTAGAAAAGGAGAAATTAATGTTGCCCGTGATATTTCTAGAAAAAGGTAATTAATTATTAGTTAGAAAATATAGAAAAGATAATACGTTTTAGCTAAGAAAGGTAATCGGTTAATTATTAGTATTATAATATTATTATTTTTTTATTAAATGGAACCTTTCATGATATAATTGGAAGAAGAGAGATTTTAGTTAGAGAAAATAGAAAAGGTAACGTGTTTTATCTGAAATGTAATTAGTTAGTTAATAGTAATTATAATATAATTATGTTATTTTATTAAACAAAATTGCTCGTAGGATTTTTAAAAAAATGAGAAATTTAATTAGATAAAACATAAAAATATTGTGTTTATCCGTGATATTTCTAAAAAATGAGGGATTTTAGTTAGAAAATATAGAAAAGTATCGTTTTAGTTGAAAAAGGTAATCGGTTAATTGTTAGTAATTATAAAATTATTATTTTATTTTATTAAATATAATGCCCGTGATATGATTGGAAAAAAGAGATAATTTAGTTAGAAAAAAATAAAAAAGGTAATATCATATAGGTGAAAAAGGTAATTGATTAGTTTATAATAATTATAATTTTATTACGTTATTTTACTAAATACAACTGCTCGTAATGTTTTTAGAAAAGGAGAAATTAATATTGTTCGTGATATTTCTATTAAAAGAGAGATTTTAGTTAGAAAATATAGAAGAGATGATACCTTTTAGCTGAAAAAGGTAATCTGTTAATTATTAATATTATAATATTATTAGTTTATTGTATTAAATATAACCGCCCTTGATATAATTGAAAAAAGAGAGTTTTTTGTTAGAGAAAGAAAGGTAATGTGAAAATTAAAAAGGTGACATGATTTATGTGAAAAAGGTAATTGATTAGTTATAGTAATTATAATTTAATTATGTTATTTAACTAAATAAAATTGCTCATAGTATTTTTAGAAAATGAGAAATTAATGCTGCCCGTGATATTTCTAGAAAAGAAAGGGAGTTTAATTAAAAAAAATAGAAAAGATGATACGTTTTAGCTGAAAATGTAATCGGTTAATTATTAGTATTATAATATTATTATTTTATTTTTATTAAATAGAAACGCCCGTGATATAATTGGAAAAAGAGAGGTTTTAGTAAGAGAAAAAAAAGGTAACGTGTTTTGGTTGAAAAAGGTAACCGTCCATGAAATAATTGGAAAAAGAGAGATTTTAGTTAGAGAAAAGAGAAAAGGTAACATGTTTTGGTTGAAAAAGGTAATTAGTTAGTTAATAGTAATTATAGTATAATTATGTTATTTTAGTTAGATAAAATGTAAAAGATATTGCAATTTACCTGAAAAAATAAATTATTTAGTTATTGAAAAATAGAAAAGGTAATATGTTTAACCTGAAAAAGAAAATTGATTAATAAAGGAAAAAATTTAGTTAGATAAAATATAAAAGATAATATATTTTACCTGAAAAAAGAAAATTATTTAGTTATTGAAAAATAGAAAAAATAATATGTTTAACTTGAAAAAGGAAATTAATTAGTTAGTAGGATGGATTTTAATTGTAATTGAGTAAGGGTAAATAAGTAAAATTACCAGATAATAGGAGTAGTATAGATTTCGCAAACATGATTAACATTAACAATTTCTTAAATTTATCGTAATATTTAAATGTGAAAACTATTATAAAAATATTTATTTTTAAATTATTATATTTCTGTCCGAGTGACTAATGGAACATGAAAGTATCCTTATATGTATAAACGCAAACATGATTAAAATTAGGGTATTAGTTTAATATGTCCCATTTCTAAACTTCAATTAAGAATATGTCCCTCTTTATTAAATAATTATAATTATGTCCTATAGTTAAAATTAACTCCTATACATATAATTATAGATAGATTTTGTATTTATTAGGACCATAATACCCATAATAATAAATTATATTTCTCCTTTCCTTCTTTCTAACCCCCACCACCACCACCGTCGTTGCAGCCACCTCCACAACTCCTCTTCCGCCATTGGCCCCGCAGGGGCACTATTCATTATCTCTCCTCCATCCCAGGACTTCCTCTATTTTGGCTCCCTACATTTTAACATCCCCTGACTACAATGAATATTACACTTTAACATCCCAAAAGCAGGACATAGAATGACGAATACAATCTAAACAGCAATATGACATCTGTTTTTAACATCCCCTGACTACATTTTCTATCAACTATTTTCTACAATCTAAACTATTTGTCCCAGGTAATAGAAGTTGCTAACGTTGGCCCCGCAGGGGCACTCCTCCTCCTCCTCCTCCGGTGAAGTTTAAGCCGGAGATGGAACTTAGTGCTATAAGGGAGAGACAGAGTCGACGTGCAGTGATCCGTGAAGAGTTCTTAACTTCAATATTTAATCTTGTATGACTAATAAAATAGGACAAAAATGTCTTTTGATAATGTGTAGTTAATGAATTAATCATGGTTACATTAAAAATTGGGATATATTTATAATTTGGGATACATTTATAATTACAAATAAATATGGGATACAATTATAATTGACCTTTGTAAATAGGACATATTAGAAAAAAACCCTTAAAATTAACAATTTCTTAAACTTATCAAAACATCGACGGATAGCCACTAATTCATTGTAAATCTAGTAAGCTTCGTCTTTTTCTCACTTTCATTGTAAATCTAGTAAGCTTCGTCTTTTTCTCACTTAAGTGCAAACATATGTTCTTGACTCCAAAATTTCATTGCTCTAATGTATCTAATAAACAATTATTTGAGAGTAGAGCGAGTATGAAAAACTAAAACTCTCTCTCTTCTCTCTTCTCTTCACCTTCCCCAATTTCCTCTTCTTCTCTAAGACCACCACCAGCTGTTCCTCCTCCGGCGGTGGCTCCTCCACCGGCCGGAGGTTTTTGTTCATATTTGTGTGGTTTGTTTTCTCTTCATTTCAATAATCGTCCCATGTATTGGGTTGTTTGTCCCATTTATTGGGTTTCAAGTTTGTTGTTAGTGTGTTTTATGCCCGGGATCGCAGATCTGCGGGATGTTTGGTGTGATGGTTCGTTTGGTTCGTTGAAAAAGAGTTATATGGGCTTGCAATTATGGTTGGTTTATCGAGCACATCATGTTCATCACTACGTCAAATCGTTAGATAGCCCCTTCAGTAAGGCTGTTTTTACCAGCGATGTTAGTAAGGGGCCGCACAGAATTGAAGATCTGATCAACGGTTGTAGCTTCGATGAAGAAAACTTAGATTTAATCTTTGTTATGTACTTGTTAAATTTCAATCATCTCTGTAGATGTCGGATGACTTTTAATCAATGAACTAGCTTTCCTTTCAAAAAAAAAAAAATAAACAATTATTTGCATACCCATGTCCTAGCATTGGTCAATTAAAATGTCCTGATTATGTCATTACTATTGCCTAAATTGATTATTGTCATTACTATTAACTTCGATTATGATCTGAAACTGATAAAAACCGCAAAATAAATTATTTGAACCGAAAATGACTCGAAATACTAAATCCGATTTAGATCATAATTAGAAAAATGATGAAATAAGTAGTTGTTATAATTTTTAACATATTATAACTAATAGCCTATATACGTTAACGCACATTTTATTAAATATTTATTCATTCATAAGCAAAATGCATGTTTAAAACAATTTTATGTCAAATATTTCATAATTACTTTTTTTTTGAATAAAAATATTTCATAATTACTTAATCATCCTTTTTTTTTAAGAAGTACGTGATACAATACAAGTTACAGAACAATAGATTCCTGTTTTATTATCACACTTCATGATATGTATGTATAAAAGTTCAGTTCCTCAGGCTAAAACATCCTGATTATTAGCTGCTCTTCTGGATTCCTTTCTCTCCTCTTCATCCAGTGTGTCACAAGTTGTCCCACCACTAGTTTCTGGTAACCACATTACAAACACCCCGCAAATACCTATTGTCAATCCAAACACCAAATACGAAACCAAGCCTTTTCCTCTTCCTACCAACACTGGACTGGCTGCGCCACCAGCAACTATTATTTGTCTCACAATCGTAACACCTGAGTTTCTGATACAAGTCGGAAACAACTCTAGTGTATAGATCAGTAGTACATCAAATGCTGTACATACACTAAAAAAGGACACAAGTTCCATCACAACTTGAACTCCTTTCCATTTAGTTGAACCGGTGATCACACAGATCAAGCTACAAATCGAGCATAACGTAGTTAAAATGAATATTGCATTTCGCCTTTTTGCTTTTCCTATGATGAAATAAGTGACCAACGTAGCTGGAAATTCCGACAGTGCATTAAGAACTGTGCTCAAATAAATATTGAAATTCAAGTTTTCAACAACTAGTGGCAAGCCATAGTACACCAGTCCAACACCAAATCCAACCACCATAGCTGCAATCAATCTCCGTACAGCCCATTTTCTCTCGAACAACATCTTTGTTGAAGCTGAGTACATGTTCACCGTCCCAGATTTTTGTTCTAATGAAATATTTGAAATGCTAGCTAAGGTTAAGATATTACCTTTCTTTTTAGGCGCAATACTTTTTAGTGTTTTAAGAAAATCTTCCTTTCGTCCTTGAATAAAAAGCCACCTGGGGGACTCGTGAACAAAGAGATATACTAGCAAGCAGTAGATCAACACTGGAGTGCAGGTCCATAAATAAAGTATTCTCCATGAGGATCCTCTATTAAAATACGCTACCACTGGCAGAGATAGAAACCCGAGTGTGAAGAAAAAGAAGGCAATGGTTCCGGTCTGACCTCTATATTTTCTCCCAACAAGTTCGGAAGATAGCACAAGTGAGCAAGTACCCATTGTTGCCTTGCCAAAACCCGAAATAAACCTTAAGACAGAGTATATCCAAATGTTGGTGGAAAGAGTGGTGAGTAATCCAGAAATCGACATGACCATGCACGATAAAAGCATGGTGTTTTTGCGACCAAAAGATGAATCAGCTAATGATACCAAAAGAAAGCCGCCTACAAGAGTGCCCAAGTAGAAAGATGAAGTTGGGAGGCCAATGATGAGTGAGCTATCACATTCATGAGACCACTCTGATACAATAGATGCATGGATAGGCCTATCCCATGACCACGAATTTTTCGGGAGAAGACAAATGTTTGAGTTGCAGGAATACCCTGGAAGACAGTGCCATGTTGGTTGTGCATCAGTGAAGATGCTGATGAATGTTTGTTGTGAATCAAATGTCCAGACAAAAGATACAAGCACAACATGGAGAAACTGAATCCATCCGAAATCGCCTATGCAGTCTTCAATTGTCTCTTCAAGTGATGAGTACTGCTCTGCCTTTGAAACTAGTGGGGTTGTTTTACTTCTATCGTCCATGTTTTGTATATCGATCACTTGTGAATAATTGTTTGCTTCTTGCTAATGTTTTTACAAGTTGGTTGAAATGGAGGAGGGGTACTTATATTAAACTTCAACTAAGTTTCGTTTTTCTTTTTTTTTTTTTTTGTGCTTCGTGATAACTTGAACTTCTTCCTTTCTTCTCATCCAGGAAATATAGCTGTACTCGATATCAGTAGAAAGACATAGGTGGGGTGAGTATTTAGTTCTTTTGGCAATATCTAGTCACCATATTACAAATTTGAAACTTCAATCACTAAAAATAGAATAATGTTAGGTACCTCGAATTGGATCCCAAATTTTTTCCCTAATTACACGTGTCACTATCTGAGTGGTTATAACTATAATGGACCCGCTAGGATCATATCAATCTCACCAATTAAAATTTTCCATACATCCAACTCATACTCATTCAAGGCACATCATTTGAGAACATTTTTTGGATACCAATTTGAGATACCTAGCATTAGTCCTAAAGATATTATGCCGACTCAAGTTTAGCCCAACTCCGTAATTTACTCTTAATTTTTACTAGAGACGTGAGTACAGGAATATTTAGATATTGTCGACATCGAAAGTGATCATCTCGTTTTGGAGGCTTCTGAGACCAAATATTTCCGCACCAAAAAAGTGCAGGTGACGGAAAGGGAAGTAGTTGAGTGAGAATATGTTGTCTCCCGACAGTCCACTTGGAAAATTTGCCATCCTCCCACTGAATCGGACGAATACAATCAATCATCAATATATATCAATATATAAAGGAGGATATCGGGAGTTTAGGTGGCGCTCTAAGATCGTCTCAATCTATTTTTCTAATTTTCTAGAATTTTAGAATTTTAAACACTAATAAATACAAAAATATCAATTAACATATTAGAAGTAGAATATGTGTTCGAATTTATAAAGGAGAAGAGTTCGAATTTATAGGGAAGACATATGATTAGAAGTTCTATTGTAAGTATAATAAGTATTTATAAAGCATACGATTAAAAGTTCTATTGGAAGGAGAATAGGAGTTCGAATTTATAAAGAATAAGAGTTCGAATTTATTGAAAAAATATATAAATAAACGTTCTACTAGAAGTAGAATAGGTGTTTGAATATATAGAGCAGAAATATAATTAAATATTTTATAGAAAGTACGATCTTCTTAAATTATATATTTTTTATATAAGTTGTTTAGGTGGCGCTCTAAGATCGTCTAAATCTATTTTTCTAATTTTCTAGAATTTTATAATTTTAAACACTAATAAATACAAAAATATCAATTAACATATTAGAAGTAGAATAGGTGTTCGAATTTATAAAGGAGAAGAGTTCGAATTTATAGGGAAGACATATGATTAGAAGTTCTATTGTAAGTATAATAAGTATTTATAAAGCATACGATTAAAAGTTCCGAATTTATAAAGAATAAGAGTTCGAATTTATCGAAAAAATATATAAATAAACGTTCTACTAGAAGTAGAATAGGTGTTTGAATATATAGAGCAGAAATATAATTAAATATTTTATAGAAAGTACGACCTTCTTAAATTATATATTTTTTATATAAGTTAATTATACTTATATTAGGAAAATTTATTCATAAATCCAATACTATTGTCATAAAAAAAGTCACCGTATTTAAAAAAAAAAAGAATTGATGTGTTAACATAATTCACCGTATTTGAAAAGAAAAGAATTGATGTGTTAACATAATAAAAGAACAATCTCATGCAAGAATCCTAAATAAATACAGGAGTATCTATAATATAAAGAGAAAATAAGATGTGTTTTCATTTTCTAAAACTCCAAAATTTTTAGAAAGTCTAGAGAAAGTATAAACTGGAATGCACTCTATTTTTTAGATTTTGATTTTAAGGAAAAACATTGTTGTGTAAGATAAGTATCATCAATAATATGTAATGAAGTTGGAATTTCGATCCCAAACGAGAGCGGTTCGAAACATGTTTAACGGGAAGACGGCTCACTATAAAAGATTGTACTAGCTATTAAAATACCATATTGATGTTATAAATTTTATTTTATTTTTAGGATTTGATTTTTATGGATAAACATTATCATACAAGTAATATATGTAAAAGTTAGGTTTTTGGTCGTAACGAGAGAGCGGATCAATAGTAATAACCGTGTTTAACAAGAAAGCGGTTCATTAAATAAGACCGTATAAAAAGTGTTTAAATATATAATACATAAAATAAAATGTTTTATTGGAAGTAGAATACGAGGACGGTGGAGACGTTATATATGATTTTTTTAAAACTATACATCTTTTTTCCTAAAAATCCTTTATTTTAACTTTTTTATACAAGTTTATCTATAATATATAGAAAATATAAGATGTATTTTCATCTTTTAAAACTCTATAAATACTAGAAAGTTTAAAGAATATAAAAATTGGAATTTACTCTCTTTATATAGTGAAGTTAGAATTTCGGTTTCAAATAAGAGCGGCTCGAAACGTATTTAACGGGAAGAGGGCTCGCTAGAAAAGATTGTATTAGCTATTAGAATTTGATACTGTAGTCATAATTTTTTTTATTTTTACGGTTCGATTTTATGGATAAAAAAATATTATATAAATCTTTATAATATATGTTAAAAAGTTGGGATTTCGGTTTTAACGAGAGAGCGGCTCAATCGACAGAATCGTACTTAACAAAAAATTGGTTCATTAGAGAAGATTATTTAGTTATTAAAATTTAATAATAATATTATAATATAACGTAAATGTATTGAATTTTTTTAAAAATAAAAATTGTAATGCCGCCGCGAAGCGCGGCTTTATCAACTAGTTCTTATATGAAGAGTGGATACGAATTGTGAATATGATACTGTCTGCCGCATTAAAATTACATGAATCCCATATGTACACTTACGGTAACTGGGCAACTTCAATTTTTTATTATTTCGGAAGCCTTATACGTGCGCAGTTGTTGCTTTGGATGATGTAACTTAATTTTGGCTACGCAATTGTTTGTTTCTAGTCCCTAAATTAGGTTTAGGCACTCCTCCTCTTACGAAGTCATGACAATAATTGACTTTGCTGGTATCACAAAATTATATTTCTTTCCTTTCGGATTAAAATATTAATATTAATAAATTATCAAAAATATATATACTTAATAAATATTATTTAAATATATTTTTGTAAATAGTTGAATGATAAAATTATGTAATAAACAGATATATACTATTTAATTATGTAATTATAGGAAATCGAACCCACGACGAAGTTAGAGAAATTACAGTAAATAAATTCTGTATAATTATGTATTGCAAGGAATCGAACCTGTTGTTAAAATTTAGATGTACAAGTGTACACAATCGCAAACAAGAAATAGTAGTGACTACCAGATATCGTATATCTATACGTATAAATCACAATTTATATCAAATAACTCAGTTATAGAACACAAGAATTGATTTTTGTTTTCTAATTAAACTATTTAATTTATAACTAAATTAACTAACTAATATTATACTATCAAAGAGAATCAGTTGAGTTTCAAATACAAGAATTTAAGTCAAGATAATTGCTTTCCCAGCAAAAATTACTATGGTATAGATTCTGTAATTAAATTAACATATGTCTATGCTCAATTCAACTTTCACAATATAATTAAACACCAATTTCACATGGCTATTTAAGGTAACAATATATGTCTATACCGTCATAAAATTAATATCAACAGATATAATCATTCACCTTTCAAATTTTGTGTCCATTGACTATAACGCTCTCAGTATTATAATTAACTCAAATAACTACTAGAGTTGGCCAAACAAAAGCAAATAATATAACATGAAATCCACTTGAACGAATAAACTATGAACTGCAAATAGCACTTCTTATCAAAACACCAACAATTCCATACTAGGGTTCCATAAAAATCCTAACTCAATAAATTTAGTTCATAATCAACATAACTAAACAATTCCAAGATAATTAACCAACACACGTTCATAAGAAGATGTTGAGACATACATGTCTAAAGATGATGATGTTGCGTTAGATATAATTTAGTGTTGCGTATTACCCACAGTGTTTCACATCATGCAACACTAACTGCTGGTGTTGCGTTAGATAATTTTTTATTTTAATAAATGATGACGTGGCAGAAGTGGGACCCACATGTGCTGACGTGGCAATTGTGGGGCCCACAATTGCTGACGTGGCAGAAGTGGGACCCACCTGTGCTGACGTGGTCCAAATCCACCAAAATCACCCCACCTAAAAAAAAGGTGCATGTGGTTGCATTCAGTTGCATTCAGTTGAATATGGCTCCTGACGGGGCTTTGCAACCCAAATCCACCAAAATCACCCCACCTTAAAAAAAAATTAAAATTGGGTTGGAAAAAGAAGGATAGTATTTTTACAATTAAGATAACTTGGTTGATCATGGTTGGTTGCAAGAAATGTATTATGTTCGACATAAGTGGGTTCGTGTGCACACTAAACTTCATTTCACTACCGGGATAACCACTACCTCGAGAAGTGAGTCAATGAATGCATTTTTTGACGAGTATGTAAATGCTAGAACCGGTTTGAAAGAGTTTATAGAGAATTCACAAAAAGCATTGGAGAAACAATATCTTCGTGAGAAAGAAGCGGACTATGAAACAAAGGAAAAGGAAAGGTCAAGAATAACATCCTCCTCATTGGAGAATCATGCGGCATCTTTTTATACAAAGGAAATGTTTAGACGTTTTCAACACGAACTTAAACAAAGTGGAGCCTATGTTGTGAATGAGAGCTGGAGGCCTATATAAAGGAAGAAAAAACCCTAGAATAGAGGTCTGACCACATATTTTATTTACGGAGTTTTGAAGCACGAAGAAGCAAGGAATATCACAAGACAGAAAATGAATCAAGGAATCGAAGCTGACAAATAAATCAGGAAGCTAACTAAAATGCAGATCAGCTAAAGCTACATCTTGAGAATGGAACTCTGCAAACAGTTAGAGAGTATTTCTGCAACAAGCCATGAGATGCTACGATCAAGTATCTGTAATCATAAGAGAGTTTGCTATAACCATGCAAGTAAATTCGAGAAGTCATGAAAAGAAGAGTTCGAGAAGTCAAACCACTGCTATAACTCTATTCGAGTTATCTTAGACTTGGTGGATTCGAGAACTATACAAAAAGGGTTATTCGAGAAGTCATGTTACTATCTCTATTCGAGAATTCTGCAATATAGGCTATTCGAGAAGTCTACAAAATAGGCTGTTCGAGAAGTCATTCGAGAAATCAATAAAATGGACTATTCGAGAAGTCAACATTCGAAAAAATAAATTTTCAAAAAATAGAAAATTATTTTGGTTTAAGATCTTAGCAATCAAGTTCAACAACTAAATTGACTAATAATCTAGTAAGAAAAAATAAATTGACTAATACTAGTAACTAGTGCTTTATCACGAACTTTTGTTTTGATTTTTTTGAAAATAATTATCGATGATCCAACTGTACATATGTTAAGCTATATATAATTTATTGATGTTCCCAAATTTTTAAGAAATAAAAAATTATTTTAGTTTGAGATCTTTGCAATAAATAATTATACTGACTAGTACCAGTAATTAGTGTTTTGTCACGGACTTTTGTTTCGATTTGTTTAAAAATAATACTCGACGATTCAACCGTACGGATGTTAATATATATCTAAATGTTCCCAAATTTTTTAAAAAAATAAAAAATTATTTTGGTTTGAGATCTTAGCAATAAACAACTAAATTGACTAGTACTAGCAATATTCGGTTCAGATAAGTTTTTATTCGGGTTTGATCGGTTTCATTTCATTTTCGGATCTATTATTCGGATTATTTTCGATTAAATTTTCGGTTCGGATAATTTTCGGATCGGATCAAATTGGTTTTTCGGATCATTGTCGGATGTTACTATTTGGGACAAACTTCGGTCCGGTTCGGGTTGTTTCGGATTCGGTTATCTTTCAGATTTTCTAATTCGAATAAAAATTCGGATCTCGATTCTTAAAATTTCAGTTCGGTTCCTCGGATCCGGACCCATTTTGCCAGGTCTAGTAATGACTTGATATTCTTTCTTATCCTTTAGTTTACTATATATGTTCACTACAAGAATCTCGGCTAAAATCGACTGCCTGCTTGCAGTCGAATTTAGATAATTTCGACTGGCTACGGTCGAAATTAGCTAAATTCGAATGCAAGCTGACAATCGAATCTAGCTTAGTGGAATTTAGTAAAAACCAGTCGAAATTAATAAATTCGACTGCATAAATTCGACTGCTATAAATTCGAGTGGATAAATTCGACTGCTTAAATTCGACTGCTGTAAATTCGACTGCATAAATTCGACTGCATAAATTCGACTGTTATAAATTCGACTGCTCTAAATTCGACTGCAACAAATTCGACTGGAAACAGTGGCATTTGTCCCCAGAAAATTTTTTGAATTTTTTGGCGAAAATTTGAATTTCCCGCCTTGCGCCCTAACTTTTTACTGTTTCCGGTGGAATTTATAAAATCGACCTGCCGACTTTATGCCGTCGAATTTATAAATTCGACTATTTTTCAGTCTAATTTATAAATTCAACTGTTTTTTTCAGTCAAATTTATTTATCACCAAAATTTCTTGGTTTGTTAAATTCGACTGCAAGGAGTCGAATTAACATGCCATAAACAGTCCATTTGCATACTGTATTTTTTGCAGCCTGTAATGTATAAATTAATCACAACCTGATTTGCTAAACAATTAGGGGAGGGGGCAGAGAACCAAAAAAATCTAAACAATTAAAATATATAAACATCAACCTTCCATAAGTTTAACATAAATAGTTACATTATCTTGTACATTAGAAATTGGTCCCAAAAGCTTAGCATAATAATTCTAATGTAGCTAACAAAATGAGCAATGCTCTACAAAGCCCAGTCACAAAACAGCTAATCATACAGTGGATAATTCCTCGCATCGTGATCTTCATCATCGTCTCCATCTCCATTTCCTCCATTTTCTGAGTTAGTGGGATCGATCGGTGCCTTTTCGATACTTGTACCCTGCAATTGAATATATTAGTACAGTGATGAAAAAAATACAACAAATATCACATTTGCAAGACTGCATATACCATATAATCTACTGATCACATTTGTATCATACTAATTTGTTGGCATAATACAGAAGTGTGCACTACAGTATTGTCATAAATGATGCTGAGTCTTCTATACGGAACAAACTCACCAAACGACAAACCCAGGAGGTGAAATCACAAAACTGCTCTCTCTGTTTTTTTATATATCAAAGTTTATATACAAATCTGGTATCTTATATTTATATATATGATTCAAGATTTTTATTGCATCTTGCAGATCTGGGTGTACAGGTTCCGTAGTAATAACTAGGTTAGTGGCCTTGTCTGGTTTATTAACATAGCTACTATCTTTTACAGATTTTATATAGTGTTAATTTGTATGAATGCACTTTTTCAGGGGTAGATATAGACCACAAAATGGACCATCTGATGGTGCTGGAATCGTAGGCCTTGCTACTGTTGTCGCACTACACAGGTTACATTAACCAAAAATTTTTACTTATCGAAATATTTGTGTGCAAACCGTTAAGTTACGAGTTCTCCTAAAATCGCACGAAAGACTTAAAACGATCATAGTATTATAGAGGGCATCAACAGTTACCTCAAGGATGACCTTTTTGTACAGCACCATGGCTTCAGCAACAAAGGACGATGCTAGCCGCATATACTCAAACCACGAATCCTGCTCATTGCGGTCATAATCTCTGTTTGGAAAGGCTTCATTTGCTAATATATGCATGCGTTCATTCAACAAGGAACGTGGCACCTCCTGCATTTCCAAGGAATGGACCAACCTATTCATATCACCTGAAACCCTTAACACAAATTGCAATGAATCATCAGATAAATGGCGGGGAGGGGCATGCGAGTTTTGTGTGGACTGAGATTCCGTCCACTGTGATGCCTCGTACGATCCAAAAACCTCTGGCACTGTATGTCGAGGAAACAGAAAGGTCTTCCCCTTCTTTGGGGGTCTCACCTGCAGTGCCAGAGTAAAATTCTTCTTCAATTGCAACTTCTTTTGGCTACGTGGTGATAGAGGTGGATCAGTAGTTGACAAGTTCTCCGGTGTAGATTGTGTAGCCATCGCTCTTTCCATATCTTCCTGCGCTTTTTCCATAGCTTCCTGCAATATGCAGCATATAAGCAAAAATACATGTTAATGATAACCAGATTTATTAATGATCAGTAGTTGAAAAAATGTAGAACAATAAATTTAACATGTTATAGGCAAACTAAAATTTATTAAACTGCCAAACAACATGTTAATGATAAAAGAAAACCCCAGATAAACTGCAACTCACTTCTTTCAACTCTTCATTATTACATACCCACATGTATACATGTAAGTATATGTGTACAAGAAAAAGAAAGGTCTGAGCACATCCCCACCTCCAAAAACAAACCCAAAAGGCCAACTCATATTCTTTACTTTACCAAATACTTTACCATTCTTTCTTCCTTCACTTTACCACCCCTTCCACTTTTTTATTTTCTATATCTTTACTTGGGTACATTTATTTTGCTGTTAATGGCAAATCTTGGGGATATTGGTGTTGTGATTAACATTCTGAGTGCTTTTGCTTTGCTGAGAATTCAACCCATTAATGACAGAGTTTATTTCCCTAAATGGTATATTAATGGAGGCAGGACTAGTCCAAGAAACAGTGGGTATTTTGTGGGAAAGTTTGTTAATCTTAATTTCAAGACTTATCTTACTTTTCTTAACTGGATGCCTCAAGCTTTGAGGATGAGTGAGTCTCAGATTATTGACCATGCTGGCCTTGATTCTGCTGTTTTCTTGAGGATTTATCTTCTTGGGTACTTTTTTCATTTATTGCTCCCCCTAGATTATTTGGTTTTTTACTTTTTTGTTATTATATGAATTGTTTGTTGTTATTATTTTTTTTTTAAACTTTTTTTTTAATAATTGTCAAGGTTTTTTTTTTTTTGAAAGTCAATATTGTCAAGGTTTTAGTGTTTCTTGACTATAAGAATTATCTGAATTTAGAGGTACCCTTTTCCCCTGGTTGTTGCTACTGTTTTTGCTTCCATTCGGTCCTCCTACGCAGAACGTGTATGCTATATAGGTAGGCTAGCTATATATTAGTATGGTTGATATCAAAGTAAAAACAAATGAAATTGGAATAGATTATTGTCAAAGCACACATACTAATACATTTTCTTTTAACAATGATCGATTCCAATTTCATTTGCTTTTACTTTGATAGCAACCATACTAATACATTTTCTTTTAACACGAATTAATCTAATTACTTATTTGGGTATCCCAAATGGAACACTAATGACATGTAAACAGATAAAAATAGAATATTTTTATAAAAAAAATAGATAAACCAGGGATAAGACAAACCTTAAGTTTCAGATCTTCTGGTTTGTCAAAGTGATAGACAGTATTCATAAACTCAAGATTGGAGACAGGTGCTTGCTTCTCAATCTCCATATCCTGTTTATTAGAAAAAACTAATATGAATTTCCTAAGTTATACAAATATGCATACATGTTTTTAGAAGGTGTTTAGTAGGATTTCTTCTTTATAAGTACATATGTACAATAATAAGATTCATCAAGATCTAGGTTACATTTTATATAATGCATCAGAAAGGAAAACAAGCTGAAATATGAACCAGCACACCTCTCGTCTCTGGCTGAATCATTTGAAACAAGCTGTTTGATTTCATCCATGATAAGTTATTGTTAAACTTAAATTTTGAGTTATTTATAAGTCGTTAATTATCATTTTATTAATTTTCTGTTTATAATTAATTAAAAATGCTCCATCGGATCGAACCAACCTGGAATGTAAGTGGTTTCAAGCTTGGACATTATTCTCACTATATCCTTCTCCATTTTTTCCAAGTCTGTGTATCTCAAATTCGATGAGCATAAATCTTGAAAGAAGTTTGACAACTCAATAATAACATCAGCTACGTGCTTTGGTAGTAAGTCACGGCAAACGACGGGCAACAACTTTTGCATGAAAATATGACAATCATGAGATTTCATACCATGAATAGAATTTTTATCACGATTCACACACCTGGATATATTTGATACAAACCCATCCGGAAGTTCAAGTTGTTTAATCCAATTAAACAACTTATGAAGTTGTTCCCTTGAAAGCACGTATGGTGCACTTGGCATTGTGCCATCATCTTGAATCCACAATTCACGGTGTATAAGCATTTCTTTACAATCCTCTCTTGCCTTCTTGGTGTCTTTAGACTTGTTCTTGTCACCAATCATTATGTTGAATATGTTATCAAAGACATTTTTTTGGGTATGCATGACATCAATGTTGTGACGAAGGTTGAGTGTATCCCAGTACGGGAGCTCGAAAAATGGACAAAGGTGGGTCCAATTATGTGTCACACCATAGTCTCTCGATTTTCTCCAAGTTGTCTTCCCTGGAAGGGGGAACTGTATCTCCTCACATAAGGTCCTTGCCATCACACTTGAATGTCGAGTTGTGACTGATCGTGTCTCGGTTCATCCAAACTTTGTACTTCTTCTCAGTGGATCATATGGTTCTAAGAAATATCGAGCAGTTCCATACCAAGTAGGTTTACCACCATGCTTGAGTTGTTTGGCTTTTACTTGTCCCATACAAACATGACAAGCTAACTTACCCTTGGTGGACCACCCACTAAGCATGCCAAGTGCAGGAAAGTCGCTGATCGTCCACAATAGTGCTGCCTTCATCATAAAGTTTGTTCTTGAGAACCTATCATATGTTTCTTCACCAGTGCGCCATAATACTTTCAATTCATCAATCAGTGGCTGGAGGTAAACATGTAGATCTTTTGTTGGATCATTTGGCCCAGGAATAAGAAGCGGCATAAACATGTAAGGAGCCTTCGTGCACATGGATGGAGGAAGGTTGTAAAGTACAACCACCACAGGCCAAACAGTATATTCCCTAGAATGTGAATCATGAAAAGGGTCAAATCCATCACTAGAGAGGCCAAGCCTAACATTCCGAATTTCTTTCGAAAAGTTTGGAAACCTACTATCAAATCGTTTCCACTCGTCTCCATCCGCTGGGTGAGATAATTCACCTTCAACTATGACTCTATCGTGGTGCCACCTCATACATTCTACGGTATTCTCATTCATAAATAAACGCTGCAACCTTACGGTAAGATTGAAGTAGCGCAAGATCTTTCGCGGGATCTTCATTTTGTTTGGATCTTTTTGCTCCTTGTATCGGCTTGTATTGCATGTATCACAGTGAGTTTTGTTGCTATTTTCCTTGTAAAACAACATGCAATCATTCTCGCAAGCATCAATTTTTTCGTATCCCATATTCAATCCTCTAATCATCTTTCGCACATCGTAATAATTCTTAGGCAAGCTGTGATTAGCAGGCAGTACTAATCCAATGAGGTGAATCAAATCATCAAAGCCATTGTTACTACAATTATGTCTGTGCTTCCAATGTAGTAGCTTGTTTACAAATGATAATGTGGTAAAATCCTTATTGCCGGGATAAATTGGTTCCGAAGCTTTTTCCACCATATTGTAAAAATCTTTTGCTTTTGGATTCGGTTCTTCTTCAAAATTCTCAAAATGTTTATTTGCATCCACTAAATCTCTTAGCATATCACGAGCATCATACATATCAACATCAATATTACCGGAACTCGTTCCGGTTTCAAATCGAGGCACATCCTTCTCCCCATGCAAATCCCATTTGGTATACCAATGCATAATACCATGTAGATACAAATGAATTCTCACATCACTAGGATCCTTGAAATATTGATTTCCACAATTTTGACATGGACATCTTATGAGTCCTTTATCTTCCTCTTCACGATGATTAATAGCAAATTCAAGAAAACTATTCACCCCATTTTTGTACTCCTCCGTTAAGTAATTCGATTCATCATAACGATTATGACCAACCCAACTACGATCGGATGTCATCTACAAAGTTCATATACATTGGTATAAGTAGTGTGCAACTTTAATTGGGAAAAAAACAAGTTATTACTAATTTACTACTTTAATTACACAAATATTAACATTTACATTAACATATATTATGAGAAAAAAACATCAATATTACAAGAATTAGTGATACTTACTTGATGATGAACTCTTCAAGGAAACAAAATTGATGTGGGAGAGAAAGGAAAGTGAAGTTAGAAAGGGGAAAGTGAGGAAAGAGGCAGAAGACGTTCTGCAAAAACAGATCTGATAAGGGTAAAATTGACCGAATCCAGTCGAATTTATAAATTCCACTGGGAACAGTCGAATTTATAAATTCGACTGATTCCGTCGAATTTATAAATTCGACTGGTCCCAGTGGAATTTATAAATTCGACTGGGTTTAGTCACGTTTATAAATTCGACGAACTAGGGTTTGACCTCGAATTTACCATTCAAAGTTGACAGATTCCAGTCGAATTTATAAAATCGACTACAGTTAGTCCAAAAAAAAGTCAACAGATTTTTTTGACCCTTATAATATTTAATATGTGCCATTTTTTATTCATTTTTTTGTACAAACCTTTAAAATATAATAATCTTAACATCCGTACGTGATAAGTGCATAATTTTGCATATTTTTATTGCCTATTTATTGTTTGAATTCGTATTTTAATAAGTAATTTTGTTCTATTTCAGGAAATTCAAGAAATTAGGAAGAAATGGCAAAATGAAGAAATAAAGTTCAAAAGACCGCATCTTAGGGCTTAAGATTTTATTTTTATTTAATAAATATTTTATTTGATTAGAAAATTATATTTATAAATGTCTAATAATATTAGATATTTATTTTATAATTTTCGGATTAAATTAATTATTTATTATTTAAAAATTATACGTCGTGCGGGATAAAAAAAGCATTTCTACGGAGCCCATCTATACACAATAAACATGGCCGGCCATGGAATCTTGCAAAGTGGAAGAAGATGGGTGCCTTTGCTTTATTAGTTGTAAAGTTTTGTAATTATTTCATTTAATTATGAAATGGTGTGCTAACTCTTCCTATAAATAGGAAGTAAAAATCATCTTGGAAGACACTTAGAATTAGATTAGAATTAGGATTAGTTTTCCTCCCAAATTAATAGTTGTAATTTTTTTGTAAACATTTTAATTCTAATATTTAGTTAGCATTTTCTTGCAGTTGTTTGGGTGTATTTTCATTACTACTACTGTATAATTTTCTTATTTTGCAAGCTAAGCCTTCCTTCTCCTCTCTCAATTAAAATCTCTATCCAATTTTTTTTCCATATCTTTCTCCCCTGTCTCTAGTTACTCAATCTCTCCCATCTCTGCATCCCTCGCCTCACCACCAATCACCCTTTCCCCTTTTGTTTTAGCTTTGTTCTAGCCTAAACACTACCCCCCATTCTCCTTTAAACGAATCGCCTCCTTCTTCGATTTCACTTGTCTTTTTGTTTTTAATTTAGGTTTGATTGTTGTTTTGTTCTATTGGGTAGCTGAGTCGGTTTTGATAATCTGAGTTCCCTGCGTTTTTCTTTTTATTTAGTCGTGTTTTTATGTTCTGTTCGAGACAAATAGCTTTCCCCTGTTCTGGTTTTAGTCGAACCTAAAACCACCGAGTTTCAGTTTCTGTTTGTTCTGATGCGTTTTAAGTTTTCATTTTTGTTGTGTTTAACTCTGAGTCGCGAGTTTTCTGAGTCTGAGTCGTGGTCTTTGTATGTTCGACTATTGTTGTCTGAATTCGTAATGTTTAGTTCGTTGGTGAGTTTGGTCGAATTGCTATTAGTTCTAGTAATTAAGTTGATTGGGTGTTGATGAATGGTGTTGCTGCTGTGTGTTTATTCGAATCATTTATCTGAGTTTTAGTCTGAGTTGTAATTCTGGGTAATACGTTCTGTTTACTCGTTTGTGGCTGTTGCTTGATTTGGCGAGTTTTTGTGAATGACTGCTTTTGTTTCCGAGTTCATGTTACTGTTCGCTGCTGTGTTTGTGCTGGTGAATCGTTCTTGTTATGAGTTTTCAGAGTTTGAGATAGTTTCTTTTTGAGTTTTAGTTCTGCTGCACTTTGAATCCTATGCTGCATTTTGTTTAGTTTTAGCTTCATTTCGAGTCAATTTGTATGTTTGCTGTTGTTTTTTTTCCGAGTTTAGCTGAGTTTCCAAATTGCTGTTGGTCCGTTAATAGTTTTGAATCGAGTTTCTGAGTTCAGTTTTTTTTTGTTTTTCTTGATTTTACTTGTTTTTTTTAGTTTACCAGACTCTTTGGTACTTGCATCTTTATTACTCTTTGTGTGAGTTCATGGGCGTGTTCTTTTATGTATCTGTCTATTTGCTGGCTGGGTTGGTTTTGAAACAGATAAATGTGTGTTTAGCGTTTTAGCCTTATTTTTAGTTTTTAATGACTGTAGTTTTTGTAATATGCGAGGATAAAAATTATAATATAATGATTTATATGTAAAAAAAATAATAAAAAATAATAAAAATAATAATAATGTTTTTAGATTAATTTTCTTTTAAGAAAAATAAATTTAGGAATTAAATAAAAAAATCCAAATTCTATAAAAATCCCAAATCCTAATCGTTCTAATTCGCCTAAATTAAAATTAAGGATCGCGAATAAAATTATTCCCTGTGGATCGAATCTTAAAATACTAAAACGATGATCGTGCGCTTGCGATATTAATTGTACCATTTTTAGCACATCAAGTTTTTGGCGCCGCTACCGGGGAACTAATTATTTTTCGCACCTTAATTTTTAATTTTTCGGATTAGTTTTCTTTCGTTTGCCTTATTTTTATTTCATTTTTTTTAGGAAAGTTTGGAATGTCGGGAATCTTCTCACGGAGCTCGAAACGAATTGGAATTCTTGGAAGCGTGCTTCGGTAACCCGTATCTCACTCTTTTCGCATTTTTATTTTTTGAAAATCACAAAAAAATCAAAAAAATCAAAAATCACAAAAAAATTGAAAATTGAAAAATCCAAAAAATTTATTATTTGTAAATACATATTTGTTGCATCATGCATTCATCACTTAGGGCACATCATTTAGATTTTTATTTTCTTGTTTTTAATTTTTCGTATCTTATAATTGTGGTGATCGCTGGAGGACCCAAAGGTACGTTAAATTCTTCTTTACTTTAGATTAGAACACGTAGTGTAAGCATCCATATTTGTTCATAATTTTTTGTATATATCATTGTGTGTTGCATCGTTTGCAGCCTTAATAAAATTAATTAGACATTTGCCCTCTAGGATTTCGCGCTCAATTAGGAAGATGCCTAAAATAAACGTAATTAAGACTTATTCACGACCTTCAGTGTCTAAGGTTCGCCTGGCTGTTAAGATTCGGTGTCTAAGTGACGAGATTGGCCTCTTGGCAATGCCTGCTCTAATCTGGCCGAATCAGTCTGAATAATTCTTAATTTACGGAATTTTTAGTGTGTCTTAATGTTAGGAGCAATGTCTAGTTATTCTATTTAGGGAACATTTTTCTTTTGCTTTTTCACCCTTTATTTTGAGTGTTTATTTTGTGTGCTTATTTTGTGTGATTAAAATTCATGCTTAAAATAAAAAATTAAATAAAGAAAAAAATAAAAATAATAAAAATGTGGTCAAATTACAATTCTTATACTCAAGGGTTTGAAAATTATCATGAATTTGAGCAAAATAATAATATGTTTCAACAAACCCTTAGAAATGACCACTTTTCACCCAGCTACAATCCCGGGTGGGGGAATCACACAAATTTGTCATGGGATTATGATCAAAATTACCAAGCTCCTCAACCTTCTTTTCAAATGCCAAATCATCACTCTTATCACACTCAAAATAGTGAGGCATTTTAAGAAGCACCACCTCATTTTATTTATCCTCAAACCTCCTTCGAAGACCAAGTTAATTCTTTAGAAAATATCATGGAGGATTTGATGAAATCACAACAAACCTTCATGCAAACCGTGACCCAAGATAGACAGATTTTGAACTCTAATGCTCAAACCTTATCTAAGTTAGAGGTTCAAATGAGTCAGTTAGTCCACACCATTTCTAAGAGAGAGAATTTTATATCTGAACCCAATCCATCCCTCTTGAATCATGGTCTAGACCAAACTGAGCCAGTCGATAGGAGTGTCACATGGTCGAATTTGGAGGATAGTGATATTGAACCTATTCTTAATGAGGATTTTGAATTTAATCACGAAACTAATCGAGAAATTCATGAGTTGGTTAAAGATTTTTCCTCAGAAGAGATGCTAAATGAATTGAATGACATTTATTCCAAACATGAGGATAGTTCTTTTGATCATAAATTCATTGTTAAGGATTCCATAGGTGAGCCACCAACACCCGATTTGAAGCCGCATAATTCCACTCTTGATCAGTCTGTGATAATTGATAATGAAACTCATCATGTTCTTTCTAGTGACATTGTTCATAACCAAGAAATTCAAGTAATTAATCTGCTTAAACAAAATAAAGAAGCATCTAATTGGTCTATGAATGAAGTTATGAATATGAGTTTTATTCTTGCGCCTAATCGGATCATTCGAGTGGTCTATGTTATCTTTGTGGGTGAATTTCTGAAATATGCTGGGTGGTTAACAAAAATAGTTTTTCCAAGAGCAGGAATTGGTTAAGTAAATATTTGTTTTGTACCTCCCATAGTAGAATGTAGGTATGGGAGAGTTACAGTGTGTGTGTGTGTGTGTGTGTGTTATGTTTTTCATAGATTTTTTTTTTAGAATTTTTCAATCCCTATCATTTTTCTCATGCATTTTCTCCGCATTATCCCCTCATCCGCCCGCCTTCACTGAATTGATTTAGAAGAGGGCCATGCAAATATTTTTTGTTGATTGAAAAAGAAAGAATATTGTGTGGCTCGAGGAAGACTTTGTAGACAAAAGCGAGAGTAGGGCTGGAGCTAAAAGAAGAAAAGAAAGCGGATAGCTTGTACTATATCACCTAACCCGCTAATATTTCTTCATAAATCAATGAGTTTTTTTGTCTGTGTTAAAAATCATCATTTCAGCTATACAGATACACAGAGCATATTTCAACCTCCTCAAGAAAAAATCTCACCATCTAGCTGTCTTGAAAAATGGCATTGCAGGGAAGTTTCTGGATTGCTAGAGTTAATCCTACTTCCATCCAGGAAACCATCCGGCACGAGCAGTTTCAGGCTTGGGCTCAATTTTTGAATGAGCATTCAATAGTTCGATATGCTTTAGTCACACCGGTGAAGCTTAATCATGATGCCTTGCGAGAGTTATATTGCAGTGCGGTCGACACCTCTAGAGTGGACGAAAGTGCAATCACATTTCAACTATTTGGTAGGTCGATTAGGGTCACCGAACGAGATGTTAATCGCATTCTTCATTTTCCTACGGAAAATCTCGTTGCCGATCCTACACCTGACCAGATTGAAGGGTTCTTTCGTCTCATAAGGTACCAAGATAGCAATTTCAGTACTGGTAATCTCTCTAGAACATATCTAACCCAGTACTGGAATTTCTTCTTCCACATTCTTAACCATGTTTTTTCCTCAGCTAGAACAAATCTAGATAGAATACCTGATTTTATTCAAAAAATAGGGTATGCGGTTGCAAATAATTCGAGGATTAATTTTGGTAAGATAGTGCTTAGTCAAATCATTTTGAAGATGAAGCACTTAGGAACAAGGGATGCCCGGACTCAAAGGGTCGAATGTTTATATCCAAGATTTCTGCAGTTAATATTGAATGATTTTTTGAGTGATGCAGACAGGATACGTTTGGACACTGGTCGAGAGGAGGAATGTTCTTCCATGAAGAAGAATGTAATTAACTACTTAAGCAATAAGAGCTATACGGATGTGCCCACAGTCTTAACGGAATATCTAAAGACTATCCCACTTCCGTTGCTACCAAGGCCAGTAAGAACAGCACCACATATGAGGTTTGCTACATCAGCCGATCTACCTCCTGCTAAACGGAGTAAACCTAGCGAACCCGAGACATTCAAGGGAAACTTGGGTCTTGTGCCGTTTAATCCATTCAAGTTTAACCTCCCGGAGAGAAAATCCCTGGATCTCTTTCCAGATTTATCACTCTTTTCCACTGGTCAGCAACTTGCTTCAAGAGAGGCTGGAAGCTCCCGAACTTTCACTGCACCATCCGGCAAAGGGGCTACCATGATTTCATTTGCAGAAACGCATCTCGGTGAAAGTTTTGGACAAAAGTTGAGAGAAACACAAGCAGAGCATGAGAGTGGGCAACCTGCTCAACCAAATGCACCTGTAACCAGAGCAGGATTCAACGGACTCCTTGCACGGGTCCAAACACTGGAGAACGAGTTGCCGCATATCCGTGAGTCCATTGCAGAAATCAGAAATCTACAACTTGTTCAAAATGATGCAGTCCAGGCTCAAATAAGCTCCATGGCAGCCCAGTTTGGTCATGCGATTAATTCCTTGATGAAAACAGCTTCTTCTAATTTCCCAACTCCACATTCAACTATTCTGGAGGATAACCCAACTGAGGGGGAGAAGATGGATGAGCAAGAAGCTAAAAGGCGTAATAAAGGCAAGGAAAAGGTTGCTGACACGGATTTAAATCTATTTTTGGGAAGAAAACCTAAGGGGAGTATTCGTGCTTTGTGGAAAGAATTACGCAAGGAAAGCTTGAAAATATGTTCAGTCTAGAGGAACAATTATCTTGCTTATTTTGAGGGGAGTTTTCGTTCACTTTTGCTCATATCTCATTTTTATTTGCATACATTGAGGACAATGCATGAGATAAGTGTGGGGATGTTCTCATTAGGGTTTTTAGTGTAAATACATAAAATTTAAAAAAAAAAATCCAAAAAAATTGAAAAAATTAGAAAATTAATTACCTCGTCTCATAGTGTGTTAACAGGGATAGGTACACATCTTGTGAGCTTATTTTGCATGATTATTTGACATGTCATATCTCTGAAAGTTATTTGTTACTTGATGATTCCTTGTACGTGCTTGCGAAAATTATAAAACTTGAGATTTGTCATTGTCAATTTTAGTGAGTACTAAAACATGCTTTCACCCTGTGAGATTTTGAGCCTAATTTATGATTGGTACATCTTATATCAATCGAATTTTTATTGTTGTGTGTTGTTCATCATTAAGTATGTCGCTCTAGAACTTGCTTTAAACCATTTTGAGATTACATGATATTTGCATGCATGAAAATGATAAAGGCACTAGGATTAACCGTACTGATCCAAACAGTACCCTTGAATCATATATCCTTAGTGAACCCCTTTGAGCTTTTTATCCGTATTTTTGTGTATCACCAATCTAAATTCTTGAGCCTACTTGTTTATTCTTCTCTTGATTTACTAGTAGAGCATTCTGATTCATTTGAGGGTTGGTGAGCGCATAGTATGGGGATATCTTTGTTAAAGTGTGAAAATTTGGTGGGAATCATAAAAAAAAAAAGAAAAGAAAAAAAGAAAAGAAAAGAAAAAAGAAAGAATAAAAGAATAAAATAAAAATAGAGTTTTGTTCATTGGTTTGTGCAATATGAAAATGGAAAAGTACATGACAATATGTGCTTGGGGTTTAATTCTTGTGAAAGCTTGATCACCTTTTACATGATCGAAATTTCATGTTGAGTGCTTTAATTAAAAATGAACATTGTGCTCTATTAGTTTGTCAAATTAGCCACTTGTTAGCCTTGTTCTTGATTTCCTACCCTTCACCTTAGCCACGTTACAACCTTTAACAAAGACCTTTTGATTTGTGCATGCATGTATACAAAGTAGTGGAGATTTGGTGGACAACCAAGCATATGGTAGCACATAACTTAATTGATTGAACTTGAGCGAATACACTTCACCTATACACTTGTGTGATTTTAGAGTTGTGTGAGAATTTTCTATCCATAGCATGTTACGCACTGAATGCGGCATTGATATATATTTCATGATCTTTTTGTCTATATAGACTGTGTGCTTACTTGGATAGTCTTGTGCATATGATTTGTAAGTGAACAGACTTTCAATATTGTGCAATTGAGGTTTACTTGTGTGGAGTACTATGATATGTTGCATACTTGAGACTTGGCAGAAAAAAAATTGGATTTTGTGGGTACATTCACTATAGGCCCTCACGAGACCTCACTCGTCCACTAGGGCTGCCTAGGGGTTTAAAGGGCTTGTTGCATATGCCAAATGCAATCGTCACACCTACGAAAAGGAGTATAGGATTTTTATCTAGATTTTCTTTTTGTTTTTTTGTTTTACTCGAGGACGAGCAAAAGATAGGTATGGGGGCATTTGATAAGTGCATAATTTTGCATATTTTTATTGCCTATTTATTGTTTGAATTCGTATTTTAATAAGTAATTTTGTTCTATTTCAGGAAATTCAAGAAATTAGGAAGAAATGGCAAAATGAAGAAATAAAGTTCAAAAGACCGCATCTTAGGGCTTAAGATTTTATTTTTATTTAATAAATATTTTATTTGATTAGAAAATTATATTTATAAATGTCTAATAATATTAGATATTTATTTTTATAATTTTCGGATTAAATTAATTATTTATTATTTAAAAATTATACGTCGTGCGGGATAAAAAAAGCATTTCTACGGAGCCCATCTATACACAATAAACATGGCCGGCCATGGAATCTTGCAAAGTGGAAGAAGATGGGTGCCTTTGCTTTATTAGTTGTAAAGTTTTGTAATTATTTCATTTAATTATGAAATGGTGTGCTAACTCTTCCTATAAATAGGAAGTAAAAATCATCTTGGAAAACAATTAGAATTAGATTAGAATTAGGATTAGTTTTCCTCCCAAATTAATAGTTGTAATTTTTTTGTAAACATTTTAATTCTAATATTTAGTTAGCATTTTCTTGCAGTTGTTTGGGTGTATTTTCATTACTACTACTGTATAATTTTCTTATTTTGCAAGCTAAGCCTTCCTTCTCCTCTCTCAATTAAAATCTCTATCCAATTTTTTTTTTCCATATCTTTCTCCCCTGTCTCTCGTTACTCAATCTCTCCCATCTCTGCATCCTTCGCCTCTCCACCAATCACCCTTTCCCCTTTTGTTTTAGCTTTGTTCTAGCCTAAACACTACCCCCCCTTCTCCTTTAAACGAATCGCCTCCTTCTTCGATTTCACTTGTCTTTTTGTTTTTAATTTAGGTTTGATTGTTGCTTTGTTCTATTGGGTAGCTGAGTCGGTTTTGCTAATCTGAGTTCCCTGCGTTTTTCTTTTTATTTAGTCGTGTTTTTATGTTCTGTTCGAGACAAATAGCTTTCCCCTGTTCTGGTTTTAGTCGAACCTAAAACCACCGAGTTTCAGTTTCTGTTTGTTCTGATGCGTTTTAAGTTTTCATTTTTGTTGTGTTTAACTCTGAGTCGCGAGTTTTCTGAGTCTGAGTCGTGGTCTTTGTATGTTCGACTATTGTTGTCTGAATTCGTAATGTTTAGTTCGTTGGTGAGTTTGGTCGAATTGCTATTAGTTCTAGTAATTAAGTCGATTGGGTGTTGATGAATGGTGTTGCTGCTGTGTGTTTATTCGAATCATTTATCTGAGTTTTAGTCTGAGTTGTAATTTCGGGTAATACGTTCTGTTTACTCGTTTGTGGCTGTTGCTTGATTTGGCGAGTTTTTGTGAATGACTGCTTTTGTTTCCGAGTTCATGTTACTGTTCGCTGCTGTGTTTGTGCTGGTGAATCGTTCTTGTTATGAGTTTTCAGAGTTTGAGATAGTTTCTTTTTGAGTTTTAGTTCTGCTGCACTTTGAATCCTATGCTGCATTTTGTTTAGTTTTAGCTTCATTTCGAGTCAATTTGTATGTTTGTTGTTGTTTTTTTTCCGAGTTTAGTTGAGTTTCCAAATTGCTGTTGGTCCGTTAATAGTTTTGAATCGAGTTTCTGAGTTCAGTTTTTTTTGTTTTGCTTGATTTTACTTGTTTTTTTTAGTTTACCAGACTCTTTGGTACTTGCATCTTTATTACTCTTTGTGTGAGTTCATGGGCGTGTTCTTTTATGTATCTGTCTATTTGCTGGCTGGGTTGGTTCTGAAACAGATAAACGTGTGTTTAACGTTTTAGCCTTATTTTTAGTTTTTAATGACTGTAGTTTTTGTAATATGCGAGGATAAAAATTATAATATAATGATTTATATGTAAAAAATAATAATAATAATAATAATAATAATAATAATAATAATAATAATAATGTTTTTAGATTAATTTTCTTTTAAGAAAAATAAATTTAGGAATTAAATAAAAAATCCAAATTCTATAAAAATCCCAAATCCTAATCGTTCTAATTCGCCTAAATTAAAATTAAGGATCGCGAATAAAATTATTCCCTGTGGATCGAATCTTAAAATACTAAAACGATGATCGTGCGCTTGCAATATTAATTGTACCATTTTTAGCACATCAGTACGGTTGGATCGTTCAAATTTTAATTTTAAAATATCTAAATTGCTAACCCTTGACATGAAATGAGTAACCCCTAAACATATACATTAAACCCTACATTTCAATCATTCAATGAAAAATTGTCTTATTGTTAAAGGTTTTTTTGTAAGACACACTATTATGGTCTCACATCATTTTTAGTGAATACAATATGTTATCAAAACGTACCATAAAAAAAATCACATTTTTTTAAAATTTGTAAGCATTTATTAAAAATTTCCAAACTTCTTAACAAATATAGAATCAACACTTTACTTACATTCGATAATTCAAAAATTGGCAAAAGTGGGTAAACAAAATTTTCACTTGTAGTTCATGTTATGAGTATATTGTGGTAATTTTTTTATAATTTAAGGATTAATTTTGTATTTTGTAAATAATTTTAAAAATCATGTTTCCTTCTAATAATGACTGATAGCAGTCGAATTTATAAATTCGACTGACTTAAATTCGACCGTTTACATAAATTCGACTGTCTAAAATCAACCGTTCTTTTAAAATCGACGGCTTAAATTCGACCTCATTAATTTCGACCGCTTACAGTCGAATTTAAATTTGACCAATAATTAATTGTCATTGACCCTAAATTCGACTGGCTAATTTCGACCGTTCCTTTGAAATCGATTGCTTAAATTTGACCGCATTAATTTCAACCGCTGCTGGTCGAATTTAGGTTTGACCAATAATTAATTGGGGTTGACGATAAATTCGACTGGAAACGGTCGGATTTAATGCCGGTCGAATATAAGCAGTCGATTTTACCCTTGTTTTCTTGTAGTGGTTGTAACGACTTGATTTTCTTCATATATTTGATTTTTTGATTTTTTTTGTTTTCTTAATAAATACCTACTTTTTTTGTATTTGTAATCTATTTTGTTAATGAATGGAAAAGGTTTACGATTCCACAAGTATGTTAATCCTTGATATTTTTTCCAATAATAAATCTATAAATATTAATCTTTTTTTGTTTTCATATTCCACAATTGCAATGTTTCATTGCAACGGTCGCATTGATTCATTGTGGTAGAATCAACAATTCTGTTTTTATTTTTTAAGTTTGAATATTTAAAAATATGTCCAAAAATTAAACTAAATTAATTTTAAATTTAAAATATCTTTAATACTATATCATGGATGCGTTTTATATCATATGTAAAATTAAAGTATTTAAATCGAAATGTACTTAAAAAAACATGTGGAACAACCATTTTAATATTATTTATATTCATTTTTAGTGTTCGAACTTAATATGATAGTGTAGTAATTGTAGATATAAACTTCTGGGATAACAAACCGGAAAATGCATGTTTAATGCACAAGCAGAATACATAAATAAAAGAAGAATACATAAATAAAAGATTTGGCAATCAGTAGTAAATAGAAAAGACTTGGCAATTACTAGTAAATAGAATATGTATTAGTCTAAAGAAATTTGTGGAGAACAGTCTTCACAAGATGTTCGGAGATGATGCGACTTGTTTTTTCAGTAGGATGAAAGGCATCCCAGAACACATATTTGTCTGCATCTTCACATGATAGTGCTCTGAATCTTGAACATGCATATCCCATCTCAAACATTCCCGTGGCACAACATGCTGTTTGGGCTTCTTCAAATCCTGTAATCAGTCAACACGATATCGTATTTAGGCCTCCGTATCAAGTTTATGTGTGTGTTTCATGTGTGTTGTCAGCATGGTTGATTGGCCATTGGGGAAGGCTAATGTTAGGTTCCTGTTTTAGCTAATAAATCACAAGTCATTCCTGCATGGCGGCTGCATTCATTTAGAGTGGTTACGTTGCTGTAATGTACATGAGAGTGTACCAACTATTATTTATGCAGCTAAACGTAGAAATGAAACTTGTGTTTGGTGGAGTAATCTCCATTTTCAAGATATAAGAGCTCAAAATGTATTTACAACTGAATCTCTGTATCTAAGCTAAGTAAAAGTAATCGAGAATGTACAAGACGGAAGAAGAAGAAGAAGAAGAAATGAATAACTATCTATCTAGTTATATATAGGGGAAATAACTAACGTTAGGCATTCTACTGACTCAATAACTTAGAACATCTCCAACAACCTCCCTGTTTAAGCTCCTAAGAACATCTCCAACACTTTCTTAACATTTTTTCTAAAAATAAAATAAAATATCGAATCTTAACTATTTAAGACGTACTCAAATGTTTCATCTTCAAAAGCATCCTTATCCTCGCCTTTTAAATCAAATTTTACTATTAAATGTACTTGCAATGTTTAGATAGAGAAAAATTATATTAGTACATCACTGAAAAGAAATGATATATACCAATAAAAAATCAACTAAGGAGAGGAGAGAGAGTCTTAAGTTTGAGGAGAATATTAGGGCTCCTAAGAATTTAAAGAATAGATTTTCATACATTCTCCTCAAAATTTTGACTTACGAGTTCACAAAGGAGCTTGTTGGTGATGCTCTAGGTTATATTTTGAGAATTTTTCCAAAAACGAGTTCCAAGAGATTCTTAAGTCTTTCTCAAATTATTAAGAGCTCCTCCATCCTCCTCAATATTAAAAATCTCTCTCCTCTCTTATTCCATTCTTTAATAATATACATCATTCACTTCCAACTTGTACAAATATTATTTATCTCTATCCAACTAGTATGAGCACTTTTACTAAATAAAAAATGATAACAAGTGATTTAAGAGTAAAAAACAGAGAAATTGTTGGAAATGACAATTCTTTGAATGTGTTAAATAGCTAAGAGTTGATATTTTATGTTAGTTTTGAAGAACATGTTAAAGAGCTTGTTGGAGTTGCTCTTAGCCTAGTATGTCATGTGCTATGAACTTGGACTGGGCTGCTTTGTTTAACTGGCTGGGCTGCTTTGGACTTGTTGGACTAGTAATGTTAATACCAACTGTTAACAGTAAGGTTAAGGGGACTATTTCTCTCCATGGTTCATAAAATAGCTAGACCTTGGAGATTCATATTTAGCTAATAGTATAGTTGTTTCTGGTATACAAGACTCCAATAATAGTTTTCGAGACTTATATTATAAATCAAGACATGTGTTGTATTTTTGTATAGAGTATTTCTGGCTACTTGTTGTTTCGATGTTAACCATCGAAACAATGTCAATCATTGTTAATATTTCAGCGTATGAAATATTCTATATTATCGCTGTCTAATTAACAAAAGAGTACGAAAATCAGTAATAAAATGAGAGAAGAATGAATTGTTACCATATGAGGAAGGTTCTTTAAGCAATTCGTGGAAAACAGGATAAGGATTTGAAAACACTACTTGGATCCCTTGGAGTTCCTTGTTCAGCGTAGTTACCAAACTACTCAACTTATTATTGAAACTTAACGCCACCATGTTGTAACTCTCTAAGCATTCATATCCATTAAACAGATTTGTTGTTCTTTCTAGTGGCATGCATCCCATTGGAGGTAGTCCTCCAACTGATATTTTACGTGCTCCTAGTTTGTACAAGTCTGTAACAAATTTTTTGGCGATTCCAATGAGAAATACTTGGTATTGATCGACACTAAATTGATTTCTCCGGTCAGGCATTGTGTAGTAATTCTCTAGGAAATCGTTTGTTCCTAAGCTCATCAGGTACAGTGATTCATTTATAATTATCTTTGCCTCGGCTTCACCAAGGTAGGCTCCCAGTTTCTTTTGGTACTCCATGTAGTAATCAAGCTCCTTAGACAAAGATATCACAGACTGCAAATAAAATGCATGAACTTTAATTGTCACAAGAATTCCAGTATACATGTGCATCATTCTGAATTAGGTTCAAGAACTTACCAGGACCTCAGATGTCGCGTTATCATAGCCACTTCCTGCAGAAGCAAAGGTAACTCCAACAGAAAAATCCGATATGTTGTACATCGGATCAAGGTAAGCTGGCACAATTGGCCTGAGACCAAAAGCTTCAGAGATGAAATCAGTTGGAACTCTACCATTTGAGAATCTCCCGGTTGGTACTCCACCAGGAAAATCGCGCCCATAAGGCACAAAATTGCTTCTTGCAATTGTTGGAATCTGATTGTTGTTTCCAGCATCAACGGATGAGTCTCCAAATACTATAACTGCAGGAACTTTGGCTTCACTTCTACTCATTAGCATTAGAAATGCAGCCAAGATCATGAGCGCCCATATTTTATGCATGGATACCATTTTCTTCTTCTTACGGATTGAACAAGAAATTATGTATGCAAACTGGCTTTGCACGTATATATAGATACTATTAAGTTTCATAAAAATTCATTTAGTAGTACATAATAGTAATTGTTTGTGGGGAGTTCTAATAAATAGCAACCAAAAAGCAGTGCTCATAATAGTGACAATAGTTTAAGATATGGTTAGCTGGCTTGATTGTCTACTGAATAGTACATTACATGATGTACGAACCTCTGTGAATTAAATACCCCTTATACAATCTTTCAAGAGTAGCAACTAATCGATGTTGCTTTTGCGTGTTGGTAGTTGAATGTACATGTCTTTGCTCTGTTACTATACAGCATTGTTTTGCTTAACAATCTCTCGTGATCTTACTTATACATGGACTTGATTCATCTGCCTAAACTTCATGTTAGGTGGTGATTTTACCATGCGAAGGACTTGCAACAGGTCTATATGATATACATTGAAGTTTTTGACACACTCCAACTTGGTTGATTATACGCCTTCTTGGTCAAAACGTGTATTTCAGGACACGCAAGCCTGCCTGGAGTTTTACCAGGACCGGCCGACCAGCCCCATGGTCAACACCGGCATGTAAATCATGCTAACCGTGCGGTAAGACCGATTATACGCCTTCTTGTATGCTAGTAGAGGGGACTAAGTCATTTGAAACCGTAAAATTTTACCACAAAAGAGTCAGGGAGGAGAAATTGGCATTATCACTGGAGTATCGACGAATCGGTTATTATTCGGTTCCTTTTCATTTTAGGATATGCTTAGATAAAACACACTCAAGATGAGAGCTAATAAATACTTGGTATTAATTCTGCAGATTAGGACATTTAAACAGGAACAACATAGTATACAGAAGATCTATATTCTTGAAAATGTAGTTATGTAGGGAATAATACAAGCCAGAGAGGCCCGTGAAATACGTAACTAATAAGTCTTTTGAACTACACACGATTGCCAACACTTTTTATGAGCTGTGACTTCTTGTTTGTGGTAGAAATGAAATGGGCCAAAAAGAAATGGTCCATAGTAATATGGATCCATAGAAATGATAATTATGATGCTTCACATTTCAATATCGAACTACCAACTACAAGTTAAACACAGGTGGCTACTTAATTAAATGAGTCTAAAGTTCCACCAGAAACGGAGGCTGCTGCATTTGATTAAATTCACATCCTTTTCATTCTTTCTTTCATATGTCTGTTGATGGTTAAGTAGTTGCTGCTAAATTCAATGCTGCAGTAATATGTGTGTGAAGATGAATAAGGGTTCACGTGCTCATGTATCTACAGATAATTGTTACAGCATACTTACGTTAAATTATAAGTGCGATAAGACAAAATATTAAATATTTGTTCCAAATGGAGTAAGAGTAAATGGTTATGTGCATATACATAAAAATGTTTGTTTTACTATTAACGATCAATGATAAGCACGATAAGATATGTTGTAACAATTAGTAAACTACCGATTCCTATGTATGATATGTGTGCATATGCACAGTCCTCCCATCTGACTCGTGATCCAATACATGCATGTGTGAATACTAAATGATACACAAATTAAGCTGTATAGATATGGGGTCACAAGGTGACACATATTTCGTAAACATGTAAAGAAGGGGACGATCTATCACATTTACTGAAATTGAGCACCGAAAAGTAGGTGACTGCAATCTGTACATCTGCATCTTCTATAAGTTGTAAAACCATTCGCTCGTGTCTGAAAATTTGCATCGGCTTTATGCAGTAGACCCATTTATGGCCAGCTCGAGTACTGTGTAATATGGCTAAACATGCCATCATTCAAATGATACAAAATGACAACATCAGATAAATTAATTTGTATTTCGTTAAAGTAGTAAATTGTTACTTTTCTATAATTTCGTGGTTATAATTCAATCAAATATAATAAATTCAGGTATAGATATCGATATTATCAACAATTCCATGATATCATATCACTAATATTAAAATGTATTGATTAATCTAATGTGCACCTTCTTTAAACAAAATATGCCATCCAATAACACAACTCAGGCTTTTTTCATAAAGTTTTAGGTCTCGTTCAGTATTAATGTTGCTGTCAGCAAAATCAGCTTATTACTGAAAAGCAGGTAACTTTTTAGAAAACGAAATTTGTAGAAGTTAGACTCGAATGCACGTACACCTTGAATATTCCATGTTAAATTCATTAATTATAGTTCAATCAAAATCTATTTATACACAGGTTTTATCACCAAATCCATAATGTCATATCACTAATGTCCCTTCACCAGCATCACGTTCATTTTATGATGATTCCTAATATTCGATTCCATACTTCGAACTTCACTTATAAACTTTATATCTGGGTACACTGTAGTCTTTTCCGTTCCTTTAGCTCGCTTGGAGTCTCTCCATTACTTAGAATAGTTTTATTTTCAAATCCTATCAAAAATAAAGTGTGCTTGCTCTTGTTTTATTATATATAAAAAAATAACGTATTGAGTATTATTAATAAATAAGAATAATGCTAGGTATCCCGAATTGGATTCCAATTTTTTTTCCAAATTACACGTGTCACTATCTGATTGGTTATAACTATAATGAACCCGCCAGGATCATATAATCTCCCCAATTAAAATCTTCCATACAACCAACTCATCCATGCCACATCATTTGAGAACATTTTTTTTATAACAATTTTGGGTACCTAGCATTACTCAATAAATAATAATCGGCAGATTCAAGTACAATTGAAGTGTACAGGACAGGACATAAGAACATGCTGCAAATATAAAACTTTCTGACAGCATCGGTTAGTAGATGAAAATTAGAGATTCCAACTTTACAAGTTTGTAATATTAGAGGAGAGGAGTGTGCAACTTAAAATTTTGGCCTCATATAACCAAAATTTTCTCGTAAGAAATTAAGCAGCAAGATACGTACAATACAATAATGGTTTTCGAAAAAGAAAAAAATACAGTACGTGCAATAACAATTTAACACAAAATCAACAAGGGTACTCATGGTACATATATATATATATATTACTACATCGAATATTACATAGTCTGATTTGATCACAAAAATTCATGAAGAGCATTCTTCACTACATAATCAGAGACAATTTTGTTTGTTTTCTGGCTAGGATGAAAAGAATCCCAAAATACATATTTATTTGCATCAGTGCAGGTAAATGGATTTAGCCTGTCACACAAATAGCTCATCTCAAATAATCCTGATGAACAGCATGCAACTGCTGCAACTTCAAACCCTGCAATCAATGTCGAAAAGAATAATTTAATTCGAGCTTACTAAACATATACTCGCACAAATCAAAATTGCAGCAAATATATAGCACCAAAAATGGAAATGAAGAATGTCGCAAAGATAATTTTACCATATGCAGAAGGTTTTTCGACAATTTGTTTCAAAATGTAGTATGGATTAGATAAGACCACTTTGATTCCAGAAAGCTCCTGATTTAAATTCTTCACCAGACCACTTAACTTGCCATTGAAACTCAAAGCCACTTTGTTGTAATTTTCATTACATGCGCCACCTTCTCCTCTGAAAAAATCTGCAGTTCTTTCCAGTGGCAAGCAACCCATTGGAGGCAGTCCACCTAGAGATATCTTTCTAGCTCCAAGCTTATATAATTCTTTTATGAAGTGCCCTGCAATTCCCTTCAAATAATCTTGATATTTATCGACAGTGAATTGATTTCTTCTGTCAGGCATAGTATAATAATTTTCGAGAAAGTCATTTGTTCCCAAGCTTAGTAGATACAGAGCTTGGCTTGTAATTTGTTTGGCTTTTGCATCACCGACATGAGCTTTAAGTTTGCTCTGATACTCTTTGTAGTACTCCAATTCTCTCCAGAAAGGTATCACAGACTGCAAAAACACATAAAAAATAAAATTACTAGTTAATTTCTGGTTTCATACTTAAATGCAGGGGTGAGGTTACAGCAGAGGTAATGAATTTGCGAAACCGAGTAATAAGTGATATCCTTAAAATGCGTGCATTAGAAAAAACGATTATTAATATGAAACGGAGGGAGTATATAGCTAATTTTGACCACCCTCGATTTCGGACTGAAAACTTTTGACCCCCTCTTGACAAATTTTTGTGCCTTGCCCAAAATTTAGTTGTGTTCTGTTTTTATTTTCTTTTCATACCTCTTGAAGCTACTTTCCATACTAAAGAATTATCTACATGCTTTAATTTGTACATATGCAACTTATGAGTTATGACATTATAAATGTAACAACTAACAACTTTTGCAAAATCCAACATTTGATAGATAAGTAAAAGACAACTAAAATGATTTAGCTACCATGGTCCTGTAGATTTTATCAAGGAAAAATGTAACACGTAAAATTAGTTGTACCAGTTGAACTGTTGAATGACTTACTAGAACATCAGATGTAGCAGTGTCATAGCCAGTACCAGCAGAAGCAAAATTAACTCCATGTGCAAAATCAGAAATGTTGTACATTGGATCCAAGTAGGCTGGCACGAAAGGCCTGAGACCGAAAGCCTCCGATATATAATCAGGTGGAATCCGACCATTACAGAACCTTCCAGTTGGTCGACCCCCATAAAAATCACGGCCATAAGGTTGGAAATTACTCTTGAGAAGAGTTGAAAGTTGATTATTGTTACCAGAATCAACCGAAGAGTCTCCGAAAACAATGATAGCCGGAACTTTAGCTCTGGCACCAGGGAGCAGAGTGAGGATTATGTGACTGAGTAGAAGGAGCAATATTGGTTTATGCATGGTTGCAATATGTTTTCTTTCTTTTTTTGCTGTTGCAAATAAGGAAATGGTAATAGTAGAGTAGGGATGGGGATGAGAGTTTATAGTAGTGGGGATGTGGATTAGACTATGAGTTGGAACAAAGTTCGTTGGAAGCTATTAATGACTAGTGTAATTTCACCTGGATTTGAAAATCCAGATTAGTTGTTGATTTATTCATTTATAGTTATAATACAGTACTACTACTCTATAATGTTAATGGGTTTTATGTTAAGAATTCGTGTTTGATGAGTTTGAAAATTTTGATTGATGGGAATTTTTGTGCATGCAGGGGGTCCATCATTATTAACGAAATTTCTACAAATCAAAATTTGACAACTAAGCAAACACGATTCTTAGCATGTGCCTTGGACACACACTAGAAAAATCGAATGTTAATTGATCTCCAACCAGCCAATTATGGCCCCGTTTGGCTGGGATTAAAGATGGCTTATAAGACAAATAAGTCATCTTCGACTTAATTTGAAGTGTTTGGCTAGCATCTTATTTTAGGGACTTATGAGCTTATAAGCTCATAAGTTGAAAGTCAGAAAGTCCCAACATTTTTCCAGCTTATTTACTATTCACTGATCCCTCTGTTTTTAATTGGATTTTTGCGGTCAAACGGTGATATTTTTTTCAAATCTAACTTCACCATATTTTTCTCCATCTCCCAACGATCGTTTTGCATACCATATGTGCTATATTTCGACGCAATTTAGGAAAATTATATAAAAATATTTGTTCTTCAATAAACTTATAATTTCTGATTTACCAAACACTTTACTAACTTATAAGTTCTGATTTACTTATCACTTATAATCAACTTATGGGCTTAAAGTCATAAATTACTTTTTTTAAGCTAAGCCAAACGGGCTCTATATGTAAAGGTTTTGTAAGACAAACCTTGATTAAAAGTGTGTCGGACATGTTATGTATAAAAAAATTCATCTCCAAAGATATTATTGTTAACTAAAATTTTAGGTGGTTATATTTATCAAATTTCTAATAATTTAAAATAATAGTAATATATTAATTTTAAAATATAATTAATTATTATATTTAATTTCATTGTAATGCTAATATCTTACAAATTTTATATAATTATTATTATGTTATAATTTTAACTGACCGTTTTAACTAATAACATTGGAGATGTTCTAAATGACCGTTTTAACTAATAACATTGGAGATGTTCTAAACGAGTAAATGAGATTCATTAGCTTTTTTAACAGTGTATTAATGTGTAATTTAATGCTATATATGATGTGAATCAGGTGGTGTATTTAATGTTTATATATTACTATTATTCCCTCCGTCCTTTCTAATTGTTTACACTTTTCAAGAATATTTGGCACACATTTTAAGGATAATTCAATAATTTATTTTTAAAAATTTCCTTTATTGTATAAAAATTGAAACATTAAATTTTTATTCAAGAAAGGAAATTTTTTGAAAAAGCTACGAAACTTTTCTTAAAATGTATCTTAAAATACGTGTCAAAAACCTTTTAAAAATGTAGACGAAGGGAATATGTATTTACTAAGAGCATCTCCAAAAACCTCTTCATTTTGGCTTTTAAGTGTGATTTGAGGAGAGAGAAAAAAAAAATGTGCTCCAAAAGACTCTTAGTCACTCCTAAATTCACTAAAAATGTAATCTCTCTCCTCAATTGTAAGAGCTCCTATCCACTCCTAACTAATATTTTATACTAAATTCATAAGATATATTCTCACTCTTCCCCACTTTTCTTTTGTCTTTTTATGAATTCCACTTACTTTTAATAATATAAAATTAAATAAGGAGTGAGTATAAAGAGTATTGTTGGAGATGAATGTACATTAAGTTACTAAGAACTAATATTTTATATTATATTTAAGAGTGAGTTAATAGACTTTTCGAGATGCTCTAACTTCTAAGGAGTAAGAAGTCCTTCTGGATGGTTTGAAAAATGTGGGAAAAAACACATGTTTGGACTTTCGTGACATTTTTAAATGAATGATTGTTTTCCTAAAAACATAGATAAGTATTATTTGGTACTTGAAACTGCCTCAACTAATTTGTTAGTAGCTTTTAATTTTGGACCTGCTTGAATTTTTAGTTGAACTATACTTATGGTGCTCTGAAAGTTTCAAAGATAAGGTAGCTTCCTCAATTTAAGACCCTCTAGTAGCTGATAAGACATCCCCCGGCAAAGTCCTAGTGCCAATATGCATCTGATTATTTTTTTACGATATATATTTTAAAAGTAAATTTCGAATGCAGATCACTTACTAATTCTAGAGCTGGAAAAAAAATTCGAAAAATTCGATATTCATCCGAAATATTTGTATTCGTATCCGGAAAAAAACGGATATTATTCGTATTCGGGATCAACCGGATATTATCCGTATCTGAATCCGAGAGTTTAGCATACGAATATGGATATAGGTACATCCGTATCCGAAAATATCCGTATCCGAAAGTAATTATATATAAAATATTTTTAATTTTTATCATTTACTCTTAAAATTTATTTTATACTTAAATAAAATATAAAAATAAAATATGATGAAGGGTGCACCTCAAATAAGTGAAAGGGATGGTAAATGGTGTTAGCAATTATGTGTAATGTATGAGTTCCCATTGTGATGAATTTTGATTCTGATGAACTTGCAAGTTATTTAGAGAGAATGATGTGTAATGAAGTTATTCTAATATAAATTTACATATGTAAATTTGGATAATGTATATGGTTTTAGTAATTTGTAATTTAGAATAGAGTATCTCTTTAATATGCCTTTTTTTTGTTTTTTTGCAAAATATGTCTATTTTTTATAATAATGCAAATTTCAGAAAAAAATTTATTTTTTTGCAAAATGGATTCGGATTCGAATCCGGATATTATCCGGATAATATTTGCCGAATTCGGATACGGATAAAGTTTTTTCGGATATTTCCGGATTTGAATACGGATACGGTTTTAAAAAACGGATCCGAATTCGGATATAGCTGTATCCATATCCGTTTTATCCGTTTTCCACCCCTAACTACGTCTTAACCCGAAAACGAATGTTTATTCGATGACATATGGTCTATCGTGTAACATTTTGTTATTCATTCACTGAATTTAAACTTTTAAGCTTGAATTCACCAAATTCGAACTTTTAAACTTAAGTTCTATCATACAATATTACATCTACTACTTAACCCTTTACGAGTTTTGATGCATGCTAATTTTGTATATATTTTATAACATGTTATCTCTCATTTATCCTTAATTTTGTGCTTGGTTAGCATTGTTAGTAGCATTTTAATTTGAATTTGATGCTAAGATAATTTTTTTATGTTTATAGGATAATTTTGGAAGCAAAAGGAGCCTGATTTCACATCTTCAAGATACCGTAGATTAGACCTGGACGAGCAATGAGGAAATAAGAATTGTCACAAAAATATGGAAACTGATATATTCTTAAAGCAGGAATCCCGGTTGGAATTAATATAATTTTTGTGAAGCGAAAGGAGTCCGGTTCCAGACCCTCAATATACCACAGCTTAGGACTTAAGGATTTATTTATATTAATAAATATTTTATTTAATTAGAAAATTATATTATAGATATCTAATAATATTAGATATTTATTTTTATAATTTCTGAATTAAATTAAATATTTATTAATTAAAGATTATAAGTTGTGCGGGTTAAAAAGTGTTAGGCCAAATACACACTTATAATCAACTAAGTATGAGAGCTGCTTAGGTTACAATGAATAATATGATATTACACGATCGATACCCTTCTAGGGTTAACCTAACTGTATTTATAAAGTATACAGCTGCTATACAATCGATAATTGATACTCCTATAAATTAGCTATACAATTGATATCAATTACGATTGCTACTCGTCTCCTTAGTCAACTCAATCTCTTTGACAGCTATCCAATCTTCAAAGATATTGCTTCCATAATAAATCTTCAATCACTGTTGACCAGTAGACGCTGCCTCCAGACAGAGTTTAACAAACTCTGTCGAGCTTCCAACTATCAGCGTATAGCAAACTCTGTTTAGCTTCTAACTGTCAGAGTTTAACTAAACTCTGATTGCTTCCTGTTTAAACTCTGTTTTCCCTGCAAAACTTAAACACTGATATTAACCATATCAATTATATTTAACAATCTCCCCCAACTTGTTCATTAGTAAAAATGCACAAGTTAACAATAATTGATGATGTCAAAACAATTTCATACAAACACAATGTTTATTAAAATAACCAGAGTTTAAACTTGACTTAACAAAAGTCTACAAATAACAAGAAAATTCTTACAGACTTTAATCTCTAATCTCTTCAAGATCTGACATTGTTCTGAGATAATCTATGAGTAATCTTCTTTCTGCATTCTTAAGCTCAATCTCCATAGCTTCTTTAATCTCTCTTAGCTGAGGATCACTCTCATCTGTCTGATAGATAGCAGATCTAATATCATAGATTTTGTTTCTTCCCATCTCATTTCCCAGTCTGATAAATTTGACTTCTTCTGACTGTGAATTGAAGTCAAGTATTGTGATCCCCAAATCAGTCTTTGATTTCGCAGTACCCTTCTTCATTTCAATAAGATTTCCATTCCAATCCCTGTACTTAGGAACATATCTGCTATTATACTTCATTCCTCTGATTGCCAAATTCTGAAGCATCTTCTTTCTGAGCACATTTGTAACTGATTGAGTCCTTTGACTATTCACCTTGAAAAGATATAGAACATATTCTAATTCTTCCCAATATTTCAAGCCAATATCATTCTCACCAATTCTAAATACTGTCCCATCAGCCATGAAGTACAAGAGAAATTCCTTCTTTAAACTCTTCTGATAAACTAACTGTACTGATTCCAGTCTGTCCAAACTCTCTTGAGTGACACCACGACCTGGAACAGCCAGTGAAGAAGGATCTCTAGGACCAGTATATTGCCTTTTGTCCTTGTGTGAGCCTAGACCACCCTTATTGTTTCCAACCTTACCAGACAAGGCTCTTCCATCAGAAAAATCCATAGAAACTCCAGATAATAGATTTGGATCATGAAGTGTTCATTTCCCAAAAACTGATTGCAATTGAGAAGATAAAGGTCTAGACACAACTTGTGTAGCAACAGAGGTTGTGTTTTCTTTCTTCTGTATAACTTGTGTAGAAACAGTGGTTGTAACTTTCTTCTGTGAACTTTCTCCTTCAATGCCTTTCAGCTTGAGTCTAGCTTCTGCTGCCATTGTTTCCTTTGATAACTGAGATTTTTGACTAACATCAGCACTTTCCTTGATCACAATGCCTTTAAGAACAGGCCTAGGAGCTTTTCCTTTCTTTAACTTACCAGACTTTAAAGCTTTGAGATGTTCTTCTTGTAAACTCTTTTCTTCAGCTTTAATGTCCTCAATTGTAACTCCTTCCTCATTCTCTTCAATAAACAACTTAGCAGCCAATTCTTCATCAGTCTGTGGATTAGAAGATAATAGCAAACTCTTAGTCTTTGAAGTACCTTGAGTATCAGTGTTTATCCCAACAAACTGTGATTTAGAGGACTTGCTAGTTTTCAGAGTTTGAAATTCTTCAGTTTTGCCCTTTCCTTTACTACTTGCTCCTCCATCTCCAGCATTATCCTTTCTGATCAGAGTTTGAGATTGCTTGCATTTGTCTTTAGCAACTCTCTCCCCCTTTTTGACATCATCAGGCATAAGAATAGATGTGATAAATCCAAGGAGGTAGCAATAGAATCAATCTTTAAGGACATATCATTCTGATTTTCTTCAACTTTGCTCAGCCTGTGAGACAAAGTTTCTTGATTCTGAGTAAGATAGTGAAATTTATTCTTGTTGTCAAGTTTAATCATATCAGCTCCTCTAACAACATCACCTCGAAAATCAGAGATTGCCTTTTGACACAGATCAAACCTAGAGTTGAGAGTCTTCACTTGTACAACTGTAGCCTTAAGACAAGATAGAATCTCTTGATTTGTAATTGTTCTGGAGGTTCTCTTGACAAATTCAGCTGCTCTTGCAGCAGGAAAGATACAAGTGTCCTTGTACCAGTCATTTGAAAATTGTTCAAGGTGTTCTTCTTCAACATCTGCTTGATTTGAAGGACAAGCAAAATCCTTAACCTTAGCATCAGTCTGGACTGGTAAACTCTGAGAAGAGCTTGACTCAGTATTCCCTTCAGTTTCATCTCCAACCTCAGCTTCAACATGATGAGTGGATGGAGGAATTGGAATAGATACATCAACAGTGTCAACAACATCCTCTGCAACAGTTTCAGTAGTAGAGTCAACAATAGGCTGTACAACATCATCTGCAGATTGCACAATAGTTTCAGAGTTTATCTCTTTAGGTGGTTGATCAATTTCCTCACCCTGGTCAACAGATTGATGAGCATCAGAGATTAACTCAGTGTGGGAAGCCACTATTTCTTCATGTACCAAGGTGGTTTGATTGACTGCTGATAACGTGTATTTTATACACATTTTGTCTTTTATTCTTCTGCATTTTTGTTAGTTTCGAATGTTGTTTTATTAATATTTGTTATGTTTTTCATCTTTCAGTGCCTCATGCTTAATTGTTGAAAAGATGGATTATTTTGGGCTTGAAAGCGAAGATTATTCAAGAGGTAAGTTAGAAGATGAAAGCTCGCGATGTCGGGAGGTGTTTAATGTATTATCTTGAAGATTTTATCTCGTACGGGCTACTGTACGGCCGTTCGACAGGCCGTTCAAAGGAGCAGATTTCTGTAAGGGTAGCTGTACGGCCGTTCGACAGGCCGTACGACCCCTGCTGTGTGTTAAAAGAAATATAGCCAAACACATCTCATATATAACTTAACCTACATCATAACTTCTAACCTACATCTTCATCTTCATTTTAGCTCTAGAGAAACATTAATTACTCATAATCTAGCATTGATTATGAGTAACTAACTTCATACATTTGGCTCAAGGAGGATCTCTTGTACTAAAACCCATTTTATTTAAGTAAGATCTATTTCACTCTATCTTGAATTCTTGTGTTGTAATGTTTATGATTTTGCTTGGAGATTTGTAAGTTGCTTCAATTTGCTCTTCTTGTAATTTCAATTTCTAATTGTTTGTGCTAATCCGTAATTGTTAGTGCATTCATTATAGTAGCACAAGGTTTAGTGTACCTAAATCCACAAAATTCAAGTGCAAATACCTAGGTTGAGCTTCTCATCCTTGGGTTTGTCCTAGCCTCTCTTTGATTGATTCCTTGATTGGGTTAAATTTGTAGTGCTTCACTATTGGTTGCTTATATCAAGAGAGCTAATTTATGTGCTTCACTAAATTGGTGTTTTTAGAAGAGAAATAAGTGATTGTGTGCTTCACCAATTATCTTGGTTAGGTAGAGTTGAATATATTTGCTTGTTGTTGGGTTGAAGTGCTTGATTTTCCATAATCCTTGGGTCAAATATCTCTTGTCTTGTTAATTTGCTCATTGTGTTGTTGTGTTGGCAAATTTGGATATTTGCTATTAACTTAGTTGTAATTTTATAGCAATTTATTTCTTGTATTCAAGGTGTTTGATAAAACACCACAACCTAATCAAACCCCCCCCCCCATTTTCCACAATTCTAATTGTAAGAGATAATCTACTCGAAATCGATATTAATAGTCCTTCCCTGTGAACGAACTACGAAAAACACTACCTTCAAATTGGCGCCGCTGCCGGGGAAGGCAACAATATTAATTTTGAGTTAATTGTTTCTTATATTTTAGATTTTATCTTTGTATATAAATTCTTCTTTGTTTTTTTTATTGGTGTGTCTTCATGTTTATTGTATATAGACATGAACTAACTCTTTCAGGAGGCGATGGATAACTATTTTGGTTGGAATAACGCTCAAGATTTCACCTATGATCAAGAACGATATCAAGATTTTAATTCTTTCAGAATTTTAATGCGTATCAGGTGAATTCTTTATATTCTACAAACTCATGTTATGCTCCTTACCCTCCTAGCATCGATTATTCATATGCTTGTGAAAATCAATGTTATGATCCGCAATATAATTCCGAAGACCATCAAGAGTCTTCTTCATCTTCCTTATCATCATTAGAGGAGATGATAAACCAAATGGCGGCAAACAACCTCCAACTTGCTTTTGAAAATCGATGCTATGATCCGCAATATAATTCCCAAGACCATCAAGGGTCTTCTTCATCTACATTGTCATCACTTGAAGAAATGATGAAGCAAATGGCGGCAAACAACCTCCAATTTCAAAACACCACTTTTCAAAGTATATCCAACTTGGAAAAGATAACTTCTCAAATGGAAAAGAACATTACTCAAAGCATATCCAACTTAGAAAAGCAAATGAGCCAACTAGCCGAAACCGTGAATCGATTAGAGGAGGTCAATTCTCCTACTTATCACGATTCTTGTTTTGTAATTGATGAAAATGTTGTGCATGATGAATTTGCTTGTTTAGTTGACGATTGCCCTAAGTTTGACAATGATAAATTGGATGTCGTTGAGAATCTACCAAATTTAGAAAGTTCCTTTGAGCTTAATGAATTGGTAGATGAGATAAAAATTGATGAATGTTCAATTAAAATTGAGAAGGAATTTGAGCTTAAGATTGATGAGGTTGAAATTTTTGCTTGGGTATATAAGGATCCAATTTGGGAACAATTTTTGAGTCGTAGTTATAATCATTATTCTGACAATTTTTCTAACTATTTTTCTTTTTCAAAGTCTCTTGAAGATGTGAAGATCATAAAAATATTTTTATATTTTTATGGATCAAAGGTATATTTGCACGCCTTGTTTTTATTATTGATTCGTAGGTATGTGCATTTATTTGCTTTTTCACCTCATTAGTTATAATACTTGTATACATAAGTCGAGCCAAAGATAATAAACAAAGCGCTTTTTGGGAGGCAACCCAAGGTACGCATGTATTTATATATTTTTATGCGTGTGTTAGATTTTGTTCCTCGATTGCAAATATATATGGTGTTATGCATTTTGTGGATTTGAGGATTGATCTAAATATTAGTGAGTGTGGATTTTTTTTTCATCTATTTTAATTCTAAGAAAAAAAAATTATTATGTATTTTTGTGGTGTGACTAATGAATTTTATAATAGAGTTTTTTTAAAAAAATTGTAATAATAATGTCCCGCTCAATGATATTTAGTATCGTTAATATAGTTTTTATAATTTTTAGATTTGTTCCACACTTGCCTTGATGTGTTTGTTTCATGTTTGCAGGAATTAATATTTTATTTAAGCATTCAAGGATTTGTGGGATTTTTCTGTAAAAAAAAATAGTTTTTGTAAAATTTCAGGACCGTACGGGCTGTTGTACGGGGTGCAGACCGTGCAGCAAGTCGTTCCGCAGCCCGTGCAGTTTTTTCCTCCTTCTGCCAGTTTGTTAGTTCAAAATAAGGGGGTCCTAAAAAACTCACCCACTTGGTGCACTGGCTGTACAAGTCTTTCAAAAACATAACAAAACAATTATCCACCTTCCTTCCTTCTCTTCAACCAACAATCCTTCTACCCCTCCACCCAACCATCTCTATCTACCCCTCCACCGAACAGCCTCATCAACGCGCACACACCACCACTCTCCTTCAGCAGACTCCCTCCTCCGTCTTCTTCCACCTCTATCCCCATCGCTCCAACCCATTCCTCTCTTCTCCATTTTAATTCCTCTCCCCCAACAACAACTGCCCAGCCACCATTCTCCGTCCATCACCCACCTGCACTCTTCCACACGACTAAGCATCTCTCCTCCCAGACCTGCTCCACTTCCGCCTTCACTGCGCCGTCGCAACCTTCACCATCTCCCTCCTCCCCAACTCGCAACACCAGCCACACCCATCTCTTCTGCCTCCGCCCATCACCATTTTTAACAACTCCATCCATAAGCCACTTCCTCCTCTCACCTTCTCCACTGCCTCCTCTCACCTTCTCCATGCCACCACACCTCCCAACCACCTGCACTTTCCTCCCACCAATTCGCTAACTCATCTCTCACCCCCACACATCCTCCTCTCTCCGTTAACCCACCAACTAGGGATGGCAATTTGTACCGACCCGATGGATACCCGATCCGTTTCGACCCGAATGGGTCCACCCGAACCCGAAATTTTCGGGTTTGGATTCGGGTTTTGGTTTGATTTTTAAACCCGAATCATTTTCGGGTCGGGTTTGGGTTTTGCCAATACCGACCCGAACCCGACCCGAAAACCCGAAACCCGTATCAAACCCGACCGAACCCGAACCCGACCCGAAACCCGAATTAATATATATTATTATTTCTATTATTTTATACATAATATTTAACATTTAATATATATTATCTATTATTATATATATATTTAATATTTAATATGTAATAAAAAATAAAATATTTTATATATTTATGTTTTATATTATTTTTAATACAAAAAAATTATTATTTATTTATTTTTTTGGATTTCGGGTCGGGTTTCGGGTACCCGAAACCCGTTTAGTATCCAACGGGTTCGGGTTCGGGTTTATAATTTCGGGTATTTTCGGGTTCGGGTTCGGTCAAAAGAATCGGGTTCGGGTTTGGGTTTGGCAAAACCCGACCCGCCCGACCCGATTGCCATCCCTACCACCAACACTCTCTCTGTCCACATCCCTTTAATTTCCTTCACCCCTTTTTTAATTTCCTTCATCCCTTTTCTTCCCCCCCCCCCAATCTAGGGATGGGAACGGGTCGGGTTCGGCTCGGGTTTTGCAAAATCCAAATCCAAATATTTTCGGGTTTCGGGTTTCGGATCGTATCGGGTTTCGGATCCAAAACTCAATATCCAAATCCAAATCCGTCGGGTTTCGGATCGGATCGGGTTTTTTTCGGGTATTCAAAATTAAAAATAGTGTAAATAAGTCGCTTAACAAAAAAATAAAAAAATAGTGTAAGTAAGTTAAAATATGTAATCCAACATGTATATTAATTTTATCAATATTCACTTCAGTCAGGGTGCTAACTAGCCATTAGAGTGTAGTATTCTATTGTTATCACCACCGACATCATCATCCAGGTATCACGACTCAACAAACACATCAAGCTTTTAATATATACCACGACTCAACAAACACATCAAGCTTTTAATATATAGTAACTAAGTTTAAAAATGGTTTTAAACCCTAATGGGCCTAAGGTAATGTGGTCTTATTAGAGCCCAATATGTATAATATGTATTTATAATATACATTTATATATAATATATAATATATAATATATAATAAATAAAAATCGGGTATTTTTCGGGTTTCGGGTTCGGCTCGGGTTTTGATCGGGTTTCGGGTTTCGGATCGGGTTTCGGATCGGGTTTTATGAAATCCATATCCATATCCAAAATCTTTCGGGTTTAAAATTTAAATCCATATCCATATCCAAATCCAAAAAATCGGGTTCGAATCGGATAAAAAATCGGATTTCGAATCGGGTATCCGTCGGATCGAATTTTTTTCCCATCCCTACGGCAATCACACGACCCCCCCCTCATTTCACCAACAGTCCCCCGTCCCCTTTCTTGTTTTTTGTTTTGTCTTTTTTGGTTTTGTTTAGTTTTTTTTATTTATTTTTGTTTTTATTTTTACCTCCTTTTTTTATTATTAATTTTGGTTTTTAGTTTTTAAATTTCTAAACTAAACAAATTTTATAAATTCAGAAATTAATTTAAATTTATTTTGTTTTGTCTTTTTTATATTTTTTATTAATTGGTTAGTAATTCATTTTATTATCATTATTTTTTTTTTCTTCTTTTCTTTTCTTCTGATTTTCAGTTTTTAATTTTCTGAATTAAATTTTTTTTAATAAATTCAATAATCGATTTAAATTCACTTTGAATTTTGAATTTTGAATCTTTAGTTTTTTCATTAATTGGTTAGTATTTTATTTTATTTTATTTATTTTAATTTTATTTTTATTTTTATTTTTATTTTTTAAAAAAAAAATCAAAAACCAAAATTTAATTCTTTTTAATTTTGATTTTAGTTTTTAGTTTTCTAAAACTAGGTAATTATTTTATTTTATTTTAGTGTTAAATTTAATTTTTTATTTTTATTTTAATTCATTTTAAAATTTTAATTTTTGATTTTATTATTAATTTGTTAGTGATATATTTTGTTTCATTTTATTTTATCTTTAAAAAAAAATCAAAAACCAAAATTTTAATTGTTTTTAATTTTTATTTTAGTTTTTCATTTTCTAAAACTAAGTAATTTATATAAATTCAAAAATAAATTTTATTTCACTTTAGAATTTGATTTTGATTTTATTATTAATTTGTTAGTTATTTTATTTTATTTTAATTCTCAATTTGATTTTTTTTTTCTTTTTTTTTATTTTGGTTATTAGTTTTAAATTTGATTTTTGCTTTTATTATTATTTCAGTTTTAAAATTGATTTGATTTTTATTTGATTTTTTTTATTTTTTTTATTTTATTATTAATTGGTTAGTGAGTTATTTTATTTTATTTAATTTTTTTTATATATCCTTAATTAGTGTTGAAGTGGCTTTGTAGGGTGTGGATTTGGCTTGTCGGTTATTTTTGTGGTGCGTGGCAATCATTCAATTGATGGCTTGCAATATCGGAGTTGGATTTTGGCAAATATGATGGTGCTCCCGATCGTTGTTGCTTATTTTTAGGGGAGTTTTCTTTCACTTTGTTTCTCCCTCATTTTTATTTGTCATGCATGAGGACATGCCATGTTTTAAGTGGGGGAAGGATTGCTTTTGTTCGGTTTTGTTGTGTAGTACGTAACTAATATTATTACTACCTTTTGTTTCGTTTGATGTCCGTCTTGTCTGATTTAGAAATAAGTTTAGTCGTGAGTGTGTTTACTTGTTTGTGAAATCTATGACATTGTGAGCTTGTAGCCTTGTTTTCTCATATTACGTGTCTAGCATTATCAATTTGATGTGAATCTATAAGTTTGATGCACCTTATTTCACACACACACTTGAAATGGCATGAAGAGTCTAGATGTTTGTAATTAAATTGTGAGCATGACGATTATCTCTTAGAATGCATGGAATCAAATCGAGAAGATGTTATTACAACTTAAACCTTGTGAGGCCTTGAACGATGATTCTTTTGCTTGTGTGTTGCTCCCTCTTTATGTGTGTTTGTTGCTCTAGGGCTTGCATTAAACCTTCATTCATGGATGTACCATAATAAGGAAATTCTATTTAGGATAACCTTTTTGACCTTTTTAGCTTGTGAACCATGAAAATAATCCCTAGTTACCCCTTTGAAGCTTATATCCATATTTTTCTTCGTCACTCTCCCCTTTTATACATGAGCCATAGCCAAATACTTCACTCTCGACCTAGTTGAGCTAGTTGAGTCTTGGAAAGAATTGATTGATGAGTATGTGAATTTGGAGAAGTTGTGAAGAGGAAGATTTCTATTTATTGTAAGTGGGAACTAGTTTGATGTGTATATCTAGATGTGGTTCTAAGTTCTTGTAGTATTTATATATGTAATGCATCCCCTTTTCTAAAAAAAAAAAAAAAGAAAAACAATAAGTAAAGGGGTATGTAAAAAAAAAAAGAAAAAAAAAAGAAAGCAATAAATCTTTGTACTTTATTTTGTTTCAATTTTCTTGGTAAATGTGGTTGTGTTTTGTAATTGTAAATGAGTGAAGACATTCTTTAGTTTGAGAATTTGGTGGATGAAGCGAGCAAGCGTCATTTTGACTCAACTAGCGAGACTTTTACGCCTTCCTTGAACTTAAATTTTCACACCTTCACCCTAGCCTCATGACAACCCATTTTATGAATTCCTTGTTTTTGGTGCAATTCGGAATTTAGGTGAACATGCAAGGTCAAGTAGAGCGCATGCATTTAGATTTGGAGTTGAGTGAAATCTCTAGCCCATACTTGTGTGATACATAATTGAGAGATGTGAGATTTTTCACCATACAATTTCATCTTCTTAATGCGAGGCCATGTATGCTTTGTGATCATCTTGTCTAGTGTTCACGATTGAAGTGCATTCATTCTATCTTTAATGTCTTGGTTACATCTTGCACAAGGTGTGTTATCTTGATTCTTGAATTGGTTGTTAGCTTGTTTTAGTGGATGACAAGGTGAATAGCTCTATATGTTTGATTTTAGTTACAAGTAGACGGCTTGGACATGTGAGTGTAGTAGTTAGCTTAATTAGTAGGTATTGTTAGTTTTTTGTTTATTGGTGATTTTTGTGATTTTGTGGGTATATCATCTATAAACCCTCACGAGACCTAACTCGTCCACTAGGGCTACCTAGGGGTTCCAAGGGCTTGTTGCATATGCCAAATGCAACCGTGATCACCTACGGAAGTGGTACTAGTTAGAAATATATGGTTATGTTAATTTTAGTTTGCTCGGGACTAGCAAAGTTTAAGTGGGGGAAGATTTGATAACGTGTATTTTATACACGTTTTGTCTTTTATTCTTCTGCATTTTTGTTAGTTTCGAATGTTGTTTTATTAATATTTGTTATGTTTTTCATCTTTCAGTGCCTCATGCTTAATTGTTGAAAAGATGGATTATTTTGGGCTTGAAAGCGAAGATTATTCAAGAGGTAAGTTAGAAGATGAAAGCTCGCGATGTCGGGAGGTGTTTAATGTATTATCTTGAAGATTTTATCTCGTACGGGCTACTGTACGGCCGTTCGACAGGCCGTTCAAAGGAGCAGATTTCTGTAAGGGTAGCTGTACGGCCGTTCGACAGGCCGTACGACCCCTGCTGTGTGTTAAAAGAAATATAGCCAAACACATCTCATATATAACTTAACCTACATCATAACTTCTAACCTACATCTTCATCTTCATTTTAGCTCTAGAGAAACATTAATTACTCATAATCTAGCATTGATTATGAGTAACTAACTTCATACATTTGGCTCAAGGAGGATCTCTTGTACTAAAACCCATTTTATTTAAGTAAGATCTATTTCACTCTATCTTGAATTCTTGTGTTGTAATGTTTATGATTTTGCTTGGAGATTTGTAAGTTGCTTCAATTTGCTCTTCTTGTAATTTCAATTTCTAATTGTTTGTGCTAATCCGTAATTGTTAGTGCATTCATTATAGTAGCACAAGGTTTAGTGTACCTAAATCCACAAAATTCAAGTGCAAATACCTAGGTTGAGCTTCTCATCCTTGGGTTTGTCCTAGCCTCTCTTTGATTGATTCCTTGATTGGGTTAAATTTGTAGTGCTTCACTATTGGTTGCTTATATCAAGAGAGCTAATTTATGTGCTTCACTAAATTGGTGTTTTTAGAAGAGAAATAAGTGATTGTGTGCTTCACCAATTATCTTGGTTAGGTAGAGTTGAATATATTTGCTTGTTGTTGGGTTGAAGTGCTTGATTTTCCATAATCCTTGGGTCAAATATCTCTTGTCTTGTTAATTTGCTCATTGTGTTGTTGTGTTGGCAAATTTGGATATTTGCTATTAACTTAGTTGTAATTTTATAGCAATTTATTTCTTGTATTAAAGGTGTTTGATAAAACACCACAACCAAATCAAACCCCCCCCCATTTTCCACAATTCTAATTGTAAGAGATAATCTACTCGAAATCGATATTAATAGTCCTTCCCTGTGAACAAACTACGAAAAACACTACCTTCAACTGCATCAGTGGCCTCAGAGAATACAGCAGATGAAGAGATTGGAATTTCCATGTTCTCAGAGAATGGGAACAATGGTTCAAGAATGTCATCCATTTGAGCATCAGCATTTCCATCTCTTTCTACCTCAACAGCAGGTATTTCTCTAGAAATATCCTCTGAAGCTTCAACATTAACATCTTCATCAGATTCATCAATAATTAATCTTCTTCTCTTAACTAGAGGATTCACTTCTGCTCTCTCTTCTTCTGAGATAGAATCATCTAGTATAGATGGAGATTTAGGTTTGTTAGCCCTTTCCTTTCTAGCCCTCTTTGGCTTAGAAGCTTCAGCAATCCTGTGCTTTCTTGATGGCCTTATAGCCCTGCTTTTCTTTGATTTCTTTGGTATAGTCTGTGGTTGAGATTGAGGTTGTGATGAAGATTGTGGTTCTTGTGGTTGGTTGAGAAAGTTTCTGAGGGCAAGTGGATAGGTAAACTCTGGAACTTGCTCCTTGTTAGCATCCTTATTTGTTAAATCAGAAAACATTCTCTTATGGAATTGAAATGGTTGAATAACATCCTCATCAGAAATTACAAAGTGAGGCAAACAAGCAGAGAATAAACATTGACAAAATCGTGAGAAATAAACAGTTGTATTAGACTCTGCTAGTTTTTCACCCAAATTCATAAGAACTAAAAGACCAAAATCAAAGTTACTCCCATTAAAAAGAGAATACCCGATTTGAAGAAGACTTTCACCAGGAATTGCATCCCAGTTGGTGACCTTCTTGCCAAACGCTCGAGTTATGCAGTCAAAGAAAAAGCTTCACTCCTTCCTGAGCCCTGGCCTTTTGACATTCCCAAGCTTATCCAAAGGAGCAGAAAACCGCAGTTGTTGTAACATTTCTTTCAATTGATTGTCAACAGCCATAGAGTATGACATGTGAGTATCAAAATCAAAAACATCTCTAACAGTGGCAGGAGTGATTACAAACTCTTGATCTTCATAAGTAAACACAATAGATGGAGTCCCATTATCTCCACCATCATCATAAACACAGTTTCGCCAGAAAGTAGAGATTTGTGTGGCAGAGAGTTTTTCCGGTTGAACAAGAGCTTGACCAATTTCAGAATCCCTTAAGAAGTTCTGAATCAGATGAAATGGTTCCGGAGCTTTAGCATTGCGGCATAGTTATTAGTAACAAAAGTTAAACCCTGAGCCACAAAATTCTTGGTTGCCATTAGAACAGATTGTTAGAAAAGAGAGTGTGTGGAAAAGTGTTTGTGAAAATGTTTAAGTGAAAGTAACAGAGAAATTGTGTGTAATGTTGTGTGTTCGTGGATGTAAAGATGAAAAAGTGAATAATGAAATGATTTTGATTAGATCTGTAATTGAAAATTAAAACCCAATCGTTTTAGACATTAAACACGCAACCAATTTCTTGTTAAGTGTGTGAGTGGGACACGTGTCACATAAACAGTGGAACAGTTATTTACACGCGCAGTAATAATGCCTATTATTACTGCTGTTCTCTCTCCTATTTCCAATAAGCTTTAACTGTCTGACACAAATAAACAACTCGCAAATATGATATGCAAATGTCAAAAACTCTTTGTGTACTCTAAGTATATATTCTGTCTGAAATAAAATATTACCTTAGAGTACTCAATAAAATCCATCAGTGTTTATCAATTCTCCATCTTAATTACTGTTATCCTTTCAAACACTGCACAGTTATGAATATACGTGTGTGTAGAGCAAAGTTTACTAGATCAGTATTTAGAGCATCTAGTATTTCATAAAATCCATAAAATAAATCAATAAACAGTGGATGCACAAACTCTCATAGTAAACACTGAATATATGATGAATGCTAAACTCTGTATTAAATAGTTTATATACAGTAATAATTAACCTATAACCCCCAATTTTTTTAATTTTTTTTTTTACTTTCTCCAGTAATCAGAGGTTGAAACTAGTCACCAAAAATCCTATAATTTTAGCCCTTATCAATTTGATAAGTTCTTGGGTCTTCCTAGCTTTCAACTAGTCACCAAAAATTAGAGAATTTTAGCCCTTACTATGTACCAGTAAGTTCCTGGATCGTCCTAGTTACAAACATGATTTCAAAGGAGTTCTAAAAATTTATATAGTTTAGCTTTGGGGTTATACTAATAACAGAATCAAATTTAACATCAGAAACGAACAGAGTTTAGAGCTCATCAATATCAGAAATTATTTATGAGAGGCAATGCACACAGTATTTACAGACTCAGAGTTTAGGATAAATAAAGTAAGAGATGCTATAAATATAGAACAGTATCATGCTGTGTTAACTTTCTGCACAGTTTAAGATTAGATCACAGATAACTCAGAAAGATTCATGACTAATTACTGAGAATAATATTTCATACATGTATCTTCATCGGTGTTTATGTTTAGAAAGAAACATTATCAGAGTTTATCAGAGTTTATTCAACAGTTGACAGTGTATGACTTAAAAGCATGCTACCAGAGTTTAACAATCATTGAGCAGAGTTTGCATATCAGAGATTAACATACCACAGAAATATGAGCAACACAGTACATAAGTAGAGTTTTGAGTCTAACCAATATCTCTAGTCAAAACTAGAGACCATTCCTAGTTCATTTACCAGCCTTGTAAATACTGCTTCACTCAATGGCTTGGTGAAGATATCTGCAAGCTGTTGTTCTGTAGACACAAAATGAAGCTCAATGTTTCCTTCTTCTACATGTTCTCTGATAAAATGATACCTTATGCTGATGTGCTTGGTCATTGAATGCTGTACTGGATTACCTGTCATAGCAATAACACTTTGATTATCACAGTAAATAGGTATTTTACTGTACCTCAATCCATAATCCAGTAATTGATTCTTCATCCACAGAATCTGTGCACAACAGCTACCAGCAGCAATGTACTCTGCTTCAGCTGTAGATGTAGAGATTGATTTCTGTTTCTTGCTGTACCAAGAAACAATTCTATTACCAAGAAATTGACAACTTCCACTATTACTTTTTCTGTCTATCTTACAGCCTGCAAAGTCTGCATCAGAGTAACCAAGAAGCTGGAAGTCTGATTCTCTTGGATACCACAAGCCTAAAGTTATGGTTCCCTTAAGATATTTGAAGATTCTCTTCACAGCTGTTAGATGTGGTTCTCTTGGATCTGCCTGAAATCTTGCACAAAGACATGTTGCATACATGATGTCAGGTCTGCTAGCTGTTAGATAAAGAAGTGACCCAATCATTCCTCTATAGTTTGTCATATCCACTGATGAGCCTATGTCTCTATCCAACTTTGTTACTGTTGCCATAGGAGTTGTGGCAGATGAGCAGTCAAGCATGCCAAATTTCTTTAGAAGATTTCTGGTATATTTTGCTTGATTGATAAAAATTCCGTCATCTGTTTGCTTCACCTGTAGTCCTAGAAAATAACTAAGCTCTCCCATCATGCTCATTTGATACCTAGACTGCATGAGTTTGGTAAAATTCTTACAGAGTTTATCATTAGTAGATCCAAAGATTATGTCATCAACATATATTTGAACTAATAACAGATCACTACCAAGATTGAAATAGAACAAGGTTTTATCAATTGTACCTCTGTGGAACCCACTTTCTAAAAGAAATTGAGCCAGAGTTTCATACCATGCTCTTGGTGCCTGTTTAAGTCCATAGAGTGCCTTGTCAAGTCTGTAGACATAATCTGGATACTTGGGATCTACAAATCCTGGTGGTTATTCAACAAACACTTCTTCTTCAAGTTTTCCATTCAGAAAAGCACTCTTCACATCCATCTGAAAAACCTTGAATTTCTTGTGAGAAGCATATGCTAGAAAGATTCTTATTGCCTCCAATCTTGCAACTGGAGCAAAAGTTTCATCATAGTCTATTCCTTCTTGCTGTGAATAGCCTTTGGCCACAAGTCTGGCTTTGTTTCTTGTAACAACCCCATCACTGTCAGTTTTGTTTCTGAAAACCCATCTAGTACCAACAATAGATCTATTCTTTGGTCTAGGTACAAGGGTCCATACTTCATTTCTCTCAAATTCATTTAACTCCTCCTGCATTGCTGTTATCCAGTCAGCATCTTGAAGAGCTTCTTCCACTTTCTTTGGTTCAGATTTGGACAGAAATGCATGGAACAGACATTCATTTGTTGTAGCACTTCTTGTCCTAACTTTTGCATCTGGATCTCCAATGATTAAATCAGGTGTATGTGATTTTGTCCATTTCCTAGCTGTAGGTAAATGACTTCTATCAATAGTTGATCCTCCCCCTTGATCAATGTTTTCCTGATTATCTTGATGCTCTTCTTCATTCGCTGAGGCTCCCCCTGAATTTGATCTCTCAGAGTTTGAACTGTCAGAATTTGAACTGTCAGAGTTTGAGTCATCAGAGTTTGAGTTTGATCCAGAATTTTACTCACTATCAGAATTTGAGTCAACACTATGATCATGCTCCCCCTCAACTGGTTCTCCTCTTTGTTCAGACTGTACTATTTCTTCTGTATCTACCAGTAGAGGTTCAGAGTTTGCAGTAACAGAGTTTGTTGGACTAGTGTCATCAGAGTTTATTTCATCAGAGATTAGATCTTCATTTTCGAAATGCAATTGATCATGTTCATCAACATCTTCAAGTCCAGTGATTTTTCTGTCATCAAATGACACATGAATAGATTCCATAACCACCCTTGTTCTCAGATTGTAAACTCTAAATGCCTTGGTTGACACTGGATAGCCAACAAAAATTCCTTCATCTGCTTTCAACTCAAATTTGGTCAACTGTTCAGGATGAGTTTTTAGCACAAAGCATTTGCACCCAAAAATATGAAAATATTTCAGGTTTGGCTTCTTTTCCCTCACCATCTCATATGGTGTTTTTCCATGCTTGTTGATCAGTGTTGCATTTTGAGTAAAACAAGCAGTTTGAACTGCTTCTGCCCAGAAATAGGTTGGCAATTTTGCTTCATCAAGCATAGTTCTTGCAGCTTCTATCAAGGTTCTGTTCTTCCTCTCAACTACACCATTTTGCTGTTGTGTACCAGGTGCTGAAAATTCTTGCTTAACTCCTCTGTTCTTGCAGAATTCTTCCATTGTTGTATTTCTGAATTCAGTTCCATTATCACTTCTGATTATTTTGACTTTGTGTTTTGATCCTTTGTCAAGTAGCTTTACATGCTCCATCAGTGTTAATGCAGTTTCATCCTTCTTTGCTAGAAAATACACCCAAGTGTATCTGGTATATTCATCAACAATAACTAGAGCATATTTCTTTCTTCCAATTGACAAGACATTTACTGGTCCAAAAAGATCAACATGTAACAGATGATATGGATCAATAATTGAAGATTTAGACTTGCTCTTGAAAGAGGTCTTCCTCTGTTTGGCCTTTTGACATGAATCACACAGACCATCGACATTTAGTAAAGACTTTGGAAGTCCTCTAACAAGATCCTTTCTTATCAGCTCATTGATTTTGTTCAGATTCAAATGAGAAAGTTTCTTATGCCACTTCCAACTCTCCTCATTGGACATTCTTGTTGACAGGCACATTGTTTTTCCATCAGAGTTTGTCAACAATCTTGCTTCATAGATATTGTTGCGCCTTTGTCCAACTAAAACAACTTTCCCTGTGGTTTTGCTGATAACCTCACAGTATTCAGGTTGAAAATCTACATGAAAACCTCTGTCACAGATTTGACTCACAGATAGCAGATCATGCTTGAGTCCTGGAACCAGAGCTACATTTGTGATGATGACACTTCCAAGATTAATATTGCCATATCATCTCCATAGGAAACTTTTGGGCCAGCCTTCTCCACATACTCTGATAGCAGGGCTTTATTTCCAGTCATGTGTCCTGAACATCCACTGTCCACTACTAGGATGCTTTCCCTGATGCCCTGCAATCACAAACAATTACTGAGGATTAGATTTAAGGATCCAGACTTGCTTGGATCCTTTGGCTTTCTTAATTCTGTTAGCTTTAGCAGCGGAATTTTCATTTTCAGAGTTTAAGCTAACTTTATCAGAGTTTACACTTGCAGAATTAACTCTAACCCATTTCAGATTAGGTTTTAGTTCATAGTAATTATGATAAATAACATGATAATTTCTGCAAGTATAAATAGAATGCCAAGTGCTTCCACAGTGTTTGCCTAAAGTCTGTGGTTTAGTTCTAACATTATCTTTCTTTACTTCAGACTTGGAAGGTAAAGAATTAATGTCTTTGTTCTTCCTGCAAAAACTAGCAAGATGGTCAGTACTACCACAGTTATGACATATCTTTCTTGGAGGTAAAGTAGCAAGCATTGGATAGTTGCCTTGAGTAATGCCTACTTTACCATTTCTGTTCTTTCTAGACACTTTCTGTTTCTTGACAGATTTTAACTCCTTAAGCTTATGCTTAAGTTGTTTATCTGTCATTAAACCAATATTAACCTGTTTAACATTAGTTTTTACTGGTTCATTCTTAACAGCTTCTTTTCCACCTTCAAATCTAGGTTCATTTATTCCATTAACAAATGTTCCAAATTTCTTAGGTGGAAGAGGTGGTCTAATCTTAACTGTATTCTGAAATCTAAGTTCATCTTTCTCAGAATAACCTAGACCTACAGTGTCAGATTGAAAAACTTCTTGAGTGTCTTTTCCTGAGTGAGTCCAAGTTTTAATAATGTGATTTGCCTTTTCCAACTCAGATTCTAGTTGTTTATACTGACTTAACAACTCTTGTTCAAGATAGACAGCATCATCTCTCTCCTTTTGAACTTGTTGCATCTTAACAAGTTTCTCTTCTACAACCTTATTTCTCTCTTTGAGTTCAGAATTCTCAGTTTTGATTCTCTCATTCTCTAAAGTCTGATCCCTATAACTGATATGCAAGGACTTAAGATAAATTCTTAATTCAGTTATATCATCAATGTTATAAGCATAGGTAGTTAGAGGTACCTTGTTTTAAGAATCTACAGCTTCATCAACAGTAGTAGCCATGAGAACATAGTTTACATCCTCATCTGAGTTAGAGGTATCTGCCAAATCTCTGCCTTTAGTGAAGAGTGCCTTCTCAGTTTTACCCTTCTTGCACTCAGGAACATAATGACCCATCTCCTTACACTTGTAGCATTGAATCTCAGACTTGTCTCTTTTCCCAGATTTGGTATCCTTTCTCTCAGATTTTCTGAAATTCTTCTTGTCAAACTTTGAATCATTCTTGGAGAATTTCTTTCCTTTCTTGAAGTTCTTGAAACCCATCTTCTTGAAAGTCTTTACCATTAAAGCAGCCATTTCCATCATTTCCTCATCATCTTCAGAATCAGATGATTCATCTGCATTTGAGTCAACATCAGAGTCTGGTGACTCACTTTCAGAATGAATGACCAAGGCTTTTCCTTTTGCCTTCTTCCTGAATGCTTCCTTCTTTGAGGGTCTTTCTTCAACTCTTAGAGCAACAGATTTTGACTTTCTACCTGATCTTCTGCTTCTCTGTTCCATTTCTAGTTCATGAGTTTTGAGCAGCCCATAGATCTCATCAATATCAGTATCAGCCAGATCATAATTGTCTCTAATAGTGGTTGTTTTGACATCCCACTTTTCAGGTAGAGACAGAAGAAACTTGAGATTTGAATCTTCTAGATCATATTCTTTATTAACCAGTGACAGATCATTGAGTAGCTTACAGAATCTGTCAAAGGTTTCTGTCATTGATTCTTCAGATTTAGCCTCAAAGTGTTCATACTCCTGTGTGAGTATGTTCCTTCTATTCTTCTTAATTGCAGCAGTTCCCTGACATCTAACCTCTAGAGCATCCCAAATCTCTTTTGCAGTTTTACAATTGATCACTTTGTTAGACATAACATTATCCAAAGAACTATGAAAAAGATGTCTAACCTTTGCATCCTTTCCAATGGATGAAATATCCTCAGGAGTCAAATCTTTCTTCTCCTTTGGAATAGATTTAGCTTCCTGTCCAGCAACAACAACAGATAATTTTGTAGGCTTATGAGGGCCTTCATAAATTCTGTCAAGATATTCTGGATCTGTAGCTTCCAGAAACATAGCCATTTTCACCTTCCAGGTTGAGTATTCTGCTGGCTTAAGAATAGGAACCCTGATTGTTTCATATCGACTCACAGTTGCAGGTTGAGCCTTCTCAGCACTAGAGCCTGATGTAGGAGGAGGAATTTCTGCCATTGATTATAGTTGTGTGTGTGTGTGGATCTTAAACTGTATTAAATTAACAGATCAAGCTCTGATACCAATTGTTAGGCCAAATACACACTTATAATCAACTAAGTATGGGAGAATAACAATAAGTTCTTTAAAAGCTTTAAAAACTGTTTGAAATTAACTTCTCTCTCAGTGATGTAAATTATCACAGAGAGCTGCTTAGGTTACAATGAATAATATGATATTACACGATCGATACCCTTCTAGGGTTAACCTAACTGTATTTATAAAGTATACAGCTGCTATACAATCGATAATTGATACTCCTATAAATTAGCTATACAATTGATATCAATTACGATTGCTACTCGTCTCCTTAGTCAACTCAATCTCTTTGACAGCTATCCAATCTTCAAAGATATTGCTTCCATAATAAATCTTCAATCACTGTTGACCAGTAGACGCTGCCTCCAGACAGAGTTTAACAAACTCTGTCGAGCTTCCAACTATCAGCGTATAGCAAACTCTGTTTAGCTTCTAACTGTCAGAGTTTAACTAAACTCTGACTGCTTCCTGTTTAAACTCTGTTTTCCCTGCAAAACTTAAACACTGATATTAACCATATCAATTATATTTAACAAAAAGCATTTCTACGAAGCCCATCCATGTAAAGCAAAATAAGCACTACTGGTTGTTGATTTTTTGAATCATAAAAAGGTAGATGATTGATGTGGTGGGCGGCAGATTAAGTAAAAAAATAAATAAAGGAAAGTGATTTTCAAACATGATGTGCTAATTTCTCCTATAAATAGGAGAGTTTTCCTTTGGTTTCGTGCTCATTCATTTCATCAGAAATTATTTCAGGAGGATAAATTCTTAAAGTTGTAATTTCTTTATTCTAAACTCTTTTAATTATGATTTTACCATTTATTATATATTTATTTTCTTTATCTAGCATGAGTAACTAATTCTATAATCCGAGAATTAGGGAGTATTCATTGGTGATTTATGCTTGTTTGATTGTGATATTAATTCTCTATTTTTGCTAATCAATCATTGAGGGCTTAACCCAATTAAGGGAGTAGCTAACCTTTAATTGTATTCATAGGGATTATGATAAATTGGGAAATGAGTCATAATTCTTGTTCATGATTTGATAGACATAGTTTAATTATTAAATCGGGAGATTAATAATAGGACTATGAAACTTATAATTCTCGGTTCTCAAAATTCTAAAATTGTATTTCGATTGATCATGGGAGTGACTTTTGAGATATGATTGTAGACATTATTTTGTATCTTGGGAGAGAACATTATAAAATTTAGAAGAATTGTTTTTAGCAAAATATGAGAAATATATATATCACATTATAACAGCATTATTGAACCAATTGAAGAACCCTATTTCTCGGATTACTTTTCATCATCAATTAAATCTTAGTTTTATTTGTTTGTAATTAGTTTAATTTGAACACACCAATTATTTCTCACACTTCTAGATTTTAAGAGATTAAAACCTGAACTTGTATTAATAGTCCTTCCCTACGAACGAATTTCACAAAAATTACATCAACAAGTTTCTCCATTATTTTATAAATTTATATTAACTATCTCAAAATTCCCGACGATCATCAACATATAAATTCTTATATGTACGTAGCTACGAGCCCACGATTATAATCATAGGTTCACCAAACTTTGCATGCCTTTATACATAGCGATGGACCAAGGCAAATAATGTGCTAAAAATTGGCTACTATACAATCTCCTCTTAAAACTCTAATAATTGTGCTATCAAACATGTTTCAGTCTATACAATCTATATTTCACGTCGATCGGGACAGAAGACCATAAGAAAAGGATGGATTGTATTTTCAATATGTCGAAAATAAGCAAGTCACTTTCCATTTAATACACGCCGAAATTCTTAGTCATCATAATTTAGGATAGGATGTTTCAAATGGATCCTAAATCTCTATCGTTGTCTGCCCAAAATAATAATTAATAAAATTTGATCTATAATTGTGATGACAATATTGAATTTATCAATTGTTATGATCATTTATGGGCCGCAAATAATGAGATAAAATAGGGTCTACAAACATAATGTTTTCTTCAAAGCTTGAATAAAATTAATTCGAAGTAAAAAAAAAATTAATTCTTTCTTTATAAACTCAACTTGGGTTCCAACTACATTTTAAAAAATAAGCTGAATAATTGAGTTTTTTAAGATTTACTCAACGAACAGTTCATATTAAATAATTGTTTGGTAAAAAAATATTCACAACAATCAAAATTCATAACGCTATGTCAATTATGTTACATCCTTTTTTTTTTTTTTTGACAGGGCTTGCTAATCTATCTTTATTTAGTTAAAGAATCATCAATATTTCTAATTTTGTCCAAATTATATTTCTAATTTTGTTAAAATTTTTAGTTAAACAGGCTCCAAAGCAATCCACAGAAAAAACAGATCCAGTGCCATTACATTCAAGACATAATATTTGAATTTATATGAACGTGGAGTACACCATTGCTCTTAAAGCAAAACGACTAGAACAAACTTAAGATAGTGTCACTTAACAATTTGTTTTGAGTTTTTTAATTTTTAAAATTAGACTTAATATTAAATAAGTTTCGAGAGTGAACGAGAATTGAATCCAAAAATTGGAACGACATGAGATAAGTTCTTGACACTTGAACTTGTGTTAATTATTTATTAATCCAAATTGGCAAATGGCCATTGCATAAATAACCAGATGAACTCCATAATAAAGTCTACATTTGCCCACACAAATCTCTCAGCCACCAACTATTAATCCTAGAATTAGTAAATGCCATCCATTTTAACCTCAGTTTTATATAGTTTTCTGGTACCATACCATTCTTACAGCCTGGTACATATAAAAAACTCATACATTGATTTAATCATTTACATAACCACTCGATATTTGTACAAGTTTAAGCAATGGCTAGTTTAAATCACCGAGGATTAGCTCTCTTTTGCCTGGTTACAATTTTGGTTTCCGCAATGTCAATGCGACAGATTAATGCCTCGATTTTTGATAAGTTTACGACAAGTGCTCATGGCAACCAGAAGGATGATGATCCTGATGATGATAACAACGGCCGCGGAGTTGGAGACTTTGAAGAACAGAAAGGAAAATTAGGAGGAAATTTGCGTGTTATTGGACATTGATGCTTCCTCCTATTAATCCACTTTCAGGGTTAAGTGTTAATAAGACACTAGTAATACATACATGAGAATTTTTTTTTCTCTTATTTATTAGCTTTACGAATATTGTATCAAATTTTCTTGTTATATACGTAATTTAATTAATTAATTTTTATCAACTGTGATGCATGCATGTCGATTGTTGTTTTGATTCAAAGCTAATCCATATTACTCTAAGGCTGTGTTCACTTCATTTGAATGGAATAATCTCATATTTATTCACTATTTTTCACAACATCCCCTTTCTTCGTAAATTTTGTTCACAATTTTCATTCCATTCCTACCTTATTCCATTCTTCCCATATGAACGCAACCTAAGTTAATTAATACTAATCTGAATCAAATGATAATGATAAATTAGTTGATTACCCTAAGTTAATCAATATATTCTTAATGATGCTTAGTGAAGGATTTAATCAAATTACACCCATTACCCTTTGAAATCAATATTATCCAAATTTTTTACATAGGCTTTTTAGTCCTTTTACTTTTAAATTTCATCAATTACCCTTTGAAATCAATATTATCCAATTTTTTACGTAGGTTTTTTAATCCTTTTACTTTTTGATCGGGTTAATGGGTTAATGAATATCCATATTTTAATCGATATACATAGTCGTTTCTTTATTTTGTTGAATTTTGGTCATCAGCTCTTAGCACCCCAGGTTTGTTTTCTTGATGAAAACCCAATCTTTATAGATTATGAACATGTATGTATGTATATATTGTGTGTTGTTGATGTAATTTGAAAAGTGGGTTTTGTTTTTTTTATTAAATTTCAATCCCAAGAAGAAGATTAAGGTTGCAGACATCGATTCGTATATGGGTTTAATGGTTCAAAGATATCTTCACATATTCAGATGTAATTTTGAATTTTACTCAATTGACTTCAGTTTGATTTGAGCGGGATGGACGCTCATCTCATGTTGACATACTAATTGCGTTCATTGGATTAAATGATTATTTGACTAATTGCACATTTTTTTGGAATTCAAATGGACAGCAATTTCTTCAGTTTCCTTCAATTTTCAATCAGTTCACCACGTAAGTTTCCCAAATTCCTGTGAATTCTAATTTGTAGATGTCATAAACAGTATCCAGAAGTACTCTCATCTCTGCAAATTATATATACATACATACATTATATCTAATCAATTCCTCATTCTTTTCTCTCTGTATAATGTATTGACAATATATCAAACTCCATGCCTCTTAATTGTTCAACTGTTAATGTATACCATCATCTATAAAGGGTTCAAGCTATTTCGGTTTAATCTTCATTTGGGTTCAATGAAGTCAGTTTAATCTTTAATCTCAGTTTCGATTTTTAGGTATAACCCTCTCTTACTTCACTTTAGGGTTTCAATTTAACTGTACATGTTCAATTTGAATTGTACTATTTATGCATTTGTGTATTATTTGTCCAAATGTATTATTTGATTTAAGGGTTTGAGCTTATTTACATGTTTGCATGCTTCAGTGTTCTCTCTCTCTCTCTCTCTCTATGTGTGTGTGTGTCTCTCTCTCTCATCATTTTAGTCATGCAACATGTAAGCTGATTGCTCACTTTCATGGTTTCTATTTTCCTCTGCTAATATATACTTGAGATTGTAAATAAGCTGTGGGTTTGTATGTATTTTAGTGCATGTATTTTGTGGTTCTCTTCAATTGAGGAAATGTTATATTTTCGGAATATGTTGAATACCAGACTTGCTGCGGCAGAAAGCATGGCACACGACATCATTCGGGATTTACTTGGTGTCAAATTTGACAAGACTAAATATACAGTCAGATTCAGACTCATATAGTATAAATACTTGACCATGAACTCTATCATTCAGAATGGTCTGGTTTTCCGTCAGAACTTCTCTATTAGATCTTATGAAATAGGGGCTGATCGGACTGCGTCTGTGGAATCTTTGATGAATCATTTGCAGGCATGCTTTTCTCATCATCTTTTAGTTGCTTTTTTTTTGTTATGTATTGTATTTCAGACTAAGTTAAGTGGCAGATAGATAGTAACCAAGATGTGTAAAAAAAACCTCATATGGGTGGTCACCAAAATGCAGGTCATGGTAGATCGCTATCATACTTGGTAAGCTACATCTCCATGTCTGTACCCTTTGTACTAGCATGCTACATTTTAAGTGTGTGGCTTTCATGATCGCAATGCGCCTCTAGGATTTGGTGACAGAGTTCTGTGCTCTTTTAATTGCTGGTTAATAGTTTCGCTGCTAAACTCTCCTACTGCATTTGTTTGGAGTTATCTCCAAAACAGCAACTTTAATGTTTTAGTTAGATATCATATTACATGATAAGTACGATGCTAAGTTGCTTATCGTAACTATGATAAACCAAAATGATTATGTCTTCTCACTTCAGCTAATGGTTACTGCCTGGGCATATTAATTTTTTTTAAAAGTATTCTTCCTATTTTACTCGGATCCTTTCGGATGTAAGTGTGATTCATTGACTGATTCTTAGTATGAAAAGACAGTTGTATGCCTCCAAAAGATTTACCAATAGCGATTTGACTGTGCTGTTGTATATAAATTTTTTATAAGAGAAGAAATTTTTAAAAAAAACCACTTCTAGGCTTTTGGTTGACAGAGAACTCTTTAAGATTAGTTATCTGTTGTCTATGGAGTATGGATACTCGAGATATAAAAAAGAAGAACCTGTTGTTACTTCTCCGTTACTTATGTTGTCTTTTTACAGATAGTAATCACGAGGGGGCTTATATGATTTTAAGTTTTTGGTTTCTAATTGAAACTTGGTTAGTTAAAGGTTTATCTCTGTGTATATTGCAGGGGAGATGTTGTTCAAGTAGATACTTGGGTGGCTCCTTCTGGGAAGAATGGCATGCGGCGTGATTGGCTTCTTCGTGACTACAATACTAGCGAAATATTAACTAGAGCTTCAAGGTTAAAACTTATGCTTTGCATGCTGGGCAATGGCCACCATCTTTTTCTGTGTACGGCTGTACGCTAATATCTGATAATAGATCTAAATGAATTATGCTTATGGAAAGTGCTCTCTTTACAATGACTAATTAAGTTCTGTGCCTGAAATGGGGTAGATATAGCTCTGGTTGAATTATTGATTTGTGAAATTAATCTGCATTTCTCTGTTGCTGTTACTTAATGTTTTAGTTAAGATTTGGTTTGACTGAATTATGGAATATCGAATCAAAGTGATCAACTTAATTGCTAGATCTATTGCTGATTCAGTTGGCTTGGGGTTATATTTGTGAATTTCTATGGTGTTATTGTTTGGATGGGGAAATTTCACAAAATGTAGGTATGTGTGTATAAGTTTCGGTGGTTGGATCGGGATTAATGGCGGTTTAACAATGTGTTTACTCTGCTAATTCTTTTTTGTATTAGTAATACAGTAAGATGCTTTGTTACTCGCAAAGTTGAGGCTTAGATGCTGACAACTGACAGAACAAAAATATCTGGTGATGATTTTGACTTTTGACATAGATGGTATTCTGTTAGCATAATCTGTCACAATGTTGCAGTGAGTTTAGAATAAGGAGTTGCTATAAAGACTATCAGGATCACTGGAAGAGGATTCTGTCAGGTTGAGAATTCAGTTCCTGAAAGGGTATTAAATAACTTGATTTTTCTCATGTGCTGGTATAAACCATACACTTGGTACATATGTTTTACAATTTTTGAGTGGATAAGAAGTTCTTCAAGTTTATAACTACATTTCTAAATCACTTCTCGATTCCGTGTTTTCATCTTTCTTCTATACTTTTTATAGTCTTTGAAACTTTGAAAGCTTTCTTGACTCTGTTTGGGGAGTGACATTTTATTCTGATGTCTTCTCACTAAAACCGATATTTACACATTTTTCAGAGATGTACACCAAAAGTGGATGGACGGAGGGAATTACGACATGTATGGAATGAAATATGGATATGTGATGTGAAACCAGGTGACCCTATAAGAATCACATTAGATTATTTATCTTGCAAACATGATGGTACCAGATATCACCTTTTTAGCTCAATTTCACCATATATCTCATAATCTTGCTAACAGAGGTCATTTTGTTGACGACACTAAATTTAAGAAGTGGTCGAAGTGTATAGTAGCATATGTAGAGAGAAATGGGGTCTAATGCAGCTGTTAACGTTAATTATATATTTGTCGAGTTCTGCCTTTTGGTATGTATAAAATATAGATTAGTGCATGATTCAAGAAGTGAAATGGAACCAGATAGTGAATCTACTTCTGACTAAATATGTTCGTGGTTAGCTTGGCACTTAGCGTTCATTTAAATTACATCGTGACTCAATAATTAACTATTTGGTAAAAAAATCAAGGTGACCAGTACACACACATTTTAATATTGATAAAATTTTAGTGTAGGCCTATCTATAGATATTGATGATCGTATTTAAGAAATTATGGATTACAACAATCAAATAATGAGGTGCTGGTAAAAGCCATCTGTCTAGGCTATTTCCCTCTCACCGGCAAGTTTAATATATGTGTTACCTAAATTATAAGAAATATGTGTTATAAATACTGACAAACTTTTTTCATTAGTAGGTGATTATATACGGCAATGAATAAATTTGTTAAAGCGTTAAGTATCACTTTGATATAGATAGAACAACAAGTATTAACAAATTTTGTTTTATTGGTAGGCGATTACAATGTATGGATTTGGACAACATAAAGGTATTGGTACCTGATGGAAATAGGAATGACGATTCAAGAGGCATATGAATCTTTGATGAGATTGATGTTAGGTGTGTTTCCCTAACCAGATTCCTATAACAAATGATTTGCGGGCTCTAAAGCAGGAGACTTGCTTCATTTGTGTGGAGAATATGAAGAATTGCACATAAACCAAACAAGATGCAAGATTTTTAATCTCAAAATGAACCCAGAGGCTGGAGTTCTTTCTAGACACGTTTTTAATAAGAAATTTTGTTAATTTTAGCAAAAAGTTTTTGTTTACTGCTAATTTATGTATGTCATGATCATATTTAAACATAAAGTATAAATAATTTCATCCTATTTTAAGAGGCTTCATCCTATTTATAGCTCCCAAATTTATCCATCAAGGTGTTCCAAATGATGCAGTTGATATCTTTCGGCAGATCTTAACTCGCAAAGTTAATAAGAGGTGGAAGTGCAAAATCAGGTATGTATAGACAGGAAGAGTAAACTTGGCAACTTATATGACTGGCATTGGTGGTGAATATTAGAACACAGTAGTAGCTATTCTGGATGAACTGATAAGAAGGATGAGAAGGATGGTGGAGATCTTGGACCTTGCAAGAGCAATACGAACTGCATTTGCTTCAAATGGTCAAAAATGGCGAGGAAGTTTTTGCAGGTGGGTAACTGGACGAAGCATGTCAGGGTAAGGTAGATGCCTCGCTTGGTCAGGTGGTTAGGGGGAGAATTCTAATTGCATGTTCCGGGGGTTTTAGTATCATGCAATCTTTAGTTGTATTGGAGTGTGGTGTTATCTCCACATATTAGTTGTTTTGGGGTTTTTTAGGTTCTATAGGTGTGTGTTTCAGTGCTAGGCTTCTGTCATGTATCTTACTTTGCAGTGTTTAATGTTAAATGAATTGTTTTGCCTATAAAAAATAGGATTAAATTCTAAGATGATTTAATTTCATAATTAAAGTACTTACTACATATAGAGAGATGCAAAATAGAATGGGTTAACGGACTAGGGCCAAAATTTAAAATATCATGATATTTTATTCAACTTTATCTACTAATGAAGCCTACTTTTTTGTGAAAAGGAATTTTATTTATGTTTAAAAAAATATTTTTCCTTTATTTTCTTAATAAAGATTATTGTTTATTTGTTTTATATATTTTAATAACAAATACGGTCTTCTTTATTTCTTTAAAAATTTCCCATTATTCTTTTATTCTCTTACTTTTAATAATTTTTCACTTGCATAATTTTGAAAAATGATCTAAATTAAAATTTTACTCACTTATTATTAAACATATACTTCCTCTATCCCCTTGGTTCTTTACGTTGGGGGACGTAATTCTGGCACGGATTTTAAGGTGCATTTTGCGGATAGTTTCATAACTTATTTTAAATTTTTTTTTGTATAAAAATAAAATTGTTCTATTTTTATACAAAAAAGAATATTTTAAAAATAAGTTATGGAACTATACTTTTAGAAGCCTTAAAATGCGTGTCAAGTAGTGAAAAAAAAAAGTAAAGAAATGAGAGGGACAGAGGGAGTACTCATTACAATTTTGTAAATTTTAATAAATAAACAAGTTTTACTTATAAAAATGTAAAAATGATTATTGATTTTGATATCAATGTTTAAAATTTGAGCCGTCAAACTTTATCACACACAAAAAAAAAATAATTATTCGTAAGTCTCTTTCCCTCTCTTCTATCTTTTCATATCTATATATATACCCAAAAATAAAAATAAACAGTAATTTTTAGACTAATTTAACCGTAATGCAACCATAAAAAAAATGAACCCGAATCTATCTCTGTCATTACACAGCAAATCTCTATCATTACACAGCAAATCGAGATAAACCTCAATATACAAATTTGTATTCGTAAGTCTCTTCCCTCTCTTCTATCTTTTCATATCTATATATATACCAAAATTAAAAAATAAACAGCAATTTTTAGACTAATTTAAACGTAATGCAACAATAAAAAAAATCAGATCATACACAATTAAGTAACTTGTAATTTATTTAAATTTTTAAAAAACCTACATGGATACATTCATTTACCGGTGTGGTATATAAATTACGTAACACACGACTTTTAATGCAACAATTTCAATTCACTTGCCTCAAAATAATTTTTGAAAACGAAAAATACAGTTTCATTTGATATAAATATAATGCCAAAAATATTATGATGCAATGTAATTAATTGCCAAATACCATATCTATTATCAATAAAGTTTTTTCTATTTTTAAAAAATAAAAAAGAGTTTTTTAATTATGGAGCCAAAACATGAACAAAATAACTAAAAAATATCTATATTTATAATTTTCAATATACACGGCATCATCTATAATCAATGTTTTGAAAATTTCGGATTTAATCGACGAAAGCATCGTCTGTTACTAATAAAAAATTAATCGATATAATAATGGAAGATAACTTAATATTATTAATTATTTAAATTTAACACATGTTTATATATATATATTATATATATATATAGAGGTGTTCAAATGAGAACTTTCTTAAAATGAGAATTTAGTCCACATTAAAATATATATATTTCTTTATTTATATTTCATTTGTTTTTAGTTAGAGAACAAAATTTCTAAAATATTTATTACTTAATTTGCAAATTTTGATTGATAGAATAAATTTTTAGTTCTGTGAAAATAGAATTGTATACTACTCCTCATATAATTTTTTTTCATGACAATATTTCATTAAATAATTATATAATTGTATAATTGAATGGAACATGTTTGTAGGTAATCAATCAAACTTCTAAAATTATTTAAAATGATATTTTAAATTAAATAAATGCCGTGTACGAAGTACGGGCAAAATGCTAGTTACCCTAAGAAGCTTTCCGACGGATTTCGATTTGTTCATACTTAATATAAGGCAGGTTTTATATATTTCATCATGAATCATCAAAGGTGTAATTTGATCAAGATAATATGCAACTACTAAGGAGGAAAATCATAGTACGTAATTGAAATTTGCGTGACTAAACTTTTAAACAAGAGAATTCTTAATTTTTTCTCTCTGTTTTCTGGAACTTATAATTGTACTTATTTAGCTGTAAGATGATTCCGATCAAATTGATAGATTCGGGAACTGATCCAATTCGAATGTAATGCGAAATAATTATAATTAATCCAAAGCCTTTTTTAATAATGAAATTAATCAATAAATTCATATTATAAATAATAAATAAATTTATTCATTTTATTAGTCCTAACAAGTAAAAATATATAACACATAATATTAATTTAATCATATAAAATACTTTACATAATATTTAAATAAAATATATATTAATTCAAATAATTTATAATACATAAATAATATTACATACAGGAATTTTTTAATATACATCTTGCTTTATTTTAAATTTTTGTAATTTAAACTGATAGGTCAATTTCACGTAGATTATGATCAACACGAAACTGACCCAAACCCAAAATTTTAAAGCAAATTCATACTTCTCCGCTCGAAAACTTGTCAAGTTGTCCGAGTACAGTAGGATTATGATTTTGTCACCCATCTATCCTAATTAATTTTATGAAGAATAAATCTCTTTTAACCCATATAATAAAAAAATTTGCACATGTAAATTTATTCATTATATATAATATACACACATAAGTTTAATTACAATATATATGTTGCACGAATTTCTTTAATATTTTTTAGTTTTCTTAATCAAAGTTTATAATTGTTTTTCTATTTTTTCATATTTATTTAATATCATGTAATTTTTAACATGATTTTATATATTGACATTATCTAGAGATTTAAGATGAATGAAATAAAAACTTTGTGTTCATTTTTTTGTCAATGTGTCCGTATTTTTTTGTCATAGTTCCATTTTGTTGGATTGTCTATTTATTTTCTTTATTTGATTTTTTAGTGTCTAACTAAAGATTTCATTGGCTAGACTTTATTTTATTTCCTAGTTCTTATGAAATATTGCCGCGCACATTTTCAATAATAATTATTATTGGAGATATTTCCCTTATTTTATGAGAGTTCGGAATGCCTAACCAAAGGGAACCCCTTTGGTTAGATATATAAAACTATTCTTTGTATTTATGTTTACGGTATAAAATAAATATTTTTAGTACTTTTTCGATAAATGATTCATTGACATAGCTTTATTTGTTGTGGATCTTACAGTTTTTCTTGGATGGGCAGCAGATGGAGGCAGAATCTTGGATTTTATAGTGAAATCAACAAGAAGTCCCTGGCAATTTGCTTTTAGTTTTGTGTAGATCGATGTATTATTGTTGGGTGGGCACTCTTTTTTACCCTTGAATTTTTTACCATTGGGTTTTGCTCTTGCAAGGTTTTTAACGAGGCCTGCCAGTGTATGGAGTCTTCTTCTCTGATATAGGGGTGTTATTGTCTAAACTTTCGGAGGAATCTCTTTCTCATGTTAGTCGTAATTCAGGTTACGATTAATGGATTGGTTAAGCATACCTTTCGGTTAGATGATAAGCTTTTATGGATGAAAGAATGTCTCATTTTTCCTTTCCTTTTTGGATTGTGTAATTCTTATCTTTAAATGAAATTGTTTTATTTTGTAAAAAAAAAAAAAAACAAGTTTACAAGAATTTATGTGAAATTATAAGATGTCTTTAATAAATACTTCCCCATCCATGTTTTTTAAACATCAACTCAAAAAATTCATATGATTTCAATAATTTTTTTTAATTATCTCATTTGTTTGTTTTATTTTATATATAGTCAACCATAATCAACCTTTTCATGTTACATTTATAATATTATAATATATAAGAGAAAATTTATATGGAGACAATCATTTTATTGGAACCCACATTACAAAACTTATTATTTTGCAAAACGTGTTATATGAAAATCATTATTTTGTTAAAAATCTTTAAATTAAATCATGTACGTTTTTATGTTCCGCAAGTAAAACATGTATGTTTTGCAAAATTCTGCAAACAAAACTTGATTTACATAGCAATTCATTTTACAATATTTTGTTAGCAAAATATGCACGAATTTCAAGATTTTCAGTGGCAGAGTGATATATATTAAACATGTTTTGTTAAATAACTCATTTACAATGTTTTACTCGCAGAACATATATGATCTTCAAGGTATTCGATGAAATATCGATCTGCATAGAACCTAAATATACATATGATTGCTAATTATGTCATGAAATATTTTATTTGTTAATTAAATTTTTTAATTTATTTTACGATTAATCAAATCAATCTTACAAATAAGTTTTATAATTTATTATAAGAAAAATCAAAAATATCATATAACTAATACCAATTGGAAAAAGTTAGCTGGAAAATTTGTTAAAAATTATAATCTTAAATAAACGTAATAAGATATAATTTTTTAAAAAAATTGATATCTATTCAAATTCAACACGATCTTCTAGATTTGATGTATCATAAATACGTAATTGCATTCAAAAATTCTACAAGTCAATTTGTTGTTTTTCGATTTTGGAATGAGTGACGTTTGAAACAATGGGTACAGATAGAGAAGTGGAATTATTATGTGGTTGGGATATTTTTATTTTTCTGAAGTTTTTCGGTTTGAGATTGGATGATTTGTTTTTAAGCGATCAAATATAGTTCATAGGAATTATTTTGTGTATGTAGAATAATAAACTTATTTTGGCAGTTTACGGCTTAAAGATTGAACTACTTTTCTAAACGATCCGATGTAGATCAAAACAGATAAGTTATCTCGTGTATTTGGTGTCCAGGTTACACGAATTGTAATTATTTGAACAAGAATTATAATTGCATGAGAGTAATAATGTGAATGAAACTTTATTCAAATTAATATCATGTCGAGTCATTGAATTATCGTGCTAAATCACCGAACTAAAATCTAAACGAATAAATTGTCAGTTATGACAATGAAATTAATTTTATTTTATTTTTGAAATATGAAATTGTTATGACTTAGTACGTTTACCAAATCTATGATCAAATGAGTAGATAAGGATGTACGGATTGTATCCATTCACCACAATTTATTAGTTGTAATTTTTTTTGTTTTCCAATATAAAACATCAATGAAAAACACATTTCATTCAGATGCAAAATTTTATTTTAATATTTTATATGATTAATGTAAGCACCATATTGCATACTGGTCACTTAATTGTGTATATTGTTAAAAGAATTAATAATACATTACAAACATTAATTTGAATATGTTAACATATAATATATTTAGATTGGTCTACAATTCCATAAAGGATTATAGTGCTCCTCAAATACATATTTATTTAACACACATTATAATAACACTGTAAATATGTAACAAAATATTATGGATCCTTATTCATCGTCTCTTGATTTGAGATGAATTGTGCAAGACCATGACGACAATTGGGCATTTTATAACCTCTTCTTCCCATGCCACCTCCTCGCCCGCCCCACCCATGTCTGTAGGTACCGTGATTGTTATGGTAAGCACCGTGGTAGTGGTGGTGATGACGATGACACTGGTGATAACTTTCATTATCCCATCTATGATTATAACCTCCGTAATATCGCATATAATCACGTTCGTAACCTCTTATCCGAAGAGGCCATTCGGTGGCTACACAAATGAAAAAAATAAATAAGATGTACAGTTTATATATAATGTTATGCAATAAAAATAAATATGATTTCTTATTAGCTCGATTCAATCTAATTTTGGGATCGTGCGGGTTTCCATATAATTACATGTGCACATACCTAAAACTTCATGCGTGGTTGATCGTGGAGTTGCAGCAAGTGAGTAATTCCAGAGAATTGCCAATAACCACAAGACTACTACATTTTCGAATTTCATAGTCAATAAATTTCTAACAAACTAAATTAAATATTTTAAAGGTCGTGAAGATTTCGAGAGAATTGGAGATTGTATGTATGAATTTATGAATTTACTTTGGTTTACATCTATTTATAATATTGTCTTGGTTTAAAAGATAAAATATTAATCGGATATACATGATATATCTATAAGCATCAAGAGTGTCCTGCTTGGTAAGTTTCAGTCAGTTCATATGTATGAAAGTGTTTTATAAATGAAACGTCTCATTCTAGATAATGCAAGAACTTATATATAATTGATAAAGTCATCATAATTTTATTTCTATTACTATATATTAAACTTCAATACAAGGGCAAAGTTTGTCATTTTAATGAGTGTGAAGTTACGATTTTATCCCTATTTTTTAAAATATTACAAAAATGTCATTTCTATTATATAATAGTGTCTGTTGGGTGTTATGAATAGTGTTTTAAACAGTGTTTTTCTTCATTTTAAGTCTTTATCCTTGAAGTTAGGTTTTATTACAATGGTGCCACTATCGCATCTGCTCTGTCTTATTACTTTTCCTTCTTGCACGTGTTAGTCGGTACTACACTATGAAAATTTATGTTCTAAATTCAAAGCTTCCCAGAGAAGCCAAACACATCTATCAATGTTATCTATCCAATAAATCAATTTGAATTTGAAATTCAAACAAGTTTTATTATTATCTTTTCACTCTTTCCATCCGCCTCTTTCTTTTCTCTACCATTTGAATTTTGCTTATCTTAATCTTTCTCTAATTCTTTTCTTCGTTTGTTTAATACCATGTAATTGTATTACATATGTCTTTTGTAAACATTGTTCTACACTTCATAGTAACAATTTTCATCCCGTTTGTTTAGTTTTCTTGCAGATTGAATATTGCACACCAACCGTTTGATGTAGTGACTATGAGATAATTATTAATTTTCAACTCTTTTTACCTCTCTATTTACCTTTGTGCATCATAATTTTGTACATCTTTTAATGAATGGTTTATTAAAAATTATTCATGAGTTGTTAAGAAATGGGTTTGTTTGACATGCTTTCTTACCAAGTTTTTTTTTTATGTGCAGACAACAATAGCTCATATGAACTTGAAGAAATGATAAGTGTGTATGCAGGTTTGACTTCTAATTTGTTTCAGTTTGATATATAGTTTGGTTTTAATTTTGCTACTTAAACAGATTGTAAGAATATGAATGTGATTGGTTCCGATGACCTTAATTGATGTGCAGTTGCTGAATTCTGATGTTACTATTTAGTTTAGTTTTGATGGTTGCGTGGCCGGATTATGATTTCTAATTGATGAGTGACATGAGCTTACAACTTAGATGCGAAAATTTACTTAGCCATCAGCAACTTAAACAATAGCCTTTTTGTATATCTTGTGTGAATATAAATTTTGTATTTGAACATGAGGAGTAGTGGGGTAGTTGGTAATATTGTGAGTTTGACTTAAAAAACATTATATATTACGAAGGAAAGAAGGCAATGAAAATGTTACAGAACATGCTAAAAGAAAGAAGAAGGCCAATCAACCTCCAAGGGGATTTCTATGACAATATTCTAGAAGACTTCAGAGAAAGCATATTGTCCTTACAGGAGCAATAGCTCTGGACTTCATGTTTGTACTATTGTTTTCTAGGTTTGAAACAACTTCATTTGCTAAACTTTTTCTATAGAATGCTTGCAGAGAATCCTCACGTATTGAAACCAGACATTATTTCGTGATTACGGTAGTTGACATATTGAATCTTACTAACAGGAAGAACAAGATGCGATAGTAAAAATAGTATATCAAGGTAAGTACAAGTACAAATACTTGAGAACACTCAAAAAATTTATTTTTTTTCAACACAAATGATAGTACAACTTATTAACTACGTCAAAATTTGACAGGTGAGTAATCGTGAAAACGGGATGAAACATCGTCCGAACTCCGGGTTTACAGTTTCCCAATGGTTTACAGTTTCCCAATGAGGCATAAAAAATAAGAATACGAGGTGGTAAAAATCAAGCATCAAAGTCAAGTGGATGGTGAGGCAAATCATATGTATTGTTACAAGACATAATTTAAAGTTATTTTACACTTGATTAGTGTCTATGATTCTATCCAACATAATTAGATTTTTACTTAGCTATAATTTATTTATTTTCACATGGCATATGGCAAGCTTCTGTAGTTGCATGTATGATAGTGTTCAAGTTCTGTTGGAGCATATGTTACTTTGAAACCTAAAAGGCACTTCCTTTGCAAATGTTAATAGGTCTGTGGTGGTTGTAGTGTGCTATATGGTTAGATTCTGTTTGTTACTGAGACTCTCTGCGCATATAATTTCTTGCATATATTTGTTTTTACTTTCTACACATGTTCAAGCTATATTACTATTTGGTGTGTAGTTATAATTATAATTAACTTTGAATGAATATCTTTAACCAGCCAAACTGGTCGAGGCCAAAGGGTATGAAGATGGAGCCAAGCTGTATGCTGCAATAATCCGACAATGCTGCAATGACTTATGTATTACAATAGGTAGTAGACAGGGCCTTACTATAAGCTAATGTTTGATGATATTGTTGCTTCTTTTAATTATTACTATTTTTTTGAAAATTCTCATCTATTCAGTGTTACAGGAACTATTAAGAAGTAGTTTTTGGTTATCTTCCTGTATGAATTAAACTTTCGTTGGTTTTCGATTTTCTATTTCAAGGTGGGCATATCAAGACAACCCATCTGGTAGTATATGAGCATGATATGAGTTATGGATGGCCCGTTATATTTTAGAGGTATAATCTTTTGAATTTAGAGTTATACAAGTTTGAGTATAGTAAATCCGTGAAAATAGATTTTTAATATTAAACAATCGAAGTTAACTGAGTAGGCATATTAAGTTTGAGTAGGCATGTAAAGAAGTGTATATTACTTATTTAAACGTTTTGGCATGATTGTACGTTATATATAACTGTACATAGATTATAGTGAAGGATGATCCGTCACATAATAAGATTAATAAGATTGTGTTGGTAAAACTGATAAAGTATGCAAGAGAAGATGTGGAAGTGGTACTATCTCGCTCCAATGGACATTGACTTATTTTTATTACATGTTTAAAGTAAAATCATATAAATTTAAATTTACAATAAACCATTTTATATTCCCAAAATTAATTTTTATTTCTTTCTATAAAATTATGATTATTTTAAAAACTTAATATATCTATCAAAAGATAACTAATATTTATTTTGAAACTGGGTTTATGTTCCACCACGATCATAACTAAAGTTCTAATTTTGTATTTTATAATTGTCTTTTTCCTTTTTTCTTTTTACTTTCACCATTTATAAGCCAATTTAAAACTCAAATAATTACATGATTGGAATAAAGAAATTATACACTTACACATTGGTTAATATTGACACAATTCGGGTTCGAGGTGCCGCCGGAGGCGGTGCCGAGGAGTATTTTTTATAAATATTTAATTTTTTGATAAATTTATGTCTTTAAAGTTTAAGTTATATGGAAAAAATAAAGTTTAAGTTATATGGAAAAAATATTTAAAGGATACTAATTTTTTAGTATTCATTTAAATAATATATGTTAAAATCATTTAAATCATTTAAAGGATACTAATTTTTTTATAATTTTTTTATAATCATTTAAATAATTTAAATAACGTTTTTTATAAAATTGATTTTGTTTTATTAATAATGAGGGTTCGAGGCGCCGCCAAAGGTGGTGCCGAGGAGTTTTGGCACCTATATTATTTTCTAAAATTACTCAATTATTATGGAATTATAATATTAATTTTAGAGCTTTTGTAGAAAAAATTTCAAGCATGTAGTGTATATCAGTATACTCCAAAGATTTATGCGTCTCAAAAAAACTTGGACTTTTTATACTATTCATTATAAGCAATTTACTACTTGCCGACGTTTTTAAGAAGTTATACCTAAATTTTGGAAAAAAAATAATAATGGAATCTCCGATTTCAATTTCATCTCAAACCTCAAGTTCCATAATTTGATAGCAACACGAAATTAAGAAAATATTGAAACACGCATCATATGACTATTAGGCTAAAAAAACTCAAAACATTCACTTTTAAAATATTATTACATAATATTTATTCATTATATGATTTTTAATAATTAAAAAATTAAAAAAGCCCAGCATTGCGGGCTTAAATACTAGTCTCAATAATTATGTAAAGAATAGGTGAATATATGTTTGTGTTGAAATTCGACCCACTAATCTTTACGTCTCAAATTCATGCCTTTGCCAATTGTGCTACAGTTGATTTTTAGCTTTGTTTAAAAATCTTATGAGATAAACCATTTTTCTTATCTTTTTGTCTCATCCTTTATTTTTAGTAAATAAAATGTAGGTTCATATTATTTCTAAAATATTGGATAGATAAAATTATTAAAATATTTTAATCTAGTGACATGCTCTCCAATTCTTTTTCGTCATTTTAAATAATTGTCATAGAAAAAAATTAGATTATGCGTAAGTAACCGAGCCCAAAAATAAAAGGATTTATTTACATACGTCTCCATGTAGATATTAAATATTTAAATAAAAAATAAGATTTGGTTTTAAGAAATATGTAAATTTTAGTTATCAAATCATACATAATTAATAATTGCATCACATAACTTTTAGGTATATAAAATTTTAAATATGGGAGTCATATTAGTGGGTTTTGGTCGACCAACTATTTTGACTTTCAACGATTTAAATGTAAGATTGATCTAAAAACATAAATATTTAAATATATACGAAAAATAATTGAAAATATGTTAAAAAAGTTGAAAATCCTAAAAAAATGATCTATGTTATACATAAAAAAATTAATATAATTAACATTGAAATTATATCAAAAAAAATTTTTGAACAATAAATATTATAAAAGTACAATAATTATTTAAAATGATCAATTTAATTATAACTAGACTATAAAGTATGGTACATATGAATTTTTATATAATATATTGATTAATATAATATATAATATAATATATAATGGTTGAGTTTTAACATATATTTAGATCAATATACGATAAAATCAAAAAATTTAATTTTAGATTTCATATACATGCATGGGTCATTAAGGTTGTCATATTTTACATCGATTGAATTTTTAGAATATTTTAAATTGTGTTAAAAATAATTCAAAATTATAATGTACCAAATATTTCAATTTAACAATTTTTTTTATTGAACCTCTGTATAGTGTAACAAACATTAAACTAAAACTAAACCTTTAAGTTTAAAAGTGTATAAATATATATGTTTAGAAAAAGTTATTAAGACAAAGCATAAGATGACTTTTAGTCAATATTAATAGATTTTGTAATATGTCTCAAAATATTAGGGATGGCAATTGGTCGGATCGGGTTTGGCCAAATCCAAATCCAAAGTTTTCGGATCGGATCGGATCGGGTCTGGATCCGGGTTCAAATCCAAATCTTCGGGTGTTATCGGGTTTCGGATCGGATTCGGGTTCAAATTGGGTTATTAATTCAAAATTCAAAAACTAAAATAATCACATTAAGCAAAACATAAAAGTATAAATATATTTAAAATTTAAAATTTAAAATATAAAAATATTTTAGTTGCATAAAAAATATAGAATATTATGAATAAAATTTAAAAACTATAAGGAAAATAAAGAATATATATATATATATATATATATATATATATATATATATTTATATAAATATATTAGAATTTTAATAAAAAAAATAAGATTGTTATTAAATAAAAATAATATCACGTTATTTAAGATATCTCAAATATATATGTGGCTGATCATTTTGTTAATTTGTTTGATATGTATCTCAAATATATAAAATGATATAATAAATAATAAATAATATTAAATGTACGTATAATAATTAATATTAAATGTACGTAAATATACTATATATATATATATATATATATATATATATATATATATATATATATATATATATATCGGGTTTCGGGTTTGGATTGGGTTTCGGGTCGGGTATCAGATCGGATTACCTAAGATCCAGATCCAGATCCAAACTCTTTCGGGTCCAAAAATAAGATCCAAATCCAAAAAATCGGCTTCGGATAGACCCAAATAGATCCGGTCAGGTATCCGTCGGGTCGTATTTTTTTGCCATCCCTACAAAATATAGTCTTACATATGCGATCAATCTTCTACAACAAAATCATTGAGTTTACGTACGCCTCTATTATAAACGGACAATTTTATGAAGATATTTATTTATATTATACTCAAATGTTTAATTTGATAAAGTTCATTTCACGCAACTGAAAATTAAATTAATACTTTAACAATCATAAGTATTTATGTGATTATTTTCTTATGAATACTTATTCAAATCTTTTGAAATTTAATCAAATTATAAAATATTTGGTTCAAAAAATTGGTATGTCATATTACAAAATAACTCTAAAAATATTCGATTGATCGAAATTCTATTGTTTATCATATTTTATTTACAAAATTATTTTAATATATATAGTTTCGGACGAAAAATTAGTTCATTGTCTGTGCCTTGCACGGGCATTTACGCTAGTTTTAAAATAATACGTTAACATGAAGATTTTTTTCCTGATTTTTTTTTTCTCTTAATTTTCAATAATTAGATATATTAATAAATTTTCATGAATGTTAGAATCGGTGAAAATTTTACATTACACATGGATTGATGTATATTTAACATATACACCAATAAGTGAGAAAAAGTATTTAGTTCTTATAGTTTTATTGCCACTTTAGAAAATATACGTACAATATTTAAGTTCAAAACTTGCACGTCAAGATAAAATTTTCATTTTTATAATTGTTTTTATTTTGAATGTTTTATAACGTTTAAACTGTACTATTTTACACGGACCTAAAAAAGTCAAAAGAAAAATACAATTTCTTATATTGGGGGTGTTTGGGGTCTGGGGAAGTTATTTTTCAGAATAAGTCAATTTATTTTTAGACAAATTTAAATATTTGTAATTTTTTTTATGAAAAAGTTAATTTTTTTTTTTGCAACTTATGAAATCTCAAATATATATACACTAAATATTTGTATAAAATTTTTTATCAAAATATGAAATTTTTATCCAAAAATAAGTCCAAGGACTTATTTTAAGTCGTAGGCAAAGAGGTCATTTATTTAATCATATAATTTAGATGTTTTTGCACCTTTTTACAAAAAAATGTTTGTTTACTTATGACAATTCATTTTCATCTCGTCAAATTAGCGCGAAAAGTTAAAAAAAATCCCCCGCTCGTGAGCGAGATATCAATCAAGATGGAGTTTGAAACAAGTATCATTCAAAATCAATTTTTCTTGTTAATTTTTTATTTGACCGTAAGTATGTTTGACTTTCCAATAAATATTAATTTTTAAGCATAGTTTTAAGGAAATTTATTTACAATTCCAATTTTAAAAAAAATGTATTTCTTCGTATTGTCAAAATTTTATGTCAGTCAAATTCATATATTTGTATTTGAAACATGTTTTCCGATAACAAATTATACTGCAAGACACATTTTTATATGATAAAATTATGAAATTGTATTCGTAGAATGTGTGAATGTAAAAACATACATTGTGTACAAATTATATGGGATCGATAATCAATATGAATAATCATTAACCTATTTACATTATTTTTAGTTGAAACATAAAATCTCAATAAATTATTTAAAATATATTAAAATTACCATTATTTCGAAAAATTGTCTTAAACATGATATTGAACCGACATTGAATAATATAAGTATTGAATAATATAATTATCTTAAATATGAACTGTGCCAAAATTATTCGATAAATTTGCTTTTCCATTTTCATGTAATATATTTATATGCAAAAATATATATATATATATATATATATATATATATATATATATATATATATATATATATATATATATATCATAACTTAAACTGCATTTTATGTAATAAGATATTGAGATTTCATGTAAAACTGTTACGGATTTGAGAAGATATGCTTGCATATCACTTTGTAAACTCTATTAATTTATATATACTAGCCTATAACCCGTGCGATGCACGGATTTCTTTTGATATAAAATAAATTTTAATTTTTGTTACGATTATATTTTATATATAAATTATTTTCAATAATTTAATATTAATTTAAATAATTTATTATAAATTTAATTAATGATATGCATGGTTTAAAACTTATATTATAAAATTTTATAATAAATTTGTCGTTGACGAAATATGAACCTTGAAATTTTAGTCAATTAATTTAATCATATAATATATTTAATCATGAGATCTAACGATTCTATTTTTTACTAAAAATCTAACAATCATTTTTCAGGATTTCTATTTTATTTTGTTAGTGATTAAAAGATATGATGTGATATTTTTGGGTATATATTAATTATTGCAAGATTATGTTTTAAATTAAAAGTTAATGTGTTTTAATTATAAAAAAAATATTAGTGATTGGAATATACGATACTTTAGATGTTTATAAATGGTAATATCATCAATTAAAAGTAAATATATCTTTTAATTAAAAAAGGCAATCGGCTAATTATCATTAAATATATTTCTTTATTATTTATTTTAATAATTAGGATGATAGTGCCGAAAACCGAACCGAAAAACTTTCAATGCCCGTGCGATGCCCGGGTTTTTTATAATTGTGTTATAAATTTTATTTAATATTACAATTATGTTTTTATATAATCATTATTTTAATATTATTTTAATTTTTAATTTAATATACTTATGTTTACGGATTATACTAATGTTTATTTATGATATTTTTATATATTTTATTAATAATTGAAAAATATGGTGTGATATTTTTGGGTATATATTAATGATTGTAAGATTAGTTTTAAATCAAAAGGATAACGTATTAATCATAAAGGAAATATTAATGATTGAAAGATAGGGTACTATTGATGTTTTTAGATGTTTAAAAAAAAGTAATATTTTCAACTAAAAATAAATGTGAAAAGGCAATTGACTAATTATCATTAATTATATTATGTTATTATTTATTTTAATAATTAAGATAACCAAACCGAAAATTAAACTGATAAATTTTTAATCTTTCGACTTTAATATAATACAATAGTATAGATGTTATGAGTTGTTTTTTTTCGACTATATCTTTCATTTGCTAGTTTTGTTTAGCCCCAAAGTTTGGGCTATATTAAGATGTAAAGAAACTTGTGTCCCATTGAAACTCCAAAACCAATAAATAGTGCTAATTCGCTTCGAGTTCACGGAATATGTTCTATTCTAGGGCTAGGGAATGTGTCATCAACCATATGTGATGTGCGTGCTTGAATCTAGTTTACCTTGTTGGATTTTCTTATTTGTTTGGAAAATATATTTGTTGTCACATCAATCAAAACTTAGTATTATAATTAAGCAAACTAAAAGGAATTGCGACTCCATACATTTTTATGTTATTTCATTGCTTAGTTAAAACAGTATATACTGTAGGTAAATAGGGGTAAGTTCGAATAAAAAGATTCTACGCTACAATAACCCGTGCAATGCACGGGTTTCTTGTATTATGTTATTAATTTTATTTAATATATTCATGTTTACAGATTATATTAATATTTCCTTATTATAAACAATGTATACGATTTTTAATATATTTAATTAATAATTGAGAAATATGATGTGATATTTTCGGGTATATATTAATGACTGTAAGATTTGTTGTAAATTAAAAAGGTAATGTGTTTTAATTATAAAGAAAATATTAATGATCGAAATATATGATACGCTTGATGTTTTTAGGTGTTTATAAAAGGTAATATGTTCAATTAAAAGTAAATGTGAAAAAGGTAATTGATTAATTACTATTAATTTAGATTTGTTTTAAATTAAAAAGATAATGTGTTTTAATTCGAAAGAAAATATTAATGATCGAAATTGATGTTTTTAGGTGTTTATAAAAGGTAATATGTTCAACTAAAAGTAAATGTGAAAAAAGGCAATCGACTAATTACCATTAATTTTATTATATTAATGTGAAAAAGGCAATTGACTAATTACCATTAATTTTATTATCTTAATCGACTAATTATCATTAATTATAACGTGTTTTAATTGGAAAGAAAATATTAATGATAGAAAGATATGATACGATTGATGTTTTTTAGGTGTTTATAAAAGGTATTATCTCGACTAATTACCATTAATTATATTATGTTATTATTTATTTTAGGTGTATTTATGTTTTTTTATAATGAAGGGTAAATAAGTAAATTCACTCAGTACCAAAAAACAGGTACCAAAACTTTAAATGTTTCGGAATTTATATAATAGTATAAATTAGCTTAAAACCCGTGCGATGCACGATTTTTTTTTAATATTGTATGAATTTTTTTCATTAATTTAAATTACCTTTTTAAAACATGAATTTTGGAGGCTTAAATTTTTATATGAGATGATTTGATAATTATTATATAAATGTTATCCGTGATATTTTTAGAAAATGAGGGATTTTAGTTAGAAAATATAGAAAAGATGATAGGTTTTAGTAGAAAAAGGTAATCGGTTAATTATTAGTAATTATAAAATTATTATTTTATTTTATTTAATAGAACGCCCATGTTATGATTAGAAAAAGAGAGGATTTAGTTAGAAAAAAATAAAAAAAGGTAACATATTCTAGGTGAAAAAGGTAATTGATTAGTTTATAGTAATTATAATTTAATTATGTTATTTTACTAAATACAATTGCTCGTAATATTTTTAGAAAAGGAAAAATTAATATTGTCTGTGATATTTTTATTAAAAAAAGGGATTTTAGTTAGAAAATATAGAAAAGATGAAACATTTTAGCTGAAAAAGGTAATAGGTTAATTATTAATATTATAATATTATTAGTTTATTGTATTAAATAGAACCGTCACTGATATAATTTGAAAAAGAGAGATTTTAGTTAGAGAAAATAGAAAGATAACATGAAAATTAAAAGATGACATGATTTATGTGAAAAAGGTAATTGATTAATTTATAGTAATTATAATTAAATTATGTTATTTTACTAAATAAAATTACTCATACTTTTTAGAAAATTAGAAATTAATGTTGTCCGTGATATTTTTAGAAAAAAATGGAATTTAATTAGAAAAAATAGAAAAGATGATATGTTTTAGCTAAAAAGGTAATCTGTTAATTGTTAGTATTATAATATTATTATTTTATTTTTATTAAATAGAAATGCCCGTGATATAATTGGGAAAAAAGGTTTTAGTAAGAGAAAAGAAAAAAGGTAACGTGTTTTGACTTAAAAAGGTAACCGTCCATGATATAATTGGAAAAAGAAAGATTTTAGTTAGAGAAAATAGAAAAGCGAACGCGTTTTGGCTGAAAAAGGTAATTTCAGTTAATATTAATTGTATTATAATTATGTTATTTTATTAAACAAAACTGCTCGTAGTGTTTTTGAAAAAGAAGAATTTTTATTTAGATAAAATGTAAAGATATTGTATTTTTAGGAAATTATTAAGTCATTGAAAAAATAGAAAAGGTAATATGTTTAACCTGAAAAAGGAAATTAATTAATAAAGGAGAAATTTTAGTTAGATAAAATATAAAAGATATTGTATTTTATCTGAAAAAGGAAATTATTTATTTATTGAAAAATAGAAAAGATAATATGTTTAACCTCAAAAAGGAAATTGATTATTTAGTATGATGGAAATTATTAATATTATTAGTTTATTATATTAAATAGAACCGTCCGTGATATAATTTGAAAAAGAGAAATTTTAGTTAGAGAAAATAGAATGGTAACATGAAAATTAAAAGATGACATTGATTTTATGTGAAAAAAGGTAATTGATTAGTTTATAGTAATTATAATTAAATTATGTTATTTTACTAAAGAAAATTACTCATACTTTTTAGAAAATGAGAAATTAATGTTGCCCGTGATATTTTTAGATGAAAATGGTATTTAATTAGAAAAAATAGAAAATATGATACGTTTTAGCTGAAAAGGTAATCGGTTAATTATTAGTATTATAATATTATTATTTTATTTTTATTAAATAGAAATGCCCGTGATATAATTGGAAAAAAAGAGATTTTAGTAAGAGAAAAGAAAAAAGGTAATGTGTTCTGACTTAAAAAGGTAACCGTCCATGATATAATTAGAAAAAGAGAGATTTTAGTTATAGAAAATAGATAAGGTAACGCGTTTTGGCTGAAAAAGGTAATTTTAGTTAATAGTAATTATAATATATTTATGTTATTTTATTAAACAAAACTGCTCGTAGTGTTTTTAAAAAGGAGGAATTTTTATTTAGATAAAATGTAAAGATATTTTATTTTTAGGAAATTATTAAGTCATTGAAAAAATAGAAAAGGTAATATGTTTAACCTGAAAAAGGAAATTAATTAATAAAGGAGAAATTTTAGTTAGATAAAATATAAAAGATATTGTATTTTACCTAAAAAAGGAAATTATATTGAAAAATAGAAAAGATAATATGTTTAACCTGAAAAAGGAAATTGATTAGTTAGTATGATGGAAATAATTAATATTATTAGTTTATTGTATTAAATAGAACGGTCTGTGATATAATTTGAAAAAGAGAAATTTTAATTAGAGAAAATAGAATGGTAAAATGAAAATTAAAAGATGACATGATTTTATGTGAAAAAAGGTAATTGATTAGTTTATAGTAATTATAATTCAATTATGTTATTTTACTAAAGAAAATTACTCATACTTTTTAGAAAATAAGAAATTAATGTTGCCCGTGATATTTTTAGAAAAAAATGGTATTTAATTAGAAAAAATAGAAAATATGATACGTTTTAGTTGAAAAGGTAATCGGTTAATTATTAGTATTATAATATTATTATTTTATTTTTATTAAATAGAAATGCCCGTGATATTATTGGAAAAAGAGAGGTTTTAGTAAGAGAAAAGAAAAAAGGTAACGTGTTTTGACTTAAAAAGGTAACCGTCATGATATAATTAGAAAAGAGAGATTTTAGTTATAGAAAATAGAAAAGGTAACGCGTTTTGGCTGAAAAATGTAATTTTAGTTAATAGTAATTATAATATATTTATGTTATTTTATTAAACAAAATTGCTCATAGTGTTTTTAAAAAGGAAGAATTTTTATTTAGATAAAATGTAAAGATATTGTATTTTTAGGAAATTATTAAGTCATTGAAAAAATAGAAAAGGTAATATGCTGAAAAAGGAAATTAATTAATAAAGGAGAAATTTTAGTTAGATAAAATATAAAAGATATTGTATTTTACCTGAAAAAGGAAATTATTTATTTATTGAAAAATAAAAAAGGTAATATGTTTAACCTGAAAAAGGAAATTGATTAGTTATGATGGATTTTATCTATAATTGAGTAAGGGTAAATAAATAAAATTACCGACCAACCGACCGACCGACTGACCAACCAAACTTTTAATGTTTCGGCTTTTATATAATAGTATAGATACTATTAGATAGGAATTTACACTTAATATTACTTTGTAGTATAAAAAATGTTGTTACATATATGTCGGAAACTATGTGTACTTATGAGAGCCGCATTTGCTGCAAGACAGATTTCAAAAAATTAGATACAACAATTTATTTTCGACAATTTCCGATAATCCCTCAGATTCCTGCAATTTTCAAAATTTCCTAAGTTTTAGGGCTTGTCCTTTACAGACCACAACATGTTTTATATTATCTAATTTCATCTTCTTTGTGTCTTTCTTTTCAAATTCTGTCTTGTTGTTTGTTCATTTTACCAAAACCCTTACCTCACCCTCTTTTCTCTCTGTGTATTTTTTTACAGAGAGAAAAGAAGTGAAACAAGGGTTCTTTATATTATCTGGGCTGTTTGTCTATTTGATTCTTTCTTGCATTGTGATTTTATGCACCCTTTTGGATAAAGTTTCGAACTTTACACTTGATTCATCAATTTGGTGAATCTTTTTATCCGAGATTGTCATTTTTGAAGCAAAAAAAAAACCCAATTCTTGATTTTCTTGATTTTTTAAAGTTTAGAGCTTTTTTGCTTGTAGAATTCACAATTTTATGACATTGTGATTTTTAGGTGTTTTCTAGATTTTTCTCTGTTATTACATATTTGATTATTGGTAGGCCATTGTGAAATTGTAATTTTACAAAATGTATGGGACTAGAAGCAAAAAAGACCTGGCTTTAAAAAAGCAAGCACAAGCTCCCATTTTGAGGCCAAGCATTCATTCTAGAAGGGCAAACCTTGTCGTAAAATTTCAAGATATTTACGGGTTTAATGTCGAAGGCAATGTAGATAATGTAAATGTATTGAATGAGGTTCGAGAAAAGATTAGGCAACAAGCTAGAGTTTGGTGGTCACTGATTGCTAGCAAAGGTGCAGATTGGTATATGCAGACTCATGCATCATCTTCCCTTACATCAGCGCTTAAGTTTTCGTCGTTAGTCAATGCCATTACTCTTAAGAGGATGATTAGGAAAGGCATTCCTCCGTCTTTGAGGCCTAAGGTTTGGTTGTCATTGTCTGGGGCAGCTAGGAAGAAATCAGCTGCACCAAAAAGCTATTACAGTGACTTGATCATTGCGGTTGAGGGTAAAGTTACAGCAGCCACAAAGCAGATTGATCAAGTAAGTTACTGGTTGCTTCACCGTTTTTTACAATTTGGGTTTTAATTAATTATTTAATTTTATTATTTTTTCTAGTCACATAGTTACTTTTTAATATAAATTGAGTTGCGTTTTCCTGTAACATGCTGCAATATATTAGTACATTATGCATTCATGATCAATGCCACTACTGTCATTAGTAAGAGTGAACAGGAGAATGTGGAAAGAAACTCTTCAATGAGTAATTTTTTACGGAAATGACTTATTGGTGTAAATATTTCTATCTGCATAAAAGTGGTTTTTTAAACAAAGTCCATGTAGACTGCTAACCAATACTCATAAATCATAATTGACCAATACGAATGTGGTCTTCATTTGGGTTGTATCAAAAAGTGGACTAGCATTTTCATGCATTTCATGATAAAATTACAGATAAACAAACAGATGTAGCAATTCAGGGATTGTAATACAAAATATTCCATAGTAGGTAAAGGAGTCTCATAGTTTGTCATTTCCCTGATTTACTACCTATAATTTGCACCCATTAAACAGAGAATGCTTCAAATTAAATGGACGAGGATACTCATATATTGTTTCATTTGGCGAGAATAATGAGTTACAGATGGAGGTTATACTTTTTTTATTGCAACAAGTTGGTCACTTCTTAAGGATATTAAGTAGTTAGTTGTAAATCACTAACTTAAACGGATGGAAACACAAACTTTAAAGCCTGTAAGTCACTGATGTAGGCAAATGAGGAAAAAGGGACATTCTATTCGATTGGTGTTTCGACAATGGGTGAATCTAAAGTGGAATTTGAGTTCAGCCATTTTAAATAAATTATTCTGCAATATGTAAAATTATGTATTTTGTAATACAAACACACAAGCACACGCAAACAGACACATATGTTCATGAATCTTAAGCAATTTCAATTTTTTTATTAAATTATTAAAAAGTACACTAATCAATTATTATTACACGTCGGAAATATCAAATTTAGGTATGGATTATGAATAAAATATTAACGTCTGTTGATTAGAATTGTATTTATGCTTTTACGTCCTATTTAATTGGAATAGATGAATAATCAGTATAGATAACTCATCAAATATCACCAATTCCCTTTTATATCTGCCTTTGAATTCACAATGTTTTTATCTACATTATATATTTAATGTTTGAATTAGCAGCTGAAAGTATAAGCTAGTCGTTTTTAAAGCACTGCTTTTTGTGGCAGTTAGAGATCATAATTTGCTTCGTCGTATATACACTGATCCAAGTTAAGTAAAATCTAATTTTTCTACCTTTGAATAAATGATGCTAATTCTATTTACTTTGGTTGATATTGTGTAGGACTTACCACGAACGTTTGCTGGCCACCCATTGTTGGGTACAAAAGAGGCTCAGGCTTCTCTTAGACGTGTTCTGGTTGCCTACTCCTTCCGTGATTCTGCTGTTGGATATTGTCAGGTGCGTTCAAAGTTTGTTAAAGTTCAAATTATGCCTAACCTCACTACTACACTGAAATTAATTTCTGAAAAGAAATCATTTATCTGTTTCAACCTTCCTGATTAGATGAAAAGGTCAAATATGTAGTACTAGGATTCTAGTTTAAGTTTGAGCTCCTCTCCCTTAGCATAGGGAGATACGCCTGTGCTTCTAATGGTTTCAGATACCATGCAGATATTTAAGTATGTGCTCTAAATTCCTAGTCGATTATTGTAATAAGCTTGCTAATGCAAACTAGTGGAGCTCAATTATATATTTCCCTCCAAAGTTTCTTGCATTTTGATCAAGAAGGGAATTACTAACAGTGTAATCAAACCTATGCTTTGTTTAAAAAAGAATTCCATTTCTTGTTTATCACAGCTTGTATCTTGAGTGCACATAATATTAGACGAATTTTTCATGCTTAAATATTTCGCTTTTGCATTGATCTGCAATGTTGATCACCTAATATCTCACATGCATTTCTTGTTTGGAACTTTAATTCGAATTCATAATAAAGTGTGGATGCAGGATGCTCATGGATCTATGATTTGGTGCACCAAAATGTGTACATATGCTTTTATTTCCTTTGCTCTTAATAGAAGAATTTTTTTTCTTATTTTGATACTGAGCTGCATGAATTTTGATGCAGGGATTGAATTATGTAGCAGCATTGTTGTTGCTTGTGATGAAAACCGAAGAAGACGCTTTTTGGATGCTAGCTGTCCTCTTGGAGGATGTTTTAGTAAATGATTGTTATACAGCTAATTTATCAGGATGTCATATTGAACAAAGGGTTTTCAAAGATCTGCTGATAAAACATTGTCCAAAGTATTAACCCTCCTGGTTTCTATAATTACGCTAATAGCTTACTTTTGGTAGGTTTAACATTCAAAATCTATTGCAGGCTATGTGATCATCTAAAAGCCATGGACTTCGATGTTTCTGTTGTTGCCACTGAGTGGTTTCTATGTCTGTTCTCGAAAAGCTTACCTTCAGAGGTTAAGCTTCTCTTTCTTTCTCGCTACCCCCATTTATGCAGACGTATATACATTTGTTATCTTCTTTATGATTAAAAAGTTAAATTCTTATTTCTGGTTAACTTTTTCAGACAACCCTACGGGTGTGGGATATCCTTTTTTATGAAGGTACAGATGTTATTTTTCGCACAGCTTTGGCTATCTTTAAGGTGAGTTTTTTTTTTTTTTCTGACAGAAAATAAAATAAATCTATATTGATTTATAAAGTGTTTAATACTATATAAACATAAAGTTTTTTGTTGTTGGCTGCTGTAAATTAACATATATATAATTTGATATAAACAAAGTATTTGAAAGCTGTTTATTAATGGTGGCAGATGAAAGAGGAAGAGTTAGTATCGGCACAAAATATTGTAGATGCAGTCAATAGAATTGTGCTGACCACGCATAGTCTCTATGATCCTGATGTCTTGTTGACGGTGAAACTTTTAATTCTACTGCACTTTCCTTTTAATCTTATTCTGAACTCATACTTTTCTAAATCTGTGTGTTAATTTTAGTTTGTTATATCGAATTTAGAAGTTCACATTCTGTAGAAGTCTTGCAAGCTTAAACCAATTCAATGTCAGGTTGCATATGATGATATTGGCTCAATGGCACTTACAAATATACCAAAGGAAAGGAAAAAACAGGAATCAGCAGTAATGGCAGAGCTAGATGAGAGAGTAAAGCGCCTAAATTCACTGCCCAAAGAAGGCAAATCGCCCAGATAGTATATATGATGAATGAGCAAATACGGGACTTAGAAAGAGCCAGCTCTAGCCAAGCGAGTGTAAATGATGAATGAGCAAAGATGGCTCTAAATAGAACAACTGTGGCAATTGCCAAGTTTCATTTAAAGAGTAGAGCTCTCTTTGTTTCAGCTATGAATGAGCAAAGATGGATCTAAGAAAGAGAGAGCTATGGCAAATTGCCAAATTTTGCTAGATGTTGAAATGCATGTCTAGAGCTCTCTTTGTTTCCTAGTGTACATTTACTCAGTTAGTCAGTTTTTTTTTTTTTTTTTAATTTAATCTAATTACTTTGATTTCGAGTAAGAAGCGTCCCTTGACCCTGGTGGTTCATCTTTACAGTTTTCAGATTATTTATTATTCAAAATAATATAAAAACCTTGAATCTGAAATAGATACAAGATTATAAATATGGAAAGGGATTCATGTTGCTTGAGGATGACCTCATGGTTCTCTTTGAGATTAGAAGCTTTTCAATACATATTTAAAACCCTAAGATTAGAAGCTTTTCAATACATATTTAAGGGTGTTTAGGTAAATTTACTGAGAAAAAAATTAATATTTACAAAAATGCCCCTGCGGGACCACTTAATTTATAAGTGATTTGTGTTATAACCTCAAGGAAAATCCCTGAGGACAACCTCAAGCCCATTTTTCTCATATTGAAATATGCATGGTTTATGGCCAAAATGACACAATTTGGGGGAAAAATGCCCAAAATGGCACTCTTTGAAAAGTTTGCCCTCCACTAGCACTCTCTTAACGCATGTACAGGTTGGGTTTTGCTCAAAACGCATTTAACACTTGCGTTATGCCCTTGGAGCAGCTGGAAATCGAAGACAACGCACTTGTTTGTTGCGTTCATAAGGTCAAAACGCAATTTAAGCATGTGTTTGAGTGTAACGCAGTCTGTGAATGCGTTACCCCATTAACGTAGTCTGTGAATGCGTTACCCCCTAAACGCATTTGTGGTATGCGTTTGACATGCTAGAAGTAGCCTGCAGTAGTGAAAATGAACGAGTAACGCATTTAGGAGATGCGTTACAGGGTAACGCAAGTACAGGTCCGTTATGTAAGTGCCCCTGCGGGACCAACTTTTCCAGCAGTGCTATTTTGGACATCTAACCCCATTTTTGTGCCATTTTGGGCATTTTCTCAAATATGTATGCACTCTATGAACTACTATTTTTAATAGAGGAAAAACAATTATAATTTAATAATATTTTATTATTTCAATACAATACTATTTCTAGTTTTGATTCATACGGGAAATAAAATATGTTTTTAGTGCAATTATCTTAAAATTAAATAAATACTCTTTTTTGATTTAATTTGTTTAATAGAGTGCATCATATCCGTATTCTAAAACAAACTAGTATGAAAGTCATGTAACGAATTGGTCTGCATGCTAAATCCACTTAACGAACCTATTATAAGAAAATTAAAATCACCCGATATTTAAAGTAATCTGGTTTGCTTTCTTGCTTGTGACAGGCCTTAATCGGGACAATTTATGAAAGCAAACCTAGTATCGTTGATCAAGTTAGCTGGAGAAATCTTACATGAAGTCTGTGCATAGTTCACGCTTTGTTTCACAAATTTATTTCAAAAGAAATAGAATTACAATTTAGTTTCTTATCGTCGATATCATAAATTTATAATTTACATGCAACTCAATAAATTAAATACAAAGGCTCATCTAGCCTATTCTTCTTGATAAGGGGTTGAGGATTCATCTAAGAGGTTGAGCGTCGAGTCTAACCCAAGTCTAACCTGCACGTGAGTATTTAAATTTCTCCCGACTAATCATTTCAAAAGAATTAGTGAGGCCCTGAATATGCTTGGAACAGAGAATATAAACTTTCAGTTCTGTTTTCTCAAGTATATGTCAATGTTGTGCCTTCTGCGTTAGCTCGTAAAGGGTTCAGATTCATGTGTCTCACCCGATGCATCATCAATCAGATCATTATCATAGGCATTATCCTCAGATTCTACAGATGCAGATCGATTAAGAGATTTATTGTCTTCGGAGGGGGGTTTCGTCCTGCCTCTCTGGTTGAGACTCCAATACATGATGCTAGCCAACAGAGTGAGGATCATCTTTTGATTCACCTGTTGTTGCAAATAATATTACAAAATGGAAATAAAATGTTCAAGTTAATCATAAATTCAAACTGAAAACAACATTAGTTATAACTTGATATTCTTCGTTTTTTGATGACAAAACTGTGTTAAACAAAGGTGTTTCTTCTGGACACAAAAGTACAAATTTCTACAAGGAACTGGGTTATAAAATTCTTTTTCTAAAAGATAAAATTTCTAGGAAAAGCAACATACTTCTGCAAAGGTCTCTTTAAAAAAATTAAGGGACACTCAGATGATGTAAATGAGTACCTGCATAATATTTATTACATGCTAAAGAAATTAATTATTATGAGGTTACACATGATTTACCTCCATGATATCTTCAGGCAACAAAAATATCGAGCACCCTAGCTTTCGCGTAACACTAATTATATATGTCGCATTTGACTTCTTATCCTCATCTGCAATTGCAGTAGAAACCCTCATCACATTTTACAAGTCATTTTTAATTCCAAATGTTTTAGTGTCTGCATACCATTTTCACCAGTAGTGACAAGAGCCCAATTGACAACTCGTGGCTCCACAGCACTGAGAAGCTCAAGAAAGAAAATCCCATCTGAGAGGCTTTTGTCCTAATAAAATTTTTGATAATACATCATAATATATCAACCAAATTGATGTGTTTTTAATTAGTTAAGAACTGTAATTATCACTTGCCTTCAAGCTTTCCATCTGGTGTGTTCTGCCTGATCTTTTCACTTTGTTATTTGCCCAATCTTTAATATCAGAATCTGTTATTTCCTTTCCCTGGGAGTGAGATCTCAAGTTCTTTAATAGCTTGAGTATGCTAAACCTCATCAACTGCCATAGATAAGCTGAGACAAAGGGTAACATTTCAATTTATTATGCAACCTTAAAATAGATTAACAATGATCAAGAAAAAATTAAAAGATTAATAGTGATGAAATTACTTGCAAGAGAAAAATGATAGTAATCAAGCTAAAGGCCCTCGGACAATTAATTACTGAAAAGGAGCAAGTGCTAACTAAGACTGTGTATTGACACACACTCGACTAAGACAGGCTCGACTAAGACATGACTAAGACAGGTGAAGTTTGTGCTTTATCTGAACAAGACAAATTTGAACCATGCTGTCCTAGCAATAGTATACGGAGCTCTCAAAGCGAAGAAGAAGATACTGATACTTTATCGGTGATTGTAGTAAAGATTTAAACTTCATAAACAATTTCTTCTAAATAGGAATCCACATTTATAAGCAGCTAAAGCATATATCTTGCTTGCATGCTCAACAACATTTAGAATGCTTTGTAGGTTAACTATACATGGAAACTACTTTTAGGGAAAGCAACATCTGTTATTCGTCAAGAGTCAACAAAGAGAACAAAATGCCTACGTGCCATAAATATTCAAAAAAAATTCTCTGGCACACTTTCTCTGGGTTAGTCTGTTCGGACCATTTATATGGTATTTCCCCGTGTCAAGAGAAGATACAAATGATTGTATCCCAGAGAAGATTGATGGATATTCTAGCTTTAACGTAAGAATGTATATCTATGATGATATCAATAGGAGAGACTGTTTTTTGCACAGGTAAATGCTCACGGGTGAGATCAATAACTTATAAGATGGGATGTATAAATGAAGACTACTTGCTGAGACGCGTCCTTTACAAACTACAGCACGCACACATGACACACGAAAAAAAAATTTAATGTTACCCATGTTCCTCAGAGTTTGTCAACATCTCAATTTTAAACCCAAAGAATTGAATTTCTTCTGATCTACAGCCACTGTACTTAAAAATTCAAAATAATTTGTCGATTTGTAGTTTATAAACAGATTGCTTGCATGCCCGACAGACAAAAGAGATCAGGATGCCAAAGGAACTCAAAAGATAAGAAGCACAAATAACTTGATTCATAATTCTGTAGAACTTGGAGGACAGTACATCAGTAACCAATAACTATATGTTGCTGTAATTAGAACCTCATAATTTTTATGAAGAGAAAGAAGCGTGAGCAAGTGAAAGTTAAAAGACCAAGTAGTACAAAATCCAAATTAAATAGTTCACTATGTAAACTTACTTTGGCACCACATCCAAGATCAACATGTCTAAACCCAAGAAAACACCCTCCAATAGTAAATGAAATATATTATTAAAGAAGTGACTAACCCAGTATGAGCTTCTTGTTTCCTTGTACGATATCGCTTCCATCTACACTTACAAGGGAAAAGTTTAACTTCAACCCAATATCTATAACTTGGTTGCAATTCTCAATTTTTTTAAAAGGCATCTTAATCGGAGGCTTTGTTGCCCTTTTCCAGTTGACTGATTGAGGGGACACTTTGTCGAGAACTTCCAGTAAAACCCATCTACAGGCCAGGTAATAAATGTTAAGAAGCCTATGCAAGGGAAAATCATTGTAACGAAAGAAATTCCATGCTTACCCATTTTTAATATCCTCAAAAAAATTATAGACATGTGTCTCAATTCCAAGACTATTGATCCACAACCGAAACCATCTCTCTTCTCTTGAAGTTTCAGCATCATCAGTCATCATCTCTGCATATGAATGTTTTGAGTTTTCTAGTGACAGGCCATTCCTGCGTAGGACAGTTCTTTCATATGATCAGATTGAAAGATAGGTACGAGCAAGCAGTAAGCAAATGTAACTGCAGGATAATCTTACCTATTGCGGAATAGGTTTGCAAGAAATGCAAGATTTAGGTTTGTTGAACCCTGAAGGATATCTTTTGGAGTAACGCATCTTTGGCATTGCAGTTTTTCTACTTGTTCAAGGACCAATCTTGCTCTTTCAGCGGGACTTTTTGCCTCCAACGTGGTGGTGGTCCTAAATTCCGGTGCAAGAACATTAAGCAAGTGTGCATAAGCCATTCCATCCTGAAAGTGGATATGACGATTATGCTACGTAGGAGCAGAGGAAACACTAGAAATATTTGGACTTAAAGAAAGGGTAAATGCATAATAGAATTTTGGACCTATCTCTAACTTAAACTACTAATGTGTCATATCGGCCATTAAAATCACTATATAATGCAATGTCAGAAAATGTGCCTTAACTTTCTGTCCAGAACACAGTTACAATATTCCTTACCTTCAAATCAGATGAAAAATTTGTAACCTCTTTCTCATATCCTGCTTTCTTCAGTTGGAAATTCATCCATTTTAAAAGAATCTCTTCAGGAGCTAAACACGAAATCTCCTCCAGGTACTGCAAATTTGATGTTTCTCTTATTCTTCTATATAAAATGCTTATACAGTATTCCAACAAATACATTAGTAAAATCACAAACAGTACATAGCCAATGAAGATCTTGCAACCTGGTCTTCTCCCACCAATTCCAATAGCTGAGGAGTTCTGTGGAAATCGAGATCAGATAAAAGTTGCGTCTGAAATTTCCAATACATGAAAGTACAAAACATATCAGATCATCTTGGTTAACCACTATGTGCATCTTGTAAAATTTTTTGATAAAATTTCAGCAAAGGCAAACAAGAAATAAGAGATACCTTCACTATTTGGGAAATTAAACCAAGTACCGGATGGGGCTGTAGAAAGTGTTAAGGAAAGAAAACTTTATTAGATATATTTCTAGCAAGTAGCAACTATCTCTTTAGAACAGAGGTAGAAGAGGTAAAAAAGCGAAGTCTTTGTCCTCTTAATGGAAGAACAAACATTGATATTGACACGTATACATGTTGCAGGTTTAGTTGAAATTTGTAATCTTAATTAGAACTTGGAATTCCCTTTTAATCTTTTAGGCGGCCATGTTTATTACTAGGACCAAAAATATTCAAAGTTGATTAATCAATTGCCATAAATCTATGGCATTAGTCATTAAGATAAAAGGCCACAATTTTATTTATTTAAAGAACATACTCTATATTTTATTATAATTCATGTATCATGAACTTAACTTACTCTAGCTTCGGCTAAGTCTTGTGTGCTGATGTTCAGTACAGTGCAGCCTATGGCCTTTGCAGAATTGAGGCACAGAGTGTGGTTCTCAGTCTTTTCCCAAGGATTAAGAATGCGTTTTGTATTGATTGCCCGCTCATCTATCGTACCAGGGACAGCCACGTTGATGAGCTTGCTGCAAAACATTGTTCCCAAATGTATCAAGACAGAGTAAATAATACCTATCTAGATTTATAAAATGTGAAAGTGGGCCCATGAGGATTACCATAGTAAAACACCATCTTTAGCAAGATCAAACAAAGCACTGGTAGATGGATCTAGAGGAAGAAAATCCTTCAAAAATGGATCTTCCCCTAAATAGGTATTTATGTGGGAAACGTAGAAGGCTTTCTCTGACTGGGTAAGGGTGGTAGTACTTGTCCTGAGGAATGAAGTAGCACCCATGAACTTTTGGCCACCTGACTTAGTTTGAGCTTTACCATTTATATTTATATATGCCTGCAATTGTGCAACTGCAAGCTTAATTGTTTTCCCCTCCAATACACCAGACTTAATTTTCAATAATTGAAGACAATGAATAGTTTATGTTGTTAAGTATGAGATCTGATCCATGAAAGAATCGTTTGATAAAATTATATAAACAATTAAAGAAATTAGTCCATTGAGCTCCAGCAATACTTTACCATGCTTTCTCATAATCTAAAAACCTTATGCTCATTTACTAACTACCACCAACATGGCAACATTAAAAACAATTAGTAGAATCTAGGGCTGTGTTCACTTGAAAGGAATGGCATTGGTGATGATGGACTTAATTTTTAATCTAAAGACAAATAAGCATTGTCCAAAAAGGATGGAGAGATGAGACGGAGTAGATGGTACTGTACAATAGGTACGATCAAGTTTGCAAACAGGATGAGTTTAAGAAAACAATGCTCATTTGCTTCAAATGGGAAGAGGTGAAACAGCTGGAATACATATAATGCATTAATGTCAAAAAAATTGCCTGAATCCATCCCATTTCATTCCGCCCAAGTGAACAAAACGAGAAGCAGTCCCTGCAATTACCATATCAGGAACTTACTTGAAGAAAGGATTCGTAATCAATTTCTCGATCCATGTTAAGGTCTGACTCACTCAAAATTGCTTTAATCTCCTGCTCCGTAAACAGCTCACTGAAATTCTTGAATTGTAACATCACCGCTGACAAATCTGCTAATGTGAAGCGGCCTAACTCCTTCCTTGCTAAAAGAAACTGCAAAACAGATGACAAATTTCAAATGTGACTCACTTAATAATCCAATAATCGCACATTTTCAATATTACAACAATAAGGGCAGAATAACTATATATAAAAAAATTACTTTGGATTCGAGGTTACGAAGCTCAACTTGCGGAATTTGACCCTCAAGCGATGAATCAGAGACCACAACCCCCAAGAAACCAGACATCTTAGTATGAATCTTCTTCTTCTTGTCCGAATCTCGAACGATACGAGCAATCTTATGCTCCAGAAATTAAACAAAAATTATGATTTACACATACAAACTCTAAACATGAATCTTGACAGTGCAGTATTTCGATGAAGAATTTTATTAACCCAATACCCTCTAGGAATCTGTTTCTTAACAACGCATGCATGCATGCTCTGCCTTTTTCTAATATATACGAAAAGATATGCAGAATAGATAAATTGAATGGTGAAAAATCAAAGGAAACCACACCTTTTATTAATTAGGGTTTCATCAACAGTTTCACAGTTTTTTGCAGATTTGATATTTGATATTCATTAATGCCGAAATGCGGGTTGTATCAATTGGAAAGTCTTTTGTTCTTTCTTTCTAGCTGATTTAATAAAAACTAGCATCATAGCCGTGCGAGAAAATGTATATAATCCGATTGTTTTCATTTTTGAAGTAAATGCCTTGTAATTTTTGAAATACTATACATTATGTGTGTGATATATTTGACATAATATATTTTTTACGGACATTGATAATAACTTAAACTTTTTACTTGAATTTCACATTTAATCATTGTAGTATAATCACACCTAGTAATTTAAAAAACATTAATTAGAAAGACCGAACAATATATATAGGCAAGTTCTAAAATAAGAACTTGTATTAAAATGAGAACTGAGAATTTATTTCGGGATTTTATTATTTATACATATATTTAATCGTTGACAAACATTCAGTGGCGGAACTAGAGGGGGGCTAGGGGGTGCTTGAGATCCCCCTGACTTCCAAAAAAACAATAAAAATAATTTTTTTATTAGTATTAGATTATAGACCAGCACCCCGTAAAAAAAAGTTTATGTAGAAAAAAATTATTAAGAGTACAAAAATCTAAATTAATGAATAATATTTTTACAAATTAACTTAAATATTACTTAATTAATTTTATAATTTTAGTGAATTATTTGATGATAATGTAATATTCTTATTAGTTATTAGTATTAAAGTAATATAACATATTTAACTTACTTTGGCAAATGACAATTTGTACAATTCCATAAATTAGAAAAAACAAGTCCCGGACTCCTGCTCATCTATTATCTCTTAAACCAAAAGCAAAACAGACAGTTTTTCCCTAATTATTCCAATAGGTTATAGGCGTGGTCGTCTCTCTCAAGAAGTCAAGAACAAAAGAGAAGCCAATTGTCTACTTTTATCTATGATGTGAAAAATGATGAAGGTTTGTCTACACTTCAAAGCATCGGAGATCTTTCAGTTATGATGGTTAAGACTCAAAGACATACTGCATATCCTTTGGTATATCAACTTGTTCAGTTAGCTTTGGTTTTACCGGTTGCTACTGCTACTGTTGAACGAGTTTTTTCTATATTGAAAGCACTAAAGCCTTACCAACGTAATCGGATTGGGGATGAATGGTTAAATGATAGCATGATGGTTTATATTGAAAAGGCTATTTTTGCAAAGGTGGATAATGAAGCTGTTTTACAAAACTATCAGCATATGCAGAATCGTAGAATCCAATTGTCCTCCATTACTTCTTCGAGGAAAAACAGTTCATCTTCTGGTCATTGAAGGTTAGTTTACTTTTAATTTTGTACACTTTTCTGCATATCGTAAATTGTTTATGCAAGTATGTAAGCCCCCCGTAATATTTTGTTCTGGTTCCGCCACTGCAAACATTCAAATCTAATTTACATCCCCACCTTCACCCACCTCCACCTTCATGTCCCCCTCCATTTTTGGTGATCTTTTACACCATCTCATACACAACCGTTATCAGCACCTATTTTCCGCATGTACATTCCACTTATCATCATTGTTCATGACACATACACATGTATGTATAGTATGTGTGTGTGTGTGTAAATGTATAAATCATTCTCACTTTGCAATTTCATCCTGTTGCCAAATCGACCACCACTTCGATAATAACTTACAAACATATTTGTCACCGAATTTCAGCCACATTCCCGACCACACCTCTTTTCTCATTCATGTCGTAATTTGACCTATCTCAAGAGATCTGAGTTCGTAAAGCTCATCAACGTCATTTTTACCCACTCTACCGCCTTAACACCATCACCAACACCTTTGAACACTTACAAAATTTTAAATATGAAATATTTTGGTAATTTGCGTTCAAATTTTTTTAAGGGTTAAATGGCTATTTGGTTACTGTACTATTCAAAAACTTTCAATTGGATCACCAACCCAAAAAAGTTTTCAATCGCATAATAAAGCACTCAAAAACTTTCAATTGCGTCACTGCCGTTAGTCATTGCCGTTAACTTTAAAGGAAAAACATCAACTTTCAATTAGGTCATCAGTATTAAAATTTGAGAATTTTGAATTAATTTTTTTTAATTTAAATTTTTGAATAAATTTTTAAAATTATTAATTTAAATTCTCAAAATTTTATTAATTTAAATTCACAAAATTTACTAATTTATTCAAAATTTTCGAAATTTAAAAATTTATTCAAAAATTTTGAAAAAAATCAAAATATATTTCAATGCAGAGGGAGAGTAGTATGTGTCTATATGTGTGTATATTTTTGGAACTACTTGCAGTCAAACTAACTTTATAAAACGCTCGCGATTCCCACAAAATTAACTCGATTTAATAAATTTATATAAAAAAATTTCGAAAAAATTCAAAAATTTCAAAATTTCGAAAAAATTTAAAAAATTATTCAAAAATTTAAATTCGAAAAAATTTAATTCAAAATACTCAGAATTTAAAAAAATTAAAAATTTATAATACCGATGACCTAGTTGAAAGTTAAACTTAATACTGATGACCTAATTGAAAGTTGACGTCTTTCCGTTAAAGTTAACGGTAATGACTAACGGCAGTGACCCAATTGAAAGTTTTTGAGTGCTTTATTATGCGATTGAAAACTTTTTTGGGTTGGTGATGATAAGTGGATTTTATATCCACTTGGAGCGTTCCATATCGGCTAAAATTGATTGTCTTGGACTCAATTTTATTGTAATTTTGATGTGTTTTGCTTAGTTGTGCAGAATTACGAGAATGTTGACTAAGGTGGATGCTTCTATAATTTTTGGGGAATTAATTGATTAAAATTCGAATTTCTGAGAAGGGTTGCGTAGTCTACACTGTTGTGGCCATATCTTGAGTTCTAGAAGTCCGTTTGAGGCCCGTAAGCAGTCCACGCGAAGATAACGAGATTCTCTATCATTCTAAGGTGGTCCAGAGGTCCAATTACGTTTGGAACGTTCCAGAAAATCTGAAGAAAAGTCAGCCACGAATTTTCCTTAAAACAGAATCAATTTAGGAAACGTATCTTGCAGAAATTCTATTATAATTCTGTTTTTGTATTTTCTTGCTGGGGAAGACTTTTAGAGCCTATTTAAACACATCATACCATTGTAATAGGGATAGACATATTATTAATTATTATTTTATCATTGCTTAGATCTGCAAGGGAGAAAAGGAGAGAAGGATTCAACGCTCGTGACAAGCAACGGATCTAGATCTACTTCATCTTTTGTGTTATTCTGGATTCTAGATTTGTTTTCTTAACTCTTTGTTTATTAATATAATTACTTCTTTTATTCATATCTTGTTTTATATCATGTTTTCATCAAATCCCATGACGATGAACGGTTCAATTATGAGCTAATCGTTGTCATGGGATTCTAACGGAGTTATCTATGTAGCTTAGTATTTTGTATGCCTTAAAAATTTATGTATGGTGAATTCTTAATATCCTCGTATGGTTGTGTTTCATGTATTTAGATGCATCACGAACATCTAATTTATTAATCTCTTGTGAAGTGAAAGTGGATCTTGAGATTTAGAACTTGCCATGCTAGCATAGGTTCATGATTGTTTATCAACATGATTCGTAGTATGAGATGAGAATACTTATATTGCCCTGTGTGATCTTTATGGATAACTTGTTCTTCAACCGTTATGTTTCCAAATTCTATAGACATATAGGGTCTAAGCATAATTGGTGTCTATTCATCTTCTATCTCTTTTGTGGATGTATGGGTAGTTTGGTATACGTATACTGAGAGGTAGCGTGTACTTGTTTCGTGTTGTCCGATCAGATATCAAAATCATCACATGTATTGATTAAAGGCTGCGACTCTAAGTGAAGTAGATAATGAAGTTAGGATCCCATGTTTTTATTCTTATAATTAATTCAGATTTAATTCTCATTAGTTAATTAGTTTTTACTTTGCATCTTAGTTTAATTTAGATAATTAAAACCCATATTTGTTAATTATCTTAGCAGTGAATTAAGATCATACATTGTTGAATAGGTGCATTTACTGAAAAGAACCATAACCTGATCCCTGTGGGAACGTATTTGGACTTAACCTTATATATTACTTGTGACCACGTACGCTTGCGTGATATTGTGTAAACAAGTTTTTGGCGCCGCTGCCGGGGATCATCGGTGTTTAATTTAGTTTATGTGCTTGTCATCAGTGGTCGTTAGCGTTCACTGACTCGGATTTCTTATTTAATTTGTTTGTTATGTGGTGTTTTCAGGTACTTGAACGTGTATGCGAACACGTTTGTAAACTCGTAAACTGGTAGAAGAAGAACTTGCAGCAGCAAACGAGATGGCAGACTTACCAGCAGCAGTCAAGGCTTTGAAGGACTATTCGCAGCCAAAGATCAATGACATACAATCTAGTATTGTCAGGTCAGCTATTGCAGCAAACAACTTTGAGATCAAGCCGAGCATAATTCAGATGGTGTAGAATTCGGTTCAGTTTGGGGGTGCTTCGACAGAGGATCCTAACATGCATATCCGGGACTTTATCGAGATCTGCGACACTTTCAAATTTAATGGTGTGTCGGAGGATGCTATCAAGTTGAGGCTTTTCCCATTCTCTTTAAGGGATAAGGCTAAGGGCTGGTTACACTCTCTACCAGCTGGTTCCATTACTACATGGGATGATCTTGCTCAAAAGTTTCTTACTAAATTCTTCCCTATGGCGAAAACTGCAGCAATAAAGAACCAGTTAACTCAATTTCAACAGCAATCTGGCGAGTCATTGTGTGAGGCTTGGGAACGGTATAAGGAGATGCTTCGTAAATGTCCACATCATGGCATGCCTGATTGGATGGTTATAAACGGTTTTTACAATGGGTTGGGAGCACAGTCTAGACCTTTGCTAGATGCAGCATCAGGTGGAGCTCTGTGGGCTAAGAGCTACGAGGAAGCATATGATCTTATTGAGACGATGGCTGCTAATGAATATCAAAATCCAAGCCAGAGGCTTTCTCAAGGCAAGGTAGCAGGTGTTCTTGATGTTAATGCAGTCTCAGCTCTAGCAGCTCAGCTAGAGGCAATGAATAGGAAAATAAATTCTTTGGCAAATCATGGGATGCAGCAGGTTGCTAGTATTTGTGAGCTATGTGCGGGCGCACATGAGACGAATCAGTGTGCTATCTCTTCTGAATCAGCACAGTTCGTGAGTAATTTTCAAAGACCTACTGCACCAGTTCCAGCCACTTATCATCCTAATAATCGGAATCATCCAAATTTCAGCTGGAGCAATAATCAAGGTGTTCAGCAACCTTATCAGCAGCAGTTTCAGGGTCAGCAAGCAAAGCCATTCAATCAAGGCTATCAACAGCCATATGCTCCAAGGCCACCATATCAACCTCCGGGATTTCAGCAGCAACAGCCCCAGGCTCATGCGGGGCAATCATCTAATGAAAAATCAGAAGGGGATGATTTGTGGATGATGGTGAAGAACCTGCAAGCTTCTCAAAAGGTCTTGGAAAACCAGATAGGACAAATTGTTAGTGCTTTACATAGTAGGCCACAAGGAACTCTTCCTAGTGATACGGAGGTAAATCCAGGCAGAAGAGAAAGCAAAGAACAGGTCAATGCAGTTTCTTTGAGATCTGGAAAAGTGACGAGGGATCCTAAATCAGCAGCTAAGGAAGATGAAGATGTTCAGAATCAGCAGGTTGAAAAATCTGCAGTGCCAGAAATTGAGAAATCTAATTTAGTGGTTGATCAGCTTGATGGTGAGAAGAGCAAGAAACTTGTTGAAAAGTCTACTCCGGAGCAATCTTCAAAGAATAATCAGATCTATCCTCCTCCTCCATATCCTGGACGTTTGCAGAAAAGTCAAGAGAAACAGTTTCAGAAGTTTATGGATGTCTTCAAGAAATTGTCCATTAACATTCCTTTTGTTGAAGCATTGGAGCAGATGCCGAGGTATGCAAAGTTCATGAAGGATATTTTGTCACGAAAGAGAAGGTTGGAAGAATTTGAAACAGTGGCATTAACGGAGGAGTGTAGTGCAGTTCTGCAGCAGAAGTTGCCACCCAAACTTAAAGATCCGGGGAGTTTCACTATCCCTTGCACTATTGGCAACCTTTCTTTTAGCAAGTGCTTGTGTGACTTGGGAGCTAGCATCAATCTCATGCCTTTATCTGTGTTGAAGCAACTTGGTCTGCCGGAGCCAAAGCAAACCAATATCTCTTTGCAGTTGGCTGATCGATCTATCACATATCCAAGGGGCATAGTGGAGGACGTTTTGGTGAAAGTTGATAAGCTTATCTTCCCAGCTGATTTTGTTATCTTGGATTTTGAAGAAGACAAGAAGATTCCCATAATCTTGGGAAGACCTTTTCTAGCTACAGGCCATACTTTGATTGATGTGCAAAAAGGAGAGCTTACAATGAGGGTGCAAGATCAGAATGTCACCTTTAATGTTTTCAAGGCCATGAAATTTCCGACAGAGGATGAAGAGTGTTGTAGTGTGGAAATAGTTGATACGGGTCAGAGAAAGAAGTTTGATCAGTTGTTGAGCGAAAAGTCGGACACACACGTGCTACAGCATCACATCAGTGATTTCATTGACAGTTCTTCAATTCGAGATCTTTCGAATGTAAAGCTTGGGAAACTTCCACCACATTTGAGGTATGTCCTTTTGAATAATGAGCTAGTGATTTTTGAAGAGGGGCATGATAACGTGTTGCGAAGGTCGAAAGCCGATGATAAGGAAGAAAAAACTTTTGTTCATCCATTCGAGTTGGAGAAGCACATTAGAAGTGTGAAGAAGAAAAAGAAGAAGATTAAGCTGTTGGATAGTAAAATCAGGTTGAAGTCTGACGGGAGAGATTTGTGGAAAGCAAGCAAACAAGAGGTCAGTTCGTATGAATGGTCTATCTGTTGAGGACGGTTCAGTTATTCTTTTGAAACCGCCATGAGTTGAGGAAGTAACGTCAAGCTATTGACGTTAAAGAAGCGCTTCGTGGGAGGCAACCCACGCATTAGTGTAGGGAAAAAAAGTGTTGAAAAAAAAAATTGACTGTTGGGAAAAAAAAATTCGAACAGTGGCGCATGCTGCGCCTGCGTTACTGCTTGTCGCGCAGGCTGCGCCTGCGTGACAGCTTTCCCTGCCAGTCCTGTTCAGCTGTTCTGAATTAAAAAAAAATCTTTTTTTTTCTTTTAACCCCAATTCTTTTCTATTCCTATTCTTTCATCCCTAACCTATTCCTAATTCCAAACCCCCCCCCATCTTCTATTCAAATCTCTAATCCTTTATTAATTCAAATTCTTTTTCTCTAATTTATTAAATCCTTTTTCTATCTTACCTCAAATTCCTACCCACTCAAAATTTCTCCCTTTCACGTTCAATTTTTATTCATCCAATCCCTCCATTATACATATACACCTATTCATACAAACCCAATTCATTCTCTAAACCTCTACATCTCTAAAAAAAAAAATCGAGTTCAAGAAGGATTCAAGTTTGGGGGAAGTTTAATTGCGAGTTCACCTCTTCGATTCGTATTGGGTAAATCTTTTTCTCTAATCTTATTACGAATTTGTGTTCTTGTAATTGGGGGTTTTGTAGTGTTCTTGTTATTTGGGAAGTGGCCAATCTATGGAGCTCGTACGCATTATCCTCCACCAGATTCAAGCGAGGAGGGTGATGACTCAGCTGGTTAGGTATGTTTTCTACTTTCCCTCGTAGTTACTTCCATTCAATGCGGACATTGAATATTTTAAGTTTGGGGGTGGTTTGAGGGTTTAGTAGTTGTTGTTGTATTATGTGTTCATGTAGGATTTCATGCTTTGTATATTATTAGTAGTAATTCATGCATGTATGTTCGTATTAATTATGTTTGTTTCATATAGGACATTCTGTTTTTATTTTTCGTATACCATGTGAGTTCATATTAGTTGCATTTTCATAGCATGCATATTTCATGATTCCTTAGAACGAGCTAATTCTGATTGGTAGGTAGGTGCCTAAATGAGTGTGGTAATGATGAATAGAGGGTTGACTTATAGTTTCTATGAAATTGACTTATGTGTTTCAGAAACAAAACCAATTACACAGTCTCATTGGGTGCTTTTGGGCTAGGTTGAGGTCATGCTTGTTTGGATGTTTTGAGATTTAATCACTTGTTTATATTTAGAATTTTCGTTATTTCCTTGATAGCGTAGGAACGCTTAAGTCTAAGTTTGGGGGAAAACAGGGATTTCATGCTAAATTGTAAATAATTGTCAATAATGGCTAGGCGTCAAATGGCTAGTAGCTGGCTCATATTTATATGAGTTGTCTAGGGTTGGAATTGAGAATTCTCATTCCAGATTGCATAAAAAAAACAGAAAAAAAATTAGAAAGAAAAAAAAACTTGTTGTGTGAATGTTTAAATGCAGAATTAACCAGGGTGAGCACTTTAATACTCGAGCAATTAAGTTCGCGGGGACTTTGTGCCTAGTGACCTAAGGCTTTTATAGTCTGGGATCCACTAACCCAACGCTCGCTACATGGGTATTATTGTGTAAGCCTTTCGGGGTCTCATCCATTCCACGGTTAAATAAGCATGCTTGTATATATGTGTCGTAGTAGTTAGTAATAAAACATGAATTTCTGTCTACCTTGGATAAGGATGGAGGTGTTCCTAGGTTATGAAGTGTCTACAGTCTATTCTATTTATAAACCTGTGATTGTCTTGACGAAGAGCATGTATGATTTTTGATCTAGTTTTGGGAGTATTTCTGATGAGAATTGCACACACGCACGTTTCTGTTCATGTATTGTTAGTATACGGAAACTTGGTCGAGCTCTATTTGGATTTAGTTGCATTCTCTAAGATATTTGCTTGCTAGTTGGTTTTGGTTAGTTTGAAGGGGATCCTTGCATTTTCATACTAGTTGCATTCATGCATTGCATTGCATTAGGTTAAATGGATTTTGTGGGTACATTCGCTATAGGCCCTCACGAGACCTTACTCGTCCACTAGGACTGCCTAGGGGTTTAAAGGGCTTGTTGCATATGCCAAATGCAACCGTGATCACCTACGGAAGTGGTACTAGTTAGTTAGTTAGTTAGTTAGTTAGTTAGTTAGTTAGTTAGTTAGTTGTAATTGTGTATGCTTGAGGACAAGCATCGGTTTAAGTTTGGGGGTGTGATAAGTGGATTTTATATCCACTTGGAGCGTTCCATATCGGCTGATATTGATTGTCTTGGACTCAATTTTATTGTAGTTTTGATGTGTTTTGCTTAGTTGTGCAGAATTACGAGAATGTTGACTAAGGTGGATGCTTCTATAATTTTTGGGGAATTAATTGATTAAAATTCGAATTTCTAAGAAGGGTTGCGCAGTCTACACTGTTGTGGCCCATATCTTGAGTTCTAGAAGTCCGTTTGAGGCCCGTAAGCAGTCCACGCGAAGATAACGAGATTCTCTATCATTCTAAGGTGATCCCGAGGTCCAATTAAGTTTGGAACGTTCCAGAAAATCTGAAGAAAAGTCAGCCACGAATTTTCCTTAAAAACAGAATCAATTTAGGAAACGTATCTTCCAGAAATTCTATTATAATTCTGTTTTTGTATTTTCTTGCTGGGGAAGACTTTTAGAGCCTATTTAAACACATCATACCATTGTAATAGGGATAGACATATTATTAATTATTATTTTATCATAACTTAGATTTGCAAGGGAGAAAAGGAGAAAAGGATTCAACGCTCGTGACAAGCAACGGATCTAGATCTACTTCATCTTTTGTGTTATTCTGGATTCTAGATTTGTTTTCTTAACTCTTTGTTTATTAATATAATTACTTCTTTTATTCATATCTTGTTTTATATCATGTTTTCATCAAATCCCATGACGATGAACGGTTCAATTATGAGCTAATCGTTGTCATGGAATTCTAACGGAGTTATCTATGTAGCTTAGTAGTTTGTATGCCTTAAAAATTTATGTGTGGTGAATTCTTAATATCCTCGTATGGTTGTGTTTCATGTATTTAAATGCGTCGCGAACATCTAATTTGTTAATCTCTTGTGAAGTGAAAATGGATCTTGAGATTTAGAACTTGTCATGCTAGCATAGGTTCATGATTGTTTATCAACATGATTCGTAGTATGAGATGAGAATACTTATATTGCCCTGTGTGATCTTTATGGATAATTTGTTCTTCAATCGTTATGTTTTCAAATTCTATAGACATATAGGGTCTAAGCATAATTGGTGTCTATTCATCTTCTATCTCTTTTGTGGATGTATGGGTAGTTTGGTATACGTATACTGAGAGGTAGCGTGTACTTGTTTCGTGTTGTCCGATCAGATATCAAAACCATCACATGTATTGATTAAAGGCTGCGACTCTAAGTGAAGTAGATAATGAAGTTAGGATCCCATGTTTTTATTCTTATAATTAATTCAGATTTAATTCTCATTAGTTAATTAGTTTTTACTTTGCATCTTAGTTTAATTTAGATAATTAAAACCCATATTTGTTAATTATCTTAGCAGTGAATTAAGATCATACATTGTTGAATAGGTGCATTTACTGAAAAGAACCATAACCTGATCCCTGTGGGAACGAATTTGGACTTAACCTTATATATTACTTGTGACCACGTACGCTTGCGTGATATTGTGTAAACAGGTGACCCAATTGAAAGTTTTTGAATAGTACAGTGACAAAATAGCCATTTAACCCATTTTTTTAATGGTTTTTGCTCAAATTTTGATAAGTTGAATTGAACTTTTAGTGATTGTGCTCAATTTTTGGTGATTTTGGTGGTGTAAGTGGTTGTATTCATGTGGTTGTAGTTAAAATTTTTGTGATTTTGGCAGTCATGGTGGTTTGGTAGTGGTGATGTGACCATTATGGCGGTAGTGGTGTTAACAATTATTTTTGGTGGTGATGGTAATACTGGTGTATCAATAAAAAATGAAATAAAGATTTCTTGCTCAACATATATAGTTTTTTACTACAAAATTATTGAAAATATGAAATATACTATGCATAATTTAATTTGTTTTTTTCTTGAAAGAAGATCTACAAGTAATCCAATAATTATATATGTGTGTGTGTGTGTGTGTGTGTATTATATGTAGTTTTATTTCAAATATTCACTTCTATTAATCTAAAATTTATATAAAATATAATTAGTTATTTTTACAATCTATCTTCTTAAATCCAACCATTTTTACTGTCCTAAATTCAACTAATCGATTATTATAACTTGTGTATTATATACAATCTAGTATCACATTTAATTAAATATATCTTTTTAACACAGTTATACATTTTGATCTTATATTTGTTTGTATTGCATATATAATCTAATTTATCATGTCGTATTCTAACCAAACTATGTATTTTTTAAATTATTTAATTGATAATAAATATAAGGTTTATATCTCATATGTAAATTATTTCATTTTCTTTTATTCTAAACATATATTTATCATGTGATAGTCATACTATAACTAATTTTAACGCTAGTTTACTCATATAAAACCTTATATTAAAATTAACTAAAAATTTGGCATGCACATAAATACAATGTGTTATGTTATATAATAACTATCATATTTTCATAATACAATTAGATGTTTTAAATCTATAATTATTTTTACGTAGTATCTATAATCTATTTTATAATATATAATTATAAGCTAATTATGTATTTTACCTAAATATTTATTCGATAACAAATATGAAGTTCAAATCTTATTTGTAATGGTTTTTGTTTGTTTTTATAAAATTATATTTTTAGTCTATTAAAATATTTTACCTGATAGCAATGAGAGGGGTGTAATCGAACCGAGCCAAGCCGAGTTGAACAATGTCAGGCTCGAGTTTGAACTCGCCTAAAAAGATCGGGCTCAAGTTCGAGTTTGACAGACACTTAAAATTTAAGTTCGTAGATCGTCTTATAAAAACTCGATACATTCGAACTCGGCATGAAAGCTCGAATTGATTTAACCTTATTTCGATAAAAGTTTGAATATGAACGGTAAGGCTCGGGTATGACTCGAATCAGGCTCGGGTTCGCCTCCACAAAATGTTTGAATTGTATAAAAGTATTGAATATTTATATTGAAATATATTTATAATATATAAAGAATTAAAATAATAAAAGCTCGATTAGGTTGCTCGAACTCAACTCGATAAAATATCCAAACGGCTTGAGCTTGAGCTCAGCTCGAATACTATCAAGCTGAATTTGAATATTTTACAAGCTGAGATCGAGTAGCTCACGAACATAATTCATTTGTAACGATATTTTTTGACATGAATTTGTAATAATATGTTTAACAATTTGCAAGTGCTGAATATTTTGATAGTTTTATCATAATTAAATCTTAAATGAAATGCGAAATGTATTATAACAAATGAGTTCTTAGTCCATGTCATTAATGATTTATAAAAAGGTAATAAAAGTTTCTTTGGTGTAGTGGTTGGAGATATAAACATAATTCATTCATACCATGGAGGTCATGGGTTCAATTCTCATGATAAATATTTTTTTTAACTTTACATTTTTATTGTAGAAGGGTATAGAAGTAATTTACTAAATAACCTTGAAAGGCCTCGTTAGGCTATAATAGATATAATAGATTTAAATTAAATATATTTCTAAGTAAAATTATAATATACAACTTAAGTAATTACCTTAAATAGCGATGAGATAACTCAAGGAGTCAAGGGGTTAATTTGCTATTTCATAACTCAACTCGTACTCAACTTGCAGTTGGATAATCGAACTCAAAAACCTTGCATCAACGTCATCAGACTAATTAAACCTTACAATCTCTTAATTAAACTATTAAAAACTTGCACGTCCGTTAACTTTTGTTGACTTTTAACGGAGGTCCGTTAATTTTGTACATATAAGCTGCTACATAGACTTTCTCTCTCCTCACATCTGACAAATCAGCTGCCACGTAGACTTGTACCTTTTTATTTCTTTTTCTTTCTCTTACAAACAAATCTATAATTTCTCTCCCGGTATTCTCTCTAATCCCTCCCGTTTCTCACTCTTTCATTCAACAATCAAGCCTCGATTTTTTCTCCTGTTTTTCCAACCGAATCCCCTGATATTTACAATCAAATTCTTCTTCTCTTCAAGCTTCATAGAACCATATCACTTGTTTTCAGTTCTGCAAAATTCGAAAATTTGGACTTAAAATTGGGATTCGATTGTTACTGCGATTTTGATATGAATAGGAGTTGAATTTGGATCTTATGCCTCACACTCATGATGATGTTGGATGGTTGAAAACTGTTGATCAATATTATGTTGGTTCAAATAATTCTTTCCAGGTTTTGTTATTTTTTGTGTTTGTGTGTGATTGTTTAGGTTTCGAACTGGTTGGGGTTTGTCGAACAGGTGAAGGAGGAGAAGGAAATGGGTGTTGTAGGGGGGTTGAGTAGGTTGGTGGTGGTGTTTGAATTGGGTCGATGGAAAGGGTTGATGTGGAAGGTCGAGAGATGTTGATAAACGGAGGTGGGTTGAGGGGATGATGGCGGTAGAGGTGGGTTAAGGGCGGTTGGATTGGTGGTGAAAGAAAAGGGAGGCTGTTGGTGAAGGGGCAGCAGGAAACGGAGGTTGAGTGATGGGAGGAGTGGAGGAATGAAAGGTGAACAGAGTGGCTGTACGGGCGGCGCGGTGGCTGTGCAAATTAAAAGAGAGGAGAATGGAGGGGATGAGATAGGTGGAAGAGATGATTTGCAGGCGGGGAAGAAGATGGGTGAGGCTGGTCGAGGAGAAATGGGTGGAGGCTGGTTGAGGAGAAATGGGTTGTTCGGCGATGGGTGTGAATGCGGGATGAAGGAGGCGGCGCTACAGCGGGGCGGAGGGCTGTAGTGGTCCGGCAGAGTGGTGGTGTGAATTGAGGCGGATGATGCGGACGAAACAGATGAATAAAAAGAAAAGAAATAATAATGTAATAGTTTTTAAGAGTTTTAAAATAATTTAATAGTTTTTAAAATAATAAGTTTTAAATTATTTAACACATCAGCACATCATGTGTATAATTTTTAACACATCAGCACACCACGTCACTTTTTCATCACGAACGTTATATGGAGTTAACGGCAGTTGGCCAATTGCAAGTTTTAATTACTTTGATGAGTTGACTGCAAGCTTTTTGAATTCGATTACCTAATTGCAAGTTGAGCACAAGTTCAGTTATGAAATAGCCAATTAACCCATAACTCAAGTGGTGTAGTCCGGATTTGATTCTCGACCTAAGAGGAAACAGAATATCAGATATACCTGATATAAAAATATCACTTTATATCACTTACATCAGGTTAAACGACACCTAACATACGTGTTTTACCCTAATATTTACAAACTTAAGTGAAATATACAAACATATCAAACTCGGTAAATCGTTTATATGTGATAGACAACAAATTCGAATTCAGGTACTGATTTTAGGCTTTGTTTTTTTGCTTAATTGTCTTTCTGATTATGAATATACATACAAGAATCAGTTTGATACTCTTAATGTTTTTAAACAAGTACACAAACTGAAATAACATCTAGCTAGCATAAACATTACTGTCATGTATGGAATAGTATTCAATCGCACAAAATTAAAAGATATTTCTATAATCTTCCAAAGTTTATCGTAGTTAGTATTGGAAAGAAGGAGATTAACGATATTTTATGATTAATATAATATGTAGATATAGATCAATTAATCATGTAATCTTCATTTTAATTTTAGGTGTTTTTTAAGTGTTAGGATAAAACGGGTATGTAAGGCATGTTTAGCGTGATGTAAGGTGACATTTTATATCAGGATAAAAATTAAATAATAAATAAATTTTTATAAGTTATATAAATCTAATTATTCAAAAAAAAAACTTTAAATAATAAATAAATTTCTCAAATTCATTTGTTTAGATATAATTTTTAAAAACTATGTTCGTAATCTATTTACATGCCAAATAACCAATTTTTTTTTTACTAATAGAGTAAAGTTTATAGAGACTGTCATCTCATTGAATACTTTGATAAGCATAAATATTTTGTAAGTAAAATATATTATTATATAAGTCGTATTTTATTGAAAATTTTAAAAATCATGTAAATTTTGCAAGCTACGTAAGAGCAAGTCCAATGCTAGATGCTAAATAGCTATTGCTATTGCTATATATAGCACCAAAAAGTGTTTTTTGATGATAAAATAAATGGTACACTCCAATGCTAGCTTTTTGAATTCGATTACCTAACTGCAAATTGAGCACAAGTTCAGTTATGAAATAGCCAATTAACCCATAACTCAAGTGGTGTAGTCCGGATTTGATTCTCGCTCAAAAGTCAAATCCCAGATGTAGAACAGATACTCATTTATAAGTTATATAAACCTAAGAGGAAACGGAATATCAGATATACCTGATATAAAAATATCACTTTATATCACTTACATCAGGTTAAACGACACCTAACATACGTGTTTTACCCTAATATTTACAAACTTAAGTGAAATATACAAACATATCAAACTCGGTAAATCGTTTATATGTGATAGACAACAAATTCGAATTCAGGTACTGATTTTAGGCTTTGTTTTTTGCTTAATTGTCTTTCTGATTATGAATATACATACAAGAATCAATTTGATACTCTTAATGTTTTTAAACAAGTACTGCAACTGAAATAACATCTAGCTAGCATAAACATTACTGTCATGTATGGAATAGTATTCAACCGCACAAAATTAAAAGATCTTTCTATAATCTTCCAAAGTTTATCGTAGTTAGTATTGGAAAGAAGGAGATTAACAATATTTTATGATTAATATAATATGTAGATATAGATCAATTAATCATGTAATCTTCATTTTAATTTTAGGTATTTTTTAAGTGTTAGGATAAAACGGGTATGTAAGGCGTGTTTAGCCTGATGTAAGGTGACATTTTATATCAGGATAAAAATTAAATAATAAATAAATTTTTATAAGTTATATAAATCTAATTATTCAAAAAAAAACCTTAAATAATAAATAAATTTCTCAAATTCATTTGTTTAGATATAATTTTTAGAAACTATGTTCGTAATCTATTTACATGCCAAATAACTAAATTTTTTTTACTAATAGAGTAAAGTTTATAGAGACTGTCATTTCATTGAATACTTTGATAAGCATAAATATTTTGAAAGTAAAATATATTATTATATAAGTCGTATTTTATTGAAGATTTTAAAAATCATGTAAATTTTGCAAGCTACATAAGAGCAAGTCCAATGCCAGATGCTAAATAGCTATTGCTATTGCTATAATATAGCACCAAAAAGTGTTTTTTGATGATAAAATAAATGGTACACTCCAATGCTAGCTTTTTGAATTCGATTACCTAACTGCAAGTTGAGCACAAGTTCAGTTATGAAATAACTAATTAACCCATAACTCAAGTGGTGTAGTCCGGATTTGATTCTCGCTCAAAAGTCAAATCCCAGATGTGGAACAGATACTCATTTATAAGTTATATAAACCTAAGAGGAAACGGAATATCAGATATACCTGATATAAAAATATCACTTTATATCACTTACATCAGGTTAAACGACACCTAACATACGTGTTTTACCCTAATATTTACAAACTTAAGTGAAATATACAAACATATCAAACTCGGTAAATCGTTCATATGTGATAGACAACAAATTCGAATTCAGGTACTGATTTTAGGCTTTGTTTTTTGCTTAATTGTCTTTCTGATTATGAATATACATACAAGAATCAATTTGATACTCTTAATGTTTTTAAACAAGTACTGCAACTGAAATAACATATAGCTAGCATAAACATTACTGTCATGTATGGAATAGTATTCAACCGCACAAAATTAAAAGATCTTTCTATAATCTTCCAAAGTTTATCGTAGTTAGTATTGGAAAGAAGGAGATTAACGATATTTTATGATTAATATAATATGTAGATATAGATCAATTAATCATGTAATCTTCATTTTAATTTTATGTGTTTTTTAAGTGTTAGGATAAAACGGGTATGTAAGGCGTGTTTAGCCTGATGTAAGGTGACATTTTATATCAGGATAAAAATTAAATAAAACATAAAATTTTATAAGTTATATAAATCTAATTATCCAAAAAAAAAAACCTTAAATAATAAATAAATTTCTCAAATTCATTTGTTTAGATATAATTTTTAAAAACTATGTTCGTAATCTATTTACATGCCAAATAACTAAATTTTTTTTTACTAATAGAGTAAAGTTTATAGAGACTGTCATTTCATTGAATACTTTGATAAGCATAAATATTTTGTAAGTAAAATATATTATTATATAAGTCGTATTTTATTGAAAATTTTAAAAATCATATAAATTTTGCAAGCTACGTAAGAGCAAGTCCAATGTTAGATGCTAAATAGCTATTGCTATTGCTATAATATAGCACCAAAAAGTGTTTTTTGATGATAAAATAAATGGTACACTCCAATGCTAGGTGATATAACTAGTTTCGAATTTGACCAACTTTTTTAACTTTTACCTAACTTGTATAACTTTCATTAAATAATTGTTCAATGCAATGATTGTTGAACTACTTTTACTTCATTTTTAGTTATTGATGATGTGATGCATCCTTGGTTCTAAATTTAGAACCAAAGATGCATTTATGCATTTTTGCATTCAACTATAGCACCCCTTTGGAGTTGAGTATTTTTACATTTGATTCTATATTATAGCAATAGCACCACATATAGCATTGCATTGGACTTGCTCTAATGTGTTGTTCTATAAAACATGTTATGCACATATTTTACTTGCAAAACATAATTGATTTTTAAGATTTTTAATGAAATAGTAATTTTCATTGAAATTTTTTTTACAAAATAATACGTTTTACAATATTTTTATAGAACTTTTCTTTTAACTAACATATCTACAATGCGAAAAATACTATTAAAAAAAATCGTTTTAGAAAAAAATTAAAGGGCACGACCTTGCCTTTCTGTCATTAAGATTTCGATTCTATCCCAAGTTCCCAACACTTAAATATTGGGAGAGGGTGGTGAATAGACCTGACAATTCGTTTCGTGTCGTGCATTTTCGTATTTCGTATACGTAATGTCAAATTTAAAATCGACCCGTTAAAGATTCGTTTCGTTTCGTGTTTGTGTACCTTTATTTCATGTACATTTCGTGTCGTGTTTCGTGTTATTTTTGAATAAAAATAAAAATATTTAAATATTAAATTTTTACTAGTCCAGTCTTAAGTCAATATGTCATAAATTATTAAGTGTGCTCAAGTATTGTGAAACTAAAATTTGAAACTATTTTGTATTTATCTTATGTAAAAATTATATATAAAATATTATTTTAAAATATGTATTCCTATAATTTTAATAAAATTATTTAAATAATTATTTATTTCGTGTATTTTCGTTTCATGTCGTGTACTCAAGGATAAACACAAAACCGACACTAAATTCATCCGTGTAATTTCGTGTTCGTGTATTTTCGTGTTCGAGTATCGTAAAGGTCAAACCAAACCCGTAATTACTGAATTATATTCTATATACTAAGGGAGAGGAGATTTAAATTATTTAAATATTAAAATTTATATATTATTTTTTAATTAATATTAAGTTTTTTAATTAAATTTTTTAAATTTTATCTGTATTCCCTTAGGGATTCAACAGTTGACATTTAGGGTTTAACATTTTCATTTTGGGTTTTAGAAATATTCAGAACGACAAATAACCGTGTACAAACTTAGTGTTTAGGCCTTAGACCATAACCCTAACTTATCTTGATTTTTAAAAAATTGGAATTGATCTAAATTTTTTAACCCCGATTTTTTAAAAATCAGGTCGTCGGACTCAGTAAAAAAAATAATTTGAATTGATTATTTGATTATAAGTTTTTTTAATAGTATTTGCAAATACATATTTAGCAAGAAAAAAAAAGGTATGGTATATAAAAAAAATGGTAAGGTATCTATACTAGTATATAAAAGCCGAAACATTAAAAGTTTGGTCAGTCGGTCGGTTGGTTGGTCGGTACTGTACCTATTGATTTTACTTATTTACCCTTACTCAATTACATATAAAATCCATCCTATTAATTAATCAATTTCCTTTTTCTGGTTAAACATATTATCTTTTCAATTTTTCAATAACTAAATAATTTTCTTTTTCAGTTAAAATACAATATCTTTTATATTTTATCTAACTAAAATTTCTTCTTTATTAATCAATTTCCTTTTTCAGGTTAAACATGTTACCTTTTCTATTTGTCAATAACTAAACAATTTCCTTTTTTAAATAAAAAACAATATCTTTTACATTTTATCTAACTAAAATTTCTCCTTTTTTAAAAATACTACGAGCAATTTTGTATAATAAAATAACATAATTATATTATAATTACTATTAACTAATCAGTTACCTTTTTCAATTGATTTTACTTATTTACCTTTACTCAATTACATGTAAAATCAATCCTACTACTTAATCAATTTCCTTTTTCTGGTTAAACATATTATCTTTTCTATTTTTCAATAACTAAATAATTTCTTTTTTCAGTTAAATACAATATCTTTTATATTTTATCCAACTAAAATTTATTCTTTATTAATCAATTTCCTTTTTCAAGTTAAACAAATTACCTTTTCTATTTTTCAATAAATAAACAATTTCCTTTTTTTTAATAAAATACAATATCTTTTACATTATATCTAACTAAAATTTCTCTTTTTCTAAAAACACTACGAGCAATTTTGTATAATAAAATAACATAATTATATAATTACTATTAACTAATCAATTACCTTTTTCAGCCAAAATACGTTACCTTTTCTATTTTTTCTAACTAAAATATCTCATTTTCCAATTATATCATGGACGGTTACCTTTTTCAACCAAAACACGTTACCTTTTTTCTTTTCTCTTACTAAAACCTCTATTTTTTCAATTTTTTTTTATAATTAAGATTTTCAATAAAGAGGTTGGTAATACTTCAAGAGAAGCTCGAAGCCCAACCAACCCAAAACAAACCCAAGACAATGGGCCCAAAAGATCCCTAAACTGGGGAAACAAACCTAGCAGACAAGGTTACAGCAAGCAAGCAAAGTAGAAGGCTGCGAGCTAAACAACAGAAAACCTAATGTTTGCGAAAAAAGAGCTAAAAAATTGTTGGGAAAATCTAGAATCCAGAAAACCTACCCATCTAGACTTCTTCTCCGTTAACCGAGTCTTGATCTTAAATGGCCACCGTTACCAATGCTTCAACCACTGGGGTGAAGCCAAGAACCCTCCCTTGTATTACTAAACTTTATACAGCGTTTTTACTTTGAAACATGTTATACCATAGCGTTTCTCTGTTTTGTCCAGCATTTCCAGCTTGATTTCAGTTTAAAACCAAACTTGATTTAACGTTTCCAGTTTTTAAACACCTTTTTAATTAGCGTTTAGATTTTGAAATAAAAGAATGCTACATCATAGTGTTCGGTGTAACGCACTGAAAATGCTGTTTAATCCGGTATTTTTATTTTCTCAAAAAAAAAATCCGATATTTTATTGTAATATTTGGGACCACCATATATGACATTTGAGACCATTTATATTAATTTGTGAAAAACAGAGTCAATACCTTAAAAATCTTGTATCCAAAAAATAAATTAATTAACAATTCTTAATTTGATAATAATAAATAAATACTAAATCAATTCCACTTGGATTTTTCAGCCCACCAACCCAGAAATCTTTCTTTTTCTCCCCTCTGTCTTCTCCATCACCACTTTTTAACTCCTCTACGCTACATACAAACAATACACACACACACACACATTTATGTATATATATGCGTGTAAGCTTTCCCATTTAAGCAATTCATGGAGTTAACAGCAAGCACTTCATCTCTTTCTCACTACACATCTCCTAAATTCTTCATATCTCCACGTTTCATCTCAAGTACTTGCCGCCGGCCAAATTTTCCGATAAGGGTCCCACCGAAACTACTTTGTAAGTCTTTTGAACCCATTTGGCGAAATTCTCGGGACTGTGTTGTTTGTAGCTCAAGTGTTCGATTAAATGCCGCAGAGAGTGAAAAAGATGGAAACTTGGAGAGGTTTGGGAGGTTAGGGAAATGGGGTGTTTTGATTGCTGTGTTGGGGTATAGTGTGATTAAATGTCAAAGGGTTTTGGCTGCGGAAGGGTTTGTGACGACGACTCGGGTGTATTTGAAGGATAATTGGCCCAAGATTTTGCAGGTTTTGGGTGTATTTAAAGAGCAAGGGTTGATCTTGGCTGTGCTTTTGGGATTATCAGCTTTTTTCTCAATGGCGGAGACCTCAATTACTACTCTGTGGCCTTGGAAGGTATGTTTTCGTCACTTTTAGTTTCGTATATGTTGGACTTGGATTAATAAATTAGGAGATTATTCTTTTAGTTATTGATGCAAATAGTGTATTTTAGCTCAGTTCACCATAGCCTATCTTTAATTTTTGCTTCGACATTAAGATATTTGCGTGGTGTTTTCTCCTGCATCTCTACCCATGACTGTGTGTTTGTCTTAAAGACTTTGGATTGTAATAATGAATTTCCTTAGTTGCAAACGAATGAAAAGAAGCACTGGTTAGATTCTTCATATTATTTCTACATTCTATCTCCTGTCCCCGTACTCTTCCTGCAGTGTGGTCTATGACCTCTGCTTATGTTTTTTAATCCTGTTTCTCCATGTTGACATTCTTAAAGAAATATACCCTACAATCCGCAAAGTGTTATAATTATGTATTCTATTTTATTTTTAATGATCAGTACATGCCATCCTTATAGAAGATTTTCACTTTGTTTCTAAGTTTCTTGTCAAGTAAGGCTTATTATTTAATATTTATATTTGAAAATCAGGAGCTTGTCCCCAAACTTTCCCTTACTGGAACCATTCACACTCTCCCGTCCCTATTTATTTATCTATGTGAACAGTCCAGAATTTTTTACAGGTGCGCGAGCTGGCTGAAAAAGAGCCAGAGGATGGTGTCTTCAGAATGCTCCGTAGTGATGTCACTCGATTTCTTACAACCATTCTTATCGGCACTACGTATTTTTTTCTTCTATTCAATTGCATAATTTTAGTGCTGTATGTTTATGTTCCAAATCACAGTAAATTAGCTTTTGCTAAGGTCTGGAACTCTTTATTTGGATTTCAGTGTTGTTAATATTGGAGCAACAGCACTTGTCACAGAGGCTGCAACAACACTTTTTGGTGAGGCGGGTATAACTGCAGCAACTGGTGTGATGACGGTATGTAATTATTTAATTAGAAAAATGAAAAAATTAGAGCAAGGTGCGTCGTGAAGATGCTTGAGTATAAAAGAATAAAAGATGAAAATGAAGCTCGTACCGGTCTCTAACATATCTTGTGCCATATGCAATTCTTCTCTGCCCTTCCTTTCTTGTCTACCCTCTCTATTATTGCCTTGCTTTCAAGCTAATAGACTGCTTGCAAAAAATCCGTATCAGTAATATTTTGATGGTATAATCAGTTATTGTTGTAATGGTTCTGAATTTAGTGGGGTGGAAATCATTTCTCGTATAGTTATATACATTGGTTTAGTGAGGGAGCAAAAATATTATTAATGATTATGACAAATTGCATATTTAAATGTTAGTTATATTTTTGTTAAATATCTATAGAGAACAAGGAACCTGATCTCAGGTTTTTTTCCCGAGATAGCAGGGTTCCGCATGAGAACCCACTTTGATCTGCAGTAGAATACAACTAAAATACCAGCATTCTAAAGCAGTTCACTATATTTATGCCTAGATACATACACACATATACAATTTTTATTCGTAGATACACTTGCACAGTTGAGCGCAATTGAAAATGCTCTCAGATGTGATACATATTATACGACGCAAAACACTTTGTTCTGCTTTAGAACACGGTATCTGCCAAAAATAGTACATTCGTTTGCAAATCTTTTGTTAGTATTTTCAAAGTGACAGCTGGAGTTCAATTAATTGAAATATCTCTTATAGTTCCAACACAAAATACAGGGTTCTGCTGCAGAACATGGAGGTCTCAACTATTCGTAGTGTTTAAAAAGTGTGTTCTGCTGCAGAACTCTTCTATCTCAGGGAGTGAACCTGAGGTGAATTTGCATATGATTCTCAAGTACTAGCTGGTCATTCTTTTTTTTTTTGGGGACTGTCTAAGCCAAATTTTGTCCCAGAATGACCTTCGGGGTTAAATTTCAAGTACTAGAATTTAGAATAGAGATCATTACCTTCAATATTATATTTATATTTTGAGCATTCAGATAAGAGATTATAAGAAGAAAGATGTAGAGTTTTTGTGTTTTTTTTTTGACAGGAACCTGTTTTACAAGTACCCCACCGTACTAGATCCACCACCACCAGGTAAATTGAGTATTTTCGCACCGTTAGGTGGCGCCCATGAAATGTTTGCTGCTCCCAGGGATCTAACTCCTAACCACACATCTTAATACCCTGATCACACACTTTAACACCCAATGTCCACTTCTTAAGCACTAGGTCACTTCGTGGGGGTTTGATTTTTGGGATTTCAGAATTGCTCTTGAGAGTTGTAATGGATAATAATGTTTGGATTCCCTATTAAGGTGTGTATGTAGACTTGTATATAGCGATCAAGTCCACGTTGTACGCTATTTACTATTTAGAATTGGAATTTCGGTAGAATAAAGGTCCAACCTACGTCCTATTCTTCAGGAGGGATAAAAGTCTCATTAAGTATGTTATAGTATTAGTTTTCCAGCTTCATCATATTTTCCGATCGTGTAGACTTCAGGAGTCAACATTTTGTGGGCTTCAGATCTAACATTTGATGGGTTCCTTATCTATTGGTTTGGGCTCATTATTGTTATCAATAAGGAACTCCTTATATAATGTTATTGGTTTAGCCTTCGGACTCTACATATTGCTTTCAAATTCGATTCCCAAGTACCAAAAAAAATTTCCGGGCTTTTGGTGAAGCCTTGATCTTCAGTTTTGACGAAGCCTTCATCCTTATGTATTGACGAATGATTGTTTCACCCATATAAGTAAATTCCCAATTAGTTTTGTAATTGTCTTGCCTCACCTTTGGCTTAGAACTTATTCTTTTAAGATATATACCCTTAAGACTCATGTGAGAATAGCCTTCAAAAACATGCATTAACAAGTCCAACCTTTGAAAATGAATATCAACCAGTCCAGTCCTTGGAAACGAGTATAAGCCAGTCCAGCCTTTTGAAAGAGAAACCAATAGTATTGAGTCCAGCCTTTGGAAACGTGTATTAACAAATTCAGCTTCGGGCAGCATGTTTCAATAGGGATTCCCTAATCCCTAAAATGGAGAGCTACTATATTTCTGTCAGTTGTGTATTTCATGGCCCAATAACCTGAAACATTTGGCCCACATTTTAAAATTCTGTTCAAATCTAGTCATAGCTCTCAACTTCAAAGAAGCTTACTTCTGTGGGATTTTCTTTTGCACTTCTCCGATAATCGCCCTTAGTCAAACTCAGTGCTTTTTCTGCTGGGTTGGGCTTTTTTTTTTTTTTATATATAGAAAATACAAAAGATTGCGACTTTGCTGCATTTTGTGCTTAATTTGGGTTTTTAGTAACACTTTCACTTAATTCAAACATGTTCTCTCCTAGTTTAACAACTCTAAAATTTATCTGAAATGACAAGCTCTAGCCATTTTGATCCTTTTGCCATCTATCCAATATATGATTTTGGGAGAAATAATTGTCAAGATGATTACTAGTTATATTCATAAAACTGCTGTGTCTCAAGAGAAGAAATTATTGTTAGAATGCTTTTCTATATTACTGTAACTCGCGAACAATTTTTACTATCTAAATGCAGCAAAGCAATACAATGTCTTCTTATATTGCTCGAAGTTTGATTAGCTTTTTTATTTTTGCGTTCAGAATTAACATATACCTTGTCAGGCTTTTGCTCAAATACTTTCCCAAAAAATTCTCTCTCATGTATGCACAAACACAAGCACACAAATGGACACAATATAAAATCTGAATCATATGAGCAACAAATGCTTGCGCGTTATATGCCTATATACTCTTTCTAAATACAATTACATATCCTGTATTTTTCAGGTAGCAATTTTGCTCCTTACTGAAATTACCCCAAAAAGTATTGCTGTGCATCATGCTACAGAAGTTGCTCGATTTGTGGTATGTTGGATTGTTATTTCTGATAAGTTGAATTAACTCTGTTGTGAGCGTGATGGGATATCCTCTTTCGTCCCAGCATCTGGGTTCGATTCTCGCATCTCGAGAACTATTAGAGAATGGAAACCACTGTATAGGCATATAAGTATACTCGAAAGAATAAAAACTCTGTTGTCATTAACTATGTTTTGTAGATTTCCATAACTCGTGCAAAATAGTTGCGGGTTCATTGTTGCTAATCTAAAGTTGTTTGTGAACTCTTTTAGGTCAGGCCAGTTGCGTGGCTTTCTCTGATATTGTATCCCGTTGGAAGAATTGTAACATTTCTATCAATGGGGATGCTGAAGTTACTTGGTTTGAAAGCAAGAAGGTAATTTTAGTCATTTATTTATTATTTGGATCGCTTGGTCTTTTCTTTTCTATTTTGGTATATATATGCTTAACACTGAACATCGTCTAATATTAGAACTAAATAACTTCAGTCATTCACAAACACATTTGTCAAAGATTTTTAATTTTTTTTTTTTTTTTTTGCATTTGACGGCTTTTGACCTATTATAATAAAAGTTTGTATACCTGAACGAGCCTAGTCTTCCAGATGATCAATTATTAAAACTTACAAAAATAAATCTTATTAGCCGCACCAAGCTGAAATTCAGATGGCAAGCAGAATTTTTCATGGTGAGGCTTGACCTCATTCCAAGCCACATTCCAATTCCAAGGATAACATGAGCGACGTGTGTTGTATCGAGCACATTATAACACTATTTATGTCTTTCAGTGGTTATCCCAAATGGCTTATGAGGCCGTGCGGGAATTAATTTCCTATAACACCTGTAGGATAGTCTTGTAATGGTTCACCTCAAATCAATGTTAGATTAACATTACCCACTGGCCCCACTTGGTTTCTAGTGTCGGTCCATTTATGAAAACTGTGCCAGTTAAGAACATCCTCCTGGTTTAGAAAATGACCCCTTGTGCATTGTTTTCACTGTGTGTATATATAATTTTGAAGAAGAGAGCTTAATGATTGATTGTAGTCAAAATTTTGAGTCCCTGTTTCGGCTTATTCGTCATGAAAGTGCTAATTTTGTATAGACATTTATCTGTAAAGTGTAAGCGTGGAGCTTTGTACATAAAGCAAAAGACTCTTGTACGTCTAAAGATACTTCATATTGACGATTTTCTTTTAGATTAGCCTCCCAAGGCAAAGCAAGGGTTAATGAAAGAGATAACAAGGGGAATTGTTTTGAGTGAACCTTCGTTGGGAAGAGTATAAAAGGTGAGTAAACGAATGGATGAAAAATAAAAAGGTATGAATAGATAGGAGCAAAAACTACTAAAGTTTGGTATTTTGGACGTGAGAGGGGTCAGTGACCCCCCACATCCATACAATTAACCTTGTCGTATCACGAAATACACAAATATTTTTTTAAATAATGCTTGGCCATTTATTACAAGAGACACGTTTCAAAATTCAAACATGTGTATTATGTATAATTACCTTTCATATGAAAATAAATTAGTAAAATATTAAGCATACATTTGTACGACATTCATCAGTTTTATCCCTTCAATTTATGTAATTTTTTAAAAACAAATTCATTGTGATAGTCAACTTGAGGTTTTAATTGATTTATTTTTCTTCTTTAAACACTAATTCCCTTTTAAAAAATAGTACTTTTTTGTATTAAACAAAATATATTAAATCAAATTAACCAACTAAGCAATTATGTACTTCCTATAAGTGAATTTAAAATAGGGACTACAACCAAACATCTGGATGTTTGATGTACTTTGTGCAAAAAATTGTTAATCAACAATAATCAACCAACTGTGAATGTTAATAACTACATATATATGTGATTATATGAGATTAATTGCTTATGTTTTAATTTTTTTTTCTCAACCTTGCGTAGTTGTAATTTGCAGTTTTAACTAGCGTTGGCCGTTGCATTAGAAAATGGTGTAGCCTTAGAGTTTTGTCTAGCAATATGTAAACTTATTATTAATTAGACAAAATTACGAAATTGAAATATTAAAGAAATGCTTAATCGACTAATATTGAATAGTAAGACCACGACCATTTTAAAGAAACATAAAGACCAACAAGCAGAACTTGCTATATAGCGTCAATGGATAATCATATAGTATCCAGTTGACAGAATATAGCAAGTAACATGATATTGAATTAATTTGAAACAAACGAAACATGTATAGTATGTTGGTATCCCAATCTAGAGTTTAAGATCTAAATTGAGATCTTTCTCTTCATCTTCCTCATCCACAATAACAACACCAGAGATGCTTGCTCCATCACTTGGAGGATTTGTGGGTGCATCAGAAGGCTTGAAAAAGTTCGGCACTCCAAAAAACATCGTACTTTTGGCTAGGGGTGGAGGAGCCAAAGGAGTTGATGGCTTGAAAAAGTCTGGCACTCCAAAAAACATCGTGCTTTTGGCTGGAGGTGGAGGAGCCAAAGGGGCTGACGGCTTGAAGAAGTTCGGCACTCCAAAAAACATTGTACTTTTGACCGGAAGCGGAGGAGCCAAAGCGACTGATGGACGAGTAGATGTCATTGGCCCGTAATATCCCTCCCTTCTTATTTTGTTATGAATCTCTTGTGTGGAATGCTCAAGACGCCAGTTCTTCCTTGAGAGAGAAGAAGAAGATGAGTCCACTCTTGGCCCCAGAAAAGATGGCTTTGGCTGGTAAGCCATGGACTCCGTCCTCATTTCCAGTGAAGGAAATGGGTTGACACCAGACAGTCGGCTACTGGTTAAGTAAGGAAGATTATTATGGTGGGCTTCAACCTTTAGTTTCTTAGCATCGTGCACCTTGTGTGTGTTTTGGTGTCCACCGTTAGCCATCGGGGTGGAGAACGTTTTGGAGCAAAAATGACTAGAATAGGTTATTTTTTCTATAAATTGATGGTGATTGTCATATATTTGCTCTCTCTCATCTACACAAGAGGAGGATATCGACATTGGGAGCTAAGGTATGGGAGGAGATGAGTTCGCTAAAAATCGGTTGTTGGGTAGCCTATAAATATATAATTTTGTGATTGAATGAAGGTTATTAAGAATATCAGATAACATATGTAGAAATACTTTCTATTCTTATTAAAATTCTTTTATATACTATAACAGTACAATTTGATTGAAATTACCAAAAAATCAAATTTATAGAATTCTTTTGTATTCTTTATTTGCGAAGAAATCTATAATATACCTTTTGCGAGATTTTTAAAATTCATTCTTGACCGTTGTGCGAGATTATTGATATGCATTCTTGATATCAGCGCGATATTATAAATATTTATTCTTGATATCTGTGCGAGATTGTAAATATAAATTTTTGATTTTTGTGTGAGATTATAAATATTCATTTTCCTAAAAAAAGTTGTCTTGTGAACTCTCGGCCAAATTTCTTGAAATGTTTCCTAATATGTCATTGAATATAGAATAATTTGTTGTTATCCAGCTATACTATGCAGTACCAATTCATTAGCTTGTGTCATAAAAAAGAAAAACTTGTAGATTGTAATTTTTTGATCTACTCGTGAAAATACTAGCTTTTACCCCGTGCAAAGCATGTTTTTTTATGTGTATTTTTTCATTTAACGATTTGGAATCTAATTTTTTTTTTTAATTTTTGTAGTTGTAAGTATTAATGATATATTTTAATATGTTGTTGATGTGATTTGAAACATAACGCTTTGTTAGTATGTTATAAATATTAAATTTAATATATGTTGCTAATGAGTATCGAACCCTTGACCTTTGGTAGTATTTTGATATAATCCTTATTATATGCTTATTATATATAGGTTATAATTATAAGTTATGATACTGTATAAGTAAGTCTCTCTTAACTATCATGTTACTTTTGGCGGTGTTATCTGCTTTAAATAATTATTTGCTATATGGTTACATAGATTTTAATGCCATTAATCTGTTTTTTTTCCTAAAAGCATGCTGGTAAAATAATACTATGTTGAATTTTATTATTTCGAAGATTTTCAGTTGTGCCAAACTAGTGAAAATAAGAAGCAAAGATGAATAAGTAGTTAAAAAGAAAACTTCTAGTTTCGATTCGTTACGATCTCAAGATGGGCTCCCAGAAGTAACCTAGGTGGAGTCGGGTTTCCCCAGGATGGGCCTGAAGGAGACTAGTGGGCCTTTCACCATTGGCCCAAAGCGGACAATATCATACTATTGTAGAGTTAAACGTGCTGCGGCCCAACAATATGTGCTGCTAAAATTGAAAAGTATACTTAAGCATGATGAGAGAACATGTTAGGAGCAGCAACAGAAAGATAGTACAAGAACTAAGCTTAATTTTTCAAAAATCAAGTATTGCCCTAAAGTCTGGATCACAGCGGAAGTAATTGACCAACAACTAAGTGCAGAGATGAGCATGACTGAAAGGTTTGTAATCGAAAGTTAATCCAAGAATAGTAAGTGGATGATGCAGACTATTGCTTGGCATTTCCCTTGTTCGCAATGATATGGGTATTGAATTACTCAAAAAGCTAGCAAGAATCTGATCGAGAAGTCTTTTCTACGCATGGACTTCGTTGAAATATGTGTTTGTTGAGAACTTCACAGTATGATTCTCGCTGGCAAGATTTATTTCACTGGACTGTTTTTATATTTTTATTGGGATAGCATATGCTTTTACATTTCTTCTGACTGTTGACATTACGTATTCCAATAAATGCCCTCTTGTAGCTCTTAAATTTTCTACTAAAGGGTTAAGAGTCAACTAATCTAACTTAAGCTAGTATTAATTTTCTATCCTTGCATAGTATTTACTAAACTTATTAGTACTTTAGTAATTGTGTGATGTTGGCTAATGCAACAAAAAATACCAACATCTAGAACAACTATGCAGCACTCTGACAATAAGCAAGCAGTGACTAACAAAAATAGAGTTCCAAAAGAGTTTTGGTAACGAATAATATGGTGTACAATAATGGACCGCTCTACAAGAGTAGGGAAAAGAATGTTCAGTGAGTCAAGTATAATTAAGAAGCTACTTATTAAGAGTAGAGACAGAGGATTATTATAGAAGATACAGTTACACAATGATTATGCAAAATTGCACAAATTTTGAGTGAGCCTAGAATTGAAAAAAAAAAAAGTGTTTTAGCTTTTAAATTATGTTTGAAAAGATTAAAGTAACCTAGCTTGTTGAGATACCAAGAAAAATCGTAATGAAACGTTGCTTAGAAGTATTTCTGTTCTGAGTAGTATTTGTTAATTTACATGACTGCTGATTTTTTTTTTTTAATTTTCTTTTCTCTGTAGCGATCCATATGTTACCGAAGATGAACTCAAGTTGATGTTAAGAGTTGCCGAGTCAAGTGGTGCAATAGAGGAAGAAGAACAGGTAAGTTATAACTTTAATTGATTAGCATCTGTGGAAGGCCTAAAGCTTATTATTCAGATTATATATATTATTTGCTTTTCATTATGCACATAAGGGAGGAACCGTATGAGATGAAAATCTCACATACGGTTCTGTAACGGAAAAGCTTTGGAATCTTCTTTTCGGGCACTAGAACGAAACCCGTTCTTACCACTTTAATAATATGTCTGTAATTACGTGCTACTATCTCGACTATAGAAAGAATAAAATCATTTTCATTGTACAAAAAGGTCTTTATTATTCTAAAAGCATAAGTAGTAAACATTTTCAACTAGGGTTCCCATACATGCAAACATAAAAAAGAAAACCAAAGAAAGATAGTTAGCATAAATAGGAGTCTATCTCCGGTAAGCATCGGAGTAGATCTCTACTAAAAAAGGACAAAGAACACCATAAATGAAAAGATACACACTACTTCGCGTCTACATACACTTATTTAAACCTTCTAAAACTAAAAAGAGTCGACAGACTCTTCTAGTCTCCCCCGCGGTTGTCACGATCAATCACAGTTTGCACAATTAGTGCTTGCTGCTCCTGGACTAGCGTTCTCTTCCGGGCTTCCAGACCGCGAAAGTCTCATCTTGTGTGTTGGCCGGCCGGCTTTTAGCAAACTTCGCATCTCCTGCTGAAATCCCAAGTCTCCAAGTGGGCCCTCTTGGCCAATCACGACCTTGGCTTTTTAGAGAATCCCGCTCCTGTGTCGTAGGACTTGTAGCTCGGCAGTCCACCGGGTGGGTTTGTTCATCCTTCCAGTTTCTAGTGTCTTCTTGGATAGTTATAGCGGCCCATAGACCCGAGATGTACCTTGGGGGGGGGGGTCCCCTTGGACATAGTCCTTTCAGGCAGTGGCCGTTTAGTCCATGGTCCATTGGATGGTTGGTGGAAGGCCAGAAATTGGAACACATTGATTCCGCTCGTTCCCGTCCTTCGCTTCAGGGCCTGTCCCTCGGTGTGGTCAGTACTCCATAATCCGTACTTGCGATAATCAGTACGTAACTTAATTTCCTTGAAGTATATATGCCACTTGGATTACTGTACCTAATACATTTTGGTCTTACTAATTGTCAAGAACCTTTTAGTCTTGTAAATATTTTAAAGAGGGATGTCTAGTGTTCCTATCTGAATTAATTCAATCCTTGCTGAACTGTTTGAGAATTTGATTTACCAGTTAAATCTCATGCACAAAATTTCTGTAGTGGACTCAGTGATTGAAAAAAGGTTTTGGCGAGGCTCAGTTTATAGAAAGCCAAACCTTTCATACTCCTCAAGTGACCTTTCAAATAAATAGATAGAAGAGGCTTTCCTCACCTGCTAGACAAGATGCAACCGCAAGAGAGAGAAAGTAGAGCTTATGTTTAGGAAGAGCTTATTTACAGTAGGCATGCTCTTTGCATGTCTGAGTTTTCCAGGTATGAACTCCTCCCTTCTAGTTACATAATTCCTTCAAACATACTCTTTTTATCCGGGTAATTAGCTTAAAGGTGAATTGGCTTCTATTCATTCCTTGCCATTAAGACTGCCGCTCCGCACCTTGCTATTCATTCTTGCTTTTTATGTCTCAAACGAATCTTTCTTGCCCTTCCTAAGAGTCATAGAGATTTTATCTAGGGGGTGAAAGACTAAAGCTTTCGAGATCAATTTCATTGCTTCGGTAAGCTGAAAACTCTTCAAATCGGATGAAGTAATGAAAATTTAAGATGACGAGAGAAAATATACATTCCGGGTCATTTGAAAGTTGGACAGGGTTGTCATATTTATGGGTAAGAATTAAGATTAGTTGAAATAAAACAACCAATTAACATCACAGTTCTCAACACAGCCTAAATGGAATTTGTGCCGCAATGGTTCTGATCCGAAGGTTCTGTTCATACTGAAACAGAGTTTTACAAATTGTGAAATGTGACCTTTATATTTATCTTGCCATTACAGCATAGTTTCTCACTTTGTATGAAGGAAAAATTCTTCAAACCAGCAACTTCCTCTGGTATATAGTTGGTAAAATTTACAACTAGAAAATTTTATACCTGTTGCCAATGCTGCAGGATATGATTGAAAATGTGTTGGAGATAAAAGATACACATGTTAGGGAGGTGATGACTCCCCTTATAGACGTACTTGCCATTGACGCGGGTGCTACACTATTAGATTTCCACAAGTTCTGGGTGACTCATCCATACTCCAGGTATGTAAATTTCATCAGGTTACACTTACACATTTCCTTAGTTTTCATTGACTAAAGATTATTGAATTGAATGCAGGGTACCAGTGTTTGAGCAGCGTATTGATAATATTGTGGGTATTTCTTATGCAATGGATCTACTAGACTATCTGCAAAAGGCATGCCAGTTCTATTTTTGTGTTGAACTTCTTTATTACTTAATTATGTTGTGTTTGCATAGTAATGTATCTGACATAAAATATTTTGCAGGGAGAAGTACTAGAAACCACATCTGTGGGAGATATTGCACACAAACCAGCATATTTCGTTCCTGGTATGATTTTATTGCCCCAAGTAATTGCTACATTCGTGTTTTCTTGCAGAAACTGGCTGGCTTGTACATAGACACATATCTCTGCGTTCTGCTAGGAATTTATCCTGATTGATCTATGATGCTCCAATGTTGTTTGAGACTGAATCATGATTTTCTTTTCAACATTGTTTTGGACACATAATCATTTCTTGAACTCTTGATTCTGTTGCAGATTCAATGTCGGTCTGGAATCTACTTAGGGAGTTTCGCATTCGGAAGGTCCACATGGCTGTAGTTCTTAATGAATATGGAGGAACTGTAGGAGTAAGTTTGTACTTGTGATATCCATTGTTAATTATCTGTTATCTCATCTAGAATTAGACACTTACTTACCAATTCTCGTTAAAATGCAGATTTTCTTAGAAAGTGAATTTTAATTGACCTATTTAGATATATCGTTCTGTGTGCTTTTAATTTACAGTTGCTTCTAATTTTATATTCTGGAGTTGTCTATCATATCTAGTAGTCTGTTGGTTCTGTATGGGAACTAAAAGGTGTGTGGTGTGGAGTACCACTTTCAACACAGACATGAGTGTGCATCATGGCATTTGTGAATTGTGCTTACCACGCTGCATTGGCCATAGAGAAAAATATTGAGAAATATGTGGAAAACAACAAACATGAATCACTGTAAAAGAGACTTTTGTATATTTGGATGTCTTCTTGTTTCATGGATGAATCTTATAATGTCATTAAACTGAAGGGGGATAACCTATTTAATTTTATTTAAATAGAGAAAAATAATGAGAAATATGTGGAGAACTACAAGCATGAATCACTGTAAAAGAGACTTTTGTATATTTGGATGTCTTCTTGTTTTCGTGGATGTTTCTTATTATGTTATTAATATTATACTAAAGGAATTTATTTGGATAACTTATTTAATGTTATTTAATATTATGCCCCAGAACCCCTATCCAAATATCAATCACTGCTACTACCCGGGTCAAGAATTGAATTCTACAGGATTCAAAATCTTGCCCATTCCTGACACCTTCATCTTGAGTCATGTAAACATAATTTCCATCTGTACTATCACATGACTAGATAAAAAATATGAAAGATCTCCCAAGTTGTTTGAAGGTCTGGTGCTGTAACGAGGACTGTTATCTGTGTAAATTTGCCGTTGTGATTCAGTATTTAACCTCTTTCTTGCAGTACTTTATGTGCCTATACTGTGAAAGACAATTTAATTTTTCCTAATGTATTTCCTGTTGAACATGAAACACTGACGGGTGGAGGCAGTTAAAAAATTTCAAGTTGATCCAAATCTATTTTGCTTACATTGTTTTTTTTAGTACAGAATACAGCATGTTAAAATTTGTTTCAACTTTTAGTCAGCTTCGGCAGAATATAATTAGCTATTTGTGTCCTAGATTATTTCTTTTTACTCAGAATAACCCCAGTACCCCACTTGCTTTTTTTTTTTCGTGTTTGCAAGATCTGTAATTTGTAAATCAAACATTTGACACTCTTATATATTTTTAATATTTACTGGGATCTTATACATTGTCTTTTTAATTCCGTTGAAGAAGATTGTTACTCTGGAAGATGTTGTTGAGGAAATTGTTGGTGAGATCTTTGATGAGAATGACACAAAGGTAGGTAGTGTATGAATTATTTTATGTCCTATCATATTGCCGAATACTTTTCGTGATTGAATGCCTATAGGTCTATTGTTATGCATGTATCAATCGTGATGAGATTCTTTTGCAAAGAAATGTCAGCTTTTGTATCACAGGCAGTATAAGCATTAATTTTACTTTCTATGTTAGAATTGAAGTTTGTATCATATGTGACATACTGACATGTTTATAAGAAGTTTACATGATGAAGATAGTTAGTTGACCAACTTCCCCCTATATATTCTGACATATATAGTGTTTGGAGAAGGTCCTAATTTGTGTATCAAACACATATCACAACACTCCTGGCTTGCTAGTCAACATTGGGTTAGAATGTTCATCACCATAAACCAAACTTTAAGGCAATTGTCAACAATGGTGTTTTATGGTACATGTGAAAAGTTGGGAAAATCAGAGGCAAAATGACCAAATTAGCACATAAAGAAAGGATTAGTGCCTAAATGGCACTCCTGAAAACTGAAAAGATGGATCTTATAGACACAGACACCACGCATATAAAAGTGTGTTACATGAAAACACAATTTATTAATCTGTGACATGTCTTAGGTTTGAAAAAGTACAAAAAATACAAATAACACTTTTGCCATGTGTTGCCCGGGTAACACATTTCTAACATGGGTAACGCCTACAACAAATGAGTTACACGTGTAAGGTTTATAACAGTAAAATGTGCAAAACATTTCTTGAATTCGTTTTTTAGGTGGCAAAATGGACCCACTTTACTGAACATGCTATCTTTGACATTTTAAATTCAAAATGTGCTATAAAAAGGGCCAAACCCGATGTCATGTTGGCTGAATAACTCCCTAAAAAGCTTGAGATGTGATTATCAGGGGCTAATGATTTGAAAATCCTATATGGTAACAATTTCTATTTCCAACATGCGAATATTCTTACTGTAGGAGGAAATTCAAAAGAAAACTGGCTATGTCGTAATGAGAGCAGAAGGAGTCTTTGATGTTGATGCCAATACATCAATCGACCAACTTTCAGAGGATCTGGATATTGTTTTGCCAGAGGTGTGTTTCTTTGTATTATGTTATTGGATTGTATAAACTTCTTGGTTTCTAATCATTATTTTCTTTCTTTTTATATACACTGGCGTTGGAAAATTATGTATGATGTGGTTTGTTTTTGTAAACAAATTACTAAAATTTGCACCGGCTAGCTATATTTTTTGAATGAGGCAGCTACCTTGATGTTTAAAAAAAGGGAAAAGGCTTTCTTTATATAATATTTTACCTCGATCCTGCTTGCCATGCTCAAAATGTATTGCTAAAATGTATGTTTGTCCTCCTCTCATTAGTGCATCTGTCACCATAATAATTTTCCTTACCCCTTTTAATAGAAAAGGAATACCACTTCCATCTTTCATTAGAGAGGACAGTGACATTTCAAAGAAAATTTGTGGAGCAATCAGTAATTTTTCTTTTTCAATGTTGTTTTTTAGTTTCTTTTGTTAATTGTATATTGTGCTGATTACACGGGGTATGTTTGAATGCATGTAATGCATGTACCTTTTCCAGGGCATCTTTATAATTATACGGTAAATGTGGATGCACTTGGTATGGTAGTCATGAACATGATGGTATATATTTATAAGCTTCTATTACAGCTACTGGATAACCAGTTCTGTTTTCTAATGCATTACAGGCACATCAGTATGAGACGGTATCAGGCTTCATATGTGAGACTTTTGGGTATATTCCGAAAACGGGTGAAAGTATTAATGTAGTGCTTGAGAAGGCAAAAAGAGAGGAGAGCAATGATTACAATGAAGAAGAAAGTGAGCGTCAGGATGAGAAGAATACACATCAAGCATTCAAGCTTGAGGTACTAATTTTGAGTTAGCAGATTTTTGTAGAATATAGAAACATTTATTGTCTCTAGTTCTTACTGTTACTGAACATTGTTCTGGGTTATATGTGTTGATAAACTCTTCCTTTTGCCTTCCCTTTTCTCTATTTTCTTGTAATCTTAGAACCGGCTGTATCAATCACACGTTTGCAATGGAGACACAAAAACATTTAGATTTTTATACCCTAAACTATTGTGGATGCAGCAGTAATATGAGGCCTGGAAACTGTTTTTGTTTGGTGTCGCACATTCGGCTAAAAAAACCCTAATCAAAATTTCTGATAGCAGAACTAGATTTTTTTATGATAAACTTTGTAGGAATGCATCATTGCATTCTGCAATTGCACAAGAACACTGGAATCTTTCTCTAAGAAATCATCTACTCCAGTTTCCACTAGTTACCGTAATAAATCAGATACTTGTTTGTATCTGTCTCGTGTTTCAACTTTATCAGAGAGTTCAATAACCATACTCCACAGTATCAGGTGTAAAGCCCTTTTTTTTTGCATTAGGTACAGAATATACATGTTAAAAGACAGTAATTTGGTTCTCGTCTCTGTGGTGCAGATATTGGCAGGAAACTGTAGAAAGGTTAAAGCTGTTCGATTCACTCGAAGAAATCATGATTCAACAACAGATGCCAAGGAGATTACTCGAATGATCCCTAGAATCTGGAAACGGAAATGGAAAGATAATGAAGATTCAAGCCAGAGTGATGATGATATATATGATGAGGGGACACCAAACGGAAGCATTATACAAGATCCTGTTATTGTTGAAGATGAAATTAATCAAAATATATAGAAAACATAATTTTTTTTCCCTTTTCTTTTTTCTTACAGTAACTAGAAGAGAAAACAAAAGGCTCCGTGGATAACTGAAACATAATTTAGGTTCCCTGTCTACAGATGAAGTGAGGTATTCACTTCAAAATTTTTAAAGGTGTACGATCGGGTGATTGTTGCTGCTGCACCAGTAGACCACAGTTTTGTAGAGGGCGACACATTCGTAGATCGAGAGTCTGCACTTTTGCTGTATATTTCTAGCCCAAGAGAGTGAATCTCAATAAGGTGGTCTGGAAAAAACTGTACTGTTTTGAAAGCACATCCTGGTAGGCCCAGAGGAAGTAGCGCTGTCCGAATCTTTCTTGTAGTAGAGCAATCGAGCTACTGACTTTATTGTTATGTTGTAGACAAGACTGTATACTGCAGATTCAGAGGGAAGAGATGTTGAGTGGTTAGTAAGACTATATTTTGTTTCCAGTAGTTCTATGAACTACTGCAATGTTTGTTGGTTTTTCAGAAGTTCTATAATGTAATCTGCTTATATAGGCAAAGAATGTAATCCAATTGTCAATTTGAGTCGGGCACTGTTGAACGTAATTCTGAGAAGGTACGTTGCCCTCGTAACAATGGCTAAGCTTACTTCTCTACCCGAAAGCAAAGGGAGTTTTTCAAAGGAGCAAAAGTCAATATAGTAGAGTAGCATTTAGAAGGTTGTGCTCCTGTAAACAATGTAATTCTCCTTCCTACTTTTGTTGCCAATAAGTTGGGGACTGAAACCACCAATTGTGGTTACTTATCTCGTAAATGATGAACTACACTGCTAGATGATTATGTTTTTGTGTGGGGTATTGTTTATGCTGCTGTTGTTTTGTTCAAAATTTCCAGCTATAATTTTTTCGACTTTTTTTTTTTAGAAAAATATAATGAATAGATTAAAGAGGAGCTAATTTTTTTTTTTTTCTTTTGTCCTACGATTGCATTCACCATACAATCTTTTCATTACCATTTTGTGTTGAGATTTGAATTATGAAAAAAAAAAAAAAAAAAAAAAGATGCACTGTCATCTTATAAAAGAACTCCGATGTCATGATTTGACTTTATAAAAGCGAATAGTATACTTTCTGATTACATTTTTTGGTAACTTTTTTGTTATTGTAAATATTATAACTTAGTATACATTATTATTTTGATACGAATTTAAAGTCCGTCTCCCTTTCCGGTGATTTTCTTAATATCAGATAATCTTATCTTATCTAGTACCAACTACCAACACTTAAATCCATATTCATTCTTTAGAAATGTTGATACATGTTGTACAAATAGATTGAGAAATATCAAGAACTATGGTCTGATTTTATGGTAATTGTACATAATAGATTGGTCCGACAATATATTAATGCTAATTGAGGATTTATTTTCCAGTAACCATCAAATGTCGTTTACCTTCGATGTTTTTAGCAATTATCTTATCAAATTTAGATTTTTTTGCATGATCTTCTTTTGTTAATCTATGTTTAGCCTTTGGGATTGCATGCCCTGCATCCCTTTTTCTCACATCGGCTCCACGCTCAGTTCAAGTTACTTTCTCCGTCTCAACCAATTTTTTACTTTTTTTTAATACTTTCTAGCACGCGTTTTAATGTGTATTTTAAGGATAGTTTCAAAACTTATTTTCAAAATTTTATTTTTTTATATAAAAATATATACATTATATTTTTATACAAAAAATGAAAATTTTAAAAATAAGTTATGCAACTGCCCTTAAAATACACCTTAAAATGCGTCCAAAAACCTCAATCTAAAAGGTAAAGAACCTAGAAAAAATGCTGAAAATAACAAGTTTTTCAAAACAAAAACCAAGAATAACAATTTTTGGACACGGATGTGATTTATACCGATTTGGTGACCCCAGTGGAATATGCGTATTGCATATACGCATATACAAAATGCGTATTCCAGACTTACTTTAGCAGCCCATCGCTTGCTTCTCCGGTGCTTCTTCTCCGATAGATATCGCCGTTTCTCGGGCCAATAACCACAACAACAGTACAACCGAATGTTCTCGTCCTTACTTCCTGTATCTTACCGTATTTATTTCGTGGATTCCGGCCCCGCAGGGGCTTCCATCGAGCTCATCGAAAAATCGAAGCAAGGTATTGTTTCGATTTGGGTGTTTCAAATCCGTGAGTAGGAATCGATTAAAAAGGGTATAGGGTTGTAGATGATCAAATTCCGATTCAATTGGTATGTAAAATGAGACTGGACGATGAAGGAATGGTTGTGAACGGATAATTATGGTTCAATCTGAGAACATCGCTCAATAATCGCCTTTCTCCGGGGAAGATGATGATGACGTCATCACGCAACCCGCTGCTGCGTTACACGGGATACGCAAGTGAGAAATGCATATCCCAGCCTTACCCAATACCCTCTTGCGTATTCCAGCCCAGCAAATACATTGGTTACCCCATTTTATCTTGCGTAACATATATGACCCCATTCAGAAATGCGTAACGCCCTTTACCCAAATCAAAAATGCGTAACCAAATCGTTATTTTCAGCACCCCTTTCGAGAAACGGTATTTTCATTTTTTTTGACCGAAAAAACGGTATTTTTAGCATTTGTCCAAGAACCTATTGGACTGAGGGAGTAGTATTTATTGTGCTAAATAATATTTGATGACCTAATGGCTATCAAAAGATCATGCTAAATAACATTTGATGATCTCATGGCTATAAAAAACCTTGATTACGAAGAACATCTAAATCAATTTTAATTATCTTCTATCTTAAAATTTGAACAAAGAATGCATGTGTGTTTTCATGTATTAAATTTAAATTAACTCAATACTATAAAAGATGGAGTGTGCATACCAATTTCTGTTGTGTTGGTAGCTTGTAAGTGACCACTTGAGCTTCTGAATATCTTTGCTTAGAAGACAAAACCAAAACCAATCATCTCCAAGCTTTTAACATGGATCCACCAATTGTCTTGACCTACTTCTTAGCATGGATTAGAACCCTATATATGAAAAAGACTAGTGTACCTTCAACGAAAATCAAGGTTTTCCTGGGGAACAAAAGATGTGGGCTTAAAATAAAAATCATCTCTGCTTTAGCATACGAATTGTGGCCCATATCTTCATTTCACCGGTCCAATTTAAAAGCCCGCAAAGCAAACTAATTACATTAGGCATTTAAAAGTTAAAACCTCCCCATTTTTATTGCGTAATTAGTATATACCATTAAATTGTCGGGATCTCAAATTGGCTACTTTTTTTTTTTTTTTTGATAAACAAAAGGAAACTAGCATGATAGCCCGTGCAAAGCACGGCACCATTTAAATTCGTCTAATTTAATTGTTTTGATTATTAAGATAAGTGATTCGTAAATTTTGAAATATAATGGATAAAAGTGTGATACATTTAACAAAATATTTTAAAAAAGATTACAAAAATACATAATTTTCAAATATTAAAAATATGTTACATTTTTTAAATATTATATATAAAGATTGATATCATATATGATCGTAACAATTTACTTAAAAAATTCTTATGATCATAAAAATTTACTTATACTTAGGAATTCATATGATTTTTTATAAACAATTTCGAAAATGTAACTTAGAAAGACAGAACAATAACTACTTTGAAAAATCTATCCTTGAATTAGTAGATTCACGTGTAGACATTTATAGATAAGTGCTCAAATGATAACTTATATTATAATGAGAAATGAGAAATAATCTCATACTCAAATGTATCGTGTGTGCTTATGTACAACAACCTCACTCAATCATTCGTTCATGTCACCAAATCGATCATCACTCTAGCAATAATTTACGAACATTTTTGTTACCGAGTTTCAACCACATTCCCGACAACACTATTCGATAGCTTATTCATCCCATTTTCATCCTTTCACAATATAAATGAGTTTATAAATGCCCACTGGTGTCGTTTTCACCCACTATACCACCATTAATGCCATCGCCAACACCTTCAAATTCTATCAAAATTTCATATATTAAATTTTTTGGTAATTTGTTCAAAACTTTTATAATAATCTGCGTTCAATGCTTTGATTTTGGTGGTGTAAATGGTGGTGCACATTCAAATATAATCTACATTTCCAACTTTACCCTTCTTCCTCTGCAATTTTCGACAATTTTTTTACACCATCTTCGACCATACACTAACGTTATCACCACCTCTTCCCCACTTGTACATTGTGTGTATACATCTATAAACCAATGTCACTCAACAATTCTTTCGTGTCACTAAATCGACCAACACTCTAGAAATAACTTGCAAACATGTTTGTCACGAATTTCAACCACCCTACACCTCCGCTCGCTCATTCATCTCACTTTTCGTCCTCTCACATAAGATCCGAGTTATGCCCATTAATGTCGTTTTCACCCACTCTACTACCGTCAGCACTAAAACCTTCGAACACTATCAAATTTTCAGATTTTTGAAATTTTGGTAATTTGCGTTCAAAATTTTAGTGATTTAGGTTCAAATTTTAGTGATTTAAGTTGAATGTTCGATCATTCTACTATCATTTTGGTTTTTAGTGGTTTCACTCGTGATTTTAGCGATTGTGTGTGGTGGTGGTATGGCCGTGATGGTGATAGTGGTGTTAACGATGTGTTGCTAGTGTTGATATTGATAATGATGTATTCATAGAAATACATGGCTTATATATATATATATAATAGCTTATAACCCGTGCAATGCACGGGTTTCTTATATTATATTATAAATTTTATTTAATATTATAATTATGTTTTTATATAATCGTTATTTTAAAAAAAATTAATTTAATATAATTTAACATACTCATGTTCATAAATTATACTAATGTTTCCTTATTATAAACAACGTATACGATTTTTAATATATTTTATGTTATTATGTTATAAATTTTAATATATTATTTTTAATATATTATGTTTTTATTTTATGTTATAAATTTTATTTATTATGTTATTATTTTTAATATATTTTATGTTATTATGTTATATTTTAATATTATATGCCATTAAATATATTATGTTATTATTTATTTTAGGTGTTATATTTTTCTTGAAAATTATGGTTTGATATTTTCGGGTATATATTAATGATTGTAAGATTTGTTTTAAATTAAAAAGGTAATGTGTTTTAATTAGAAAGAAAAATATTAATGATCGAAAGATATGATACGATTGATGTTTTTAGTTGTTTATAAAAGGTAATATGTTTAACTAAAAGTAAATGTCAAAAAGGCAATCGATTAATTACAATTAATTTTATTATACTAATGTGAAAAAGGCAATCGACTAATTACCATTAATTTTATTATGTTAATCGACTAATTACCATTAATTATAACGTGTTTTAATTCGAAAGGAAATACTAATGATGGAAATATATGATACGGTTGATGATTTTAGGTGTTTATAAAAGCTAATATCTCGACTAATTACCATTAATTATATTATGTTATTATTTATTTTAGGTGTATTTATTTTTCTTTATAATGAAGGGTAAATAAGTAAATTCACTCAGTACCAAAAAACAGGTACCAAAACTTTTTTCTTTATAATGAAGGGTAAATAATAAGTAAATTCACTCAGTACCAAAAAACAGGTACCAAAACTTTCAATATTTCGGCTTTTATATAATAGTATAGATATATATATTCTTGAAAATTGAACGATAATATGAAATATATGATCTATGATTTTAGCTACGTATTATTTATAATTTTATAGTTAATTCTTCCTTGAAACTCCATAAGTAACCAATAATAATTATATAAATGTGTATACGTGTAGACTTATTTTGTCCTGTTAGTGTTGATATTGATAATGATGTAGTCGTAGAAAACACATGACTTATATATATTTTTTCTAACAAATTGAACGATAATATGAAATATACGTTCTATGATTTTAGTTACGTATTATTTAAAATTTTATAGTTAATTGTTCCTTCAAACTCCATAAGTAACCAATAATAATTATATAAATGTGTATACTTGTAGCCTTATTTTAGAATTCACATTTTTAGCCTAAAATTTTAAATTTCTTTTAAATACTATGTAATTGGTTATTTTATGAATTTAATTTTTAAATTCAACTAATCGGTTATTATAGTTTATGTATTATATATACAATTTAGTATTTTTTTTAAATATCTATCTTTTATTAACATAACTATACATCTTAATCTCATAATTAATTGTATTGTATCTATAATCTAATTTATAATATCGTGTCCAAACCCAAGTCCAACTACGCTTTTTTTTATTTAATTAAAAATCAATACAATATTTGTATCTCATAAGTACACAAAATCATGTTTTAAATTAGTATAACAGATATATTACATTTTTATAACACGTTAAAAATCATTTTGACCTATACTAAACATAATACATAAACAACATAATACATTTGATGCTTATACTAAACATAATAGATAGATAATATAATTCATTTGATTAAATTTTTTAATTCTCAACAAGGTAGTAATATTAAATAAAATAGAACATGTGAGTTATTTGTGAATGTAGTAAATGGTTTCTAAAAGGTTAACATAAATTCTTCTTCGGTGTAGTGGTTGGAGATGAAAAAACTAACTCAAAGAACATGGGTTCAATCCTTGTTGCTAAGATTTTTTTAATATATTAAAATTGTCGAGGGATAAATATGTAATTTACTAAAAGGCCTTGAAAGACCTTGTTGACATATAATATATATATATATATATATATATATATATATATATATATATATATATATATATATATATATATAATAGCTTATAACTCCTGCAATGCTCGGGTTTCTTATATTATATTATAAATTTTATTTAATATTATAATTATGTTTAATGTGTTTTAATTAGAAAGAAAAATATTAATGATCGAAAGATATGATACGATTGATGTTTTTAGTTGTTTATAAAAGGTAATATATTTAACTAAAAGTAAATGTCAAAAAGGCAATCGATTAATTACCATTAATTTTATTATACTAATGTGAAAAAGGCAATCGACTAATTACCATTAATTTTATTATGTTAATCGACTAATTACCATTAATTATAACGTGTTTTAATTCGAAAGGAAATACTAATGATGGAAAGATATGATATGATTGATGTTCTTAGGTGTTTATAAAAGCTAATATCTCGACTAATTACCATTAATTATATTATGTTATTATTTATTTTAGGTGTATTTATTTTTCTTTATAATGAAGGGTAAATAAGTAAATTCACTCAGTACCAAAAAATAGGTACCAAAACTTTTTTCTTTATAATGAAGGGTAAATAAGTAAATTCTTTCAGTACCAAAACTTTCAATGTTTTAGCTTTTATATAATAGTATAGATATATATATTTTTGAAAATTGAACGATAATATGAAATATATGATCTATGATTTTAGCTATGTATTATTTATAATTTTATAGTTAATTCTTCCTTGAAACTCCATAAGTAACCAATAATAATTATATAAATGTGTATACATGTAGTCTTATTTTGTCCTGTTAGTGTTGATATTGATAATGATGTATTCGTAGAAAACACAAGACTTATATATATTTTTTTCTAACAAATTGAACGATAATATGAAATATACGTTCTATGATTTTAGTTACGTATTATTTATAATTTTATAGTTAATTCTTCCTTCAAACTCCATAAGTAACCAATAATAATTATATAAATGTGTATACTTATAGTCTTATTTTAGAATTCACCTTTTTAGCATAAAATTTTAAATTTCTTTTAAATACTATGTAATTGGTTATTTTATGAATTTAATTTTTAAATTCAACTAATCGGTTATTATAGTTTATGTATTATATATACATATAGTATTTTCTTTAAATATCTATCTTTTATTAACATAACTATACATCTTAATCTCATAATTAATTGTATTGCATCTATAATCTAATTTATAATATCGTGTCCTAACCCAAGTCCAACTACGTTTTTTTTATTTAATTAAAAATCAATACAATATTTGTATCTCATAAGTATACAAAATCATGTTTTAAATTAGTATAACAGATATATTAAATTTTTATAACACGTTAAAAATCATTTTGACCTATACTAAACATAATACATAAACAACATAATACATTTGATGCTTATACTAAACATAATAAATAGATAATATAATTCATTTGATTAAATTTTTTAATTCTCAACAGGTAGTAATATTAAATAAAATAGAACATGTGAGTTATTTGTGAATGTAGTAAATGGTTTCTAAAAGGTTAACATAAATTCTTCTTCGGTGTAGTGGTTGGAGATGAGAACACTAACTCAAAGAACATGGGTTCAATCCTTGTTGCCAACATTTTTTTAATATATTAAAATTGTCGAGGGATAAATATGTAATTTACTAAAAGGCCTTGAAAGACCTTGATGACATATAATATATATAAAGGATTTTATTAACTTGCCTCAACCGACAAAACATACATAACCTCAACAGGAATAGAACTCCTATCGAAAACCCGATCTGGAAATGAATATGACACTCTAGCTAATTCATGAGCCGCCATATTAGCAGATCTATTAATAAATAACAAAGATACTTTGTTTAACTCATTCATCATTCGCCTGCAATCCTCAATGATGTAGCCAAACGGAGAAACCAAAGGAACTTTACTTCTAATAGCCTGCACTACAATCAGACTATCCAATTCTATCACCACATGCTGCTCCCGTTGTTGCTGCTTAACCCAACTTAAAGCCTCCTTTATTGCTATCGCTTCCACCATCTCAGCAGTAAGAAGACTAGTTAAACCAACTGTACGAGTTAAAATCAGGTCACCTGTATGATCTCTGGCTACCATACCCACACCAGAAGCTTGAAACTCTTCAAACGTAGCTCCATCAACTGATATCTTGATTGTTTCTATCTGTGGCTTGGTCTAAACAACAGCTCCATCTCCCTCCCATACGTTAGGATTTAAAGAGCCAGTTTTACTCTTCCGGGCTATCCTCCATTGCACAAGATATTGCTTAGCCAATGCTATTACCACATTTGTACGAGTATACCTGTTATTCCACACCAAATCGTTCCTAGATTTCCATAAAGCCCAACAAATGGTTACAATTTCCGCACATCTGTCATTATTGCAAACCTTAAATATCTTTTCCCACCACTGATATAGCTCCTCATTCTCAGAACAAACCACCTCCGGAAGAACTAATTGCCAGCAAAACTTTACCACTGGACAGTGCACTAGGGCATGAACAATTGTTTCATCTGCGATCTTGTATCCTGGACATAAGCAGTTAATTGGAACCCTTTTCTGAGCAAGCATTACCTTCGTTGGAAGACAATTCAATAGAGATATCCACACAAAATTTAACACTTTGGGAGGAGCTCTAATCTTCCAAATTTTCCTCCAAAAACTAGCATTGTCCTGTTGCCTCCATAGACTTTTCTGCGATTGTAACAATCTATACGCACTTCTTACCGTATAAAAACCTGAAGCTTCTTTATGCCAGTAAGGTCTGTCTTAGTCCACCACTTCACTCAGATGAATGCTACGAATACAGTTTTGATCTCGTTCATTGAATAAATCCACTAAAATCTATTCATCCCATCCTCTGTGATCTATTGCCATAAGTGCTGAAACCTTCTCGTTAACTATACTAAAAGAATCTGATGTAATGAATGGATTCTGATTATCCGGTAACTAAGGTTGTCCTACAATACTGATAGAGTTCCCAGACCCCACCTTCCATCTCATTCCTGATCAAATCAACTCTTTAGCCTCTAGAATACTCCTCCATATGAAACTCGGATTGTTGCCTATCTCAGCATCCAAAAACGAACTATGAGGAAAATATCTAGCTTTGTAGAGTCTACTAACCAAGCTGTTAGGATTAGTGATAAACCTCCACCCTTGCTTACCTAACATTGCCACATTAAAGTCCCTAAAATCTCGAAAACCCATGCCTCCTGTTGATTTGTGGCGACTTAGCCGTTCCCAGTTCATCCATATAATTCCTTTTTTCTTCTTTGAGTTAGATTGCCACAAATATTTTGTGATCAGTATTTCTAAATCTTTAGTAATTTCGATCGGCAGCATAAAAACACTCATGGCATATGTAGGCAGAGACTGAATAACTGACTTCACCAGAATCTCTCTTCCCCCTTGCGAAATTAATCTCCCATCCCAACTTTAGATACATTTCTTTACCTTCCCTTTCAAAAAACCCAAAGTAGCTGCTTTACTCTTCCCATCAGTATAATCACCTCCAGCTTCTGACATTTGAAGAACTTGACTGAGTTGTTGTCTTCTTTCCTCCCCAATATTCGAACTGAAAAAGATCGAAGATTTCGATCTATTTACCTTCTGTCCTGAGGCCCTTTCATATTTATTTAACATACTCAAAATGCCCCTAGCTTCTGCTTCATTAGCTCTGCAATAAAGGTAGGAGTCATCAGCAGAAAACATGTGAGTAATGTTTGGAGCTTGCCTACACACCTTAACCCCCTGAATAATCTTCTGACTCTCATTTTTCCGAATCAACGTTGAGAGACCTTCAGCACAAAGAATGAACAAGTATGGAGATAAAGGATCTCCTTGACGGAGACCTCGAGTTTAACTGTTTAAGTTGATAGTAAGTTAACAAAATCTCAAATTTACCACCTAAATTCAACAATTTTGTTTGAAAAGTAGTCAATTTGAGATCCCAAATTAGTCGGTAATAAATTTTATTTTGCTAATTATATAGTGATCAATTTGATACTTAACCCATTGTGTATATCAAGTTTTTGCATTAATGCTGACGTTTTTTTTATATATATATATATAGAATTTCAATTGATAACTTAGTTTTCTTTAAGTCTTAACTTAGTGATAAATTGCAGTTACATACTCCTTTATTTCGGAATAATTGTCCTTTTAAGAAATAATTGTCCTTTTGAGATTGATACGCGTTTTTAAGAGCTAGTATAAATAGTTATTCTTAAATTTCTTTTAATAAAATTAAGTAATAACTAATTTTTTATTTAAAAGAAATTAAAACAAATATTCTGTTCATATAGTCAAATCTTGTGTGTCAAAAAATCATACCTCAATTATTTCGAAATAACGGAAGTTATTAAAATGATAATTTTTCATTGCCTTAATTCTACGAGGTGTGAGTTTCACCATCTTAATCTTCTATACGTGCACAAATTGCTTGAACTCATCCAGCATTTCCAACTTGGTATGTCAATCATGAACGTTATGGGACTAGTATGATGAGAAACTTATATACTTAAAGATACCAGTGAAAAGGAAAAGGAAAATTTACATTTCTCCTTCCAAAATATTGAGTAATCTGCTTCTTCCCGAAAAGGATACAGCACAGTTTCGTTTTTCGTTTTACATATAATTGACAAAATGCATGCCTAAAAACAGGATTCATGGACTGCTACTCCAAAACAGATCAAATGGCAAAGGACTGGATTATCGAAAACAAAAACTTCTCTCTAACGTTCTGCTTTCACAATTTCTTTTTCGTTTCTGGCGACGAATTTGAAATTCCTCTTCTGCAAAATTAGCTGTTTCTTGCTGTGGCAATGCATAGAGAACAAAAGACATCTTGCTTGTGCACCGGGATGATATCCTGAGGCTTATTTACAAGAGAATGAAGCTCATGTAATTAAACTAAACCAGTCACCATTAGCAAAAACAAAACAAAACTAAACCAGTCATATAATTATGATTGGATTATTTTGGTCCCTAGCTATGGTGGCTGACTTTTCTGCGACCAAGCCAAATAATAATATAGGCTTAATGACCTTTTGGCCCTTCAAGTTTGGATCGTTGTACCCATAAACCCTTAAAGTTTAAAAGTGTTTCTTTTCGGTCCTCGGGTATCAGAAATGTTCCTTTTTGACACAATACCGTCGCCTTTTTGATATAAAACCGTCGCCTTTTAAATCCAAAGACGACAGTTTGTGTCAAAAAGGAACATTTCTGATACCCGAGGGGCGAAAGGGAACACTTTTAAACTTTAAGGGTTTATGGGTATAACGGTCCAAACTTGAAGGGCCAAAAGGTCATTAAGCCAATAATATATCTTGCATTCTTTTTGGCGGCATGGCGGTTGACTGTTGTTCAGCCATAACCCGGTCCTTCCAGTGACACTAAAATACCCAACAAAGTCAACAACTATGTCACACCAGCAATGATGCATCAGGAATGGTCATAATCAATTGTATCTTGGATCATTCCATACTTGAAGTATCATAGACATCCATTGTATATCTTGAGGTAATATAATCAGTATTAATATGTTAAACAACAGAACTTATGTAGCCAAGAATTATCTGGTAAAGCCTGATGGAACTCTTACATCTTAATCAGTTAGGACAAGGGAGAGACATGATACACCAAAGTAACATATGAACTACGTTGGAGTTAAAAAATGTCAAGTACCTTGTAGTCTTTTTGTACAAAGAATATCTAGTATTTTCGGCTGGATCAATCTCGTGTAGTTACTGAGGATGTTGAGTCACCAGTCATCTGTTTCAGAAGGCTTCTCTGGGATACGGAATCAATGGGGCTAAAATTTCTTCGAGTATTTGAATTTGTCGAAAAGAGAATATCTCAAATTTTCGGAACTCCTTTAGAAGCCTTCGCCAACCTGTAAAATAGTACAAATTGGATGTATTGGTCATTAATTCAAGGAAGATGATGAAGTAGAAGGCAGAAAACTATGCTCAGGTGAAAGTTGGAAAGATGCCGATAATTTATGGGCAAAAGTGGTTGATTTCAGACCAGAGTTCTTTAGGCTTCCAGTTTAGACCACAGCCTAAAAGTAATAGTGCACCCCAGCCTGAAGCTGATGTTTAAGTATGAAACAGAACCTTAACTGTTTCCAACTCTTAAATGTCAAGTTCAGCATTCAAATAGAAAGCATCAATCCTGACTATTTCCCACTTTGTGTAACGATCATTCATCTGTGCTGCATAATCCATTAACTCATAAATGGAGTTCTGTCATGTTTGATGGGTAGAGTCTCACAAATATTACTATTGAAAAGGAACAAAAATAATGTTTTAAGTTGATCATATTCTATATTTAGTAAACCAAACAAGAAACCACATAATCTGGATTAGCACATTCAGTGGACTTCTCAGAAAAGCACGGGCGGGAAATATTTGGCACTAGACTATTTATATTAATTTTATATCATATTCATATATTATTTGCAGGTCTTTAATAGGCAAATGAACAGAATTTAGTGTGACATACTCCTGCACAAATTTAGAAAAACTACATTAATCAGTTGGAGAAGACATATCTTTATACCTGAATCTAACCAGCTTCCGAATGGTACCAAGCCACTTCCCCTTGCTATTACGATATCCAGAATCATTCGGAAATAATATAATGGGCACAATCTGCTCACCTTGATTGGTTGACAAAACAGTGAATTGACAACGCCTCGGCATTTTATTTATAGGTAAGCCAAGCCTCATCTTATTCAAACAAATCCAAGAGTCAAACAGAGGCACAATGATTCATCGATAGCTAACCGTGTAATCAATGTAAGGAAACCTAACCTTATGTAATATAGCTCAACATCAATCGTGTATAAAAGCACTTGTATCACCGTTCCTCATAGAAAAATTTATGGAAGCCAGATAACTAGAGGCCTAATGAATACCGATGTGGCAATAACAAAAGTTGCATTACTTGACAAATGAAGAAATCAATATAATGTATCATCATTCAGATTACTAAAGCTATCACCCCGACGTGCATCAAGACATTTATCTACTCTCGCTAACTTTTTTGCCAATATATCATATGACTGGGAACTAGGAGCCAAACCCTCGCTCTCCATTTTACGAAGAAGCTTCATGCATACATCAGCATCACCCTGCTGCAGCAACCCATCAATTAAGACTGTCCAAGCAACCTCATCAGAGTTCCATGGTGTCTTTAACATGTTGTCAAACACATTTAGGGCTTCAGCAACCAAATTTGCTTTGCATAGAGCACAAATAAGTGCTTTAAAATTTGATAAATGAGGCGTAAAGCCTTTATTTACCATTACGTTATAAATTTCTTTAGCAGTGTCCACTCTCATATTTCGGCAATAAGCATCTAAGAGAGAGCAGTAGATTTCCTTGTTAGGACACAAGCCTCTCTCTAACATACTATTAGCCAACATACCTGCCTCATGAACTTTTCCTTCTCTACACAGACTGATTACTAGAGTGCAATAGGTGTCAACGGTGGGTTCACAATCATTCTCTGTCATTCTTACTAAAAGATTGTTTATAACTTCAAAACCAACATCCTTGTTAAGTGAACCAGAAGCGTAATCTGATTCATGCCGTGAAACATTTTTTTCCACATTAGACAGGTATTCTTTTTGCAACCCTTTCAGCAAGACACCATAAGTTCGATAATTAGGCTTGCAGCCCATGTCAACCATTTTCCGAAGAACAACAAACGCGTGATCTAACTTGTCCAACATCACAAAGCCATCAATTAAAGAGGTATAAGACACAGTATCAGGAGACAATCCTTTTCTCTGCATGTCCTCTATTAACACCTCTGCATCATCAGCCAGGCCTTCTAGACATAACCCATAGATGAGACAATTATAAGTGTTCACATTGGGCAAACAGTTTGTTTTTGTCATATAGTGCAAAACCTTGAAAGCAAGACTTGTCCTGCCATTCCGACAAAGCCCATAAATCAAAGTTGTGTACGTAATGACATTTGGCAGAAACCCTCTTTCTGATATTGTATCAAACAGTTTTTCTGCTTCATCAAATGTACCCTCTCTGGCAAAAGCATTTAAAACAGTATTGTAAGTTTCAGTACTTGGCATGCAACGATTTGCTTCCATCTTTTGAAGTAATAACACTGCAGCATCACATTTCCCTTCCTTACAAAGACCATCAATCAAAGCAGTATAATTGACCTGATTTGGGCTTAAATTCCGATCAATCATTTCCTGAAAAAGAGTGATAGCTGAATCAAGTTTGCCTGCCTTGCAAAACCCTGAAACAAGTTCTGAATAAGTCCATTCATCTGGTTTCCATTCATTCTCCTTCATCAAATGCAGTAATCTCATAGCATTGTTCAGCTTACCCATTTTCAGGTATCCACCAATGAGTGTATTATATGTAACATCTGTTGGTAGAGATCCCACACTCGGCATTTTGTTAAAAAGTACCATTGCCTTCTCTAATTGCCCAGTTAAGCACATGACCTTTATAATTTCATTATAAGTTCCAGTATTGCACAAGGTACCATGTTTCTCCATCCAATCAAATATTCTTAAAGCATCACTAAATCTGCCTGCTGCCGCACACAGGTCATTTATCAAGACATTATATGTGATACTATTTGGAACCAAACCATTCATCAACATCTTGTGGTAAAATCCAGCTGCCATCTCAAAATTCCCGGATCGAGACAACCCACTAATAATAGCAGTGTAAGTCTGCACATTTGGTAAACAACCCCTTCTTCTCATACGGGACACAAGATCAATAGCCTCCTTCACACGCCCAACCACACATAATGAATAAATCGGGACAGTATATGTAAACACCGTAGGTTCAACGTGCTTCTCAATCATCACGTTAAGCAATTCCAATGCCTCATTTACCCTTGACTCATTGCAAAGTCCATTTATAAGAGTGGAATAGGTCACCGAGTTAGGAAGACAGCCTTCCTTCTGCATCATTTTAAAAACTCGAAATGCTGCAACCAAATTCCTATTCCTACAGTAACCAAGAATCAACGAAGTATACGTAAACACATCCGGGACCCAATCACATTGATAAACCTTACATAAAATCATCTCAGCCTCTCGAACCCTTCCCCTCTTACACAACATATTAATCATCGTGTTCAACGTCAATAAACTCGGTTGAATCCCATTACTCAACATTTCAAGATAAAAATCCTTAGCAGCATCAACCATATCAAATTTACCAAATTGAATCAACAAAGCATTACAACTATATAAACTAAAGTCAAGACCTTTCTTCCTAAGCCCATTCAAATAATCGAAAACCCATCTCACATCTTCCTTATTTCGACAACTTTTAATCAACAAAATCCTAACATGATCTGCATTCACAAACTGCTCATCTCTAACAAGCCTATCCAACATAGCTACAAAAACACCCCTATCATGTTTGTAAAAATGCCTCTTAGAAACCCAATAAAAAAATTGCAAAACACAATCACCATTACAATGGGCTTCAATAATCTTGGCAACCAAATGGGTATCAAGATTTGGGCTCAAACTTTTAAGTTCTGGATTAGATTGCCAATGGGGTTGGCTTAAAATATCACAAAACTTACATACTAAAATCTTGAAACTTTCTTGATTTTCATTGGATAAAATCATGGGCTGGGATGAAAATCTGAGTAAAGATTGAAACTTTATGAATGGACAATGATTCTTGGAGAGAAAGTGAAGAGAAAGATGTGAAAGGGGTTTGTAATGTTTTAACATTTGAATTTGAATAAAGGTGAGAGTTCATGAATTTTTGCAGTGAGGAGATGAAGGGTACATTATATTGTTGAGCTTCTTGTGTGTATATATGTGTGTATATGTCAGCGATTTGTAGAGGGTGAACGTGTTCACTTTAGCTGCCGCGAGAGAGAGAAGAGAGATGAACGCTAAAAATTTTGTTTTTTAACAAGAAAATATAAAGTGTGTGATTTAGGATTTAGAAAAAGTAAAAAAATAGAAATTACTGATGTTAGGTAAAATTTGCTGAAAGTTTGGAAAATGAAAATAGAGTTTCTCAATTTTGTTCACTTTTCTTCTTTGTTGGAGTACCTATTTTCTTTCTCCTTCAAATTTGTTCACAAATTTTTAATAATTTTTAATTATATTAATCACACAAAATAAACTTGAAATTGCTATAAAAAAATTCCACTTAGCAACTAAATTACAAAATTTAACATTTAAACTTGATATATTAACCAAATATAAACAATTATTTTCATCATGTTATAAACTAAAGATAATAATAATATTGAAAGATAGCAAAATGAATCCAACTAAACCGTATGGTTAGAAAGAGAGAAAGTAAATCTATTACTTGTTGTTGGTGTATTTTGAAATGAAATACAACAGGCCTATTTATAGATTTTAGAAAGTTACTATGTTGTACTATTCCAACAATTCCCGTGGATCCCACCAACCAATATTTGAATAGTAACCGCCATTTGCACAGTAACCGCCATTTGCACAGTACATATTTAACAATCACCTATCTAGAAGATATATTATAACACTCCTCCTTGATTGTTAAATGTGAGTTATACAAAGATTGATTGCCTCGTTAAAACCTTGCAAGGAAAAACCCATTGGGATAAAAACCTTACGAAGAAAAAAAGTACAATCTCCCCCTGAATAAAACGTCTCACAATTTGACATCATGATGTAGCAAGTTCCTCAATCTTCGCATACCAATATTGTTTCGCAGCTTTTCAAATGTTGATGTGGGTAGTGACTTTGTAAGTAAATCTGCCAGATTATCACATGAGCGAACTTGTTGTACATCAATGTCACCATTCTCTTGAAGTTCATGAGTGTAGAAGAATTTTGGTAAGATGTGCTTCGTTCGATCTCCTTTGATATAGCCTTCCATTAGTTGCTTGATGCAAGCTGAATTGTCTTTGAACATAACTGTTGGATTGTCTGAAATACTTGATAAGCCACATGATTCTCGGATATGTTGAATGATAGACCGTAACCATACATTCTCTGCTTGCTTCATGGATTGCAAGTAACTCTACATGGTTAGATGAAGTTGCCGCCATAGTCTGTTTTGTAGACTTCCAAGAAATAGTAGTGCCACAATATGTAAATAGATAACCTGTTTGAGATCGTCCAAAATGAGGGTCCGACTTGTACCCCGCATCCGCATATCCAATCAGTTGCGATTTTGAACTGTTTGGGAAGAATAGCCCAAGATCAATTGTTCCTCGAAGATATCTGAATATATGTTTGATCCCATCCCAATGCCTTTTAGTTGGATCAGAACTGAATCTCGCTAACAGGTTCACAGCAAATGCAATATCAGGCCGTGTGTTCTTTGCAAGATACATAAGAGCTCCAATTGCACTAAGATATGGAACTTCAGGCCCAAGTGCATCATCTTCTTCTTTTCTAGGACGGAATGGATCTTTCTCAACTTCTAACGATCGAACAATCATCGGTGTAGTTAGTGGATGAGCTTTGTCCATGTAGAATCGATCAAGAACCTTTTCTGTGTAGGTTGACTGATGAATAAATATGCCTGAAGATACGTGCTCCACCTGTATACCTAAACAAAATCTTGTCTTTCCAAGATCTTTCATTTCAAACTCATTTTTCAAATAGTTAGCAGCATTACTAATATTTTCAGAAGTACATACAATATTCAAATCATCGACATAGACAACAATAATAACAAAACCGGTTTGTGACCTTTTAATAAACACACATGGACACACTTGATTATTTATATACCCATCATTCAATAAATATTCACTAAGCCTGTTGTACCACATATGACCAGATTGTTTTAAACCATATAATGATCGTTGTAGTTTAACTGAGTATAAATGTCGATGCTTAGTTTCCTCTAACTTTAATCCTTCAGGGATTTTCATATAAATATCACTATCAAGTGATCCATAAAGGTAGGCTGTCACAACGTCCATAAGACGTGTTTCCAATCTTTCCATACAAGCCATACCCATTAGAAAACGAAAAGTGACTCCATTCATTACATGAGAGTAAGTTTCCTGGTAATCAAAACCAGGCATTTGAGAGAATCCCTGGGCTACCAGCCGGGCCTTATATCTTAAAATTTCATTTCTCTCATTTCGTTTTCGTACAAATACCCATCTATTTCAAATGGGAACCACACCAGCTGGTGCTCAGACTGCAGGTCCAAATACATTTCTCTTGCGCAAGGATTGCAATTCTTCCTGAATTGCAATTTTCCATTTTGGCCAATAATCTCTTTATCGACATTCTCCCACACTTTATGGTTCAGGATCGGAGTTCATAATAATATCACATGCCACAGAAAAAGCCTACACACCATCAACCTCACTACTCCCACGACCCAATAATTTCCCGTTATGTACATAACTCATTGAGATCTCATAATTTTCAGGTACCTTTGCTTCTATATAAGCATGTGCCACTTCAGGGGCAATATCCTCTTCTAGGGGTAATACCACTTCGGGTGGTTTTGTCACAGCCACTTCAGGGGCTTGAACCTCTTCAGGAGGGGATACCACTTCTGGGGTAGATGTAGTTACTTCAGGAACATTTGCCACTTCAGGGGCAGGATCATTCAATTTCCGTTTTCGTGATACAATATCTTCCGCACCAATAGGTCTACCACGCTTCTTGCGTGGTTTTGAATCACCAATCAATTTTTGAGGAATTGATTTATGAACAGGGATTTCAACCCTGGCCGGAGCATTAACAGCGGGTATATACAATTTTATAATAAGTCTAGAATCATTAAAAACATCCGGCAGTTGATTAGCAATATTTTGCGTATGATTAAAACCTCAGATTCACATTATTTAGTTCGTGGATCAATAGCATTTAATCCTGATGCATTCCGTGATAGTTCATAATTTAATTTATGCAAAACATTATCTCCCCCCTAATGGAGGGAACACATATTCCTCAAAATGACAATCAACAAAATGAGCAGTAAACACATCACCAGTTAATGGTTCAAGAATAGGACCACAAATGTCACTTTGAATTCTTTCTAAGAAACGTGGAGACTTGGTTTGAAGTTTAACTGGAGATGGTCGAACAATTTAGTTTTCCTAATGAACATGCTGAGCAGAGAAGTTCATTTTTTGAGGTATGATCTTTTGATTCTTAAAAGGATATCCTATAGAATTTTCTATTATACGAACTAATAGAAAATTAACGTTGAAGTGATAAGGAGACATTCTTTTTCATTCTCACTAGTAGTTTCTACGTGAAAACCATTAAGACGGATGTTTTTTAAAACTCAAAAGATTTCTAGTGGATTTACTAGAATATAAAGCATTATGCACGTGAATTTGTGTCTCGTTTGGTAGGATAAAACTGGATTTCCCAAAACCTTCTATTATATTTGATGTGCCCGAAATGGTCCAGACATGTGAGTTGGTTTTAGTCAACTGTGAAAAATATTTATGATTTTGTAGAATTGTGTGAGTGGTGACGCAATCAGCAACGCATATATCTCCCATATTTTATATTGTGCACATATATAAGTAAACAACAATTTTATTAAAGCAAACCTAAGTACATAAAGCAAGAACATAAAACAAGTACATTAAAACAGGAAATCTAAGTAAGAACTAGTAAGGACCAGGCATTTAAAGCGATACATATGAGAACTAGTTATCTAAGTAAGAACTAGTCATCTAAGCCGTAGTAAAGATTAGCACTATTATTAAGTTCAGTTGGAGTCTTGTTGATTGGTTCATCGTTAAAACTAGCCAGATTTGTTTCAACCCTTTGTCCATTCTGTTTCTTAGATGACTCGTAAAGATCTACAAGGTGTCTAGGTGTGTGACAAGTACGAGTCCAATGTCCATGAGCCCCACATCTAAAGCATATATCTCAAGTGTCTCCTTCCTGTGGTGCCTTCCTTTTATTTGACACCTCATTTTGCCACTTCTGGTGGTTGGAGTTGTTGTTGCCATCACGCTGCCACTTCAGGTGACCAGAGTTATACTGATTTCGAAATCGATCGCGAAAATTTCCGCGTCCACGATTTCGTCCATAACCTCGTCCTCCTCTATGCCCTTTCCCACGCTCATTCTTCCGGAATGACGTGTTATGTACTTCAGGTAACTGGGCAGAGCATGTGGGATGATTTTTCAGGAACAACTCATTATTTTTCTCAGCTACAAGAAGGAGAGATATCAGCTCACTATATTTCTGGAAATTGCGTTCCCTGAATTGTTGTGCCAAGATCATAGTGTTGGGGTGAAAGGTTTAAAGGGTCTTTTCAATTATCTCAGCATCAGTAACTTTCTCACCACATAGGATTAGCTTTGAGCTTATTTTGAACAAGGCAAAATTATATTCAGCAACCGATTTAAAATCTTGTAACCTTAAATTGATCCAGTCATAACGAGCATGTGGCAGATGGAAAAATTTTTGGTGGTCAAATCTATCTTTTAGATTGGTCCAAAGAGTGAGTGGATTTTTGATATTCAGATTTTAAGTTTTCATGAATGTGGTGCCTAAGGAAAATAATTGCTTTGGCATTTTGTTCAACAGTTGGGGTTTTTCCTGTTTCTATGGTATCTTTTAACCCGTTAGCACTAAGATGTAATTCCGCATCGAGTACCCAAGATAGATAATTATCCCCAGACACATCCAAAGCAACAAAACCTAATTTTGCAAGATTCGCCTTTCTGAACGCAAAATAAATATTTAAAACATACATACAATTATAATTATAACATATAATGACATAATTTATTTAAAAGTTACGACGGCATAGCCAGCCAGTTTATTTAAAAGTTACGACGGCATAGCCAGCCATAAACTTTATAATAATATTTGTAGTGCAACAATTTTAATATATTGAAGAGTAATATAAACAAGAAATTATAACAATATTTATAAGTAAAAATAGAACGTACCTCCTTCGTTAATAAAACTTATTTGGGCAGTACCTTATTCCTTAATAAACTTTACTCGGACAGTACCTCCTTACTTCAACAAAACTTACTCGGGTAGAGACTCGTGCTGATAACGTGTTATAAATTAAAGATAATAATAATATTGAAAGATAGCAAAATGAATCAAACTAAACCGTATGGCTAGAAAGAGAGAAAGTAAATCTATTACTTGTTATTAGTGTATTTTGAAATGAAATACAATAGGCCTATCTATAGATTTTAGAAAGTCACTATGCTGTACTATTCCAACAACCCCGTGGCCCCACCGATCATTATTTGAACAGTAACCGCCATTTGCACAATAATCGTCATTTGCACAGTACATATTTGACAAGCACCTATCTATAGAAGATATATTATAACACATTAATGTGATAGAGAGATTATATAACACATCAGAAAATAAAAATGAAGTAAATATTAATGTGATAGGGAGATTATTAAGTTATCAAATTCCGGGTGAGGATCCTCTGTCCCTATCTTCATGTCCCCTTCTGTGTTCCCTATACAAAATGGGTGCCCCTGGCGGGACCCATTGTAAGGAAAATGGTTTCCTTACAATGGGTCCCGCCAGGGGCATCCATTTTGTATAGGGGACACAGAAGGGGGCATGAAAAAGGGGACAGACGATCCGGGCTCTCAGATTCCATTTAGAAATCTGTATGTTTTACATTATTTTTTAAATTTGATAATCATATAAATCTTTCTTTTACCTTTTTTTTTTCAATTAAAACACCTAAACAACCAAAAACCGGAAGTTTCCAAAAAATCAAGAACAGGACAGAATAACTGATTTTTAAAAACACCTAAACAAACATTCCTCTGTTTTTCTATTACAGAACTGAAACAGAGCAAGTAACAACCTTAAACACACTCCCAAATGTTCCAACTTGTAGCTTCCAATCCTCTTCAACTCAACACCCCTCCTAACCTAGACTTGTATTTGTCCAAAATCTCTAAAACCCCACAAGAAGTCACACAGCTCCATGCATTATCAATCAAAACTGCAGCTTTAAACAACCCATTAGTCTCTTCAAAAATCTTGTCTTTTTATGCTGACATCAATAATCTTGATTATGCAAGATCAGTTTTTGATTATATAGAAGAACCCAATTTGTTTTCTTGGAACACAATTATTAAATGCTATGTCGAAAATCATCGTTCAGATGATGCACTCCACCTGTTTGATGAAATGCTTGCTGTGTCAGATTGTGTTCCGGATGATTTTACTTTGCCTATTGTGCTAAAGGGGTGTGGGAGATTGTGTGCATTTAAAGAAGGTGAGCAGATACATGCGTTGGTTTTGAAAATTGGGTTTGGGTTGGATATGTTTGTGCAGAGTAGTTTGGTTAGTTTGTATTCGAAATGTCGAGATATTGAGGCGGCGAGGAAGGTGTTTGATAAGATGGTTGAGAAGGATTTGGTTTCTTGGAATTCTTTGATGGATGGGTATGTGAAATGTGGAGATATTGAGCTTGCGGTTGAGTTGTTTAATCAGATTCCTGATAAGGATACTTTCTCGTGGACAATGTTGGTTGATGGTTTATCGAAATGTGGGAAAGTTAAGGATGCGAGGGAAGTATTTGATAGGATGCCTAGTAGGAACTTGGCTTCTTGGAATGCTATGATTAATGGGTATATGAAAACCGGGGATTTTAAGGCAGCGCGTCGTTTGTTTGCTGAAATGAAGGGAAGGGATATAATTACATGGAATTCAATGATAGGTGGGCTTGAATCGAATGGAAAATATAAGGAAGCTTTGGTTTTGTTCAAGAAAATGCTCAATGCATGTATTACACCTAATCAGGTTACCTTGGTCAGCATACTTTCTGCGATTTCAGGATTGGCTGCGCTTAGTAAGGGCAGGTGGGTTCATTCTTATTTGGCTAAGGCTGGATATAATATAGAAGGTGTGCTCGGTACGTCTTTGATAGAAATGTATTGCAAGTGTGGGAGTGTTGAGAGTGCATTGGCAGTGTTTCACTCGGTACAGAAAAAGAAATTGGGTCATTGGACTGCTTTAATTGTAGGACTAGGAACACATGGATTAACCAAAAATGTTTTTGAATTATTTCAGGAGATGCTCGCAAATGGAGTAAAGCCTAATGCCATTACCTTTATCGGGGTGTTGAATGCTTGTAATCATGCAGGCTTGGTCAGAAATGGGCGAAGGTATTTTAATATGATGTTAAAGGAATATGGAATAGAACCAACTGTTGAACACTATGGTTGCCTTGTGGACATCTTATGTCGAGCTGGTCATCTTGAAGAGGCAAAAGAAATGATAGAGAAGATGCCAATGACACCAAACAAGGTGATTTGGATGAGTTTACTGAGTGGTTCCAAAAATCACAAGAATGTAGAAATTGGTGAATATGCAGCTCAACGTGTGATTGAGGTAGCTCCAGAAACGATTGGATGTTATGTGCTTCTCTCAAATATATATGCTGCTGCTGGTCAGTGGGACAAAGTTTCTAAGGTTAGAGAAATGATGAGGAAGAGAGGAGTTAAAAAAGATCCAGGTTGCAGTGCAATAGAGCATAAAGGTGTGGTTCATGAGTTTGTTGTAGGGGATAAATCACATTATCAAAGTAATGATATATATTCCAAGTTAGATGAGATGAGAGGGAAACTGAAATGCAGTGGACATATACCTGATACAACCCAAGTATTGTTGTGTATAGAAGGACAGAAAGATAAGGAAGCTGAACTAGAAAGCCATAGTGAGAGGTTGGCTATAGCTTTTGGTCTCATCAATGTTGGATCAGGAAGTCCAATCCGCATTGTGAAGAACCTTCGTGTGTGTAACGATTGCCACTCAGTGACAAAGCTCCTCTCTAAAATCTATGATCGTGAAATCATTGTGAGAGACAATAGCCGGTTCCATCATTTCAAAAACGGGTTGTGTTCTTGCAAGGACTATTGGTAAATATTTGGTCCAATTACGTAGAGCAACAAAGGACTAAAGGAGTCGTTACAGTTCTTTTTTTAGAATTCAGATAAGCAGAAATCAATACACACAGAAACTTCAGCAACATCACTAATGCATAGTAGTCCATGAAATTTTTTTCTGGGGTGTGAAGATATTCTGTAGCACCACAAGAGGTGCAAGCCTACAAATGTAGGGTTGTCAAGATATTACGGGGCACTTTATGTGAAGATTGGTTTTCCGGCCTTAATACGAAGTGCTTCAGGCCTTTAATGTCATTTCCTGGGAGGCTTGAAATTACAAGTTTACGATAAAGAGTGGCCCGTGGTCCGTTCGGAGTGGAATCCTAATTGCACAATTAATTATAATGATTCTGAAAGCAATATAGACAAAAAGATTCGGAAAGAAATATAGAAAATCACAACTGTACAAAAAATAAAGAAAAAATGTCTGTACAAAGCTTGTTTGCCAGTTTAATTTAAGCAAATTAAATAACATGCCTTTACCAGTTTGAACTTTAAAGAAAGGGTTAATAAAGCATCATTTGCATAGTCCAATGAATGAAAATTATTGGGTTTGGAATTGGGGGGATGGGAATGTCAATAAATTAGTATAGAAAAATTATTATATTTATTTAACTGATGAATCTATGTTTTTTCCAGCCAAGCAGAGTTACAATCGTAATTTAGTTATACATAGTATTTTTAGTTAAAATTCGGACAAACATCCACAATACAGTTCAGCAGCAAAATAAGATGTAAAAATGAGGGCCTTGTACATCAAAGAATTATTACAAAAAATAGCATACTACATCAATAACTCAGAACGTGAAGAAAGAAGTATAAGATGTAATTAATGAGTGGATTATAGGGAAATGTTCATTTGAAAAGTCTTGTTCAAAAGGTACGAGTAATATTATATATCTTATGCTATCTTTAAAACTATTAATAACAATGTATACATATGCAACTTGCAAAGAGATTGAAAGAATAATATGTTTGTCTGTCTTTTTCTTATTTACAAAAGCTGTGTTACAATTTTAATTTATAGTTATATAATATCGCGTGTAAGATGCATCAATACGTGTGTTATGGTGTAAACAGTTACAACTAAGTCAAGCTTCAGTAAATACTCCTTGTATTGATACATGAGTCGTTCTAGTAATCTTGATAAACTTCTTTGACAATTACACACAACTCTTTTATAACACTCCCCTTTAATTGTCAAATGTGAATCATAACAAAGATTAACTGCCTCGTTAAAACCTTGCAAGGAAAAACCCAGTGGAATAAAAACCTTGATGAAGGAAAAATAGTACAGTCTCCCTCTGAATAAAACGTCTCACAATTTGACATCATGATGTAGCAAGTTCCTCAATCTTCACATACCAATATTGTTTCGCAGCTTTTCAAATGTTGATGTGGGTAGTGACTTTGTAAGTAAATCCGCCAGATTTTCACCTGAGCGAACTTGTTGTACATCAATGTCACCATTCTCTTGGAGTTCATGAGAGTAGAAGAATTTTGGTAAAATGTGTTTTGCTCGATTTCCTTTAATATAGCCTTCCTTTAGTTGCTTGATGCAAGTTGAGTTGTCTTCGAACATAACTATTGGATTGTCTGAAATACTTGATAAATTGCACGATTCTCGAATATGTTGTATGATAGACCGTAACTAAACACATTCTCTGCTTGCTTCATGAATTGCAAGTAACTCTACATGGTTAGATGAAGTTGCTGCCATAGTCTGTTTTGTAGACTTCCAAGATATAGCAGCGCCACAATATGTAAATAGATAACTTGTTTGAGATCTCCCAAAATGAGGGTCTGACATGTACCCCGCATAAGTGAACAACAATTTTATTAAAGCAAACCAAGCACATAAAGCAAGAACATAAAACAAGTACATGAAAACATGAAATCAAAGCAAATACATAAGGAACATGAATTCAAAAAGATACATATGAAAACTAGTCATCTAAGCCGTAGTAAATATTAGCACCATTATTTAGTTCATTTGGAGTCTTGTTGATTGGTTCATTATTAAAACTAGCCAAATTTCTTTCCACCCTTTTTCCATTCTGCTTTTTAGATGACTCGTAAAGTTCTACAAGATGTCTAGGTGTGTGAAAAGTACGAGTCCAATGCCCATGAGCCCCACATCTAAAGCATATATCTCTAATATCTCGTTCCTGTGGTGCCTTTTTTTTATTTGACACCTCATTTTTTCACTTCTGGTGGCTAGAGTTGTTTTAGCCATCATGATGCCACTTCAGGTGGCCAGAGTTATACTGATTTCGAAATCGACCATGAAAATTTTCACGTCCACGGTTTCGTCCAGAACCTCATCCTCCTCTATGCCCTTTTCCACACTCATTCTTCCGGAATGACGTGTTATGTACTTCGGGTAACTGGGCAGAGCCTGTGGGACGTATTTGATGATTTTTCAGCAACAACTCATTATTTTTCTCAACAAGAAGGAGAGATATCAGCTCACTATATTTTGGAAAATTGCGCTCTCTATATTATTGCGCCAGGATCATAGTGTTGGGGTGAAAGGTTGAGAGAGTCTTTTCAATCATATCAGCATCAGTAATATTCTCACCACAGAAGATTAATTTTGAGCTTATTTTGAATAAGGTAGAATTATATTTAACAACAGATTTAAAATCCTGCAACCTTATATTAATCCATTCATAACGGGCATGTGGCAGGTGGACAAGTTTTTAATGATCAAATATATCTTTGAGATTGGTCCAAAGGGTGAGTGGGTTTTTGATGTTAGATTAAAATAAATAACCACGGATCATCTTATGCGATATTATCAAGGTTACACGATAAAACTGTAGTACGGAAGAGTACCTGATTCCATGACGGTAGATTATGTATACGAATTCGGGAATTGATCTTCCACAGACTTGATTCGCCTCTAGCCGTATCTCTCTCTGACTGATGGGAATAGAGGAGTAGAGGTTGTGAATAGCCTTGGGGACCAAAACCCTATTATGTTCTTTATATAGTACTCTAATTAGACCCCATTAACTCTAATCAGATTACTATTGGGTATTACACATTACAAAGCCCATACCGAATAAGATGTTATTGGACCCTTTATTTTAGACCACTTAATTAGTCCAAATAGAATAAACATTAAATATAATTGTCTTTAATTTTTAAGCCCATAAATTATTATTAGATTATAAAAAAAATAATCTAACAATCTCCCACTTGGGCTACAAATTGTTCCAAACAACAATTACATTCAATAACCATAAGTGCGCACAAAATTGTTTATTCTTTAGAAAACATATTCCTTAGTCAATGGTCCATCTCATATATAAACATGAAACCAAAGCGACCTTCGTCACATTGTCGTAACTCGATCCTCAATGATCACCACATAAATATATTCAATGACATAGATCAAGTATGGATGTGTAACTGGAAATTACATACAATGTGATCTCAATCATGCCTATTTCCAATTGGTCCTTAATACCTTAGTGAGATCAATCTTTATTCTTTCAAACTTTATGTCAAAACCACAATTGATAGAGATAGCTCATGTAGAGCAATAGAGAGAAATAAATAAAATCACTTTATTCTGCAGAAAACTCAAAAAACATAAATATCACCATAGTGTCAATTAAAATTTAGTACCGAATACAAGAACAAAACAAAAAACTCCCACTAAAACTGAATATCCTCCAATGAGACAACACCCATATGAGCAGTATGCCCAAGAAAAACTTTATGGTGTCAAAGCTTTAGTAAGTGGGTCTGCTAGCATAGAATTTGTTCTTATATACTCAATAGACACTAATTGATATTGCATTCTCTCTATAATGACTTGATATTTAATGTCTATATGTTTAGACATAACAAAAAAAACTTAACCAGAAGTAGATTCTCTTGCATCTACACAATCGAAAAATCAGAATCGGAACACATAGTGATCTCCAAATTTTCCGACTTCCGATAAAACGAGCATGTAATATTTTGTTCCTTGCAAGTACCTCATAACCCATTTAATTATAATACAATGATGCATTCCGGGTTTACTCGAATATCTGCTTAACATACCCACAATGAATGCCAAAACCAGCAGGGTACTAAACTTGACCATACATAAGACTCCCAATAGTCGAAGCATATAGAATGTTCTGCATCTCCTTTCCTTCATAATCATTCTTAGGGCACTGTTTGAGACTAAAATTATCTTCTTTAACAATAGGAGTACTTATTTGTGCACAATCTTTCATTCAAAACTTAGCAAACACCTTATCGATATAGCTCTTTTGTGATAACCCAAGAATACCTCGAGAACGGTCTCGATGTATCTTAATTCCTAATACAAAAGAGACATCACCAAGATCCTTCATCTCAAAAAAACGAGAAGTAAGAAATCTCTTCGTTTCGTGCAATAAGCCTATATCGTTGCAAGCCAATAGTATATCATCGACATAAAGCACAAGAAATATAAATTTACTCCCACTGAACTTATGATATAGCCACAATTGCCATTATTATCTCTAGTGGATCTACTAAGTGGCACTTCCTCTTGAGTTTGTTGAGTTTGCTCTTCTTGAGCATCATCTTGATTTTGAGTAGGAAACTGTACAGGTATATCCACATTGTTATCTTGAACTACATGAGGAACTCTCAAAGACAACATCCCTGACTTTATCTTCCCCCTCAAACTCAACATCCTCGAGAAATCTAGCATTTCTTGTTTCAAAAAAAGACTTTGTCAAAAGATAAAAAACTTGAAACCCTTTGTTTTTTTAGGATACCCAACAAAATAGCAACTAACAGTTCTTGAGTCCAGTTTGTCCACAATTCATAAGGGGTTTTAGTTACTGCTTTGCTAGGTACTCTATTTAGTATGTAGGCTGCAGTCTTAAGTGCATCTCCCCAGAGTGCTTCAGGTAAAGAATGACTAATCATACTTCTTACCATGTCCTTAAGCGTTCTGTTTCGTCTCTCAGCAACACCATTCATGCGTGGTTGCCCATGCATTGTGTATTGTAGGACGATTCTGCATTCCTCTAGGAATTTAGCAAAAGGTCCAGGACATGGATCCGTCATACCGACCATAGTACTCACCACCACAATCAGATTTGACAGCTTTATTCTTCTCACGAAGCTGATTTTCAACTTCGGCTTTGAAGACTTTAAACACGTCCAAAGCTTGTGACTTTTCATGAATTAAATATAAGTGCCCATATCGAGAATAATCGTCTATAAAAAATGATAAAATACTGTTGACCATTCCAAGAAGCCATAGGGAATGGATCACATATATCAGTATGTATCAATTGTAAGACACCAGTACTCCTATTAGCACTTAATTTCCTTATGTTTGTCTGTTTACCCTTAACACACTCAATGCATACATTAAGGTCTGAATAATCAAGAGATCCAAATATTCCATGTGACACAGGTCTCTCTAGTCTCCCTTTAGAGATATGTCCTAAGCGCTTATGCCATAACATATCAGAATTCTCTCTTGATAATTTTTGTTTTGTACCTCTTGATGTTACTTGCAAGGTTTCATTATGTGAAGTAATTGTATTTAGCATATATAAAATTATCAATCAAAGAATCAGTCGCAACCAAAGAAAATTAAGAAATAGACTAAATTTATTATCTCCAAATGAACAAGAGTAACCATATTTGTCCAAAACAGAAATCGAAACCAAATTCCGTCTAAATGACGGTACTAAATAAGTTTCTCTTAATTCAACAAAATGATCAGTCTCAAAAGACAATCTAAAAGTGCCAATAGCTTCAACTGGAACTGCATTGCCATCACCCACATAGATGAATCTTTCAGCATCACTTGGTTTCTGGCTCCAAATGCAACCCTGCATATAAATACTTGTGTGAATAGTAGCACCAGAATCTACCCACCATGTATTACTAGGCACATAAGTTAAATTAACTTCAGAATAGACAAAGGTGAAAAATCTACCTTTCTTTATACGCCATGCAGCATACTTGGGACATTCCTTCTTCACATGCCCAGATTCCTTACAAAAGAAACAAGTAACAGCTTGATCCTGAGTCTTTTGTTTCTTAGGCTGTGATTTTCCCACTGCAGTCTCTTTATCTTTAGTTCTCTTTCGGTGATTAACCTTTGAGGTAGTTGTAACATTAGCATTTTCAGTCTTTTCACGCTTCAATCAATCTTCCTCTTGCACACAATGTGAAATGAGCTCATTCAGAGTCCACTTATCCTTCTGAGTATTATAACTCACTATAAATTGACCGTATTGTGCAGGAAGAGAGATGAGTACCAAATGCACAAGCAAGTCATCAGACAAGTCAAGCTTTAGTGCATTAAGTTTTGAAGCGATGTTAGACATCTCCATAATGTACTCACGAATATTTCCTTGAGCTTTATACCTCATCTGAACAAGATCAGCCAAAAAGCTTACTTATCTCAGCCTTTTCGTTTTTCGCAAAACGCTTTTCAAGCTCATCAAGGAAATCCTTAACAGATACCTCATCGGAGTCATTAGACATACCACCCCTGAATGCTTCAGGAATGCTGCGCTTAATCATCATTAGACTTAAGCGATTCAAACGCTCCCATTTCTCAAAGTTCAATTTCTCAGTATTAGAACTTTCATCCGTAAGAGAAGTGGGTTGTTCTTTCCTTATAGCATAGTCTAAATCCATGTAGCCGAGAACTAACAAAACGTTCTCTTTCCAACTCTTAAAGTTTGTGTCGTTAAGCACATGAATGGAGTTCATGTTGGCAGTTATATTAGCAGCAGATGCGTTAACTAGCAATTTAGAACAAAACAAATATAACTCGCATAATGGAAATTCACGTCATATGTATACATAATAGCACACAAAAAAAAATATGAATTTAAATACTATAGTGTGTGTGGGCCCATTCAAACAAGATACCTAGCACAACATTAATATTTCGTCTTTGGACAAAAATATTAACTTGCAAGTGGTACTCTCCACGCAGAAATCAAATATTAATAATAAATTCGGTCAAGCAATAACCTTCCTTTGGGCCGGTTTATTACTCACATGAACAATTTATAATTATTACATATTTATTCCTGCACGTATATTCATTATTTGGCCATTACATAATCTTCCTTTAGACCGATTATTATAACGCATAAATAATAAACATACACATCCTAATATTTCAAAATAAATAAATCTACACATAAATATCACTTTGGCAATATTTTGCTTCAACTCACTTATATATTCACGAAATAAAAGGACGAAAAAAAATTAAATTTCTTTCTTTAAAAAAAATGTGCCCAAATCCGTATAACTGTAAATAAAATCTGAAACTTATCCAAAAATCCGAAACATTATGGAGAACTGATTTTATTTACAATCACATCATATTAATTAAAACATGAACTTATTCAAATCATCGGACACTCATGAATATTAAAAACTTATTTTGCATCGAAAATAAAAACTAGAAGTCATAGCTGATAGGCTAGAAATAGCCTAGGCCCAATTTCAAGCCCAAAGCTACAAGCAAAATCATCTCATGAGGATAGGAGTAGCCCAGCCCAGCGTAATGGGCCCCGGCCCGGAGCCAGATCTACGTGGCGGGGTCCCCACCCCGGACTAGGGGACCCCAGATTGATGACACTCAGCACACGTGGCACCCCAGCTCAGCCAACGTTCCTACACCTGGCGCTGACCAGCACTAAAAGCCAAAGTGCAGCACGTGTCTACCACAGTACCGCCACACCCTGGTCAACGGTCTCCACAATTAGGGACACGTGTCCTACATCCTGGGAATTCAGCGGCCGGTCCCCCGATCCAACGGCCAGGGGAAGAGGTAACCAACCCCTAAAACCCTAAGCCTAGGGCTATAAATACCCCTAGGAAATAGGGTTTAGGGGTTAGCTATTATTGCACACCCACACACATTTATTACTCTTGTGATACTCTACTTGATTATCATCTTCCAAAGCCAACTCTTATTCTCACGCCGGAGGCACCTCGGGGCCAAACCCCCCACTCCGGTGTTGTTTTGCAGACTCCCCACAACAGCTACACCCCTTCCGAGGCAGGAGTTGGCGAGGAAGGACCCGATCGAGATTTGGAGTTATCAATAGCAACGGTGAAAAAAAATTCTCCTCATCACATATATTATTAATCTAGATAATATTAACATGAGTATCCTCTAACCCGATTTGATTTATCAATATTCAATGCTATGCAATCATGTATATAAAACACAAAAAAATATTGCACAACAGTACACCACCGAGCACCGGTATCATGCATGACATTTAATTAGCACATTAAATTTATATACACGTAATTATACGCCAATTCTCACAGATGGATAAAATAAATATTAAGCCACCATGCTATGCTATGGACCGAAAATACGATTGTTCAATTCTCACAGATGGATAAAATAAATATTAAGCCACAATGCTATGCTATGGACTGAAAATACGATAGCCTGATTTCAACTCATTCTCAGCTCAACATTATCTAAATCACATAAGGCTTTTGGAATTAATTCGTCACGCATGGCCGCGAACATAGAGGGTGTTTGGGGGAACTTTTTTTCAGAATAAGTCAACTTATTTTAAGATAAAGTTAGAGATTCCTAATTTTGCAATTTATTTTTGCAACTTATTAAATCTCAAACATACATTAAATACTTGTATAAAAAAAATTATCAAAATATAAAATTTTTATCCAAAAATAAATTCATAAGTCCTTAAGAAAAGCTGAGCCAAACAGGCACATACTTAAACTTAAAAATTTTCATATACAACTAACGCCAATCAGTACATGCTTTTATGGATTATATTAATAAACTAGGTGGGTAAAACCGCGCTTCGCGCGGTTCAAAAATAATATTAAAAAAGGAAATAAAATAAATATTTTCATATGAAAAAATAAAAAATAATTTATATAATATATTATATGAAAAATTATAATTGTTAAGGAATTTTTTTCTATATTTCTAAATAGTGTTAAATTATTTGACGAAGGTCAATGCTATTGCTTTCCATTTTGACAACTTCAAAAATGCATGGTTTATATTTTTTTTCGTCACACCTCTAATTATCACATATCCACTTTCCTTCGGATTTTCCAACTTAAACACTTGAGAAGAATATCCCAACTTAAATAACTTAGATTTTAATGTAGCATTAATAACACAAAAGTTGTTCTTGGCATATTATAATATTTCCTCCGTCCCCAAATAAGCATCGCTTTAATTATTTTTGGTGGATCCTTTTACCAATCATAACTATTTTTCTCTTGATCCTAGTCTGTTTGGTTTTTTTTTTTGTAAGCAAAGATGAGAGAATGCTACTATTGTTACTGGTAGGTTCTCGTAGCTGGTGCTTAAGGTGAATCTTGAGTCCTCTGATGTCTTGCAAGTGCAGATAGGCAGCGCTGCAAACATATGGTTTGCATGGTAGGAGCTTCTAAATGGCAACATTTTTTGCTAGCAGAATGGACGTCGTCCCTGGTGCCTGTAATAAAGTAGCAATCATCTCCCAATTCCCAAAATCTTCAAGTAGGTGAAGGTGGAATTAATTTTATGTCAATTTAACCTTACCGTTAGTCATTAGTGATGTCTTCTATGTAGAAGTGAAAAGAGTTTTGAGTCTTGTAATATGGTTGTAGCTGGCTAAGGTAAGGACCTTGAGCAATGAAATACCTACAACAGAATCATAGCAAAGAATAAATGGAACAAATGAGATCGATTAGTCACAATAGGGAACTTTTTGCGACAACTAAAATATGGCTAAGTTACTGGGATAAAATGATAACCAATCCTACTATCATATTCATATTAAGCAATACCAAAGTATCTGAAAGATGGATGGAAGCAGCTGACATCTGAATTCCTTTCATTTAGCAAATTACAAGGCATTAACAACAAAAAATCAAGACTGAACATTTAAATGTTCTTATTTACAAAGTCTCACCAATTATGAATTAGTACGGGCTCAATTGGCAATCTATGAACAACTCCCTCCTACTCTCTCCAGTGTCCTCAATACAAACAACTCTTTAGAAAAAAAAACAACTGTCACCAATTGAAAAACTCATCTGAATTCCCCACAAATATGATTATTAGCTGCTCCGAAAAATTACACTGTTTCATGTTTTACTTAAATAAATGATCGCAAACACTAACCAAATCCATCCAAAACATGCTTATTAAATATGAGAATTAAAGTGTTGACAGAAAAAAGTGTTGCATTAAAGTTTTAAATGAGTACCAGCACTGCCAAAAGCATCAGAGATCTCTGTATGCAAGTAATGTACAATGTCTACGAGTTCCTCCATCACCTTGTAAACACAAAAACGGTGGATCAATTTAGTTAGTCCAATTAAAACTAAAATTTAAGTCTCTCAATAATTTGAGTTTTATCTCTGTATGGTAAGGAATAGTTTGTGAAAATTATTACCAGCTACGAAATCCAAAATATTGCAGAGGAAGAACTTATAGGTATCAACCTTTTAAACCAAAAACCACGGTGCAAAATAATAATCTTCCTACCTCTTTCAAAATCTTGGACCGGAGTGACTTCTTTTTCAGACTTTTCACATGCTTCTTTTAACTTTTTAATTCTGCTTTTAAGATTTCAAGACTATCACCTAGACATTGAACAAAGCAAGCATAATGAGAACGATAATAATACTGAAACATTATTGATTATATATAAGTAACTTTAGAATCTAAACATACACTTCGATTGTATGTATAAAAATATTATTAAAACATTATTGAAATATTATTTGTCACAACTCAAAAGGTGCTGACTTCGAATAATAAAACAATAGGAATCTTTGTTAAAGGAGATCACTAAACACTGTAGAGCGAATCATAACAAAGCAAACGATATTTATCAGAATCAAAGAAGGAAAAAAATCCTCAAATTGCAGAGGAATAACAACAAAAAATCTGGCCAAAAAAATGAGCAACAAAAAACCTTATGATGTCCCCAAAAAATAATAAGAAAAGTGCCAAAAGTCAGAAAAAAATTTATCAGAAGGCGGGAAGTTTGGTGGGGCACATAATTAATATTGTACGGAATAGAGGCAAAATTTCATCATCGCAGGATTTATTACATAATTTTATGGAATAAAATCAGCTGTATTTCATAGCAAGACAAAATAAAAATTTTTATATAGTTCCAAATTCCAAGAAATAATTGCTCATCATAAACCCAAAAATGAAATACCTTTAGGAGAGACACTTGAGTTATCCACTTCTTGAAGCTTACGCCTATAATCTTATTCAAACTTGTCCAAGGCTTGCAATTCATGGTATAATTCCTGCAACAAATATCATTCACCCCTAATTAAACTTTTGAACAATAGTTGTCAGCGTAATTTAGCTCACGTTTCAGCATCATGTAGTTCTTGGTTCATGTTCTTGATAGATAACGACAAGTTTTAAACTATGTGTCTTCTTTCCACAAATACATACGTAGTAGTAGTAGTAGTAGTAACTGCTAACATCGCTGTGACACAATTAACATAGTGGAAAAGATATTATTTTCCTCTATTAATATGTCATCCGGTTCGCCTGATAGTATCACTTGCAGATTATAAGTGTGCAAGATACTAAAAAAATATCGCCTTCTTTCTGAACCGAAGACGTCATTGGTCTTTGCAATCTTCTCGGCAATCAAATCAATTAAGTATTCATCTATGTAGTCTCTCATGAGTTGTTTATCAGCTAATGGCACAATCTCACCTTAGATTTCATTTCTCGCCATAGAAGTCAAGTGATCCCCCAGTCTAGTATCAAACTCCAGAACATCTGTCAAAGTGATTTTACTGTCTGCTAGCATTTTAATCACTATTGGTTCAAGCATAAAACCCCCTTGCACACGGTGCATGAGGGATAATGCTAACTGCCGGCCAAAAAAGATGAAAAAAACTAACATTTTTCACATTTTCTGCAAAAATACGACAAAAAATCAAGGTTAATATATTCATTACCCCGTCAACAGGAACTCCTGAGTAACTAAATGAGTTCTATAAAAGGTATCACAGATTTCAGCTGTAGATCAGCACTCCTCTTTCTTTACGAAGCGGTTGGCAATTTGATAATAACCTTGTTAATTCAAGGACTATATTGAAGATAGAAAATAATCTTCCCAGGTAAAATTTAAAGGTTCTCATAGACTCAAAAAATCAAAACTTCATAATTAGGACCTGAGCAGTTACCTACCAATATCATAGTGACTTTCTCTAATTGCATGGTATAATTGTTGTTTACCCGATAATTATTTTCCCTTCCAGAAATCAAATGGTCAAATTACCATCATACTTTATCCGTTTATTGCAATTCTGGTTGGTTTATGTTGAGACATACATATAATGTTTGTATGTCAACTGAATAACATTATGTTGCATCCACAAAACTCAAATAATCTTAATCTTGGCTCTCAAGCCTTACAATTGACATCGTTAAACACACATAGATGGCAGCTTAGAAGGTTATGTCATATATTGGCAAGTAAGTATTTATATGGGATTAGTGCATAAGGGTCTAAAAACCCAAACTGTATATAGTTACTTCAAATGACATCAAAGGAACAGTGATAAGCACATTAATAAAATAACAAAAAGCATGCTCAGAATTTAAATTCAATACCTCGTGTCGGCATTAGTATCCGGCGATCCTCTTGAAGGGTCTCGAAGTATGCATCCATAGAAAGAATTCCTTGGAATTGTAAGAGAATCCATTCTCTAACTACCCCTGGACCTCTACCATTTTACAGGAATCTTATATAGCCCATGTAATTGTAACCATCTAGACCTTGAGGTTGTCACAACATGTATCTGAATTGAGAGACCTAGCAGGATAATTTGAGGGTAAAAAATCAAAGCAAATACATGAAATTGCCAACACACAATATATGCACATAGCTCTGTAAAATCAAATTTTTGCAGAAACAAACCTGGTGAATTCCTTCTTCTCTAAGCACGGTGCACGACTATACACACACACACACACACATATATATAGGCTCATGCTCAAAAGAGAACCCCCTTAAAAAAAAGAACTTAGAGAACTCCCGATTTAACCTTTAGATTTATGATCTAATGGCCCCGCCAGGGGCTCCCTAATATAGTAAACATAGACACTCACACACATTAACAAACCCAAAAAAAAAAACTTCAAAAAAAAAACTATGGAAATTGTATAAAAAATATACAAAAAATGGTATATATAAAAAAAATATATTAAAAATATATTTTTTGTATTAAAAAATAAAATAAAATTTGTGGACCCCAAAGACAACTCAGATGAATTCTAAAATAAATTTGAGAATGAATTAATCAACCGTGTAGATGAAGTTCTCTAAGTTTCCTATATAAAAAGTTTTCCCTAGATCCCTACTATATATATATATATATATATATAGGGTGTGGCTCAAAAGAGAACTCATTATTTGAAGAAAACTAAGGTACAAATCCTAACCATTGGATGTATTATAATCAACGGCCCCGCCAGGGGCACCCACACATTAATCAAATACACCCTCACACACACACAATCCCACCTAATTCCCTCCGTTTTAAATTTGATTTTTCCCGTCAATCGGTGATATTTTTTTAAAATCTAATTTCACCACATTTTTCTCCATCTCCCAACGATCAGTTTGCATACCATATGTGCTATATTTTAATTTAGTTTTCTTAGTTCTCTTTTTAAGGGGTTTTCTCTAGATCCATACTATATATATATATATATATATATATATATATATATATATATATATATATATATATATATATATATATATATATATATATGCAAGTGCTCAAATACAAACCATTTTTAAAATACAAACCTACAAACCAACACTAAATTAATTATATTTCATTTATTCTAAGGTTCCCGCCAAGGGTACCTTCACAAAAAATGCTTAAAATAATTGGCTCTATCCATAAAAAAAAAAAAATTGCCGTGGAAATGTGAAGCATTTAAGACAGTAAACGGATGAGTTAGGTAGTCATGAGGGCCGTAGGCCCTCGACACACCCGTTAACCGTCTATTGCCTTTAACATTGATTGCCATTCCTTACAACTTTAGAATGATAAAGGCGCGAAGCGCCGTACAAGAAGGTGCGAAGCACCGTTAACCAGTGAAATCCAGTGCCACGTCATCACGTGAACAGTGAATTTTTTATTATTTTTTTTTTTTTATTTTATTTTTTTTGTAGGATAGAGCCAATTATTTTAAGCATTTTTTGTATTGGGGTACCCCTAGTTTGGTCATTAGATTAGCTTGAAATATTAGATTATGCTTGGTTTGTAGGTTTGTATTTTAAGGAGGTTTGTATTGGAGTAGCCCCATATATATATATATATATATATATATATATATATATATATATATATATATATATATATATATATATATACCTCTACCGATCAGTTTGGTAGGCGAAAAGTTTGTAACTAATTAGACGCTGGAAGTCAGAAAGCCTAAAATTAAATATTTTTACAGGAAATAGTCCAAAATCGAAAAAGCCTTAGAAATGAGATAAATGGGTTAGAAGGAAGGCGAAGGCTGCCACGTCACTCTCCCGAGATTTTCCTTTATATAGATAGAAGATTAAACATGTATGAATGACCAGCAATTTGTATAATTAATACACATTAATCGGTGAACCGATAAACACAATCATATAATATATATATATATATATATATATATATATATATATATATATATATATATATATATAATATGTATGATCAACCCTAATAATTCTACATAAGATAGGCTCTGATACCAATTGTTAGATCTAAATAAATAACCACGGATCATCTTATGCAATATTATCAAGGTTACACGATAAAACTGTAGTACGGAAGCGTACCTGATTCCATGACGGTAGATTATGTATACGGATTCGGGAATTGATCTTCCACAGACTTGATTCGCCTCTAGCCGTATCTCTCTCTGAGTGATGGGAATAGAGGAGTAGAGGTTATGAATAGCCTTGGGGACCAAGACCCTATTATGTTCTTTATATAGTACTCTAATTAGACCCCATTAACTCTAATCAGATTACTATTGGGTATTACACATTACAAAGCCCATACCGAATAAGATGTTATTGGACACTTATTTTAGACCACTTAATTAGTCCAAATAGAATAAACATTAAATATAATTGTCTTTAATTTGTAAGCCCATAAATTATTATTAGATTATAAAAAAAATAATCTAACAATTGACAGTTAGATATTCATATTTTAAATTTTCATGAATGTGATGTCTGAGAAAAATGATTGTTTTGGCATTTTGTTCAACAGTTGGGGTTTTTCCTGATTCTATAGTATCTTTTAACACGTTAGCACTGAGGTGTAATTCGGCATCGAGCACCCAAGATAAATAATTATCCCCAAACACATCAAGTGCAACAAAGTCTAGTTTAACAAGATTCGCCATTCTGAATACAAAATAAATATTTAAAATATGGTATAACAATATGGCATGTTAAACATAAACAATTAAACACATACATGCAATTATAATTATAACATATAATGACATAATTTATTTAAAACTTATGACGAAATAACCAGCCAGAAACTTTATAATAATATTAACAGTGCAACAATTTTAATATATTAAAGAGTAATATAAATAAGGAAATTATAACAATATTTATAAGTAAAAATAGAACGTACCTCCTTCGTTAATAAAACTTATTTGAGCAACACCTTCTTAATTATTTACTCGGACAGTACCTCCTTACTTCAACAAAACTTACTCAACAGAATAAAGACTCATGCTGATAACGTATTATAAATCTTATATTATCTTTAAAATTATTAATAGAGAATAATATGTTTCTCTATCTTTTTCTTATTTATCAAAGTTGTGTTACAACTTTAATTTATAAACATATAATATTGCATGTAAGATGCATCAATACGTGTATTATGGTATAAACAGTCACAACTAAGTCAAGATTCAGTAAATACTCCGTGTATTGGTACATGAGCCGTTTACTAATTAAACTTCTTTGACAATTACACACAACTCTTTTATAACAAGTATAATATATTTAAACCATTTTAAAATTGCATCTAAAGAAAATTATATATAACATTTGCATGACCCATGTGATAGCTACTTAATTAAAACAATCAAATAGACCCGGTGGACTTCAATTCCTTTTTACATTATGATAGCTACTTAATTAAAACAAATCAAATAGACCCGCTGGACTTCAATGTACATTTTAAAAATAATGGCCGAGGGACATGAATGAACATACGATGAAATTGGAGTCTAAATTTGACGACTGAAAGTTTTGACGGAGATGCTGGCCAACCAGTGCATTTGCTTATCGTTTTTTTTAGTAGTAACAACCAGTGCACTAAGTAATTGCTAATTAGTTTAATATTTAGTTGTTTTCTGGATTAACATTCGTTTTGCATATATGGGTTTGATATGCTTGTATAATATATGCACGTTGAGCAACATAGGAGGTGATCCACTCCGTCCTTTTTATCAAAAAAAAAAAAATTAAATTAATATTCTAAAAAGCATCACTTAAACGATTTATATATATGTATTCTTGATTATTACATTAAAAATGGAGAACTTAATTATATTAAAAAACGAATCGAAACTTGAAAAAAGTAAATTAATTTATTGATAATTCTGGTGTAGTACACATGAATTTATTATAGCACATGAACTTATTTTAAAAGAAGAGGAGAAAATTAAACGTTGACGGACAAACTTAAACAATTTTTACATAGTCAAATTTCATAAGAAAAAGGAAAATAGGTAACAGGTTAAATATTTATTTTATTTTTTTGAAACGAGGTTAAATATTTATTTTTGTTCTTTAGTTATAGTATTTAGTTTTGGACTTTTAAACAGTGAAAATTAGTCGTACCAACCAAGGTCAAAGTACGCGTGGCAGAGATGCTTCCTTCCGGCCAACAGCAACTTGGGATGATATAATAATTTTTGTGAACAAACCTTGAGCCTATATATATAAACCCACAAGCCACAAGATGAAACAAGAAAGAACTACTCGATCATTACTAAATATATATTAAGAAAGTTGATCAGATTTATCGAGATACAAAGCAATGGAGCAAGGTGATCGTGGTAATGGTGGTGGTCATAGCAGTGGGCCTATAAGAGGTGCAGGCATTGGAACAGTTGCTAGCACTGGTGGACGTGACGGATATGTGTATGTCAGTCCTGCTGGTAACGGGATAGTTGATGTTGGAACACGTAGTTTGCATGCTAATGGCAGTCTTGGTGGATATGCTAATGGAAGAGGTGTTGGCAGACTTAATGGATATGCTAATCCTCATGGTGGAAATGTTAATGGAACAGGTGCAGGTGGTGGCGGACGAGTTGCCGGGCACGGTGAAAATGTGGCTGGCGGGGGAACCAATGCTCGTGGCAATGAAATTGGTGTTGGCGGGCGTGGTGTATATGCTAATGGCCGTCTTGGTGGTAATTTTAGAGGAAGAGGTGTTGGAAACAGTGGAATTTTTGGTAGCGGACTTGGACGTGCTAATAGCAGGATTGGCAGCGGAAGAGGTGCTGCCGGCAGTGGAAGAGGTATTGCTGGCAGCAGTGGAACTGTGGCTTCCATACCTGGTGAATATGCTAATTATGAAGGAAGAGGTGGTGGAAGAGTTGCCGGTAGTGTAACTTTTGATAGTTTTGGAGGATATAACACTGGATTTGGAAGGGGTGTTGGCATGAATAGACATGCTAACACAACAGGTGTGGGAGCCCCTGTTAGATATCCTAGAGGTAGCGCTACTGCATATAACAGTGGTGGCGGAAGTGGTGCTGACAACAAAACCGGTGCTCATGGCGGTTATAGTGGGCACGGCAACGATGGTGGTTTTCATACTGGTGCTAGTGAGCAATATAGTGATGACGCTAATGATGGTGGCCGTGGTGGATATGGTAGTGCTGGTGGTAGGCACGATTATGGCAGTACTTCTAATGTTGGTGGTACACACGAAGTAGGTTGTGATGATGCTGCAGGTGGTGGGCAAGAAGGTGGTTATAATGGTAGTCGATATAACCGTTTTGGTGAAGGAGGTGAATATAGTGTTCTTGGACACGGCGGTGACGATGGTGGTTATAGTGGTGATGCTAATCGTGCTGGATATTTTGGATATAATGGTGGTCGTGCTCGATCTGACAAAGACGGTTTAAGTGGTGGTCAATATGGCCCTGGCAATTATAATTTTGGTGGTGTGCGTGTTGGTGGTAGGGGTCAGTATCTTCAAGGTCACCGAGGTGGAAACAATGCTAGTCGTGGACATAATGGCGGTCACCGAGGTGGAAACAATGCTGGTCGTGGACATAATGGCGGTTTGTATGACAGTGCCGATGGCAGAGGTGGACATAACGGTGGTGGTGGCTCTGTTCGTGAAAATGGCAGAGGTGGATCCTGGCATTCTCAATCGGGATCTGATGGAAACCTACTGTCTCAACCAGGTAGTCATCCACCAATGCAGCAACCTTCGGAAGAGAAGAAGAAGAAGAAGAAGAAGAAGAAGTCTGGAGGTGTTTATGGGAATGGATTGAAATTTTTAGGTGCAGCTGCCGGTGAGCTTGTTTCTGTTTTAATTTTGGAAGAAATGGAGGATGAGGATTGAGTTTGTGAAGATTTGGGGTTTTGATTATCTTGGCTTCTTGACTTTCTGCTGGGTGATTACCTTTTCTTTTGCTGATTGTTGTGTGTTGCTGTTTACTTTGTACTGCATTTGATATGATTCCCCCCCCCCGGGGTGTTTTTCTCAATTGTTGTGTGGTGTACTGGTGTTTACTTTTTTTCTTTTTCCTGATTGTTGTTAGCACTGTTAGGGGTTTTTAATTGGTACTGAATTGATTTGATCCCTGACTTTGTGAGTTTGTGTGATAAATATTAAATACTATAATGAGTTTGATAGAAGAGACTTGTTGTCATTTTTAGACATTCCAATTCCAAACAAAACTACGAGGTTTGGCTAAGCTTAAAAAAATTATCACTTATCATTTTAAAGTGATAAGTGAAATATGAAAAAAAAAATTAGAATTATTATTTATCACTTAAAGTTGATAAGTGAAAAGTAAAATTTTTAAATTAATATATGTTTGGGTAATTTTATATTATGAGTGATTTATGAATTATTAAAAATGTAAACATAAAAATAGATTTGATAAATTATCTATTTGAATGATGATATTAACTTTTATCAAATAAAATCCTTAAAACAAAATAAGTCATTGAAAAAAGTACCTCGTACCAACTTTTGACTTTTAACTATTTTTTTAATTTTAAGTCAATTTTTGACTTATTACATAAACAACCATTTTTTTAACTTAAAGTAAAAAATGGCTTTAAGCCCCCGCTTTAAGGTGTTTGACAAACGGGATTCAAGTAAATATCTGTTTGGATAATTTTATATTATGCGTGACTTATGAATTATTAAAAATGTAAACATAAAAATAAATTTGATATATTATCTATTTGAATGATGATATTAACTTTTATAAAATAAAATCCTCAAAAATAAAATAAGACATCCCAAAAATAACTCTTACCAATTTTTAATTTTAAGCTATTTTTTTAATTTTAAGTCAACTTCATACTTATTACACAAATGAACATTTTTTAATTTAAAGTAAAAAATGACTTTAAAGCCCACTTTAAAGTGGTTTGCCAAACGGGCTTAATGATGTGGATTATTTGATATGGATTATTTGATTTGGAGTTTATTACATATAATAAATTCGGAGTTTATTCAGCGGTCCCCTATTTAGTGCTATGCATACATAAAATTAAATTTATTACATATAAAAAAAAAATCCAGTCTAGTAGTGTTTTTAGTTAAAATTCGGAAAAACATCCACAATAATGTTCAGCAGGAAATTAAGATGTAAAAATGAGGGCTTTGTACATTAAAGAATATTCTCCAACTAAAAACTAACAAAGCACCACCTTGGCATACTTTACATACTGGATAGACAGAAAAATGTAGAAGGGGGTTGTTTCATGTTTATTGTGTTTTTGCCTAAAAAATGATAGACAAGCTCCAAACTTTACCAAATAAGCCCTACTAATGCATTGCCGCTGTAGTACATCATGCATATAATGTTGTACGTTCAAGCTTAATCCGTAAAATATGGAGCTTATTTTATCAATTTCCAAAGAAAAAACTAGAAGTGTAATACATATTGGCAGATCTCTCATATCACTGTTCTAGCTTCAAGGAAACTACTCTTGATTGCCTATTGCGCTTTGCTGCCCTGACGAAGACTACTGAGAGGCAACATGGAGCCCACCAAGGATGACGGACTTTTTGTTCCCCCTTCAAACACGCCACTAAGCATATATTTGCAGTCAGTACAGAGTATAGAACAAATAACAGAAAATGGAAAATGGAAACAAGAAGATAAGGATACTTATTCTCTTTTAAGTGGTATAAATTTTTCACATACAAATGTACAATTCACATTTCACAAGTATCCCACAAAATGGATATCTGGATATGACGGCAGGGGATTGTTACTTCTAATAGAATTTGTTAGGTAATTTACTATGTCACTGAAAGAATAAGCAGTCGCATCATCTGCTGGTTACATGACAAGAAAAAACATGCATTTAACCAGGGAACTATATGCACAATGGACATTGTAATTACCTTAATTTATTTAAGGGTACTGCTGGCTTTAGTGTGGAAAATGAGAATGGGAAGCTTAACTGCTTAAGATGTTACTTTTCTTATAATACAAAAAAAAAAAAAAAAAAAAAAAAAAAAAAAAAAAAAAGAACCAATAAAAGGACTGTTCATGATTTCACTATTAAGTTTTTCCTACAAATTTTAATGAAATTGTAGATTCAACTATGCTAAAAATAAAATTTGTAGTTACCCCCTAATTTCTTGTATGCTTTCATTTCTACTTATTAACCTATCTGTTTTACTTGCTGTACAATCATCCGGAGTTGATCTAGGACCAACAAATAAATTCAAGCTCGTGGTCAAACAAACATGCTGTTAACACCATACAGAACGGCAAAGGATACAATCCATGACATTGTACTAACTTTCAGTTTTAATTGTTAAAGCTAAAAAAAGTGCAATAACAAACTAGTAACTACAGTTTGATATGGAAAATGAATTGATGGTTAATTATGACCCAAACCAACGAGACAACCCCATAGCCTAGAAAAGAACAAACATGTATAGTAACAGTAGAGACAGTTAGGAAGACAAAAAGTTCCATTTCAGAATTTCACAAGTGATTTACTTATGTCATATAATAAAATCAAGTGAGAGAGATACCTTTAATTTGCCTGAGTTCCTTGCACAGTGTTATGAAGTCCCCCCACTTCATGTGGCACCGCCTTATAAACCGAAGTATTTGCTCAGTCGTAAACATGGACATGCCTTCTAGATATTCTCCATTGACACCATTTTCCTTGAAGATTTCACGGTAGCTACCAAGATTTATCTCTTCCAACCACAAGCCTACATCCTGGCAAAACAAAAGCAGATGCATTCACAAGAACACAATGATCCATCAGATTACTATTTTGTGTTATTATTTTGCAGAAAGAGGTCAAATTTACAACTTAGTCCAAATGATAACATTTATATAGTCTACATTTTTAAAGCTGAACATACTGAATTGCCGTCAAACTATTGACATATATGATATATTCTTAATTAACATGAAAAGGAAAACTGAGCCAGGTGCAGAATTTGTATTGTTTATATGATATATTCTTAAGTAACATGAAAAGGAAAACTGAGCCAGGTGCAGAATTTGTATTGTTTGGTGCAGACCACTTGCACAGATCTAAGATTCTCTCGTAAAAGTAATATACTAGTGATAACTTATAATAGCATCCCAAATGAGAATGAATATTATTTGGTCACTGGTTTAATTTAAGAAGAGCATGCAAAACAGTTGTTTAAGCTAGTTATTCACGCATTCTTGAAAATTCAAGTGTGCCTACATACTTGTCACCTTCTCACTCATCCGCACCAAAGCACTACTTGGTCAGTTGATATCATCACGAAAAGGTAATTACGGCTGACAGTAACTAACATAATTATTCACTTTACTACTTCAGAACAGGTTGCTGAAGTTGGCGCTAGGCTTAGATTCTCTCGATAACAAGACAGAAATCAGATGTGAGAATAAAAATCAATAAAGGCCACGCCTTATATTATGCTTTATACAAGGTCAGCTCCATAGTGTCGAACAGACTCATGCTGATATGCTCTAGTGAAATGTTTGCTAAATACGAAGTAATATTGCTACGCAGCTGGGGAGATCGAATTCCTTTTCAAAGCATAAATATGATATACTGCCTTCTGTGAGACAGGATTCGCCCTGTCCAACTGCCCTTGACTTGTGCTACTTAAAGAATAAATGGTAACAAGAATTCTTAGTCGCATATAGGTATCAAACAGCTTGCAAATATGAAAACCACTATGCAACCCACATCTACAACAGAAACAACTTCCAAAGCCAAATTCCCCTAAAAGGTAAATTCTGATATCTTTTACTTCAATTAAATAACGAGAAACCCCAAACCCCAAAATCCAAAATCCAAAATCCAAAGCGAAATGTCACTAATTATCCAAATCCCAGTTGCTACTTCACACTAAGAAGATTTACATACACTTTCACAGAGACTATACTACCTCAAAAGAGAATCATATCACCACAGTATAAATAGACGGTAAAAAGAGGGGAAAAAACCTCATCTGTTTAAATAACTTTAAAGAAACAAAGAACTAGATCTCATTTCTAAGCACAAAGAACATATATTCATACTAAAAACTAAACAATCATAATCATTAATCAATTATAAGTATAACAAGTAAAATCAATTCCACCCCATATCATAGCAACACGAAAGTGATAAAAGCAATCAAAAAGACCCAAATCATATAAAATAAAAAAACCCCAATTAAGCAAAATCAAACCCTAAAATCATATTTTAAATTGGAAAAAAAAAACATAATCAAGAGATCTTAAGATAGAGAAGTAGTAAACCTCAACGGTCCAAATGAAAAAATCTAATGGGTCAGGTGGGCCTTGTGTGATCATCTTCTCCAAGAATCAAATACCCAATACACCCTGTAATCAATTTTTGTTTACGGTCAGCACAATCATTAGTAAACTTTTGTGTGTGTGTGTGTGTGTGAAAAATAAAAATGAAATGGAAATAAAGAAGTGAATTGAAATTACCGTGAGGAAAGAAAATAAAAGAGGAAAGTAAACTAGGGTTTGCTTTATACCATCTTCTCTACAGTTGTGGACTGAGAATGGGGAGAGATACGAGAGAGAGAGAGAGAGAGAGATGAATTTGTTCTATTTTTGTGTTTACTGTTTACCTTCATTTGGAATGTGTATCATACTTGCCTGTTTATATCATCAAGTTATTAAAAGACTATTATTATGCCGGAAAATTACATACTTGGAGCATTTTTATTTTTACTTTTAATTTTGTTGAAAAACTAATTTTACTTATTTTTGAAGCATATGTTATTATTTTTTTATTGGTCGACTTCAAAAGAATTATTATTAATTTGATTTTTGAATACATATTTTCAAGACATTTTCTTATTAGCAAAGAGCTGCTGTCTTGGTATAAGCACGGTTTTTCGCACATGGCCTTTCCTTTCTTGTATAGTCGCGTTATAAAATGAATTGCATGCGTCTTTCGTGGTTGCCAATGATCAAGATTGACTTCAAAATTAATATACTACGTAATTATACATTAAATATCGTTTTTTTATATATTTATATACACGTACACTTTTTTAATAAATTTCGAACATTCAATATCCCCTAAAAAAATGAGAGAGATTCTGCTACCAAATGATGAGAAATCATTAAATATCGTTTTTAAGTGTTAATGTTAACAAGTTAATGATTTGACTTACTTTCTTTTATGACTGGCTTATAACTATGATTAATAAATTAGGATCACATGATCACCTGTTCATTCACATGTACACATCCGTACCATACCGCTTAATTCTGCTTTTTTTCAGCTGAAATTTTTTATACTCCTCCAAGTTCGCATTTTTGAACCAACTCTATCGTTTGGTACCTGGTATGTATACCATATACTTCATCGTCTTTATACAGTAAATAGTAGACACCTAATGTAAAATTAATTATCCCTACTACATTAGTTATGATGGTATGTGATTCGATGCTGCATCACTATTACAATTAGAAGCTCTAATATTTCAGGAAGCAGAGAGGATATCGACACTTCTATCCAAGTTTGATCGTCTGTGACTGTTAGGAAAGTCTAGTTTTAAAGACGGAAGTAATGAAGTTTCCTGTTAGGAAACAAAACCATGACATGCCACTGAAATTGTCTATGAAATTAACTGGGAAGCTTGCACAAGAACAATCAAAATGACATCTCTTAAAACCACAACAATACAACCAAAAAAGCACAACCAGTTTCCCAAAATACCATCGCAAGTTCAGTTATTTAAACAAAGTGGGCCAGACAAGACATGGTAGTAGGCCTATTTGTGGTCCAGTTTGCTATCATGGGCAAAAACTCTGGCCCTGCATATCTAACTGGGAGATTCTAATCCTTAACAAATACTGTGAAGATTCATAAAGAGAGGATGTATCACCTGAGCAGTGAATCATAATCAAGTGCTCAAAAGCCACTGCCACTTCCACTGCAAGACTTGTTGCCTGATCAGGGAGTGCTGTCAGCAGATCCAGTAGTGGTTTTGCTAATTATCCCCTTCCCAAAATACTCCGCAATCACAGAAAAACCATCCTTGGAACTCTTAACTTGCTGGTAAAACTGATCTTGGTTTTTAGAATTCTGGTCCAAGCTTCTCTTCATTTCCAGGACAGATCTGTATTCAGGAGCACATTCCGGACACTCTTTCTCATTGTCCCCAAGGCAACGTTGATGAAAGGAGTGCATGCACATGAAGTGGACAGCAGGCAGGTCAAGGGTGAAAGTGCAAGCAGTACACTTGCTGAGCTGAAAGATTCTTGCGTTAGTCCTAAGATCATGTATTTCTTTTCTCATGGCTACGGTTTCCTCCTGTCAAATAATACATGAAGAATTTATTACAAATGCATCCACACACCTTTTACTGCTAGACTTTTGACAATATGTTATATTCTCATCATTCATCAAAAAAAAAATTGATAGCGAGAAAAATGTAACAGTAAACAGTCAAATTATTTAAAGGAAAAGGAAATTTGACAGTTCCGGAATGCATATTGGAAGTTAAATGATCAAGTATTCAGTTTATTCTTATAAAACGACCAGCCAATGTTTGCAAAATTTAAGTTATATGCATCAACAGCACCCTTCAGGACTTCACATGCTAGCCTCAGAAAAATTAATGAATACCGATGTCCTAATAACTCTTATACACCTAAAAACAATAAAATCCAAATGCCAAACTGATGACTCCATAGACATAAAACTAGATCCTCTTTTAAAGAATTTAAGAGCTATGGTCTTCGTTAAAGTGCTATCGATATTCTAACATTAAAGAGCTGCACTGTAAGTGAAGGATCAATAATTTAAGCTACACCGTAAGTGAAGGTTCGATTATTTAAGATGACAGAGATGACTTTCAACAAACACAGCATGAAATAGGATTTGAAACGGTCTTTGCAGACAGTATGGAACATCAAGCCCGAAAAGTTTAGTTCAGCTAATATTCATAACCAAGGACTAAATATGCCTGATAATGATATCAACTGGAATGGACAGACTGTGATGGACTAAACACCGAGTACTAGTTTTGTTAATATGAACAAAGACAAATATGACGCTTTGTTATTAGCAAAACCAAATATGTCAGTTCCTACTTTAGCCTGAAATGACATTCAAATAGCAACTTCATCCTAAAACTGAAATAAGGATGTCGCTTCTCAAGATATCATGTTAACTGACATATTTCTTATTTATTTATTTATCAGATTTGACGTCTCCCTTTGGACACACACACACGCACAAAACAAGTTCTTGATATTGCATAAAACTGGAGAATGGATAACACATGCATGTACAATTGTACGATGATAGGTTTAAAAATTCAACCTGATACTTCTCAATTGCATGACGATCCTGATCAATCAGTTTTGATTCCTGCTCAAGCTTTCGAGCTATATAATCTTTAATGACAGATAAAGTGAGACATGGGTTTCTTGACAAAGTCTGAAGAACTATAATTGGAGGCAAAATATCATCCCTTTCAATGTAGGTTAGAACTTCTTTAACTTCTTTCGAACAGTCTTCGCCAAGTTCACCAAAGTACTTCAATAAGTCTGCCCAAAGTGAAGAATCCCCTCCCTTGCCAGAATCTCCAAGTCTCTTACAGCATGCAATTAAACCCTCATGGTCATGAGCTTGCATGTAGCAACCAATCACTTCTTTATAAAGTTTCATCTTCTCATACAAAAATAGAAGTCCTTCTCTAAAACCATTCATTTCACAAAGAATTATAGCAAGATCAACATCATACATCGGAGTTTCCTGATCTGATGGCCAAGCACTCTTGAGTAAACGGAGACCCTTTTGAAATTTTTCATGGCACTCTTTTGCCTTCTTTGCATCCTTCCCCTTCACTGATGACTTTTCAGCTCTAAGATTACTATTTTCTCCAACGTCAACTTGTGAGGATAGTGGAAAGTTCAAGTCATTAGACAGGTATATCTCCAAAAGCGTGTTATGGATTTCTAACTGAGCTGGTGAATCCTTCACTTTGCTAGTGTATTTTTCAAGAAAATCCATCAGTGAGTAGGGATGATGAATAAATATGTTTATAAAATCAACTGGAGAAGGTAGCATAGGTACATATGTACCATTTGAAGACCCTCTTTTCTCTGCTGCTCCTTCCTCTGTGCAAAGGCGCAAGAGTATTTCAATTGTTTCAACTGGCTTGTGCTCGATGAGTATTTTGCCATACTCTTTGATTGTAACCCCGGCTTGACTTGGTTCAAGGCTTGAAATATATTTCAATGCTTCTTCATAGCTGCCAAGGTCTTCAAGTAAGATCTTTAAGTACCATTCGTGCTTCCCAGCCTTCTTAGCAACATACATTGCATGCTCATGATAATTGGCAGCTCGACAGACCCTTATTGCTGTTTCCACATCGAATTTACGCTCCCCATCTTCACTTTTTATAAAAACATTCAGCTTATCAACATCTTTTAATTTGGTAAAACAATTCAACAAAAGAGTTGTATGGTCTTTAGAAGCAAACCCCTTTTCATGCAAACTTTCCAAGTAATTCGTGAGGTTGTAGATTCTCTGTGCATCTAGAAATTTTTGTATCACATATGACGGTTCAAGGTAACCAATGGTGTGGATATACTGAGACATAGCCTCATCATAGTCTTGTTTGCTATATAAATGATCTGCATACTTTCTTAGCACCTCAGCAGTCGCAGAAGCATCAGCTTGCTGACTTTGAACAAGATTGATAGCTACAGTGTACAGATTTTTCTTAAAAAGCAGGTCTAACTTGCTTTCCATGTCCTTCTCCCCAATACATAAAACTGATTTGTCTGTCATTATCAGTACTACATTACCCCATTCACAGAGCATGTGAGAAACTTCTTTGACCAAGATACTGTGTGCGATAAGCCGGTTCTTCAGGTCATACACATTGAAAATATTCTGGCCAGTTCTCTGATCTTCAACAATGCATAGAAGGTATCCACGAAACCAGCCAAGGAACTTCTTTTCACCTTCAAAAGCCCAACAAGGGCCCCGACCATCAACCTCATAGAAGTATACAGCCTCTGGGCGACCCATGATTAGTTCCTGAAATATGAATAGCTATAAAACTGCAAGCTAAGTAGCATAAAGAACAAAACTTTTTATATGCTTGAAAAAGGGCATACCAGGCGATCACTCATTGCAACACTACTGACATTGCATCCAATATTATCTAAGGTTTGCCCACTTGGTGGTTGAGTTTTAAAGTTAAACAAGCTCACTGAAGTAGGCGTGACTGCAAATAATTGAAGAGCTTGTCCATCAACTCGGAATGCAAGGCCTGTTACTGGCAACTGGCTTTTATCTGACGTGTTCTCCACCTGAAGCTTAAAACGTTTGATCTGCTTACGTGCAATATCTCCTCGAATATAATATATGCAGCCATTGTCTAACCCAAAAGCAATGAGTAGAATCGGTGGAGCTTCCTCTAGAACTGAAAATGATGTTATCTGCATAACATCATATTAATATATAACTGAGAAAAATGTCAACACTACTCATGTCATCATGTGATTAACATAGATGTTTTAAGTAAGAAACTAGTAGGTATTTAAGAAACTACGATATACAAAACACATACCTTGGCTTCAGGAAAGTCATCGGTGAAAATTCGCAATATCTGGATACATTCAGGACTTGATGTGCTTGGGCCCTCAGGCAGCAGTGTCTTGTCAAGATCAAAAACCTTCAGGACAAACGACAATTTCTGCAAAGATATCTCCTCATCTTCCCCAACAGTTACTAAGAAATTACGTTGCTGGTCATGTGATATAAGGGGAAACATCAGATGCTTGAGATTATTTCATCTCCTACAAACTTTTATTCAAATCTTTTAAACACATAAAGCATCACTTAGTTTCCTGACAATGGATCATATATCTGAATTCAAGATTGTCACAGGTCTAATCAAGTCGACTCGATAATAGAATAAATGCAGAACTGCCCAGTAAAAAATTTCATACCAAAATATGCACAAATTAAATCAAGCACGCAGTTGCATTATCATATGATTAGAAAACATATAGACTTCAAGATCAATGACAAAACTAAAAATCTTAAACAAGTACATATCATCTCAAATCAGAATTAACATAATTTTTAAATTAAATTAAAATAAAGGATATAGATAAACCTAAAGTTCATATTAAAACAAGCTTGTGACCTTTACTCCGCCCTGACAAATAGACCTATTTACTTCATGTTTCTAACAGTGTATTAAGTTACAATAATAGAGTATAAGGCTGTTAAGTACTGTGGCCTAACTATATCAGTCCCCAAATTTAAGAGATTTTAAACGCTCAATCAACTTCATGACTCATTGTGATTCAAGTTGAGTGTCTCCGGCCAATCAACTGATCCGCTATTACGACTACCTGTAAGTCCAACTCGGTCAAAAAACTACTATTTGTAACCAGTCAACTTCGTAAATCAGAACCTTGTCAGTGTGCCTAACTACTCAGCAAGCCAAACAACGATCTACTGATCGGCTAAAACTAGCTGCTAGTCCAACTCAGTCAAACACTACAACTTGTAACAGTCAGCTTCATCCGTTAAACCTAGTTAGTATACCTACTACTAATCACAGCTTTGACCGTAACACGAAAAACTAAAATTCATCCGTTAAACCTAGTTAGTGTACCTCCTACTAATCACAGCTTTGACACTACTCAAACAACAACGATCTAACACTCCTATCGCAAAACAGAATTCCGAACTCCGAAGTCCGTAACACGAAAAACTAAAATTCACATTCCTAAAACCGCACCTAGCTAATCGAATCACTCTATAACCTAATCATCAAACTACACCACTATACAAGCAACAAAAACACAAATAAATCACATAAATTCAATTCAATTAAATTACACATATAGATACAATTACATACAACACCTTGAGGTGATGAAGATAGACAACCGAAGAAGTATGAGCTTGAAATCCATAATTGAATTTAAATCCTCGATCTAGTAAACTAACGGTGCCGTCGTCGCAACCGACGGCGATCTTTCCTCTACCGCTGGAGCAACACTCCAATTTTCCGGTAACTTCATCGGGAATCGTGATTCTCCCGCCCAATTTGTCCTCGAAGAACTCGAATTTTCGCCACTGGTACATTACGTAGTGATTTGATGAATAAATGAATATTGATTAATTTAATTAAACTTGTTATTCAAGTTTTTTACTCTGATAGTGTAGTGTATATATAGTGATGATTTAGAGAGTTATTTTTTTTTTTTTTTGAAATAATGATTTAGAGAATTATTGATTTGGGGAAAAGGTTGGTACAGACCAGGCTGTACATGTGTTTGCTGGTTTGTTTTCATCAGGATGTAAAAAACGACGTCGTGTCAATGGGCTGTATAACGACGTCATGTCAATGGGCTGTTATTAGAGATGCACGTAAAGCCCACGGGGGCATTGAAAAGCCCGGGTTTTTCTGTCAAAGCCCGGTTCAGGCTTTGACTTTGATCGGTCGGTCTTTCGAGAAATATATAGGCATTTTTTGGCCCTCAAGCCTCAAGACGGGTCGCGTCGGGCTTTTATTCGGGTCCGAACCGGGCCGGGCCGGGCTGAGCTTTTATTTGGGCTTATTTGGGCCCGAGCTGGATAGAGCCGATTTCTTACAAATTCGATAAGTTTTATATATTATTATTATAAATAAATAAATACAAAACATATATTTTATACAATTGATGAATCACCAACGTGAATATTGACAATCTTTCGATCGTTCATTGATTTTTTGATAAATCAACGGATTACATGTATACTTGGTATATATTTAATTCATGTATAATAAATTTAAGTATTCAGATAATATATTTAGTAATGAACATGTTAATATATACTAGCTTAAAACCCGTGCGATGCACGGATTTTTTTTAATATTGTATGAATTTTTTTCATTAGTTTAAATTACCTTTTTAAAACATGAATTTTGGAGGCTTAAATTTTTATATGAGATGATTTGATAATAATTATATAAATGTTATCCGTGATATTTTTAGAAAATGAGGGATTTTAGTTAAAAAAAATATAGAAAAAATGATAGGTTTTAGTAGAAAAAGATAATCGGTTAATTATTAGTAATTATAAAATTATTATTTTATTTTATTTAATAGAACGCCCGTGATATGATTAGAAAAAGAGAGGATTTAGTTAGAAAAAATAAAAAAGGTAACATGTTCTAGGTGAAAAGGTAATTGATTAGTTTATAGTAATTATAATTTAATTATGTTATTTTACTAAATACAATTGCTTGTAATATTTTTAGAAAAGGAAAAAAATAATATTGTATGTGATATTTTTATTAAAAGAGAGATTTTAGTTAGAAAATATAGAAAAGATGATACGTTTTAGCTGAAAAAGGTAATGGGTTAATTATTAATATTATAATATTATTAGTTTATTGTATTAAATAGAACCGTCCGTGATATAATTTGAAAAGAGAGATTTTAGTTAGAGAAAATAGAAAGATAACATGAAAATTAAAAGATGACATGATTTATGTGAAAAAGGTAATTGATTAGTTTATAGTAATTATAATTAAATTGTGTTATTTTACTAAATAAAATTACTCTTACTTTTTAGAAAATTAGAAATTAATGTTGTCCGTGATATTTTTAGAAAAAAATGGAATTTAATTAGAAAAAATAGAAAAGATGATATGTTTTAGCTGAAAAGGTTATCGGTTAATTGTTAGTATTATAATATTATTATTTTATTTTAATTAAATGGAAATGCCAATGATATAATTGGAAAAAGAGGTTTTAGAAAGAGAAAAGAAAAAAGGTAACGTGTTTTGACTTAAAAAGGTAACCGTCCATGATATAATTGGAAAAAGAAAGATTTTAGTTAGAGAAAATAGAAAAGCTAACGCGTTTTGGCTGAAAAGGTAATTTCAGTTAATATTAATTATATTATAATTATGTTATTTTATTAAACAAAACTGCTCGTAGTGTTTTTGAAAAAGAAGAATTTTTATTTAGATAAAATGTAAAGATATTGTATTTTTAGGAAATTATTAAGTCATTGAAAAAATAGAAAAGGTAATATGTTTAACCTGAAAAAGGAAATTAATTAATAAAAGAGAAATTTTAGTTAGATAAAATATAAAAGATATTGTATTTTACCAGAAAAAGGAATTTATTTATTTATTGATAAATAGAAAAGATAATATGTTTTTTCAGGAAATTGATTAGTTAGTATGATGGAAATTATTAATATTATTAGTTTATTGTATTAAATAGAACCGTCTGTGATATAATTTGAAAAAGAGAAATTTTAGTTAGAGAAAATAGAATGGTAACATGAAAATTAAAAGATGACATGATTTTATGTGAAAAAAGGTAATTGATTAGTTTATAGTAATTATAATTAAATTATGTTATTTTACTAAAGAAAATTACTCATACATTTTAGAAAATGAGAAATTAATGTTGCCCGTGATATTTTTAGAAAAATATGGTATTTAATTAGAAAAAATAGAAAATATGATACGTTTTAGCTGAAAAGGTAATCGGTTAATTATTACTATTACAATATTATTATTTTATTTTTATTAAATAGAAATGCCTGTGATATAATTGGAAAAAGAGAGGTTTTAGTAAGAGAAAAGAAAAAAGGTAACGTGTTTTGACTTAAAAAGGTAACCGTCCATGATATAATTAGAAAAAGAGAGATTTTAGTTATATAAAATAGAAAAGGTAACGCTTTTTGGTTGAAAAGGTAATTTTAGTTAATAGTAATTATAATATATTTATGTTATTTTATTAAACAAAACTGCTCGTAGTGTTTTTAAAAAGGAAGAATTTTTATTTAGATAAAATGTAAAGATATTGTATTTTTAGGAAATTATTAAGTCATTGAAAAAATAGAAAAGGTAATATGTTTAACCTGAAAAAAGAAATTAATTAATAAAGGAGAAATTTTAGTTAGATAAAATATAAAAGATATTGTATTTTACCTGAAAAAGGAAATTATTTATTTATTGAAAAATAGAAAAGATAATATGTTTAACCTAAAAAGGAAATTAATTAGTTATGATGGATTTTATCTATAATTGAGTAAGTGTAAATAAATAAAATCAACACGTACTGTACCGACCGACCGACTGACCGACTGACCAACCAAACTTTTAATGTTTCGGCTTTTATATAATAGTATAGATGCGTTTTTAGTGTTTTATATTTGTAATAAGTGTGAATACATAAATATATATATATGTAAATATATAAGAAAAATCGGATTCTATTCGGGCTTGAATCGGGCTTTTTTCCGGGTCGGGCCGAAGTCCGGGCTTTTAGTGTTTTAAATAAAAAAGGTAACGTGTTTTAATTAGAAAGGAATTATTAATGTGGAAGATATGATATGATTGATGTTTTTGTGTATTTATAAAAGGTTATATGTTCTACTAAAAGTAAATGTGAAAAGGACAATCCGCTAATTACCATTAATTCTATTATGTTATTATTATATGTAAGAAATGTTTAATTAATTGAAAATAAACAAATATACATCACGAGATATTATTATCAAATTTTAAATTAGTTGTATATATAATCCGTACCATATTTTGTAAACTAAAATATAAAAATTTTAAAACTAATATGAATCACCATTATCTTTTGCTCAAAGATTAAAGTAGTAGTAAAAATAGATTAAATAAGAGGTCAAGTTTATCTAAAAGAATTTAACTAAAAACCAAAAATATACGTAGTACAATGATTGGATGGATAAATTGTTTGGACGAGGTTAATGATTCAATTCACAATAAAAACAAACTAACTCATTTAAAATAAGAGAGTGGAATAAAATTTTGAAATTAGTGTATATAATTACGTACAATATTTTGAAAAGTAAAATTTCAAATTTTGAAACTAATATTTGTCATCACTACTTTTACTCATATGTGAGGTCGAACTTATGTAAAAAGAGTTTTAACTCCATACCTAAAAACATAATGTAATATAATGGTTTGGAGGAAGAAATATATAGATGAGGTTGTTGGTTCAATTATCCATAAACACAAAATAACTTTTTTTTTTCTTTTCAAATAAGGAGTGGCAAATCAATATAATTTTATAATATATAAAGGTAAAATGTACATTATGCATGTATGTGAGACTAGATCTTCTAGGTACCACCAAACAGAACATTGATCATGAGATCATTTCTAACCCGTGATAATAAAAAATATTAATGTGTTATTAAACATCCATGCGATAGATTAGTAATATGATAATTGCTTGTTTGTGATAATGATAATAGAGTAAGAGTACTTTAGAGTACTTCATAACATTGTTCATGCATGGATATAAATCAAGCGAACTTGTAGTCTCATTAGACCACTCGATAACAAAATAGAAGTTCCACATTAGTTTAAAGTAATCGATCACTAGTATTATATATGGGCTCTGCTCTTGATTTATGAACCTAATTACAATTACAGTGCGTAGTTAATTTTGGGTCTAGTTTGGAAATATATCTAGGTTATAGGACTGTGTTTTTTGACAATTTGATGATATGTAATTGATCACTAGTATTATATATGGGCTCTGCTCTTGATTTATGAACCTAATTACAATTACAGTGCGTAGTTAATTTTGGGTCTAGTTTGGAAATATATCTAGGTTATAGGACTGTGTTTTTTGACAATTTGATGATATGAAGCCTACTTTATGGTACAATATTAAATCCTTTTCTATATATAATAGAGCAACACAAATTAAATGAAGTTGCCATTGTTCTCTTATTCAAACACAAAATTTGAGCAAACTATGTTCATGTGGGGAATTGAACTCATGTCCTCTTCAAAGAAACTCATCCTTATAACCATTGAGCTATATATATTTTTGAGTTTGAACTAAAAAAACATATTACTTAAATCTCTGGTCTCACCCTTTTCCTATTTTGGCTATCAATTTAACTCTTGGATTGAAAATAAGAATGGATTAAAATTCAAAGTCAATTCAATAAAGATCGATATATTAGAATATAGGATTTTGCATAATATCCAAGTAGACAAAATATTAGGATCGAACAATTACATTATACACTTCGAGTCTTTTCAAATTGTATGTCAAAAAAAATAAAAGTTTAGAATATGTAATTTTTATCGCATATTTATTATACATCACCTCAATCTCTTTCATCAATGCGTAGATAATTTCTTGTGATACCGAGAATTTCAAAATATAACTAATATACAAATAAATATGTCATCCTTGTACAATCGACACTTAAAGTTAAACTTGATTCTCGAGTAGTATTACATAAATCCGGTCTCTCCATTTTCCTATTTTTACTATTAATTTAACTTTGGAGTAAATATGTTAATGATGACTGATATTGTTTATAAGACTTTGTATTTTATTATCAAATATTAATATCATATAAGATTATCTATACAACCAATTTTACAGATTTTTAATATCAAATTTTGATAACGGTATAATGTGTGATGTACATTAATCTTTCTTTTACTTAAATAAATGTTTCTTACGTATAATGTTAACTGAAATATGTTTTATATCTTTATACAATAGTATTTTCTTTCATATACTTTATTTGAATTAGTTAGATATTTAATACATGTAACAAAACTTTGTACACATTTTACGAATTAGTCGAATTGTGTTATATCATCTAAATTATTCGCATAAAATTTGGCAAAAGAAGTGATTTGATGAAACTATTTATAAACTATGACCGCTCCTTTGATTTTGTATGTGAGACATACAAATTTTTGAATATTTTTTATTATAGCTGCAATGTTATTATTTTAACGACATAATGACTCTAAATTTTTTAATACTTTGATTATGACTGGTATTCTTACTATTTTAACGATAGAAAGATTATCAAAATCGTGAAAAAAAATCTCAAAATTTAGGGATAGTGTGGGTATAGCTATTGATCTTTTAAAGAAATATTTTGAGATTTAGGACAAGAGTTGTATTAGTTCAAACTTATTTTTGAATCATATCAGGTGATTACTTCTACCTTTTTCATACAAAATTAACTGTGATGAAGTCTGCTTTCTGAAAGAAAAAAACTTTGTGGTGAGTTCATTGGTAATTTTTCAATGAAATTAAGGAAATAATATTTTCCAAAAATTGTGAAGCTATGATAATTGTTGTAATCCTCCAATTTGTTAGAATTTTGAATTTAACAAATGTTGTTTTAAAAGGTGACTCCTTTTAGATTATTGAAAATTTGAATACTGTAAGTGAAGATCTTGCCGTATTGACAATATTATCGAAAAAATTAAGTTAATTAAGAAGTTTATTCGAAGAGAAGGAAATAGAGTGACTTATATCTTGATGAGATATTTCAAGAAATAAATATTTAGGTGCGTATTAATTTTATCTAGAAAGTATTGTATGATGAGTATTATTCACATTAATGATATGTCCTTTTATCATTGTTCTAAAAGAAATTATATTATAACCTATGCAATATATTTATATGCTACAAAACATCCTCTTTTTAGTGCTCATATGATTTATACATAAAAAAATAATATATACATTAAAATAGCGATATTATAATATGTATAAACATAAAAGGCGCAATTGTATTAAAAAATATCCTTAAATCGTAATACTATACAGAATTTATATCAATTGCTAGAAGATGACCCGTGCCTCGCACGGGTTATTATGCTATTAAATGATAAAAGAATAAAGAGTTTTGAGCATTTCATGATTTTTCCATGGGATCAGGTGAAGTTGGTCTCGTGACTCGTGTCGTGAGTCCACGCAATAACAAAAGTAAGTGGGAGATAGGTATACTATGGTAAAATAATATAAGTGAGAGGAATATTTATATACTGTGGTAAAAACAATTTTACTGCATACCTGATTTAGCTGTGTGGTTGTGGCGGTCAGGGACAAGTCTTTATTTAGTTATACTTGATTGCTACGAAAACTTATACATATGACATCTGACATGTTACAATTAAAAAAAATTGAAAAATGAAATTGTAATGGAGGCCGACCCTAGGTATTCTCTATATAAACATATCTTTGTCTTACATTAGCTTGCCCAGAGTTTTCTCTGAAAAGAAGCAGAAGGACGACGCAGAGTAATATATTACAGTACTACAAAGAATCATAAAGCACAGCTAGCAACTTTAGTATATCTTTTTAGAACATTGTGCAGCTAGCACAAGTACTTTTTTTCAACTTTTGTAGTTTGACATGTAACTTTCAGAATTTTTTAACTTTTTTTGCACAAAACAAAGTAGATCGGACTATATTATAGTTTATATTCCATGTTATCTTTACGGCGTCAAGTTGATTTCGAGTCCGTCCTATTTTTTTTTCTTTTGTTGATTTTGAGCTTATATCAGTTTGTGTTCAGTTTTCAAGCTTACATCATGTTTATTTATTGTTCCTGTTTATTTATTTACTGTTGATTTTTCGTTCCTGTTTTATTCGTCATGTTTATTTTATAGAACATTGTGCAGCTAGCACAGTTACTATTTTTTTTTTCATCTTTTGTAGTTTGACTTGTAACTTTCAGAATTTTTTTAACTTTTTTGCACAAAACAAAGTAGTCGGACAATATTACATTTATCTTTACGGCGGCAAGTTGAAGTTGGTTTTGAGTCGTCCTGTTTTTTTTTTCTTTTGTTGATTTTGAGCTTATATCAGTTTGTGTTCAATTTTCAAGCTTACATCATGTTTATTTATTGTTCCTGAATATTTATTTACTGTTGATTTTTCGTTCCTGTTTTGTTAGTCATGTTTATTTTTTATGAATAGATGGTATAAATACTTACCGGATCACACCACGTTCATGTTGTTCCATTGATAGTGTTGATTAGGTTTAGACTAATATTTGAATATACTGGTATTTGAAGTTCAATATGATGATGTAGTAACAATATATAGTCCATTTGTCGGAGGCATTTTTTAGTGGGTCTATAAAATTGCCAAACATTAAATTCAATTGAAGCATTAAAAAAATGTACTACTAGTATTATGTTGTGTTCATTATGCGAAAGTTTAAATTTTCTTAATATTAGTTATTAACTTGAGTTTTGTCCTTTCGTTGATGTTTGATTTGTATGTCCACTACAATTTAAAGAGATGACAACAACCAATGTTTTCAAACCCGATTTATTAATTTCTGAGTGCCCGTTGATATCCCTTCCATCCAATTTAACCACATCCTATTATTTTGAGGAGTTAGACACAAATCACAATAATTTTTTACATGACCATATCTTTGAGTGTCCTGGTAGGGAGAAAACTAAAGTCTCATTCCTACCCTTTTCCATATGTGCACAAGCCTTTGACACTAAAATTTATTTGGAGGCACTCAAAGAAAAAGTAGGGAATAGTGTCAAACCTAAAACCATACACGCATAAAAACAAGCCTACATTTTGGATGTTTAGATATAGAAACACACACCACAATGCTACTTACCGAAAGAATTCCAAAAACCACAGCCAATGTTTGGTTGAAATCAAAACCAACTCCCGAGGATACATTATCATTTTTACTTTTGATGTCTTATAAAATAAACTCTTTCTGTTCTATAAACTAACTTGTTTTTTAATCTTTTCAGTATGCTTTTTTCTAATTTGAGAAAGCTACATCAAGAACGGATGTATTTTGGGAACGTGAGCAATGGAATACGTGTCTTGGAAAACAAACCAATGCTCGTTTTCCCGGCCAAATCCAACAGTACACAATATATTCTTTATTATCAAGCCATGTCATACACGCACAAACAAATATTGCATAATGACATTGTCAACTTTTACTACGTATTTAAAAAAAATCTTATAATTATTCATTGATAATTTATGCATATTTTGCTTTTATAGGAAAAGAAAAGTAGATTAACAGGATATAAATATATCGTAGTATCCATGTGTGTCATAGCATAATTACATTGATTCAGTTGTTTTAAAAATGGATTCTACTGAATAAACCTAATTGCATGCGAGGTATATATAAATATGCGTAGGTTTATCTTGTAACATTGCCCTAAATTTAGAGATTGGAAAATTTTCAGTCTCGGAGTTATATGAGGGAATTTGGAAGGATTTGCGGGACTTGCGCAAGATGGTTGATGATTCATTACCATCTACTTACGAGCGGATTTTGTTCGATGACTTGTGCGACGAATTTGTTGATAAAGTTGGGGGTGATATATTAAGGTGCGTGTTATCCTGTTTATGTTTTTTTGTTATTGTTATCTGTTATTCTTTTCCTTCTTACTAGTAATTAGGTCAATCTTGTATACCTTGCATGTTTATATAGTTACAATATATCAACATAAAATTATCTTTACTTTCAGGGACGCTTCACTTATCATTTTTGTTTTGAGTAGTCCCATTGTATGCAGATCACCCCAAAGATACGACATTGTTAGGAAGTTAGGAGAATACAAGAATTCAAACTATATCACTTACGAGGCACTTGTTAAGCAACAAGGATGACGCCATATATGGTAGTTCGATTCTCGGTATTGAATGGTACAACAGGTTGCTCACGGGAACAAGCAGTAATGAATCCTTCCTAAGAACTGCATATGGATATCAACGCAAAAAAAGTAAAAGATATTACATCAGAATCAATTCGATACTTCCAACGATTGGTCTACGAACATTATATAAAGGACTATCAACACAGTTTGTGAGAAAGTGATGAGTTGTTGTGCTAGAAATATAAACATTCGAATCGCAAGCGCACAATTCTTTTCGTTGTAAAATTTATGATTCGTTCCGCAGGGACTATTTGATTTTTCGCAAACCTTAATTTTTAATTTAATCGAAAAAGGACATTTTTGGATTTTCGAAAATTTGATTTTACTATTAACTTTGAAAAGAAAATTTATTTCATTTAAAAGAAATTATTTTTTTCCTAATTTCTAACTAATTAATTAAAAAGAGCGAAATCTAAATTATTTATAAAAAAAGGAAATTCAAACTTAACTAATTTTAGTTAGATAAAATTTTATTTAAAAAAAATTCGCCATGACCTATTTGGAATTACAACTAGCCACTATTAGAAATTCAAAAACTCAGCAAACTGCAAATCCCCAATTCATAACTTCAACATCAACAACGAAGCCAGACACAACATCGAAATGAAACAGACTCAAAATGAAACATTCCATAACATCTCAAAAATTGACAATTAAAAAGAAAAAAAAATAAATATATATATTGCATAACTCGGCAGCCTCTAAACACAGCGAAATAAACCAACTCGAACAAACAAATACCGAGTTAACTCAGAAATCGCACAATTACGGTAACCACAAACGAAACGAAACAACAACTCAGCATAATCAACTCGACGAACAATGAAAAAAAGAAATTAACAGCAAAACTCAGCCAACAAACAAGTAACACAAACTCGACTGAGCTCAGAAACGTATAACTAATCAACAATGAAATTAAGAACAAAGGACTCGGAAGCTCCCGAACTCGCGACTCAGATTAACAAACTCGAAAACTCGAGGTAACGAAATCAGCAAAATGAAATATCGAAACAATGAATCCAAACAACTGATTCAACTCAAATTAACCCACCGAGTTTTTAAAACAAAACTCATACTGAGAACCCAATTCGCAAACTCAACTTGGCATTAGAAATTACGTTTGAATAAAAATAAAAAGAAAAGAAAGGGCGTTTGGTTTTAGGAGGGAGAAAGGGGAAGGGAATTTGCGATTGCTGTGGGTGTTCGTGTAGGTATAGAGAGGGGAGAGAGGAGAAGAGATAGAGAGAGAGAGAGGGGGGGGTTAATCGTGTTTACAGAAAAAAGAAAACAAAAAAGGGAGATGATACAGAGATGCGTTTAAAAAAAATGATGAACAAGAGTAATAGAGTACTGGGTATCCTTCAAGCAGTGAAACAAAACAGGGGAAAGAAAGACTAGCTTCGGATTTTAACACTAATAAAACAAAGAAATAAGTACTGACTATTTTTAAAACTAATTTTTGTTGTTTTTTTTTCTTTTTTTTATTTAAATACGAAAATAAAGAAATTAACAACTGAATGAAATTACTAGAAACGAGGTTTTGAAATTAAATGGCCCACAATAAAATTGAGATTTTTAAAGGGGCAAGATTACGAATTAAACTACGAGCAAGAAAATAAAATTTCGTTACTTTCAACCCACAGTGGTTAGCTTTCGCTACTTTGTCCACTACTTGGATTTACGAAAATAACGAAACAAGGCAACAATAACGAAAGAGCAAGACAAGAAGTAAAGAAAATAAAAATTGCATTAATTATAATAGGAGTGTTTACAAGATTTGAAACTAAGAAAAGAAATACAAGAAAATAAAACTACCTTAAAATCTAAGTTACCAAATACATGGGGGGTGGGGGGTATTTATAGGATAGGAATTAGGGTTAAGGGGGGTGTTGGGTAAATCCCCACCATACATTTGTGGTGTGTGGTGGTGGAATCCTAGCCATCTATTTGTTTCCTTCCCCCTTAAGCTTTGAAGAGTAGATCTTGCCCATACACTTCTCTAATGTGTTGGGATGATCTCCACCTTCCACTTGTCTTGAAATATTCCTTTTGCTCCAAGCTCCTAATTCTTTTTCTTCATTCATTTTTGGTCCTTTTTCTTCCTCTTTTTCCCTTCCTTGCTCTTTATTTATCTATTTTTCCATTTCTTTATTTATTTACGAATTTCCTGAAATGCAACAAAATAAATTATTAAAATACGAGTTCAAGCAAAAAAATAGGTAATAAAAATATGCACTTATCAAATGCCCCCATACCTATCTTTTGCTCGTCCTCGAGTAAAAACAAAAAGAAAATCTAGATAAAAAGTCCTATACTCCTTTTCGTAGGTGTGACGGTTGCATTTGGCATATGCAACAAACCCTTTAAACCCCTAGGCAGCCCTAGTGGACGAGTGAGGTCTCGTGAGGGCCTATAGTGAATGTACCCACAAAATCCATCTAGCTTATATAAAAGATCACATGGCATTGCACACCACACATACATGTCCTCTCATGATACATCAACTTAAGAATCAAAATGAATTTGCAAAGTCTTGGTGTGGAAAGTGCAAGGATTCACATAGTCTACTTAAAGAACCATTCAAGAGTGATTATAAGTTCATGTCAAGTGCAAAAATTATTGGTAACCATGCTAAGTCTACAATGGCACACCTCAGAGTCAAAACTTGAGATCTCTTATGCAAAAAACAAATAAGCAATACCTCACCTTTCACTCACAAAAGAATATTCACTCAAGAACAAGAGTAAGTGTATCACTCAATTCCAACAAAATCAAATGCATGCTTGACACTTGATATCATTCCAACTTAAATCACAACATACATTAATAATGACAATCAAAAGGTCTTTATTAGGGTTGTAATGGGGCTAGGGACAAGGTATGTCAAGAAAGGCCAAAACAAGGTGAAGTGTCAAAAGCTAGTAGTCACCATGAATATCATGCACAACACCAAACTTCCTCCCCACACAATTTATTTTCATTTTCAACAAAAAGCCTTGAATAGTCGCAATGAAGGAGGATTACAAAAAACATAAGTATGCTCTCATATGAATATTTTTTTCATTTTTTTTTCAATTTTTTTTCTTTTCATTTTTTTTTCATTTTTTTTTCTTTATTCATTTGTATTTATGAGAGCTAAGATAAATGTAACAATAATCCTCACTTAGATTTAACTTGAACATCGACTAGCAAGATAACAACAAATATTTCCTCGAAAGTTATGAATAATAGTAAACCCTATTTCACACACCTTATTGCTCCCTCAAGTTCCTACTAGCATTTGACAAAATGGGATCAAGAATACGTATGGCTAAACAAGAAAAAGGTCTTAGGTGAGTAATGTGGTGTGTCACCGAAAGAAAATGATTAGGCTCAAAGGGTTAACTAATTGATCATATAAGAATGGTGTGGATAATTTGGAAATATAGGTTATTCCTAAGTGCCTTTATCATTTTATCATCAATCAATGTCATGCGTTCCAAGATAGAATTCAAACAAGTGCTAGCAATGCAAATGACAAGTGGACACTCAAGCAAAAGAATATAAATGCAAAAGATGTGCATATAGGCTCAAAATCTCACTTGGTGTAGTAAAACATAATCAATCTCAAGAAATGGTATCCTCAATGCACCTACTTGTACTCAAAGCATGAAGACCAAATCATCTTACACCTAATCATGCCCTTCTAATTTCATGCACAATTCAATTAAGTCTACTAGCTTCACCTTGCTAGTGTAAGTGTGTGAACAAGAACTTTAGCAAATCACTTCTCAAACAAAAGCTAATGGATCATAGGATTATCATAGCATGTAAGGGTGCATCAAGCAACTAGCAATCAATTAACAAGACTAGAATAAGATTAGAACTCTTTTGTGATTTTTTCATTTTTTAATTTTTTTGGATTTTTCAATTTTTACTATTTACACTAAAAACCCTCCCCCATACCTAAATCATACATTGTCCTCAATGTATGCAAATGCAAGAGAAATGAGTAAATGAGAACGAGGTAATACCTGATAAGGGATGACGGAGACTGAAAAATTTCCAAAAACTATGAAAGAAAAACAACTCACACACGCACACACTCCTCCCCCATACCTGAATTTCATGAGGGGAGGCAAAGGAATAAAACTGAGTTAGCCGATGCCGGTAGGTAACAACGAATGAATTTTCGAGAAGAGATCAAGATGCCGTTGAAGCTCTAACACCTTAGTAACTTTTGTAAGAAGGCAAAAATATTCGTTCAAAGTAAAAGCATTGTAACCACTAGTGTTAGAAAGAATTGAGCTCACTTGGGACGTCAAGAAGGCTTTCTTAGGGACTTGGGTGGTTCGTTTATGAGTACACAACTCTTTAAGACATTTCGCATAGGAGGGAACTTGTTGAATCACGTCTAAAAGAGGAATATTGAGCTCGACTTGCTTGAAAACTTCCAAAATCTTTTCTACTTGAGGCGATTGTCTGTTTGAAAGGAGTCTTTGAGGATAAGGAGCTTTAGGTTTAAAGACTCGTTCGCTAGACACATCGGGAGTGGAATTGGAAAGTGGAACAACAAACGAAGACTTGTTAGGTGAAGGTGGTGTATGAGTCAAAGAAGGCTCGCTAGGTGGTGATGATTTGAGAGGAGATTTTGATGACTCGGGAGTGGATTTTGAAGATGAGGGTTCAAGTTGAGAAAGTGTGGGACTAGATGATTCGAAAGTCTCGGAATTAGGAAGATGGTTTGAAGGATTGAGTTTAGGGTTTTGTTCAACATTTGACTCGTCTTCTTCGTCGGGGGACTCGACTCCAACTTGATTATCAACTTTGTTTCCCGACCTTAAAGAAATGATAGCATTAACATTTTCAGGTGGTCTTTGGTTGAGAGGAAATTTAGGGTTGACCTCAGTTTGACTCGGGAACTTGTTCTTCTCTCGCTCACACATGGAGTTGGCTAATTGACTCACTTGAACCTCTAACTTAGATATGGCTTGAGTACTAACATTCAAAAGTTGCCTATCTTGAGTCATGGTTTGCATGAAGGTTTGTTGAGATTGAGCCAAATTAGTTGTTGATTTCAAAAGCGCATCAAAAGTCTTTTCCAAAGAATTAATTCTCTTATCCGACTCGTGAAAGCCGGGAGGGTGGACGGGTGCTTGATTCGGGGCTTGAATCGAGTTTGGATAAGGAATTTGATTTTGAATCGAGTACGAGTTTTGATTGGGCTTTTGAAAACAAGGAGTTTGAAAAGAAGGTGGCGGAGATTGATAGTTTTGGCCTTGGTTCCACGAGAAATTAGGGTGATTCCTCCAACCGGGATTATAAGTAGGCACAACCAGATCATTCCTAGGGGTTGGTTGAAACACCGAATTAATTTGACCATAGCCGGGAGAGTTCGAAAAACCTTGATTAAAATTAGAGCACATAGACATATTTGAGGGGGCGTTACTAGTTTCTAAGGCTTCGAGTCTTCTAGTAAGGGTGGCTAACTTGGCATCAGTAGCAATATTGTTTCCAATTGAATGCATACCCCTAGAAGAACTAGATGACTCGTTGGACTTTTGAGGTTCCCTAGTAGACTCCCACAATATAGTCTTCTCGGCTAATTCCTCGAAAAAGGCCCACCCCTCGTCCTCATCTTTCTCCATGAATTTTCCTTGGCACATAGATTCCAACAACGCGGTTGTTGGTCCATCTAAGGCCTCATAAACGATCTTACAAAGCCTCCATTTTTCTATTCCGTGGTGGGGGCATTGTGATAGAAGATTTTTAAAACGATCAAAATACTTCCAAAAAGACTCGTTTTCCTTTTGATGAAATTGATTTATTTCGTTTGTAATTCTCGTAGTCTTATGGTTTGGAAAATATTTTTTTAGAAAAATAACCACAAATCCCTCCCACGTGGAAATAGAATTAACGGGTAGACTATACAACCATTTTTTTGCATTTTCTTTTAAAGCGAAGTTGATAAGTCTTAGCCTAATGGAGTCCTCGGAAAGATGTTGGAGTTTTTGCAATGCGCAAACCTCCTCAAATTCATGAAGAAAGAGATACGGGTCCTCACCCTCGCTCCCGTTAAATTTAGGTAACATACTGATGTGGTGAGCTTTAATTTCGAAATTATTACCATTAACGGGAGGAAGGGTGATACACGAAGGTTGGGCGGAACGAGTAGGATAGCAACGGTCCCTAAGAGACATGGCCATGTTTACTACGGTTTCGGAATAATCTAAAGACTCGGAATTAGACGATGAAGAAATCTCAAATGATCTCACTAGTCTAGAAGAATTATCCCTAATCCACGTAGTTCGCATAAACCACAAAAGGAAACACGTAGCAAGTAAGTGCGATAAATTAAAACACACAAAAAGAAAGGGTGTAAAATTAAAAGAAAAATCCTGAACCTAGGGCTCCCTAATAAAATAACTAGACCTTGCTCCTAACTTTAAGGGCTACCAAAAATTAGGTAAATCAATAATTATTCGAACCGGCTTGGCCAGGTAGGTGCAAGCATTGCCAAGAGGTTAAACACCAGCCTAGACACCAAAACCTTCATTGGCCAGGTCAGCTTTCGCTTTCCTAGACACCAAAAAGTAGGAATAATTAAAGATTACTTCGCTTTTTAATCACCTTCCTAATTGAGCGCGAAATTCCTAGGGCAAACGTCTAATTAATTTTATTAAAGGCTAGGTATACAAAATGAGGGATTAATGGTTTTTGGGCTAAGGAAAGAGTGATGAAATCCCTTCCCTTATCTTGTAGTTGCTTTGCCCTTAATGTTTATTTACAAAATGATGCAACAAACAATGATATATACAAAAATTATAAACAAATATGGATGCTTACACTACGTGATTTAATCTAAAGAAAGAAAGAAATTTAACGTACCTTAGGGTCCTCCAGCGATCACCACAATTATAGGTACGAAAAATTTAAAAACAAAAAAATAAAAATCTAGATGATGTGCCCTAAGTGATTAAATGCATGATGCAACAATTATGTATTTACAACTATTTTTTTTTTTGATTTTAAATTTTCATTTTTTTGTGATTTTTGTCATTTGTTACTTTTTTTGTGATTTTCTAAATAAGGAAAAAAAACGAAAGAGGAGAGAGATACGGTTTACCCAAGCAAAGCTTCCAAAATTCCGAGAAAATTCTTCCGCTTTAATCCAAGTCACCCGAATTTTCCTCCAAATTCCTCGAAAAAATGCAAACAAGAAAAAGGGTGAGAAAAGAGCTAATCCGAAAAATTAAAAGCTAAGGTGCGAAAAATAATTAGTCCCCGGCAGCGGCGCCAAAAACTTGTTGTGCTAGAAATATAAACATTCGAATCGCAAGCGCACAATTCGTTTCGTTGTAAAATTTATGATTCGTTCCGCAGGGACTATTTGATTTTTCGCAAACCTTAATTTTTAATTTAATCGAAAAAGGACAATTTTGGATTTTCGAAAATTTGATTTTACTATTAACTTTGAAAAGAAAATTTATTTCATTTAAAAGAATTTTTTTTCCTATTTCTAACTAATTAATTAAAAAGAGTGAAATCTAAATTATTTAAAAAAAAGAAAGAAATTCAAACTTAACTAATTTTAGTTAGATAAAATTTTATTTAAAAAAAATTCGCCATGACCTATTTGGAATTACAACTAGCCACTATTATAAATTCAAAAACTCAGCAAACTGCAAATCCCCAATTCATAACTTCAACATCAACAACGAAGCCAGACACAACATCGAAATGAAACAGACTCAAAATGAAACATTCCATAACATCTCAAAAATTGACAATTAAAAAGAAAAAAAATAAATATATATATTGCATAACTCGGCAGCCTCTAAACACAGCGAAATAAACCAACTCGAACAAACAACTATCGAGTTCACTCAGAAATCGCACAATTACGGTAACCACAAACGAAACGAAACAACAACTCAGCATAATCAACTCGACGAACAATGAAAAAAAGAAATTAACGGCAAAACTCAGCCAACAAACAAGTAACACAAACTCGACTGAGCTCAGAAACGTATAACTAATCAACAATGAAATTAAGAACAAAGGACTCGGAAGTTCCCGAACTCGCGACTCAGATTAACAAACTCGAAAACTCGAGGTAACGAAATCAGCAAAATGAAATATCGAAACAATGAATCCAAACAACTGATTCAACTCAAATTAACCCAGCGAGTTTTTAAAACAAAACTCATACTGAGAACCCAATTCGCAAACTCAACTTGTGTTAGGTCCAATCTGTTTGTAGAAGGGGGGGTTGAATACAAACAGTACTGTTTTATCGAAATTTGTCCGGATAATTTAATTTATATTTTGACAAATTTGAGCGGAATTAAATGAAACAAAATTCAAGTTGAATATAAAATTATATTAACTTGAGGGGTTTGTTACAAATACAGTACAGAATTTATATCTAGTTAATAAAAACAAATTAGAAAATTCAACATGAATTTTTCTAGATTTGTTAATAAAAATCAAGATATAGATTAGGAGTAAAAACTCGCTAATAGTACAAGAGTATCAATGAAATCAGTTCTATCGGATCAGATATTAAAAATAAGATGAACTTGATTTTCTAAATAATTTTCTGCTTCTTGTGCTGTGTTCTTGATGAGAGAGAAGAGAGAATTCAGTTCTTGAAATGTAATATTTTCTGTGTTGTTTTTCCTCACTGATTGCTTCTGTCGAGATGTCTTGATATATATAAATCTCTGCATCTTTATCTTCAATTATAACTATCAAGACAATCTTCAATACAATTTCTTCTTCCAAGACAACCAGTTTTGTACTGCCAAGACAATAGGCAATACAATCGTCAAGACAATCAGGTTCTTCCAAGACAATCGTCAAGACAATCAAATTCAGATATCTTTGTCTTGCTTTATCAAATTTATCATTCTGTCTGAAGCTTTTTCTTTTTGATCATTATCAAGACAATCAAATTGAACTGCCAAGACAATCGTCAAGACAATCAAATTAGATTTTTATTCTACTTTTTAAAAGCTTTTCAGACATTATCATTATCAAGACAATCGGCAAGACAATCAGGAATTGTCTTGCTTTATTGATTTCTTCACCAATACAATCGGCAAGACAATCTCCTATTGTCTTGCTGTTCTGAATTTAACCTTCAAGACAATCGGCAAGACAATCAGGGATTGTCTTGCTAGTTCATTTTTTTCAAAATTAATTAAAATTGATTAATAAATAATCATTTTAATTTATTCTTACTTAAATAATTAATCTGATTTAATTAATCTAATAATTAATTTAATTAAAGAATTAATTCAAGATGAATTAATTAATTAATTAAATTAACTACTTGATTTAAATTAATTAAACAAGAATAATTATATATCCTTGGATTGTCTTAATTCTTTTCTGAATCACTGAAAGTAATAAAAGAATACCACTGAATATTTTGTTGACGTTCCATGTACTGTCTGGTTCATGAACGACTAACCTCAATGACTGTCCTTTAATTTTCACATTAATAATGTGATTCATTTTTCTTCTCATCTCTTTCTCCTTCTTGTACTTCACTGTATACTGTCTGAAACTGTTACTCTAGAAATCTCTGTCTTAGAAATAAATCCACTTCTTTGATGCTATACTGAGGCTTGATCAGCAATCTGAACTTCTTCCAGTGTAAAACATCAAAACTATAGATTGACTTTAGGGTTTTTCTTCTGACAGATAGTACCTTCTGAGATTCCTGTGACAGTTAAAGTTATTTACTTATTACAAACTAAGCTTAAGTTGAGTTGAGTCCTCGAACTACAAATAGGCTATGTCATATGCCTTTCAATCTCCCCCTATTTGTTTGTTAGACGATAACAAGCAAATTCCTAGAGGATTACTCAACTAACTCAACTTAACTTAGTAAAAGATAAAACTTTAAACACAAAGTAAATAAACGAAAAGTTCTGGTTTATATTTAACATTTTCCAGATTCAAACATAAAAGATAAATATAAGATAGATGATCCTCTAGACTGATCATATAATACATTTTTCTATCTTGACCTATCTAAGCTCTAAAGATATTACATGTAGAGCTGATCTTCACTTTGAAGTTTCTTCATCCCTTATCTCTCCAGGTTCAACTTCATCTTCTTGCTCCAGGAATCTTCTGATATTCTCTGTGTCAAATCGTTCTTGATCATCCAAGGTTTTGATCAAATCCTTGTCAAGTACACGTTCATAATCTGACATAAGACCTTTAGGTTTCTTAGGCAAGATTCCAAGATTACCCCAAAGCCGATTCCGAAGAATGTAATATTTCTTTTCAAATCCAGTTAAAGCATATGATCGAATAATGTCAGCAACAAAGATACTTTCTTTATCTTCGAATCCTGTAGTCCTCAGCATATGTTCTAACCATACCAGATGAGATGCAGTGTATAACTTCATCGACTTAGAATCAAGAAAACAAGAGTGTAGTGTATTACCCTTGAGAAACTTAACATGATGTGGAGTTTGAATAACTTGTGGACTATTCCTTTGAGCAAACTCCAAAAGTCTTTCATGAAGTAAAATATTCAGTTCAGAAAACCTTTTTACCTTTGTAGACATAATCCACAGTTCCATCAAGCTTCTCTGTTGAAAGATTTGAAGTGACACATAGAGAGAACCCATTGTACGAGAGTCAATCTGAATTATCAGTTGATCTGCACATCTATCAAATCCAGCAACTATCCTTGAAATTTCCAGCACCAGTGCATCCATATATTGCAAGTAATCTGGATTGGTCTCTTGAAACTGTTGAAGTAGTTGGAGTAAACGTTCATCATCATTAGCAGTGTTCTGAATAGAATCAAAAATCTCTCTTGCTCTATCCCACTTTGGACCAATCTTCAACTGAATATCCCTTTTCCTTTCCTGTACACTGATTGCATGTAGCTTTTGTTTCTCTGCATCTTCAACTTGCTTCAACTTCAATCTTTCATTCACTACCTGTCTGGTCTTCTCAAGCTTAGCTTGTCTCATCAGACGATCAGCTTTCTCCTCTTGCAGTTCCTTCTCAAACACAGGATCATCTTGCCAGTTTGAAAGATCTTCTTCGATATCATTTAATTGATGAACTTCAAACTTACTATTCCTGAGATCAAAATCAAACTCAAATGCATCCTGATCATGAGCTTTTTCTTTTCCCTTGGTAGACTTCTCCTTATGCCTCCCTTGTGACTTACTACCTCCTGCTTCTCCTCCAGACTTACCTGCTCCATCTCCAGACTTCTCCCCCTTAGTTGAGGAATCCTCTACAGACTTCCGTTGACTGTCAAGCTCCCTATTTGCATCATTATCCCCCTCATTATCATCATCATAGTCTTCAAAGTATGCTCTTTGTTCTGGTGTGATCTTATGAGTAGGTTTAACAATTTTGTATAGATGATCAAGTCCTTCAAACATGTAATCATACTTCTCTTCAAGATTTGCAAAGGTTGTAGCATATGATTGAGCAGATTCATGCATTTCCACTTGAAGTTCATCCACCCTATTAGAGAGTCTGTCAATAGCATTTAGTATGTCTGTTCTTTCTGTAGATGCCTGGGAGTTAGATTGTATCAATGTATTGATTGCTGGAGTGAGTGTAGTCTTTATATTGTGGACATCGTCACGAATGATCATGAGCTGATTGTTGACAGAGGTGGAAGAAGAAGACCGTTCATCCACTTGTGCTTTCAAAACTTGTTTTTCAGCCTCAGTTTCCATCAATTTCTTTTGCAGTTCTTTGATTTGAGCCATTAGAGACAAAGTGTTTGTGTCAGTGTGTGCACTCACCTGATGTTCACTCAAGGATATGTCACTCTCCTTTCGTGCATGTGTTTCACTCATATTTAAGGTGGTCCTCACATCACTCAACACTAGCTCCTTTCCTTGAGCTGTACCTGCATAAGAAATCACCCTAGCCTCTTCTGGAGAGGTCAGTGGTGGTGCAATGGGAGTTCGCAATTCCCAATCCTCAGTCATCTCTATCAATTCATTTGGATTTGATAACTGAATTTCTTCAGTGATAGGATGACCAAGTTGCCTTTCACTTTCACCAGATAAATCTGCGAGTGAAGAATCCCTTGAGGGAGCCAGGAATGTTCCTCCTGGGAGGGGAGATGATGACTCTATTATACTTGGCAGAGAGTCAAGATTTCCCTCTGAAGCCTGTGAAGGCTCTTCTACCGTAACAATGGTAGGCACAGTAACAATCCTATCGTGCACTCCTTGCTCAGTGTCCTTAGCAACATCAGATTCTAAGTTAATGTTTTCCCCCATTGTGAGTAATAGAGGTGTGCTTGACTCTGTACAAGGTGCCACGGCCCTTTGGCGAATTTCAATAATTGCATCCTGTTGAGAGGATGAAATTAGTAACAGTTCATCGGCCATTTCAATGTCCAAATCCTGTTGGGAGGAAATGGATGGGCTTACAGATGCCTCAAGTAGTAGGTTTCTTCTCTTCTTTGGTGGAGGCAGAGCTGTGGGATCACTCACATCATCACTTCTTCTATCAACTCTTTTTGTCATCAACTTGCTTCTGGCTTTAGGTTTAGAGATTTGGTTAGTCACAGTGTTTGGCTCTAAGACCTGGGATAGAGGCTGTGGTTCTACAACCTCTTGGTCTGACCTATCAGCCACTTGGGCTCCAGAAACAGTTTGAGAGATAGAAGGTAATACCTGCTCCATTGATGCAGTAGCTGTACCTGAAGGAATAGATTGTTCCATTTGATGTTGATGTTCAGGGACAGGTACATCTTGAGGTTCAGGTGCATTCAAAAGTCGAGGAATGACAGGAAGAGTTATGAAGTTAGACAAATATGGTGTAATATACACTGGCACATTTATCAACTTTCTATGTGTATCAAGGCTAGTGAATATTTTCTTGGTTTGCCTGCCTGATACCATAGGGTTGTCATTCCTAAAAACTGTTTGTTGACCAACAGGAACAAGATGATTAAATAACAGAGTTAAAAATCTAGGATAATAACATAGAACTTTCTTACCCTCATCAAAATCCTTTCTGGCCTTAACAATCCTGTTAATAATAGTATTCCAAAGTAGATTACCAATATTGATTCTACGGTTGTTAGCAACAGCATAACCAATAGTTTGTAACATAGAGGTGAGTAAGTGAAAATTACCTCTGGCTGAATTAGCAAATACCTTGGAGATCGTGTCGAAGAATGCCTCCCATGGTTGAACCAGATTCCTTTTGCTCAGGTTGTTCATATCAATTACTCCATGATAATTAATATCAATGAAGAATTGATAGAGTTGCTCACTGGTTGGAAATGGATCATAATTATCCGCCGGGAGACCCAAAACAGTAGTTAGGGTTGATTCTGTCACAACGTGGTGTGTACCATCAAAATCAAACGAGAATGAGGTCAAGTCTTCAGACACCACAGATTCTGTGCAAATCAATCTCAGTGGTCCTATCTTAATTGGGGCTTCAATCGAAATGGCAGTTCGGATAATTGAATCGTCATTCAAAAATCGTATCCAAGGCCTAAATCGATCGTAGGGACAATCGTTCGGATTAAAATAGCCAACCAAATTATGTTTCATTATCTCAAAATTATCAGCCATTTTTAAATACAAAAACACACTTTAATTTTAAGAAAATTAAAACAATTCGAAAATTTTCAGAATTAATAATTAATTAAAATTAATTAAAAATTCGAATTAATTCAAAGTTGTCAGAAAAATCCCAAAAATTTATATGCTGTTCTCTTGATCACTGGGAGTCTCAATCTATTTTTAGATTTCTCAGAAAAAATCTGAAACTCTTAAAACTTGTAAAATCCGATTCAACTTTTTGAAAATTGATTTTCAGAAACTTTAACCAAATTCGAAACTGATCGGTTCAAAAGAAAGACAATCACACGATCTATTCGAATCTGTTCTTGGATTTCAGTTTTGTTGAGAAAAAATCGAGCAGCGTTTCTTTAAAAAAACGTGTGTATTGTATGTATATATAAAGAGAACTCTGTGTAAAGACACGAGAGTATTGATTGTATTGACTGATATTTGAGATTGTGATTTCTGTTTTTATTTTGTTAAGTACAAAATAACACTACAAGACAATCGGGTTGATTGTCTTGCCGATTGTCTTGGTAGTGTAAATACTATCAAGACAATCGTTTACAATTCTAATAAATAAAAGAAAATGAAAACAACAATTTTTTTTATTTTTATTTTTATTAAAATATATACTAACACTACAAGACAATCGGTTTGATTGTCTTGCCGATTGTCTTGTTAGTATAAATACTATCAAGACAATCAATTATTTAACAGAATAATCAACAAATTTACACACACACATTTTTTTTTTTTTTTAAATTTTGAAAGTAAAGAAAAACACTCCAAGACAATCAGTTGATTGTCTTGCCGATTGTCTTGGTAGTTCAAAACTATCAAGACAATCGTTTGTTTTGAGTAAAAATAAAATGAAAACATAATAAAAATCTGAAAAAATATTTTATTAACAACAAAATAACCTTCCAAGACAATCTGTGGATTGTCTTGATATGATAATCACAATCATAACAATTAATTAAACTGCTAACTAAAATGTTAATAAAATACAAATAATGTGCAAAATTAATCCAATTAAAATACACTCTAATATTATTAAAAATACTAAAAATAAATATTTTACAGAAACATGGATTAATCTTTTTACGAGAACAAATTTAAATAACAAAAGGACAAACATTACAAAACATTTAATAAAATAATTATTAAAATAGAAATAAATATCTACAAATATTCTAAAAATATAGAAATATGGAGTATTAAATAATATGAATAAACAAAGTGAAAAATAACTAAACAAGCAAGAAAATTAGTTGGTAAAATAATTATACAAGTGATTTCAAACAACAAATATTCACAGAATAATCACTTGCAAAATTATTAAAGATCAAATTTCAGATATTAACATTATTAATTACTAGGACTGTTTAACATACCCAATTCACTAACAATTCTAGTGAATGAGGATTCATTAAGCGACTTAGTAAAAATATCTGCAGTTTGATCTCCAGAGCCTACAAATAGTAGTTCCACTGTACCATTCATTACATGCTCTCTTATAAAATGATACCTTATGTCAATGTGCTTTGTCCTTGAGTGCTGCACAGGATTGCTGGCGATTGCTATGGCACTTGTATTATCACATAAAATAGGGATATTTTCCAATACAATGCCATAGTCCATTAATTGATTCCTAATCCATAAGATCTGAGCACAACAGCTTCCAGCAGCTATATATTCAGCTTCGGCTGTAGAGTTGGAAACTGTTTGCTGTTTCTTACTGAACCAAGATACCAGTCTTCCGCCTAGGTATTGGCAACTCCCAGATGTACTTTTCCTGTCTATAACACTTCCTGCATAGTCAGAATCTGTATATCCAATTAAAGTAAAACCAGATTCATTAGGGTACCAGATGCCTAAATTAGGCGTACCCTTTAGATATCTTAAGATTCTTTTGACAGCAGTGAGATGTATTTCTTTAGGGTTCGCTTGAAACCTTGCACACAAGCATGTGGCAAACATTATATCTGGTCTACTAGCAGTTAGGTAAAGCAAAGAGCCAATCATACCTCTATAGCCTGTGATATCTACCTTGGCAGAACTTTCACATAAACCAATTTTGACAGCTATAGTTGATGGTGTCTTTGCTGATGAGCACTCCTCCATGTGATATTTCTTGAGGAGTTCCTTGATGTACTTAGATTGACAAATAAATATTCCATCTTGTCTCTGACTTATTTGTAATCCAAGAAAGAATTTCAGTTCTCCCATCATGCTCATTTCAAACCTACCCTGCATTAACTTAGAAAACTTCTTGCATAGAAGCTCATTAGTAGACCCAAATATAATATCGTCCACATAGACTTGGACTAGTATTATATCATTCTTATGTCTTTTAGTGAAGAGAGTTTTGTCTATGACACCTCTTATAAAACCATTTTCTATTAGAAATTCAGAAAGAGTGTCATACCATTTTCTTGGAGCTTGCTTAAGACCATAGATAGCTTTGTAAAGAAAGTAAACATAGTCTAGATGATCTTGATCTTCAAAACTAGGAGGCTGTTCTACATACACTTCTTCATCTAGCTTACCATTCAGAAAGGCACTCTTTACATCCATTTGATAAACTTTGAATCTTGAATAGGATGCATATGCCAAGAATATTCTGATGGCCTCAAGTCTTGCCACTGGAGCATAGGTCTCGTCATAATCAATGCCTTCAGCTTGAGAATAACCTTTAGCTACCAGTCTTGCTTTGTTTCTTATCACAGTGCCATCTTCATCTAGTTTGTTTCTGAATACCCATCTTGTGTCCACCACTTTTCTATCTTTAGGTCTGGGCACCAGCTTCCATACTTCTAGTTGCTTAAATTGATTGAGTTCATCTTGCATAGCAATCACCCAATCAGGATCAGATAGAGCTTCTTCTACTTTCTTAGGTTCCATGACAGACAGGAACCCAGAATAGTTACATTGATTCTGATAAGCTCTTCTTGTTTTCACACCAACATCTGGATCACCAAGAATCAGCTCAAAAGGATGAGCTCTATTCCAAACAGTTTGTCTGGGAAGAATTGATCTTGACGATTCGCCTTGTTCTTCAGTATGACGTTGAGTATGACTTGTTGACCCTTCATTATCTCCCCCTGAGTTGTTACCAGTTTGACTTGTTGATGGTTCAAGAGTATTAGTGGTGTCTTGAAAGTTATCATTGTTTTCACCAGCATCACCTTGATCATCACCACCAACATTTGGATTATTATTATCAGCAACAACTTCAGGTTGATTGACATCATCTGAATCTGAGTCTGACATGTCATCAAACTTAAGCTTTTCAGATGGATCTTCATTTTGGATACTTGGGAGTTTTGTGTCATCAAATGTAACATTGACACTTTCCATAGTTTTCTGTTGATCAATAAGATACACCTTGTAGGCTCTTCTAGTATAACCGATAAATATTGCTTCATGTGCTTTTTCTTCAAATTTACCACCTTGATCTTCTCCTTCTTTCAACACAAAGCATTTTGTCCCAAATACATGGAAGTACTTGAGAGTTGGTTTCTTGTCATGTAGAGCTTCATATGGTGTCTTCATTAAGTCTTTATTGATAAGAGTACGATTCTGAGTATAGCATGCAGTGTTGACAGCTTCAGCCCAAAAGCTCAATGGAAGCCTTGATTCACTTAACATAGTACGTGCAGCTTCAATCAAGGTTCTATTCTTTCTTTCAACTACCCCATTTTGCTGAGGAGTTCTGGGAGCCGAGTACTGTCTAGTTATACCCTTTTCAGAGCAAAAGTCATTCAGAACTGCATTCTTGAATTCAGTTCCATTGTCTGACCTTATAGCTCTTACTGGACGATTAGAATCCAGCTCAATTAACTTAATGTGATCAACTACCAGTTGTGGAGTTTCATCTTTTGAGTTCAGAAATAGTACCCATGTGAATTTTGAGAAATCATCAACAATCACAAGAGCATATCTTTTTCTTGACATGGACATCACACTAACTGGACCAAACAAATCCATATGGAGAAGTTGTAATGGTTCAGTTATTGATGATATGTTAGTGCTCCTGTGAGTTGCCCTTTTTAACTTCCCTTTTTGACAAGCATCACATAGACCTTCCTGAGTAAATTCAATCGAAGGTAAACCTCTCACCAACTCTCTTTTCACTAGAGAATTCATTGTTTTGAAGTTCAGGTGAGAAAGTTTCTTGTGCCATAACCAACTTTCATCAGTAGATGCCTTTGAATAAAAACATCTAATTTCTTCTGTGCTTCCAGAGTTCATATTGGCTATGTACAAGTTTCCTTTTCTTACTCCAGTCAACTGCGGCCTTTCATTTCTCTTGTGTGATATTAGACAATTATTCTTGTTGAAATGCACTTCATAACCTCTGTCACAGAATTGACTAATACTGAGCAAATTGTGCTCAAGGCCGTTCACAAAAGAGACATCTTCAACGATAACATTTCCAGCTTCTAATCTGCCATATCCATCAGTTTTACCTTTGCTGTTATCTCCAAAGGTAACGACTGGGCCAGCCTTCTCCACCACATTTGTCAGCAGGGCTTTATCTCCGGTCATATGCCTTGAACATCCACTGTCCAGAATCCACATGACTCGTTCAACCTGTTTCACACCCTGCAATGACAAATTGGTTAGACTTTCTTCGGAACCCAAATTTGATTGGGTCCGGAGTACTTAAAGAATTGACCTTTATCAGGCAAAGCAACACTTTTTATTTTAACAACATTTTCTTTAGGTACTGGACATTTAACCCTGTAAACAGCTTTAACTTGTTTTGGTTTCAGCTTGGGTAACCATGTCTTCACCATATCCTGAGAAGGACTTGGGGTCCTTATCTTAGAATTAGGTGATGTTACAGTCCTGGATCTTACATGTTTATTTCTGCTCATTTGCTGTCTAGGAGCATTCTTATCAACACATGCATGATTACCGTTAAAGTAAGCAACATTATATTAAAAGCACAAGACATGCAATTAGCAGCATCACATTTCTTATGAGCAGTATCAATAACAGGAATAGCATGCATGGTAGATTTGTTGTTGCATTTATTCATGTTGTTACTTCTGTTACTAGTTTTCAATGAACTACTAGACTCACCAACTCTTTCTGCTTTTACAAACACAGTCTTTCTATCTTTATCATTTTTAACAACTTGATTACTTTCTAAGACTACGCCATTAGCTACATCCTCAATGCGCATCTCTTCCTTAATGATTAAAGATGTTGTATCCAAAGGTTCTGCTATGGATTTCTTAAAGAGTGGGTTACTAACACTCTTAAGCACTAATGGTATACCCCTATCTACAGCACTGACACGATTAGGGGTATTAATGCTTTTTCGTCCAATAGCTTCATTATAATCAAACCCAATTCCTACGGTTTGATTAATTGCTTGTTGGTTAAACAACTCTTTAGCCACTTTACAAGAATTAGAAGTAGCACTAACCCTTATTTCTAGTTCAGCTATTGTTTCACGTTGTTGAACCACTATCTCTGCTAGAGACCTCTCAAGTTCTTTTAGCATTCTTATTTCTGATTTTTGTATAACATGGCAATTTTTTACATCATGTAATTCAGATAATTGATTACTAAGATCTGTATTTAACAAATTTAGCCTTTCAATCTCTCTATTAGCATTACCTAGAGTATCAGTAAGTTGATAAATATATTGACTTTCAGTACATGATACCTCAGATGATGTACCACTGGAGTTATCAGATTTTGCCATCAGGGCAAGATTGCCATACTCTTCATCTTCAGAGTCTGTATCATCCCAACTCTTTCCAGCAGCCACATAGGCTCTTCCTGTCTTCTTCTTCTCAGATCCAAAGTCTTTTCTTTGGTTTTGTTTTGACTTCTGACATTCAGTAGCGAAATGTCCAAGTTCATTACAGTTGTAGCATCTAATTTTACTTCTTTCAACTGTTCCAGTTTTGTAACCTCCTCTGTTACTTGAGGATGAAGAACCTCCTCTCTGGAACCTGTTATAATTAGATTTGTACCTGAACTTGGGATTCTTCCTGAATCTGAAGTTACTGAATTTCCTTACCAACAAAGCCATGGACTCATCTTCCAACTGATCTAGTTCTTCTAGTGAATAGAAGTCACCTTCATCTGGAGTAGCATTCGTTTGACCAACTTCAACTTCCAGCTTGCCACTGTCAACACTACAGGGTTGAATAACCTTATCTTCCACTTCCTGTTTGTTCTCAACAATAAGAGCTGTAGAAGAATTAGCAATTCTTCCTTTTCCATAAATCTCCTTTTGTTGAGATTGTTCCAGTTCATAGGTTTTTAAAACACCAAAGAGTCTTTCTACAGTAATTTCACTTAGATTCCTCGACTCTCTGATAGCTGTAATTCTATGTTCTAGATGAACAGGCATTGACAATAGAAATTTTCTGTTGATCTCTTTCTGAGTGTAGTACTTGCCATGCATCTGTAAATTGTTGACAAGTTTGTTATATCTTTCAAACACATCTTGAATACTTTCATTGTATGCTGATCGAAAGTGTTCATACTCAGATGTCAGAATTTCCAGTCGATTCTCCCTAACTTCCTCTGTTCCTTCATTCACAGTTTCAATGGTTTCCCACATGTGCTTTGCTGTCTTGCAGTTAATCACATGACTGTACATCACAGAGTCTAGAGAATCTATTAAAATCAGTCTTAAATTAATGTCAAGTCCAGCTTCCTCTCTTTCAGCAAGAGTGAATTCAGAAGAATCTTTTTGTACAAGCTTTGCAGGGGTAACAACTTTTCCATCAGTAACAACTTCAGGAGTTAATCCAAAAGGTATTATTGGTCCTTCTGATAAGACTTTCATGTATTTAGGATTTGCAACCTCAAGGAACATTAACATTTTATTCTTCCACATATCATAACTGTTTTTGTCATATATGGGAATTTTCACAGTTCCGACTTTAGAAGACATGATGAATTTTTTAAGAGAGTTAAAAAATTCAGGGATGATTTTTAATCGAGTAAAATGGAATCTTTGGTTTGTGTATCAACCAACCTGCTCGGATACCAATTGTTAGGTCCAATCTGTTTGTAGAAGGGGGGGTTGAATACAAACAGTACTGTTTTATCGAAATTTGTCCGGATAATTTAATTTATATTTTGACAAATTTGAGCGGAATTAAATGAAACAAAATTCAAGTTGAATATAAAATTATATTAACTTGAGGGGTTTGTTACAAATACAGTACAGAATTTATATCTAGTTAATAAAAACAAATTAGAAAATTCAACATGAATTTTTCTAGATTTGTTAATAAAAATCAAGATATAGATTAGGAGTAAAAACTCGCTAATAGTACAAGAGTATCAATGAAATCAGTTCTATCGGATCAGATATTAAAAATAAGATGAACTTGATTTTCTAAATAATTTTCTGCTTCTTGTGCTGTGTTCTTGATGAGAGAGAAGAGAGAATTCAGTTCTTGAAATGTAATATTTTCTGTGTTGTTTTTCCTCACTGATTGCTTCTGTCGAGATGTCTTGATATATATAAATCTCTGCATCTTTATCTTCAATTATAACTATCAAGACAATCTTCAATACAATTTCTTCTTCCAAGACAACCAGTTTTGTACTGCCAAGACAATAGGCAATACAATCGTCAAGACAATCAGGTTCTTCCAAGACAATCGTCAAGACAATCAAATTCAGATATCTTTGTCTTGCTTTATCAAATTTATCATTCTGTCTGAAGCTTTTTCTTTTTGATCATTATCAAGACAATCAAATTGAACTGCCAAGACAATCGTCAAGACAATCAAATTAGATTTTTATTCTACTTTTTAAAAGCTTTTCAGACATTATCATTATCAAGACAATCGGCAAGACAATCAGGAATTGTCTTGCTTTATTGATTTCTTCACCAATACAATCGGCAAGACAATCTCCTATTGTCTTGCTGTTCTGAATTTAACCTTCAAGACAATCGGCAAGACAATCAGGGATTGTCTTGCTAGTTCATTTTTTTCAGAATTAATTAAAATTGATTAATAAATAATCATTTTAATTTATTCTTACTTAAATAATTAATCTGATTTAATTAATCTAATAATTAATTTAATTAAAGAATTAATTCAAGATGAATTAATTAATTAATTAAATTGACTACTTGATTTAAATTAATTAAACAAGAATAATTATATATCCTTGGATTGTCTTAATTCTTTTCTGAATCACTGAAAGTAATAAAAGAATACCACTGAATATTTTGTTGACGTTCCATGTACTGTCTGGTTCATGAACGACTAACCTCAATGACTGTCCTTTAATTTTCACATTAATAATGTGATTCATTTTTCTTCTCATCTCTTTCTCCTTCTTGTACTTCACTGTATACTGTCTGAAACTGTTACTCTAGAAATCTCTGTCTTAGAAATAAATCCACTTCTTTGATGCTATACTGAGGCTTGATCAGCAATCTGAACTTCTTCCAGTGTAAAACATCAAAACTATAGATTGACTTTAGGGTTTTTCTTCTGACAGATAGTACCTTCTGAGATTCCTGTGACAGTTAAAGTTATTTACTTATTACAAACTAAGCTTATGTTGAGTTGAGTCCTCGAACTACAAATAGGCTATGTCATATGCCTTTCAACTTGGCATTAGAAATTACGTTTGAATAAAAATAAAAAGAAAAGAAAGGGCGTTTGGTTTTAGGAGGGAGAAAGGGGAAGGGAATTTGCGATTGCTGTGGGTGTTCGTGTAGGTATAGAGAGGGGAGAGAGGAGAAGAGATAGAGAGAGAGGGGGGGGGGTTAATCGTGTTTACAGAAAAAAGAAAACAAAGAAGGGAGATGATACAGAGATGCGTTTAAAAAAAATGATGAACAAGAGTAATAGAGTACTGGGTATCCTTCAAGCAGTGAAACAAAACAGGGGAAAGAAAGACTAGCTTCGGATTTTAACACTAATAAAACAAAGAAATAAGTACTGACTATTTTTAAAACTAATTTTTATTGTTTTTTTTCTTTTTTTTTTATTTAAATACGAAAATAAAGAAATTGACAATTGAATGAAATTACTAGAAAAGAGGTTTTGAAATTAAATGGCCCACAATAAAATTGAGATTTTTAAAGGGGCAAGATTACGAATTAAACTACGAGCAAGAAAATAAAATTTCGTTACTTTCAACCCATAGTGGTTAGCTTTCGCTACTTTATCCACTACTTGGATTTACGAAAATAACGAAACAAGGCAACAATAACGAAAGAGCAAGACAAGAAGTAAAGAAAATAAAAATTGCATTAATTATAATAGGAGTTTTACAAGATTTGAAACTAAGAAAAGAAATACAAGAAAATAAAACTACCCTAAAATCTAAGTTACCAAATACAAGGGGGGTGAGGGGGTATTTATAGGATAGGAATTAGGGTTAAGGGGGGTGTTGAGTAAATCCCCACCATACATTTGTGGTGTGTGGTGGTGGAATCCTAGCCATCTATTTGTTTCCTTCCCCCTTAAGTTTTGAAGAGTAGATCTTGGCCATACACTTCTCTAATGTGTTGGGATGATCTCCACCTTCCACTTGTCTTGAAATATTCCTTTTGCTCCAAGCTCCTAATTCTTTTTCTTCATTCATTTTTGGTCCTTTTTCTTCCTCTTTTTCCCTTCCTTGCTCTTTATTTATCTATTTTTCCATTTCTTTATTTATTTACGAATTTCCTGAAATGCAACAAAATAAATTATTAAAATACGAGTTCAAGCAAATAAATAGGTAATAAAAATATGCAAAAATATGCACTTATCATGAGTCTCTTAAAAGAACAATGTCTGGGAGTGTTTACGTGACCACGGTGGTTGATCTTGTGCCATCGTATGAGCCTGTGGAGATCATGATTGATGCTTTGGGATTTGAAGTTAATTCTGGTGGGAAGTCATATTCTATTTCCTGTGTCGTGTGGGACGATACAAAATAGAATTCACTTATTTATTATATAATTATATATTTGGCTTGCAAGTTTTTACCTTTCACTTGAAAGGGTTTTTCTTGCTTTAATCACTTAGTATTTTATTTTTCAAGTTGGATCAGGATTTTGATGGGTTTCCTAGTTGGGTTCAGGTATTAGCTAAATTCCTAGCTGATATTGAACTTCTTTTAGATTCCTATCTGAATAAGGTTATTTATGTAGCCTATAAATACTCTTGTCTTGTAATCTTTTGAAGAAAGATATTGATAATAAAATTTTGGCTATTCGGTAGCTTTGAGAATCGAATTCAGGAGTGAATTCAGAGTTTGAGTTTTGTTTCTCCATTCGGAGATTCAGAGTTAGAGTTTTGTTTCTCCATCTTTGGAGATTCAGAGTTTACTTTATATTTGTCTTTACTACATATTATTACGAGAACATCACGTTCCGTATCAATTTGGTATCAAGAGCCAAGGATTCTCCATCAATTTCTTAATTGTTGGGAGATCTAGAGTTTTCGCAAAAAAAAAAGATTACTGTTCATCGATACTGTTCACGGCACTGTTCACAGCTCTGTTCACAACACTGTTGCACGTTAATGGCAGGGGATGAAGATTTAAAACTTGAAGGATCGGATGGAGATTTCTTGAAGTTAACTCTTAGAAATATTAGTGAGCAAATTGCTTATATGGCAGAGCAACAAGCAGAGATCAAGGCAAGTTTACGAGTTACAAACGAGAGGATTGATGGTTTACAAGTTACAAACGAGAGGATTGAGGGGGTTATTGCTACGGTAGAAAATACACCTCTTCGCACAGGCTTTATAAGAAACCCTCCACCCACTAACAACAATGACGATGATAAAAGCTTGAAGTGGGATGTACCAGAATTTAGTGGAGCAGGTGATGCCGAGGATTTCTTAGAATGGGTGAGATAGATGGAAAAAATCTTTGATTATAAAGGTTTTGATGATCAGAAGTCTTATAAAATTGCCAACATGAAGCTAACAAGATATGCATCTGTATGGTTTGACAATTTGAAGACGAAGCTCATGAGGGAAGAGGCTCCTAGAATCACAACTTGGACTGAGATGAAACGGCAATTAAAGAATCGTTTTGTTCCACGAGAGTACATACAAGATAATTACTTGAAGCTGAATCAACTCCAACAACGAAACCTTAGTGTGACTGAATACACTACAGAATTTGAGAGGTTGTGTATCCTATGTGACTTGAAAGAAGAAGAAGAGATGAAAATCGGTCGTTATATCAAGGGATTGAATTCTTCTATTGGCAATAAGGTCGAACTTATTCCTTACACGTTCTTTGATGATGTGACAAAGCTGGCTCTTCAAATTGAGAAGCAAGAGAAAGAAAAAGCAAAACCATTTTACAAAGGATTCTCTAAGACATCTTTCAAGGGTGAAAATTCTGGCGCTTATAAGAATACTTCTTATAGTGGGGCCAATGCATTCTCAAAGGAAGATAAGCCAAAAGGAAAGATCCAAGTGAGTCCTGAGCAAGCTGCGCTAGCAAAGAAAATGTGTTTTAGGTGTCAAGGCTTAGGACACCTTGCAAAGGACTGTACGAATAAAGTTACCCTTTCTAGGAAAGAGTACATGTTGTTGACAGCTTATGAGGAACAAAAAGAACGAGAAAGAACTCTTTCTGCTCAACAGGGACAAGAGTATGATGATGAGGAAGAAACAGATTTTGAGTACGATAATTCTGAGAGATGGGATGATCTAAACCACGAGTCTATTGAGCCGGAGGAAGAGAAGAACAACATTGGCTTCTTGAGAAGACTTCTTAGAACTGATTGCACACCCGTAGAAGAAAAAGAACAAAGGGAGAACTTATTCCATATAAGAGCTGCAGTTGGAGATCGAACTTGTAATGTGATTGTGGACACTGGTTCTTGCGTAAATGTGACATCTTCTAAGATGGTGAATGCACTAAAACTTCCAACCCGGGACCATCCTAAACCTTATAAGTTGAATTGGTTGAATGACAACGAACCAATCAGAGTCAAGAAGCAAGCACTTGTGACTTTTTCAATAGGAAATTACAGAGACGAACTATGGTGTGATGTGGTTTCTATGACAGCTTGTTCACTTTTGTTAGGACGTCTATGGCAGTTTGATAGAGAAGTCATGTTTCATGGTAAAAAGAATGAATACTCAGTTTTGTGCGGGAAAAAAAGATTTAAACCGAAACCACTTCCTCCTAAAGTGGTTCATGAACCTGTGAAGGACAATATGTTGATTACTGCTGCTGAGTTTGAAAAGAATATAGAAGATGGTGCAATTGGGTATGTCTTATACATTCGTTAAGTTGAAAAGGATTTGCCTCATATTGAAGACCTGGAACTAAGTAAGCTGATGGATGAATTTGCAGATGTTTTTCCTGATGATCTGCCTATGGGATTACCTCCACGTAGAGGAATTGAGCACGACATAGACCTTGTCCCTGGGGCTCCATTACCCAACAAGGCAGCTTATAGGTGTAATCCTTTAGAGTCAAAAGAGTTGCAAAGACAAGTTCAGGAGTTGATCGATAAGGGTTATGTACGAGAAAGTAAAAGTCCTTGTGTTGTACCCGCGTTACTAGTTCCGAAAAAAGATGGTACTTGGAGGATGTGTATCGATAGTAGGGCAATCAACAACATCACCATAAAATATCGCTTTCCTATGCCTCGCTTGGATGACATGCTTGATGAACTACATGGGTCAACTATTTTCTCCAAGATTGACCTGAGGAGTGGATATCACCAAATGAGAATTCGAGATGGGGATGAATGGAAAACTGCTTTCAAGACCAAACAAGGACTTTATGAGTGGATGGTTTTACCATTTGGCCTCTGCAATGCACCTAGTTCCTTTATGAGATTGATGAATGAGGTATTACGATCTTTTCTAAATTCTTTTGTTGTTGTCTACTTGGATGATATACTTGTGTATAGTGTTAATAGAGAACAACATTTAGAACACTTGCGAAAAGTTTTTATGGTTCTTCGAGAAGAAAAATTGTTTGGGAAGATGGAGAAATGTACTTTTCGAGTACCTAGTCTTACTTTTCTTGGTTATATTGTGGCTGGGGATGGCGTGAAAGTGGATCCATCTAAGGTAGATGCTATTTCTACTTGGCCTACGCCTAAAAATTCTCATGATGTTCGAAGATTTCATGGCTTGGCCTCATTTTATAGACGGTTCATTCAAAATTTCAGCACTGTGACTGCACCACTTACTGAGTTGATGAAGAAAAAAGAATTTGAGTGGAATTCTAGTGCAAATAATGCATTTGAGGAAATTAAAAATCTTCTTTTCAAGACACCTGTACTTGCTTTACCAGATTTTAACAAAGTATTCGAAGTAGAGACTGATGCTAGTGGTCTTGGTATAGGTGCTGTTCTTTTGCAAGAAAGAAGGCCTATTGCATTCTTTAGTGAGAAGTTAAATGGTGCTAAACTTAATTACTCGACATATGATAAGGAGTTTTATGCGATTGTATATGTTGTGGCTCATTGGGCACATTATTTGCGTCCTTCACCATTTGTTTTACATTCCGATCATGAGAGTTTGAAGCACATTCATGGGCAACAGAAGTTAAGTGTAAGACATGCAAAATGGGTTGAATTTCTGCAATCCTTTACATTTTCTTCCAAGTATAAGGATGGGAAAAGTAATGTTGTTGCAGATGCCTTATCTCGGAGACATTATATGCTTACAATTTTGGATGCAAGAATTTTGGGATTTGAACATTTGAAGGAGTTGTATGTGACTGACCCTGATTTCTCTTCTATTTTTGCGACGCCGACTGATTCGTATGTGCTACAAGATGGCTTTCTTTTTAGAGGAAACAAACTCTGTGTACCGAAGTGTGGAGTTAGAGAATTATTAATTCGAGAAGTACATAGTGGTGGTATTGCTAGTCATTTTGGAATACACAAAACATGCGACTTACTTTCTGAGCACTTCTATTGGCCTAAGATGTTAAGAGATGTTCAAGCTATTTTGGAGAGATGTGCCACATGCCAAAAGGCAAAAAGTCACTTTCATAAGGGTTTGTACACTCCCCTTCCCGTGCCTACTGCACCATGGGATAGTGTGAGTATGGATTTCATTGTTGGATTACCCCGTACTGCTAGGGGTAAGGATTCTATTATGGTTGTAGTGGACAAATTTTCAAAAATGGCTCACTTTGTTTCTTGCCATAAAACGGATGATGCTAGTCGTATTGCAGATTTGTACTTCACGGAGATTGTGAGATTGCATGGAATCCCTAAAAGTATAGTGTCGGATAGGGATACTAAATTTTTGAGTTATTTTTGGAAGACCCTATGGAAATTTGTAGGAACAAAGTTACTATTTAGTACTTCACATCATCCACAGACAGATGGTCAAACCGAGGTTACTAATAGAACTTTGGGGACAATATTGAGAGGGCTGGTGAGTAAAACTACAAAGGACTGGGACATCAAATTGGCACATGCTGAATTCGCATATAACAGGACATCCTCATCTACAACAGGAGTGTCACCATTTGAGGTAATATATGGTATAAATCCATACGTTCCTGTTGATTTAATTACTATTGCAAAAAAAGATATCCTGAATTTTGATGCTAAGAAACGTCAAGAAGCCTTCTTTAGAACTTGTGATCAAGTTAAAACGCAAATTGAAAAGATGAACACTAGATACAAGGAACGTGCCAATAAGAAGAGACAACAAGTTTTGTTCAATCCTGGCGATTTGGTTTGGCTTAATCTAAGAAAGGAGAGGTTTCCTGACATGAGGAAAAATAAGTTAATGCCTAGAGCTGATGGACCTTTCAAGATAATAGAGAAATACGGAGATAGTGCCTATAAAATTGAGCTACCTGATTCGTATGGAGGAGTAAGTTCTACATTCAATGTTGGTGATTTAGCTCCGTACATCGACGATGCGAATTTGAGGACAAATTCTTTTCAAGAAGGGGAGAGTGATGAGTCTCTTAAAAGAACAAGGTCTGGGAGTGTTTACGTGACCACAGTGGTTGATCTTGTGCCATCGTATGAGCCTGTGGAGATCATGATTGATGCTTTGGGATTTGAAGTTAATTCTGGTGGGAAGTCATATTCTATTTCCTGTGTCGTGTGGGACGATACAAAATAGAATTCACTTATTTATTATATAATTATATATTTGGCTTGCAAGTTTTTACCTTTCACTTGAAAGGGTTTTTCTTGCTTTAAGCACTTAGTATTTTATTTTTCAAGTTGGATCAGGATTTTGATGGGTTTCCTAGTTGGGTTCAGGTATTATCTAAATTCCTAGCTGATATTGAATTTCTTTTAGATTCCTATCTGAATAAGGTTATTTATGTAGCCTATAAATACTCTTGTCTTGTAATCTTTTGAAGACAGATATTGATAATAAATTTTGGCTATTCGGTAGCTTTGAGAATCGAATTCAGGAGTGAATTCAGAGTTTGAGTTTTGTTTCTCCATTCGGAGATTCAGAGTTAGAGTTTTGTTTCTCCATCTTTGGAGATTCAGAGTTTACTTTATATTTGTCTTTACTACATATTATTACGAGAACATCACGTTCCGTTTCAGAAAGCATGGAAGTTTAAAGGGAATTAAATTGTTTTATAGTATGTCAATATTTATTCTAATTTTTTCTGTAACACATGTAACCATTTCTATTTCAACAGAGAAATAAACCGCAAACCCGAACCAACCCACCCCTTTTTTTACCCGAACAAACCGAACCATCCGAAACCGAAATATTAATGGGTTAATTTTTAAAAAAAACCCGAATAAGTTGGGTTGGGTCAGGGTTTAATAAGTTTTAACCCTCAACCAACCCAACCCAACCCGTTATGTTACTAAAGCCTTAAGCCCATATTCATGTCCAGTGTCCATTAAGTATCCAGCCCATTTACAATCCAGTAACCAGTTACTACTTACTAGAGATTTAACCTAAAACTATCAGTCGCTGTATCTGTATCATACATATCATTATCAATTTATCATATATACGCCGCTCTCATTCTCAATCTCACTCTCAGTCTCTCGGACTCTCACTAGTCACTACTCAGTTCTCTTTGTAAGGTACTTCTCTTTCAATTTGTTCATCATGATTACAATACCTGTTTCTTAATTTACATTACTTGTTCATCATGTTTTAATTTACATTACCCGTTATGTGTCTCTTGATTGTTTCTATTGTGCATATATAATCTATTAATCTCTTTTACTCTGTATATCTATGTACTATGTACTTCGAATTTAGTAATTTTTATTTGGATTTAGATGCTTTTTTGTTAATGTTGTGTATGTATTTACTGATGTGTGTATGTATTCTTGATATTTTGTTAATTTACTGATGTAGGTATGTATTTTGTTAATTTTATAACTTACTTTAGATGCCTTTTTCATCTTTGAGAATCGAGATTCAATTTTTTGTGATTTATTCATTATTTTCAGGATCGTAATGGAAAAGTGTTTTGCAACTGAAACTCTTATCGAAACAACCACTCCGATTCCTGCACCAAACACCATACCACCAAACACTTCCCATAACACCACACCAAGAACTATCCCAAACACTATCTTAAACACTGATCCAACTGCTCTAAACAATCCAGTGATTATCCAAGATGATAATGCTCCTATCCAACTTAAGTCGCCTAAAAAAGAAGGTGACGACGAACCACCCACTATCAAGAGAACATATCAATTTATTTGATAATATTGCTGCAAATACTACACTGGTAAAACAGGAACATATCAATTTATTTGCTGATATTGCTACAAATTTGATGACTATACATGCTATTTATTCATTAAAACTCAATGTTATGTTACAACTGACTATTAGCAGGATGCTGGTGATGGAGGTGAATCTCCGCCAAAGAGTTCTACCATCAAGGAAACTCGTAGAAGGAGGTTGTTGGACAATTATCTGCAGCAACAACAAATGCAGACAACTGAGAATAAGAATGATCTTAATAAATACTTGGCTGAAGAGCCTTTAAATCCAATGACATCCTCGTTTGACATACTGTTTTGGTGGAAAGAAAATTCCAGCAGGTATAAAATTCTATCACTAATTGCTAAAGATGTACTTGCTATTCCTGTCTCCACAGTTGCTTCCGAAGCTGCATTTAGTACCAGTGGGCGTATATTAGACCCATTTCGAAGTTCTTTGAGCCCAAAAATATTGGAAGTATTAGTGTGCACCCAAAGTTTGTTGAAGGAGGGTTGTGGTGGGATGAAATCTAAAGAATATTTGGATGAAATCCAATCATATCAGTTTCTTGAAGAAGGTAAAACAAATTAAATAAGCTGATTTAGTAGGCTTTTTGTTTTTGTTTTTATACTTATCTATATTCTTGTTTATTTTTTGAATTTTGTAGGTAACATGGACAAGGACAGGGATGCATCGAATGACAAAATGAAGACCAAGATTGTTGATGTTATTGACGATTAATTCGTCACTGATTATGCAATATGTAATTTTAAGCTAGCAAACTTTTATTTTGGACTAGTCTACTGATTATGCAATATGTAATTTTAAGCTAGCAAACTTTTATTTTGGACTAGTCTATGTGGTTTGTTTAAAACTTTGTGGCTTTGTGAAGTTTACTTCATGGAGGAGTTTAATATTTTGGCATGTATGAAACTTTGGATTATAATTTCAGATTTCAGTTCAAGTTTTGTTTAGTGTTGAACCCGATCAACCCAACCCGACATACAAAGGGTAGGGTTGGGTTAGACATATATTTTCGGGTTAATGGGTTAAAATTTTCTAAAACCGAATTAATTGGGTTGGGTCATTTTATTACCTCTAACTCGACCAACCCAACCCGTGTTCATCCCTATTTGGCACTTCATACTATCCAGAAAAATAAACGGATGAGTGGGATGGGTACTAGGTCTACGGCGCTTGATATCATGTTCTTCTATTAAGTAAATCTGTGAATTGAAAAGGATTTGACCAATTGATTTACTTTTTGACCAATTGCTCTTTCATGTAACTACAAACTAAACATTAGTATTAATTCAATGTTTTGAGTATATTGTGAAAATCGTAAATCATTATTAAGCATAATCTTGAATGACAAGACAACATAAATACGTACTAACTTGGTCCTAGTTATATACTCCTAACATACATACGAGAATTTGTCACAATATTATTTGTACGTACCATGTCCTATGATGTTGTGACATACATTGTAGCATTACAATTCGGAAGGGATCTCGAAATTTCAACTAGGACAAAAAAATTTAGAAATTGAGGAAGAGAGTAAGATAGAAATGCAGCAGTGATTTGTGTAGAAAGCTTAAGCCATTCACATACAATGCTAAGAAATTAGGACATAAAACAAGATACAAATTCGATCAAAAGAAAAATGAAACGATTCGAACCCAAGTCAAAGATTGATAAAATAATGTTACAACCATGAGATCGGGCAAGCTATAAAATCTTGAAAGAGTGTAGTACAACAAATAGGAGTAACATTTTGTAAGTTGCTTTGTCACGAATAATGGAGGTGCAAGAAAATACTTACTTAACGTAGAGGTGTAAAAGGGAAGATTAAAATCAGAACCATAGATACTGGAAATATTCTTCTTCTGTCCGCTTGATTTCGAGGCTACGCCATCGGCGAATTTTGAAGACCGTAGCGGATGAAGCAGAGTTTCCAGAGAATTATGGTGGATCCTGTGATAAAATTCATCAGCCAAAACCGAACTATGGAATTTAAGTTCCCCTAATTTTTTTTTGACCAGTTAACTATATATATATATTTCTTTGATCAACAAATTATCAAAATCAGTTGATTTTAGACTATTTGTTTTCCCAAAAATAATTTAATTTTAAAAAAAAATCTTTACAACATATTTTAATGAAAAACTTTTTTTAAAAGATTCTATTCTAGAAAATATTTTTCCCGGAAAATGTTTTCACAAAAATTATGTCCAAAAATTTTGTTCTAAAAAGTTTTTAGGAAAAAAGTTCTCGATAATATTTTTGGAAATATTTCTTGAAAGCATTTTCAAAAAAATTCCCAAATTTTTTTTACAAGTCTTTATCTTTTATATAAAGGAAAATTTCTGGGAGCTCTTGAATCGCTTGAATCATATTTATCTATTTTTGTAGAGCTCCTCTATTTTAAATAGTTAAAATCAAAAATTCTTTCTTTAAGCCCTATTTTTTAGAAAAGAAATCGAAACTTCATTTTTAACATTAAGATTAACATCTTTGAAATAGAAAAGGTTTTTGAATTTGTAGGCAAGAATAATTCAAATTTACATATTCGAAATAGAAAAGAAATTTTATTTTCTTATATATATATACAATCATCATTACTTCTAACGATTAAATTTTATCACCATGTTTGCAACCTTTTTTTAGCTTTTATTTACTTTTTTCTTCGTCTATTTTTTTAGTTTTTTTTATTCATTCTTATTTTGTTTAATTCTCAATGTACATGGCTTCTGTTTAGTGATTTTCATGTTGCATTTTTTTTGTTGGTTTTAAAGGTTGAATTTACTTATTTAATATTTGCTTTCTTCGTTTTATTGTTAAACTTATGATTTGTTAAGATTTTAGTTATAATCATGTATTATCAGTAATCAATGACTTTTCTTTATTTTGGCTTTTGTATTTTTCGATAAACAAATGAAACCTAAATTTTTTGATAAACAAATGAAACCTAAATTTCAATGTATGGAATTACAGGGAAAAAAATAGGCATCCCAGTTATTACTTATCAGTATAAGCCACCTTGCTTTCCCGTGAGGTCGTGCCTACCACGAGCATTTTCTAAACGTTGTTTACCTTTCTTGCTTTGTCACCGAACTCGGAAGCCATATTACCATGAATGGAGTTAAAGATGTCCATTCTCCTATGTATATATATATATATATATATATATATATATATATATATATATATATATATATAGTATAATAGTTCCTGATGCGTCTTTGCTACAGTACTTTTGCAATTTTAACTCTTTACCCTTATTTATGAAGTTAATTGCAAAATTGCCACCGACTTATATTTTGCCACGTTTGCAGACATGGAGCGTCTTCTGAAAGCTTTGGTTTGTAAACTGAGATTTCAAATTCATATACACCATTTTCAAGAATTCATATACACCATTTTAAACTTCTATCTCTCTCCCTCATTTCAAATAAATCTCTCTCTCTCTCTCTCTCTCTCTCTCTCTCTCTCTCTCATACGATCTTGAAGACTCATCAAAATTTGCCGCTTCGAGCTTTAAATCTGCCGCTCCGAGATGTGTTTTATACATGGGTCGGATCTAAATTTGATCCGCTTAAGCTAATGAATTACCCAGAATCACATCTCTAAAGTTTCTAAAGTTTAAAGCTTTGATTTTTAATTTTGCAGGGTTTCTTGAAGACTCATCAAAAAGAGACATCTTTTGTGTTGACTGGAACCATAGATAAGGTAATTCTATCTTCTTTTAAGTTTGATAATATTTATTCGTGATATTCATGTTGCAGGTTTTGATTGATTAGGCATGTATTTGTTATTTATCGTACACGAGGTGTTTGATTAAATTCATCAAAGGCGAGAATCATCGTCCTCGAACCATACATTACCTTGACAATATTTTTCTCCTAATCGTAAACGCTCAAAGGTACCATCCTTATTGATTCCTTACTTTTTCCGTGATTTTCGAGTTTTCGATTGTGTGAACTGTGTTTGCTTTGATTGTGTATGTGCTAATGACGCACTGTTGTTGTTAAGGAGTCGGTGACAGGTTGTGTCTCCGATGTCATTTGGTTAGCTCTCAGTGACAGGTTGTTTTGGTTGTACTTTTAAATTCACCTTCTACATAGTTGCTCAACCGTGTGCTTTCAAAGTTCACCTTCTACATAGTTTCTCAATGAATGTCATTCCTTCCTAAATATGTTTAATCCATTCTAATATTAAGATGAGCATGTCACTCTTTCCAGGTTTCATACGTGAAGCAAGTGGTGTAGTGAAGCAAGTGGCACTAGCTATGACATATGACATTTTTGCATATGATGTTCTGGTAACCTACCATGTTTCTGAATTTAGTATTGTAAAAGATGTAGATGAAATCATGCACACTAATGCATTACATGCATGTTTCTGAATTACATGTTGTTCTTATGTGGTTTTCATAGGGTTCATGGTTGCTTCAGTGTGAAAGACTATTACTAGGCCATAGTGTCAGAAAATCTACCCTTGACCAAATAGCTTTTGCACCATATTTCTCTTTTTCTTTGCCCTTGGTTTTTGTATTTGTTGGTTAGTAAGTTGTAAAGCTTGATTTTTATGTACCCGGGTGAGGGAATACATCGATTTTGGGAGAATTGATACAGAATGGAAGTCAGTCACATCTATTCCGAGAAACTCAAGATATTGCCACAAGTCTCTGCAGAGTGCACTCTTCTATACCAAGTTCATTCTTTAACACCCTTCATTTTTCAGTATATTCTCAGTAGTTTCTTGCTAAAACTGTTACTAAAACTATCATAAATATTACAAGAAATTGTATCTTCATTGTCCGTACAACATTTGGATTAATGGTGAAATGGAGCTAATAGTTGATCCATTGCTCATTCTGAAAATGTATTGTCTTTATATCAGATAGTATTGAACAAATTCAGGCTTCTATACTCTAAAATACCGGTAGTGTGATTCTAATGACAAGTTAAGTGATTAGTTTCCAGTATGAGCAATTAATTATTTTCACATTCCGTGTTACATATTCTCACACTTCTGTTTGTGCTTTCATCCATCTTATACAGAAGAGCACCTTTTTCTTATACTCTGTTTCAAAGCTGCAAAAATTTGTTATAGTTTGTGTAATAAAACTCTCATATTTATTAGTCGTTTGCAATTGGAATTGAGCAACACAATTTCAATTTTATTTTGTACTATTCATGTGCCACTATGTAAACCTAATAATGTCTATACATACTTTTAGTCCTTAGTATGTATATATTTTTTAAAATTTAAAATTTAATATAATATATCATATTTTTATTATAGATAATATATTAACAAACCAAAACATAAATTTAAAAAAAAGAAGAAGAACATAATAAATAGTAAAGCCCAGCAAGGCGGGCTTAAATGCTAGTTATTATTGTTACTCTAATCTTTCTCAAAATCTTATCCAAAATCTCAAATTATCAAGTACGCCAACTATGTGTTTCCTTTGTCTTTACACATAGTATTGTTTCTAAAATCTAAAAATTATCAAATTTCTATTTCCTTAATGAAACTAATAAATTTGTATATACGAACCAATTCACTAATCTCTCTTTAAGCCCTCACAAACCATGTTTATTCTAATAAACTTTCTTAATAATTCATATCACAAAAATGGCACCTCGGCTCACTTTTTCATTTTCCAAAATTTATAGAGCACAAAATGATAGGGCCCATTAGGCCCATCTAGGGGTGAGCAAAAAAATCGAATTGAAATCGAAACCGAATCGAAATCGACTAAAACCGAACCGAAAAAACCGAAACCGAAACCAAACCGGCGGTTACGGTTTTTGATTTTTAAAAACCGAGATTTTCGATTCCGGTTTTAGTTAAAACCGAACCGAACCGATTGTTAAAATAAATTAATATATATATAATATCCCAGGCATATTCTTGATTTTAATTATTACGATGACAAATTGATTTTCCCGTGTGCCATAACATCTGTGCATATTCTTGATTTTAATTATTACGATGACAAATTGATTCTTATTTACGTTTCACACTACTATCATTCCCAGTAAAATCGCAAATTTGTTATGATTTTTAACATTATACAAGGTCTACTTATTATTTACCATGATTTATTTGTTATTAAAAGTGAAAATATATTTATGGACATAAACTTGGAGTATGATATGTTTTTAGAAACTAGAGAGAACTTTAACAGTATTACCTATTTTTCATTCTGTTTGGAAAATGATAGCCCTCTGCATGATAATTGGCTAAATACAACAGAACCACACGTTGTTAGTTGTGTAATGTTAAAGATCATAACAAATTTGCATGTACAAATTGTGTTGCTAGACTACTTTTTAACTAGATAATCGAATTGTGGTATCTTTTTTATTGTTTCAAGTTTTGAAAATTGTTGTATGAATACTTTTGGATGATTTATGTTTTTATGGTAGAACTACTTTTTTAATTAATTTGTAATACTTTCTTATTTTTAATTTATTCGGTTTTAAAACCGAAACCGAACCGATAAAAACCGAACCGGGGTTTTAAAACCGAAACCGATGGTTCAGTTGCGGTTCTGATTTTCGATTTTTAAAACCGAAGACTTCCGATTTTACCCAAAAACCGAACCAAACCGGGATTTGCTCTTCCCTAGACCCATCACAAAATCTTATTGCCTCCATCCATTTATTGTAAATTTTAAAGCCCGCAAGCAGTTTATTGTAATCTAATAATTATATTAACTAAATATATTTACATTTGAATGGCATATGATATAGCCTATTTGTATTTCGAGGATACAACTCAACTTAAACAAGATTGTGATAGTAAATAGTATATAGACTGTCACAAGGAATCTCAGATTGTATTATCTGTCAGAAGAAAAAGATCAAGGTCAATCTACAGACTTGAGGAATTACTACATTGAAAGAAGTTCAGACATCTGATCAAGCCTCAGTGAAGTATTCGTTAAAGAAGTGGATTCATTTAAAGTGACAGAGATTTCGATAGTGACAGAGACAGTACAGAAGAATTAATAGAGAGCGGAGAAAAGAAAAGGAACCAGATTTTAAAGTCAATATATGAAGAACAGTCATTGCGGTTAGTCACTCATGAACCAGACAGTACATCGAGTGTCAACATTAAACAGTGATTGTACATCATTAACTTCAGTGGTTCAAGCTGTCAAGACTGGTATGTTAAGAAAAGAAAGGAACCAAATCATAGAGTCAAAAATAAAGAAAAGCCGTTGGAGTTAGTCGCTCATGAACCAGACCGTGCATCGAGCGTCAACAAAAATTCGGTGGTAATTCTTTATTACTTTCCGTGGTTCACAGTGAATTATGGAGTATTAAAGTATTTATATTAATTCTACTTTAATTGATTAAATCAAATAATTAATTTAAATAAATAAATTAATTCTATTATAATTAATATATTTGTTAAAGTAATTATTAGATTAATTAAATCAGAATTAATATGAAAAATAAATAGTTATTTAAATGATTTTTATAAATCATTTGATTAATTATAAGCTGAAAAATATGATAATATAACTATCAAATGATAGTTATACCGATAGTCATATTTAGTTCAAAGTGTGACAGTCATATTTAGTTCAAAGTGTGATAGTCATATTCAGTTCAAAAGAAGACAATCATATTCAGTTCAAAGTGTGACAGTCATATTCAGTTCAAAAGAAGACAGTCATATTCAGTTCAAAAGAAGACAGTCATATTCAGTTCAAAAGGTGACAATCATATTCAGTTCAAACTGGATAGTCATATTTCATTCAAGAGGACAGTTATACCGATTGTTATATTTGACTGGATAGTTATACCGAAAGTTATATTGGACTGGATAGTTATACCGAAAGTTATATTGGACTGGATAGTCATACCGATTGTTATATCAAGCTCAACTGGTTGTCATATTAGCTCAATGGATTGTCATATTTAACAGAATTATGACTATCGACTACAAAGGCTATAAAACAAGCAGAAGGCAGCAGACAAGACACACATACACGGGACATAACATCAAATAAAAACTCAGCAGCCTCCATCTTTCTCTCTCAAGCTCAAGAACACACCAAGAACAAATTAATTCCTATAAAATCAAGTTCATCTTCTTTGCAATATTTTATCCGGTGGAACTTGATTATTTGTAATTCTTGTACTACTAGCGAATTAAGTTTCCTAGTTTTTATCTTGATTTTTATTAACTAAATTAGAAAAGTTCATGTCGAATTTTCTAATTAGTTTTTATCAACTTGATAATTAATCTGTACTAAAATTGTAACACCCATCAAGTTAATATATTGTTATATTCAACTTGAAATTTGTTTCAATTTATTCCGCTCGAATTTGTTTAAAATAAAATATTATTTGAAGAACAAATTTCGATAAATTGGTAAAGATTGTATTCAACCCCCCCTTCTACAATCTTATCGGACCTAACAATTGGTATCAGAGCCTATTGATTGATACACAAATCAATATCCTATTTTTATTCAGTCAAAAATCCATTTCGAATTTTTAACTCAATTAAAAATTCATCATGTCTTCAAAAATTGGAACTGTTAAGATACCCATATTTGACAAGGAGAATTATGAACTATGGAAAAAGAAAATGATTCTTTTTCTACAAGTGGCCAATCCTAAATATTTAGGAATATTGAAAACCGGGCCAATAGTTCCTATGATTACTGAAGAGGAAATAATCGTGGAAGGAGTTGTTGTAGTTCCCGCAAGGACATATCCAAAGGACATTAATGTTTATACAAATGATGACAAAGTGGATATTGCCCTTGATCTTAATGTACAATTAATTTTGGTGGAATCCCTAGATGTGATCATGTGCAACCATGTTGTTAACTGTAAGATTGTTCAACCTTACAGCTCTGAAGAGGAAGTGATTGTAGCAGAGTATGGGAAGACAGCTACAAGTCAGGGTTGTAGAGAATTTTATTCATCAGAGGAGCTGGAGCAGTTGGAGGATCAATCAATGGCACTAGTTGTAAGACAATTTAATCATTTCAGATTTAGAAGAAATCCTAATTTCAGACTCAGGTCTACTGAGAACAGATTCCAGCAAGGAGGTTCATCCTCAAGTAGCACAAAGGTTGGCTACGAGACTGGAATGGTAGACAGAAGCAAGATAAGGTGCTTCAACTGTAATGAAATGGGACAATTTGCAACTGAGTGTCATCGAACTGAACAAGATGCAAGGAGAGAGTATGCATCTGGTAAGAAGAAAGCAGACACAACATATCTTGCCCAAGATAAAAGCTGGGATGAGACAGATAGTAAAGATGAAGAAGTTGGAAATCTTGTGCTGATGGCAAATGATGGAGCATCTGATCATCATAACAAACCGGTAATTCCTGTTGACCCTGAGTTGATTCGTAGTCTTTATAATTCCTTAGATAATGCAAAAACTGATTATAGAAGACTAGATCTGCTAAGCACTAATCTTGGAAATGAAGTGTTAGAATTGAAAAAGGTGCATATTAATCAAGATCAACAAAGAGATGAAATAACAATGCTTCATAAAAAGGAGAAATTGATTCTAGAAGTTGTAGGCAAACAAATGGCTAGAATTACTGAACTTGAAACACAGGTCAGGGCTTGTTATAATTCTGTTAAAGTTTCCAAAGAGTTTTTTAACAATCAAGTTGTAGAACGAACAACAGGTATAGGGTATGGCTACAATGAAGCTGTTGGATCATTGGGCATAAATTCCCCTAACCCTGTTAGTGCTAAAGAAAGGGGTATACCACATGTACTCAAGAATGTTAAAGAACCTCTATTTAAAAAATCTGATGCTGGACCACAAGATATTCTTTCTATGGTTATCCACGAAGAAATGAGAAATGAGAACAGTGCAAATGGCACAGTCTTTGTTAAGGATAAATCTGTTAAGAACGCTAATCCAAAGAATGTTTCATCCAAGAAAGATGTCACAGTCTTTGTTAAGGCTAAATCTGTTGAGGACACTAATCCAGAAAATGTTTCATCCAAGAAAGATGTACCTAAAGTACCAGTCAAGGTTGTTGAAACAACTAGTTCTTCTAAGACTGGATTAGGTGGTAATAAGTTGAAACAAAACAATAACATGTCTAACATGAGTAACATGCCTATCATTGATTCTAATCATAAAGCATGTGGTGTTGTCAACTGTATGTCTTGTGCTTTTAATGTGATGTCTGCTTACTTTAATGGTAATCATGCATGTGATAATAAGACTGCTCCTCGACAACATATGGACAGGAATAATGTTAGATCAAAGACTGCTAGTCCTCCTTATGTTAGGAGAGAGACATTTGTACCAAAGCCTAAACAAAGTTTTATGAAGGCTGTTTACAAGGTCAAATGTCCAGTCAGTGAAACAAATGTTATTGCTGCTAAAAAGACATGGATACCCAAGATGAAATCAAAGATTGTCAAAGCTGTTTATAGGGTTAAATGTCCAGTTCCCTTAAAAAATGTTGTTATGAAGATTAAGAATGTTGTTTTGCCTGACAAAGGTCAATACTTCAAATATTCTGGACCCAATCAAATTTGGGTCCCAAAAAGGGTTTAACTGTTTTGGCATTGCAGGGTGTGTAACAGGTAGATCGTGTTATGTGGATTCTGGACAGTGGATGTTCAAGGCATATGACCGAAGATAGAGCCCTGCTATCAAGAGTGGTGACGGTATCTGGCCAAGTGGTTCATCCCTTGGAGACAACAGCAAGGGTATGACCTAGGGTCAAGGCTATTTAATAGCCAAGGAATGTTGTCAGTAATAAAGCATCTTTTACAAGATGAAGAGCCTACTGTTCGAGGATTAAGGAAAGAGAACTTATCTGTAGTTGACATGGAATCTCAGTCAAAGGTGAAGTCAACAAGGTCAAATCTAAAGCTTCATCAGACAGGAGTTCAGCTATGACATAAGGAGCTCTCTCACCTGAATGTCATATCAAGAGATTCTTTCCTGGAAATCGAATCAGTAAAGGAGACTGCCTCATCTGGAATTAAAGTAAAATAAAATTATGAGGCATGTCATAAAGAGAAGTCAAAGAAGCATCACACAGAAGTTCTACATCAATGAAAAATATACCTAAGTGATGATGACTGATGACTTCTCTCAAAAAGCAAGTTGTTGTTCAAACAATCTGAAGACAAGACACCACTGATGGTTATTGATCATATCTAGAAGAGTGTCAGGAAGCAAAATTGACTATGACAACTTGGAGACCAGATTACAGGACCTATCAATTAGTGTTCTGGATGATTTCTGCACCTTCAAGAGTATTAATGCTGAAGCAGTCAATAGTTTGCTACTGACATGATTAAACCCTGATCAGTAAGAAATATAGGAAGACCCCACAAGTTATGAAGAAAATTGTTTTGCAATGATAAATGAAAGTGAGCATCCTAGCAATCTGCTAATGCTCAATAGGATAATTTCCTTGGTTACTTGGTGGAGTCAACAACCTACAGGGTGTTTGTTATTAATCAACAAAAGGCGATTGAAAGTCTTAGTGATGTTCAACGACTTCTAGCTCCCAGCTGTCAATGGTAATGATGATTCAGATCCAAGCAATGTCAACATTGAGAATCTTCATATAAACCCAGCAACAGCTTAGGGGGAGCAAAAGAAGGATCATCTAGTCAACTCAACACCACACTGAAAGTCAAAGGACACTATGAGAACATGTCTGCCAAGACAAAGAGTGTTGACTCAATTAACTCTTTGTTCTAGTTCTTAGTGTTTCTAATGGTGGAAGTAAAAGACTAACAGAGCTTCAAGTACTAATGATTATTCTTTAGTCTTCTTTTAGAAGAAACTAAGAAAACTACAAAAGCTCTAAAAGATCCAGGATGAGTGATTGCAATGTAAGATGATCTCAATCAGTACAAAAGGCAGATTGAAGGGAAGCTGGTATCTAGACCAAACAACAAGGCTGTATTTGGTACAAGGATAACCAGAAGTCTACCTGGATGATGTCAAGGCATTGTTATGAGGGACAAAGCCAAACTGGATGCTAGGTTACAATTTGATCAAACAGTATATTTGACAAGAAGCACCAGTGACAAGACTTGAGGATATCAGGCACCTGCTGCACATTCAAGATTATAATGGACATCTAGACCTACTGAATCTGGATGCTAGAGGAATGTGAACAAGTACACTCCTGGTTGGTGAGATAATTGAAGATTTCTACAGGTTAGTATAAACTGGTATCATCACTCAAACAAGCATGGAAGACATGGTATGACACCCTAACTATAATTTAATATTCAGTATCAATCTTTAACAGTCGGTATCTTTTAATAATTGGTGTCATATTCATAGAACTCTCTACATATTTAGGCACAAACATAAATGATATATATGTGCAATGATATCTTGATTATATTATATGTTGGTCTACTAGCTATAAATTGATATCAAGATATTTGCTGTTTTGATGTTGGTAAAGTTGCAATTCTTTTGATTTACTTCAGTAAGCCAAAAGAATGATGACAATAAAAATAAGTCAAGGATCTTTTGTTTCTATTCAGAAGATTCTAGACCTGTCAAGACTACATGCCAACACCTCACTATAGCTGGCTTTTGACCTGTTAGTTTGGATCTAACAAGTTGGTAATTAAAAATCTTAAGATGGATCCGTATCTGAGGAAATGGTACTATAGAGATATTTGACCCAACAAGTTCAGGATCTACTAATTAGGACCTAATCAGGCTATAGAGGAATCATCAGCTCATTATCTTATTCAATTGTTAATAGATCACTTACACACATATTTTATTCTCAATATGAAAATGTGCAAGGCTCCAAGTGGAACCTAGAGAATCTATTCTTGTAGTTATTACACTTGATTTTCAGATGTTTTAAGTTGGACCCAAATCTACGGAGATGGTACCCTAGAGACATCAGTTCTGACATGTTTTGCTACATAGAGACAGATCAAATGAGTTGTACGAAAGCAGGAGAACACAAGGAATCAATTTCATCTCCAACAACTCTGTGGAACACTCAAGGACTAAGCAACTTGCATAAGGTATCAATTATTTCGAGAGCATGTCTTTAATTAAGAACAACTTGCAGACACGTTTGCTGAATCACTTGATGAAATTAATTTTTCAAGATTGGTTTGTGAATTTGGGATTTTATTAATGCTATATGATTGTAAATCCCATCTGTTAAGTAATTCTTAAGTAAGCTCACAAGTTTTCAATTTTCTGTATTGAAAGGACTTGTGAACTTATTTACATCCAGACCTCACGCTGAGAATTATCTGTTGAATGATTGCCATGTGTATAATTGCAATATATTTTAGTGGTGATTATTTAAGGATAATTTAAATACTTAAATGCTAAAATCTAACTCATAGAGATTTAGTAATTAATTATTTAATTATTTATTTTGATTTATATGGGTTACGGACTTGAAGCAATTCAATTTAGTATTTGCTCTGTACCTTATATTTATTAAAATAAATAAACAACATAACTAATTTGGACCTAATCTGTATTGGTCTTCAATTAGTTGTGAGATGTTAATTCTAGTGAATTTTATCAATATTCCATTTTCAGAAATTCACTATAATTAATATCATGGTTCTAACAATTGGTTGTATTGAAATTTTGACTTTTATCAGTTAATGATATTTAGTTAGAATTCTATTTACTAACTAATTGTGAGATATATTGGTATGTGTGAAATTACTTAGAACTCCTCTAAGTAATCATTGTTATATCCTTTACAATTCACTTTATACATGGTATAAAAATTCTCTAAGTAGAACTATGGATATTGAAATATCTAAAGTTACCATAGTTCAATTACTTTGAATAATTTTTATGCTTATTTGCAAGCTTCAAATCACTTTGATAATAAATGTTTTATACTATGGATCAAGGTGTATTGGACTTAGAATATTATTTCTAAGATTGCAGACAAGACAGTCTTGGTAATCAAGTTTTATTTTTAAGAACCAAGATTGTCTATCAACAAACAGTTGTTAGGAGTTAATAATTGTTGTTATCGAGAGTTGTCTTGAAGTCATAAGTTTAAAATGTTAATGATGATAATTATCCAAGTGATAGTTGTGGAAACTATTTTGTTATTTGCAATATCAATGTCATTGGAAAATAATCATCAAGTCATTCTCGCAACAACTCGAGGGAAGTAAACAAAGGATTCACTAGTCAAACACAACATCACAATGAAGAACAAGGTGATTCATCAAGATCCAACTTTCTCAGACAGTGTGTTTGGAATAGAGCTGATCATTGGTGATCCAGATGTTGGAGTAAGAACAAAAAGGGCCTCTCAGAATCAAGGTATAGAATATAAGGAATCTGAGAAAGCAATTGTGAATCTGGAACAACAAGAAACGTGGAAGTTGGTGCCAAGGTTTGAGCGCCAAGTAACTTGTATGACATTCTTTTCGAATTCTATCTTGTCATCTTTCTATAAGAATTGTCATAATCATTCTAATACGTTAATCCATGTTTCTTTATCTTAGAATAATAATTTTCTCTAAAACTATTTTTCTCTAATTATCTAGTTAGAATTTTTGAGAAAGCTATTTTTATTGAAAATTTCATTATTTTAAAATAGCTGCCATATTTATGATAGTTTATTAAATCATATTTTCTCTCTAAATAATTTTCTAGTAGAAAGTTGTTTTGTCAGAAAATATATGGATTTGCTAACCTATTATAAATACTCTTGTATATACTTAATGTTTTTGTACATGTATTGTAATTTTTAAATGTTAATCTTATTTAACATGTTTTGTAGTGTTTGTCCTTTTATTTTAGTCGTATATTCATCAAGATCATTATCTAACTCCCCAGATGGAACATATCTGGATCCTGCGGGTAACGGATCCGACATAGGTGCGGATCGGCAACTTGTGAACTATGATTCAGATTTTACCTGATGAGTTTAACAAGGTGATGTCTTCACAGACATTAGAAGGGAACCTTGATCTCAATGCTAAATTTATAGATAACAGTTTACCTTCTCAGAATTCAAATCTGAAAACCCTAAAAAGGGAAAATTAGCAACTTGTAGATTATGACTCAGATTCGTCTGACGAGTCCAACGAGGATTTGGGATTTGCGAACTCCCATTGCACCACCACTGACCTCTCTTGAAGAGGCTATGGTGATTTATTCCTTGCAGGTACACTAACGGATGTTGGAGCTATGAGTGATATGAGTGAAACACTAGTGAGCAAGAGTGTAAACACAGAGAGAAGTGAGACACTCAACACAAATGAGTGGAGAGAAGAGTGAAACACTTGTGAGGTACACTAAACACTATCACACACTCACAGTGAGGAAGAAAATGGAACTTCCTTTCTAACAAAGCTTTATCAATTGATTTCAATGTACTCTAACGATTGATATAAATTGGTAACAATTTGGTATCAACTACTTTGTCAATTAGTTGAATGGAGGATTCCTCAACTAAGGGGGAGAGATATATTGAAAAAGATATATTCTAGCTTAAAGCTTACCTTAGTAGGATATACTCAACTAAGGGGGAGAAGTATTGGGGTACAAGTAAAAGAAGAGTGAGTTAGAAAGGGGGAGCAGTAAAGACTGTGCTTAGAATGAGAAGCAAGTCTAGTTTCTATGGGGGAGCCTTAGATGAAGAAGCAAAAGAACTTTCATTTGTTATGAAAGTGGAGATATAAGGAGAATTACATCACAATACTATTCTATTAGTCTTTCAATGTACTATGTATAAAGGCTAAGTGGAAGAGTAGTAAATTCACCAGAAGTTATAGAAATGGTATTGATTCACCAATGTCTATATAGTAGGAACATCTATTCTATTAGTCTTTCAATGTACTATGTATAAAGGCTAAGTGGAAGAGTAGTAAATTCACCAAAAGTTATAGAAATGGTATTGATTCACCATTGTCTATATAGTAGGAACAACTATTTTTCTTTAGTGAGAAAAGCTGTGTCAGAAATGGGAAGTGATTGTAAATCAAGAACTGCTGATAATCACCAATGTAAGATGTGAAGGATTATCAGGCAGAGATATGAAGAATCAGAAATGAAGATGAGTTATCTATTAAAGATCAGTTCAGTGCTAGAGGAACAATCATCTATCATTTCATCAACTGAATATTCTGGAATTGTTAAATCTAAACCAGAGAAATTTTTTTTGTATTATTTACTTAATTCTTAAAAGTTTTATCTTTTTCTTGTTTAAGTGAGGTAGTTGAGTTATCCTCTAGGTATTTGCTTGTTATTGTCTAACAAACAAATAGGGGGAGATTGAAAGGCATATGATATAGCCTATTTGTATTTCGAGGATACAACTCAACTTAAACAAGATTGTAATAGTAAATAGTATATAGACTGTCACAAGGAATCTCATATTGTATTATCTGTCAGAAGAAAAAGATCAAGGTCAATCTACAGACTTGAGGAATTACTACATTGAAAGAAGTTCAGACATCTGATCAAGCCTCAGTGAAGTATTCGTTAAAGAAGTGGATTCATTTAAAGTGACAGAGATTTCGATAGTGACAGAGACAGTACAGAAGAATTAATAGAGAGCGGAGAAAAGAAAAGGAACCAGATTTTAAAGTCAATATATGAAGAACAGTCATTGCGGTTAGTCACTCATGAACCAGACAGTACATCGAGTGTCAACATTAAACAGTGATTGTTCATCATTAACTTCAGTGGTTCAAGCTGTCAAGACTGGTATGTTAAGTAAAGAAAGGAACCAAATCATAGAGTCAAAAATAAAGAAAAGTCGTTGGAGTTAGTCGCTCATGAACCAGACCGTGCATCGAGCGTCAACAAAAATTCGGTGGTAATTCTTTATTACTTTTCGTGGTTCACAGTGAAGTATGGACTATTAAAGGATTTATATTAATTCTACTTTAATTGATTAAATCAAATAATTAATTTAAATAAATAAATTAATTCTATTAGAATTAATATATTTGTTAAAGTAATTATTAGATTAATTAAATCAGAATTAATATGAAAAAGAAATAGTTATTTAAATGATTTTTATAAATCATTTGATTAATTATAAGCTGAAAAATATGATAATATAACTATCAAATGATAGTTATACCGATAGTCATATTTAGTTCAAAGTGTGACAGTCATATTTAGTTCAAAGTGTGATAGTCATATTCAGTTCAAAAGAAGACAATCATATTTAGTTCAAAGTGTGACAATCATATTCAGTTCAAAAGAAGACAGTCATATTCAGTTCAAAAGAAGACAGTCATATTCAGTTCAAAAGAAGACAGTCATATTCAGTTCAAAAGGTGACAGTCATATTCAGTTCAAACTGGATAGTCATATTTCATTCAAGAGGACAGTTATACCGATTGTTATATTGGACTGGATAGTTATACCGAAAGTTATATTGGACTGGATAGTTGTACCGAAAGTTATATTGGACTGGATAGTCATACCGATTGTTATATCAAGCTCAACTGGTTGACATATTAGCTCAATGGATTGTCATATTTAACAGAATTATGACTATCGACTACAAAGGCTATTAAACAAGCAGAAGGCAGCAGAGAAGACACACATACACGGGACATAACATCAAATAAAAACTCAGCAGCCTCCATTTTTCTCTCTCAAGCTCAAGAACACACCAAGAACAAATTAATTCCTATAAAATCAAGTTCATCTCCTTTGTAATATTTTATCCGGTGGAACTTGATTATTTGTGATTCTTGTACTACTAGCGAATTAAGTTTCCTAGTTTTTATCTTGATTTTTATTAACTAAATTAGAAAAGTTCATGTCGAATTTTCTAATTAGTTTTTATCAACTTGATAATTAATCTGTACTGAAATTGTAACACACTAACACCCATCAAGTTAATATACTGTTATATTCAATTTGAAATTTGTTTCAATTTATTCCGCTCAAATTTGTTTAAAATATAATATTATTTGAAGAACAAATTTTGATAAATTGGTAAAGATTGTATTCAACCCCCTTCTACAATCTTATCGGACCTAACAACATTCAAGTATCAATATATATATATATATATATATATATATATATATATATATATATATATATATATAAAGGAGGATAGCGGGAGTTTAGGTGGCGCTCTAATATCGTCTCAATCGATTTTTCTAATTTTCTAGAATTTTAAACACTAATAAATATGAAAATATCAATTAGCATATTAGAAGTAGAATAGGTGTTCGAATTTATAAAGGAGAAGGGTTCGAATTTATAGGGAAGACATATGATTAGAAGTTCTATTGGAAGTATAATAAGTATTTATAAAGCATACGATTAAAAGTTCTATTGGAAGCAAAAATACTATTAATATATTCTCTTAATATTTTTGGTAAGATTATTAATGAAAATTTGAATAAATCTTTTAATTTTGGTAAGCTTATTAATACATATTATCACATAATAATAGATATAGAAAATCTAAATAATTTTATCTTTGATTGCATTTGTTATAATATAGAAAAATAATATTTTATTAATATTATCAATATATATATATAAAGGAGGATACGCGGGAGCTTAGGTGGTGCCTCTAAGATCGCTTCGATCTATTTTTCTAATTTTTATAGAGTTTCATAATTTTTATAGAGTTTGAGAGTTTTAAATATTAATAAATAAAATGTCCTTTAACTACTCTAAGTAGAATAATACATTCGAATGTATAAAGAAGAAGAGTTCTACATGATTAAATAAATAAAATATCCTTTAACTACTCTAAGTAGAATAATATATTCGAATTTATGAAGAATAAGAATTCTACATGATTAAAATTTTATTATACTAATTTAAAATAGAAAATATATTTAAATTTAAAGAGGAGAAGAATTCGAACCACGTATATATAAATCTTTGAACAGTGCAAAATATATCTGCATACAAAATTTCTTACAAATTTTCTTTCACGATCTTTGCATGGTTTTTTTTTACTTTTTGTTTTGATTAATTTTAAGCGATTGTATTAGTTGTGTTATACATGATATAACTAACTATTGTATGTGTTGGAGTACAGTATTGACAAGAACGGTTGAAGAAGAATTCACGTACTAAACCAAGGTGACAATTTCAACATTATCGTATATGTATATGATTTTATATTTTGGTTTATGAGTGTTAGCATTATGTCGTAATGAAGTCAAAATATTAATATATTTTTTCCAAGTTTTGTTAAATAGGTGATATATACAGATCACTTCGTTTACTAATATAATATGAACGATTTTGAAGAATACGTGAGTACTATTTTCATATTTATCGTGCTATCAAATATTAATTTAACGAGATTTTATTGTACAAATTACAATCTGTATTTGTATATACGTTTGGGTTGATAGCCTTTCATACATAAATTTCTTTCAATCACTTCTGTGTATGTAATTTTTGAACAAGTAATTAATATGCGTTTGAAAATGCAAGTGCTAAGTTATTATTAATTTTTATTTATATATAATGGATAATTCAATTGAAGATTGTATCGGAATTGTAAAATCTTGCTGATTTGTTAATGTGTTGGCTTTCGCTAGACATCCCATCCTTTTGTGGTTAGACTAGATGTTCAGAATTACAAAATATACAAGGCTATTGGTTGAATCGGCAAAAAATCTTTTCACTATTTTATAACAAAAAAATTGTTGTTGTTTTTTACAAAATGTCTAAAAATATGTAATTAATTTTATAATAACTCTTAACCTTTTGTTTTATTTTTAGGTGGCGCCTCTTAGATGTTCTCAATCTATTTTTTTAATTTTTTAGAATTTTAGTATTTTAAACAATAATAAATATAAAAATATCTTTTAACATATAAGAAGTGAAATAGGTTTTCGAATTTATAGAGGAAAATTGTTTGAATTTAAAATAAAGACATATAATTAGAACTTCCATTTGAAGTAGAATAGCTATTTATAAGGTATATGATTAAGAGTTCAATTGGAAGTAGAATAAGAGTTTGAATTTATAGAGAATAAGAGTTCGAAATTATAGAAAAAACATATGAATAAAAGTTCTATTGGAAGTAAAATCTGTGTTTTAATATATAGAGGAGACATATAATTAAATATGTTATTAGAATTAGAATACAAGGATGGTGGTGACATCTTTTACGATCTTCTAAAATTATATGTTTTTTATATAAGTCAATTATACCTCTATTAGGAAATTTATTCATAAATCTAATCCTATTCTTATAAAAAAAATTACGTATTTAAAAAAAAAAGAATTGATCTGTTAACAAAATAAAAGAATATTCTCATGCGGGAATCCTGAATAAATACAGTAGTATTTATAATATAAATGGAAAATAAGATGTATTTTCATTTTTTAAAACTCCATAAATTTTAGAATGCCTAGAGAAAGTATAAAGTGGAATTCACTCTATTTTTAGGTTTTGATTTTAAGGAAAAAAGTTGTTGTATAAGAAAAGTATCATCAATAATATGTAATTAAGTTAGAATTTCAATCCCAAATGAGAGGGACCCGAAACGTGTTTAACGGGAAGACAACTCACTATAAGAGATTGTATTAGATACTAAAATTTGATATTGATGTTATAAATTTATTTTATTTTTAGGATTTGATTTTACGGATAAAAATTATCATACAAGTAATATATGTAAAAATTAAGATTTTGGTCTTAACGAGAGAGTGGCTCAATAGAAATAATCGTGTTTAACGAGAAAGCGGTTCATTAGAGAAGTCCGTTTTGAATATTAAAATTTAGTACCGGTGATAAAATAGAAGATAAATATATTTTAAATTTTTTAGAATTTTAAATATTAATAACTAAAAAACTATCTTTTAACATATTAGAAGCATAATAGGTCTTCAAATTTTTAGATAATAAGAGTTTGAATTATATGGAAGACATATAATTAATAGTTCTATTGGAAGTAGAATAGGTGCTTGTAAGACATATTATTAAGAGTTTTATTATAGGTAAAATAGGAGTTTTAATTTATAGAGAATAAGAGTTTGAATTTATAAAAAATACATATAATTAAAAAAATTATTGTAGGTAGAAAAGATGTTTGAAAATATAAGAATAGATGTGATAAATTTTTTGTTGGAAGTAGAATGCGAGGATGGTGGATACGTATTATACAATTTTTTTAAACTATTTGTCTTTTTTCTAGAAATTCTTTATTCTAATTTTTTTATACAAGTTAATTATACTTACATTAGAAAAACATATCCATGAATCCAATATTATTCCAGCAACGAAAAGTCTTTGTATTTAAAAAAAATGACATGTTAACATAATAGAAAGACATTCCCATGCGGAAACTGTGAATAAATACATGAATCTCTATAATATACAGAAAATATAAAATGTATTTTCATATTTTAAAACTCCATAGAAAGTTAAAATAATGTAAAAATTGGAATTGACTCTCTTTTGAGGTTTTAATTTTAATAAAAAGGTTATTTTATAAGATAAGTGTCATCAATAATATGTAATGAAGTTAGAATTTCGGTTCATTTACTTTTCTAATATTCTAGAATTTTAAAATTTTAAGTATGAATAAATAAAACAGTATTTTTCAACATATTAAAAGTAGAATAGGTGTTCGAATTTATAGAGGAGAATCGTTCAAATTTAAAGGAAATACGTATAATTAGAAGTTCTATTGAAAGTAGAATAAGTATTTATAAGGCATGATTAAAAATTCTATTGGAAGTATAATATGAGTTCGAATTTATAGAAAAAACATATAATTAAAAGTTCTATTAGAAGTAGAATAGGTGTTTGAATATATAGAGGAGATATATATTTAAATATTTTAATATTCTCATAAAAAAAGTTTTCGTATTTAAAAAGAAAAGAATTGATGTGTTAAAATAATAAAAAATGATTATTATAATATGTAATTAATAATAAAAAAATTATATTTTATAAGATAAATGTCATCAATAATATGTAATGAAGTTAAAATTTCAGTTCCAAATAAGAGCGGCTCAAAACGTGTTTAACAGGAAGACGACTCACTGGAAAAGATAGTATCATTTATTAGAATTTGATACTAATGTCATATTTTTTTTAATTTTAGGGTTTGATTTTTATGAATAAAAATTATTATAATATATGTTAAATTTGGGAATTCGGTTTTAACGAGAGAGCGGCTTAATCGAAAGAATCTGTTTAGCAAGAAATCGGCTCATTAGAGAAGATGATGAAACTATTAAATTTAATATTGATAATATAATATAACGTAAATAGTATTGATTTTTAAAAAAAAATGTAATGCCGCCGCGAAGCGCGGCTTTATCGACTAGTAATATAATAAATTTGGATCAGGCTGTTACAGCGGGACCCACTTAGATCCCCTCTTAACTTTTTTTTGCTAAGTTTAAAGGCTGTTGAAAATGGATGAAATATTATACATTGGGAGAGCCTCCTGAAAAAAGGTATCTACTTTTATATTAGTAAAATATTATTATTTCCCAATATTTCATATTATTTCGATTGTCGATTAATTAATATTATTTTGAGTAGATCACGTTCATTATTTAGTGATAGAACTTAGAAGGAGCTCTTTTGACTTTATTTCAGCATGAACATGATTGACAACGAAAATATTTGATAATTTTTAGACGCTTTGCGGCGCTTTTATAAATTTTTAATAGGAATACTCTTACTTTATATTTCGTAATTTGATGGTAAAATGAATTAGTTCTCAATAGATAACATAAATATTTAAATATTTTTTCAATGATATTGTTACCGTTACTATTAAGATATACTACACAAAAATTACATACCGTGTCAATTCCATTAAACGAAACTTGGTTGAAAACTACCAATGCTACGAAACGTATTTTTAAATAAAGTAAGCAATAATTTTTATATTGATCATCAATTCTGAATAAAATAAGAAATGACAATAGTTTAATATTTTTATTATTTTAATATTATCTCTGGTATTAATATACTTATCACCATTATTTTTATTTTCCTGAATTTATATACCAACGTATATTTTAAAATATATTTAAATAAAAATCATAATATCAATATTAAATTCTAACAATTAACACACTACTCCTATTAAACATTTCTCTTGTTGGACATGTTTCTTCCTCAATCAGTAGCTCTCGAGTCTCGATGTTTCCAAATTTAACATATAACACGTTTCTTTAAATCATTTTTTTTCTATTTCAAATATATTGAAAGAAATTTTTTTATGATATTATAAATTTGAATATTTCGTTTTTATAAATTCGAATATTTTTTATTTAAATATGTAATTTGATTTGAAAAAAAAATTAGAAAAAAAATGGTAATTCGATTTTTTCATGTGAATACATTTCGTATCCAACTAATTTTTGACCTATTTTTAGATTGTGTCCAATTTATATTTTGCTGAAAAGTATCTCTTGCCTGTTACTTATTGCCTGTTCCTTTATCTATAGGGATGACAATTTGTACCGACTCGATGGATACCCGATCCGTTTCGATCCGAATGGATCCAACCGAACCCGAAAATTTCGGGTTTGGATTCGGGTTTGGGTTTGATTTTTAAACCCGAATCAATTTCGGGTCGGGTTTGGGTTTTGGCAATACCGACCCGAACCCGACCCGAAAACCCGAAACCCGTATCAAACCCGATCCGAACCCGAACCGACCCGAAACCCGAATTAATATATGTTATTATTTCTATTATTTTATACATAATATTTAACATTTAATATATATTATTTATTATTATTTATATTTGACATTTAATATGTAATAAAAATTAAAATATTTTATATATTAATGTTTTATATTATTTTTAATATAAAAATATTTATTTATTTATTTTTTTTTTTTGGGTTTCGGGTACCCGAAACTCGTTAGTATCCAACGGGTTCGGGTTTATAGTTTCGGGTTTTTTCGGGTTCGGGTTCGGGTTTGGTCAAAGCTTAGAACCGCTTTCCGCTTTTTACAACACTGATAAATACTACACAAGGTCTGTCTGTCTAAGTTCTCGATTGTGGCCCACAGACTGTATCATACTACATAAACCCAACCCAGCTAATGAGGCCCAACACAAGTGAACTAGAAAGAAAAGAAATTTCGTTTCTTCTCTACAAATACATACATACAGATCCCTCAATTTCTGTGTAAGTAACTCTATTTATTCCCCGCCCGCCCCCATGGATCTAATCACCAATCCATTCAGCCCGCTGTTTGAATACGAGGAGGAGGAGGATCCTGATGAGCTTTTCAATCGCGATGAGCTTATCTCCATCCATCCTCTCGAGCTCCATTTTCTGTGTAAGTAACTAACATTAACATTTTTTTGTACGATTGAATTGCTGTTACTATACTAATAATAATAATAATAATCGGGTTACTGATTGATTTTGTTATGTGTTTAATTGTTTTAACAGTTGAGCTGAATAAGCCGATGCTCTCCTCCTTTCAGTTGTCGAATAACAGTGATAAGCATGTAGCTTTTAGGGTAAGTAATCAATCAATCAATCTATCTTGCGTAATATCATCATATTCGTGATTTTGCTGCTTGTCTAATAGTTGATTGTTATTTTTTGTATTGTCTGTCTGTTGCAGGTAAAGACTACTAACCTAATCAAGTACTCTGTACAGCCTAAGAAAGGTATCGTGTTACCGCATTCACAAACCAATGTAACAGGCAGGTATTTTCTTTAATTCACTCTCACTGTCTTCTTGGAGGCTGTATGTGGTTGCCCGACTAGCTGTAGTAACTATTCTACAAACTTCTTCAGTTACAATGCAAGCTCTAAAACAAGAACCCTCAATTTTTCGATGCAATGACAAGTTTCTTGTCCAATGCGTAGCAGCGCCGGCTGGTGCCACTGTACAAGATATCACTCCGGAAATGGTGAGTGAGAATCATTAGATTTTGGAGATTCTTGGTCTGGATCATTTATTCCTTTCTGTTTTTTGTTTCTGTCGAGAGTTAGATAGAAAGGGCAGGTTGGTTTTAACTTTGTGACTCTCTTTGCATAAGTTCAATAATGAGGCGGGAAATCATGTTGAGGAGTGCAAATTAAGTGCTGCTTTGGTTGTCCCCTCTGACTCAGAAGAGTCTGAGGAGGAGGACACATCTGAAAATGCCGCTGCTGTGAGTTCTTGTACTATATTATCTATCTAAACTCTTGTAATTTTTTTTTTCTGACCAATTTTGACTGATCATCTGTCTTTGAAAATATAATTTAAATCCTCCTTAATGACCCTTACAGGTTTCTGCAGGATTTTCTGATCATCAAATTACTTCTACCAAGGTATTTTTCTGTGGTATATATGTCATACATGTATTTTTAGTTAACAAGTGTAATGCGGTCTTAGTTTCTTACTTTTTTCTGTCTAGTTTTTGGTATGGAGAGGATGACATAGATTTCTTGTTAGCTACTATTTGAATTGCATGATATGAACATTGTATTAACACCCTCCTCCCCCCCCCTCCGGATCTATATTAATTCATCCAAGTGATTGAGTTACTTAAAGCTTTACAAATGATCCAAGAGAATGTTTTTCAACCACTCCTGAAACAGGATGCTTTTCATGCTAATTAAAAATTGTCTCATTAGATGGCAACCCCCTTCCCTCTCCATCCGCCTATCTGTTTCTCACATGCACACACACACACATCTGAAAAAGAAGGCTGAGGTGAAAGCGCTACCACGGGGAGAGAGAAGGGGGGGGGGGATTTTAGTGGGGTCCGCTATAAACTAAATGTTTAATAAACTTGGAGCAAGAAACCAGTTCGATATTGTAGGGTTACTTGGATGCATTAAAAATATTAGATCTAGGAAAAATCTTATTTAATGAAGGAAGATGGAGGACACAAAAAAGTACCTGGTAGATGTAAAGTGACTCATAATCGAATGTGGGTGTAGAAGGAGAAAGATGAAATCAAATTTTCTATGATCATAGAAAGTAAAAAGCCATGTGCTAAATCAAAATCTGAAACAAGCAGTCACACAAACCTTGTCACTCTAGCTTTGTAAGAAGAAAAAACCCACATGCAATGAACACATCGCTATCTCATTAAGGCCTCCTATATCAAGTTTGGTTTAGGTAGCTCACCTATCGGTGAAGTAGCCACCATCCTTTTGGTGCACGCGGTTATTCAATATATATTTTTTTATCATTATGGTTGGTCATTTTGTTAATTATCTAAACACCAGTGATGCTAACTTTATAGCTTGGTTTTGTTTCGCATGATGGTCGGAAACTCCTCCGGATTGCGGTCTTGACTTAGGAATGCCCTTGAAGGAGTCTTAAATCAATAATAGGATTCCATATTGAATTATCTACAAAATCATCCTAGCTTGTAAGTGAAGAGTAACTAATGCAAAATGTTAGAGCTTTATGGGAGCTAGGCACAAAAGATTATGGTCAGAAGTTAGAGAGCATGGCAAATTATATTTAAAGTTATATTTGGTAACTTATGTGATATCATCTCAACTCTAGAAGATATGACTCTGGAAATGGTGAGAATCATTATAGTTTGGAGATTATTCGTCTGATGGTCAGAAACTCCTCCAGATTTTAGTTTGGACGTAGGAATGCCCTTGGATATGAACTGTGGATTACTAGTCTTATAAATCAACAGTAGGATTTCTCATCGAGTACAATATCTTCAAAATATCCTAACTTGTAAGTTAAAAGTAATGCAAAATGTTAGAGCCTTATGAGAGCTAGGCACAAAAGATTAGTAATCAGAAGTTAGAGACCATGACACATTATATTTACAGCTATAATTGATAACTTATATCTTATCATTCCAACTCTAGAAGATATCACTCCAGAAATGGTGAGAATCATTAGAGTTTGGAGATTCTTGGTGTGGATCATTTATACTTTTTTCATTACAGTTAAGATTTAGAAAGGGCAGTTTATAACATTGTGGTTCTCTTTTCTAATCTCTATACTTTAGTTTAATAAAGAGGCGGGACATCATGTTGAAGAGTGCAAATTACGAGCTGCTTATGTTGCCCCTCCTGTGCCAGAAGACTCTGAGGAGACATCTGAAAATGATACTTCTGTGAGTTCTTGTACTATGTTTAATATCAAAACACTTGTTTTTTTTCTGACCATTCTTGAGTGATCATCTATCTTTTACAATATAATTTTAAACCTCCTCATTGACCCTCACAGGTTTCTGCAGGATCTTCTGATCACCAAATTGCCTCTACCAAGGTATTTTTTTGTGGTTTATCTGTCAAACATGTTTTTTTGTTCCTAATTGACAAGTGTAATGTTGTTGTAGTTTCTTAGTTTCTTCTTTCTTGTTTTTTGTATGGATTGCCAATTCCGTAACCTGTGTTTATGTTGTTTACTTTAAGAGTATCTCTTGTAGTTTTTTGGATCATGTTTCTTAGCAATATAGATAGCTGCTAGAAATTGTTGATGATACAATGGAGACGATGACAAATTCTCTTTAGTAAGATGCTTCTAAAGTGATAGATATCTTCTTGTTAGCTTCTATGTGAAATCCTACACAACTGATCTTGAAGGCTGAGCTGAAAGTGCTGTTGGGGGGGGGGGGGGGCAATATAAATTAAATGTTTTGTAAACTAGGAGCAAGAAATCATTTGTCTATTGCAGAGTTCCTTGGATAGATGTAAATTGACTTAAAATCAAATGTCAGGGTCTATTTACAGCTATAATTGGTAACTCTAATGATACCAATCGCCGACATTTCTAACCCTTTTTGTAATAATGATTTTAGAAAATGCAATTTTTTTTCTGAGTCTCATTAATGAGAATCTTTATTGCCTCGTAGATTCATATTTTTAATGTTACAATCTAGAAATTGAAAATATTTCATAGAAGTATTCACTCTTCTTCCTCTGAATGTGTAACATAAGGGTGGCGTGGACTTATTACTTGCGGGGTCTATTGCCATTTAGTTTTCTAATCTTCAACTTTTAGATCCTAAGTTGGTTGATATGAACCTCCTCCGAGGAATCCTGCCTATGCTATGCTTATTTTTTATACGCAATTTGAGACTTAAACTTTTGTTTGTTTCATATATTAATAATACATGTGTGCCATATTATGCACGTATCTGGTAACTTGGCTATCTAAACTTTAATAAGAAGCCTCTTTCTTTTTAGTTATGTATTGTATTTTTGTGAAACAAGTAATGAACAACTGCATTGTGCCTAAAGTTATTATATTTTTTCACCATGCCCTGTATTGTTTCTTAGTAAGTTCTAGTTTTGCTCTTTGGACCTGTTTTTAATACAAATTTTGGTTCCCTTAGTGTTATTGAAATAGACAAGATTGGATTATTTCTCTTGGTGTTTTAAGTGGTTTTTTTATTGCATTGTTCCAGGCTAATAATATTATATCAAGGCTTACTAAAGAGAAGCAGTCCATTATCCAAGAGAATAATGGTCTTCTAATGGAACTGGTAAGTGACAAAAGTTATTATTATTGTTGTAATAATGTTATGTGTGAGTGCCCTTGATTTCTTTTTCTTTTAGACATTTACCCGATGTGACGATGTCAGTACTACACAAATTCTACTAATGCTATCTCGTATGGGGAGAAAATTATTGGTAAGTGAATTGAAATCCTACAGTAGGTTGAAGGGTTCCACTCCTTTTAACTACAATAACAAGAAGAATTTAAATTTGGGGAAAAAAATTTGAACTAAAATTGGGAGCGAGAACAAGGGTTTCCTTGGTCCTTGTACACTTATGTGATAGACTATGTTGAGGTCAACGACAGATCTAATAACTCCTCAGAATTATGCATTTATTCACCACAATAGTTTCTTTTATACTAAATGTTTCGTGATCTATGCTGATTGGTTTATTTGTAAACCTTTTTTATAGCTTGATTCAGTTGATTAAAGAACATATATTGAAATTTCATCTGGGGACAGTGGGCATTTATTGATTTTGAGTATTTCTATATATCGATGTTGGTTTAGGTGGCTAACCTATGAAGCATATAATGTACGACTGCTGTGTGCCTAAAGTTATAATATTCTTTCACCATGCCATGCCATATATAGTTTCTTAGTAAACTCTAGTTTTTCTCTATGGACTTGTTTTCACTACAAATTATGGTTCCTCAGTCTTACTGAAATAGACAAGATTGGATAATATCTTCTGGTGTTTAAAGTGTTTTTTTTACGTGTTCCAGGTTAAAGATCTTATATCAACGTTTACTAACGAGAAGCTGTCCATTATCCAAGAGAATGTAAGGCTTCAAGACAAACTGGTGAGAGCTGAAATCATTATTATTGATATTATATTATTGTTGTTGTATGTTATTGAGAATTTGTTCTTCCAGTTTCTTGATAAAACATGCTGAATAGCTTCATTTCTAAAGTCTTCTGGACTTTGATGCTGGCAATTTCCAAGCTGCATAGTGAGATAAAAAAATCCAACATATAAGGTTTCATGGTTCTTGAGAGAGAAGCTTTTACCTCTTTTTCCTCTCGCTTGCAATAATATTATGTGTGATTACCCTCGACTTCTTTTTTGGCCCCTCCCTCGCAGTTCGTCTATGCTAGAATCTTATGAACTGGATGTTATTCAGGATTAAAAAACACTTTTTATTTTAGACATTTACCGAATGTCAAATTCTACTAATCCTATCTCATTTGGGGTACCCTATGAACTGAATGGGATTCAGGATTAAAAAAACGCATTTTTCTTTTAGAGATTTACCCAATGATAGTACTACACAAATTCTACTAACGCTATCTCGTTTGGGGAGAAAAATATTGGTAAGGGAATTGAAATCCTACAGTAGGGTTGGAGGGTTACACCTTTTTACTACAATAACAAGAAGGATTTAAATTTGGAAAAAATTTAAAATTAAAATTGAGAGCGAGCACAAGGGTTTCCTTGGTCCTTGTATAGTTATGTGATAGACTATGTCGAGGTCAACGACAGAGATAATAATAACTCCTCAGAATTATGCATTTATTCACCACAATAGTTTCTTGTATACTAAATGTTTCGTGATCTACATTGATTGGTTTATTTGTAAACTTTGTTCATAGCTTGATTTAGTTGATTAAAATACAACTATTGAGATTTCATCAGTGGATAATGGATATCTATTGATATTGAGTTTTTCTCTATATGGATGTTGGTTTAGGCAGCTCAGCTGTCAGTGAAGTGGCCACCATCCATTTTATGAAACAAGGGTGCATGTGGTTATTTATTTATTTATTTATGTATTAATTATTATAATAGTTGGTCACTTTGTTAATTTTCTAACACCAATTATGCTAACTTTATAGCTTGGTTTTGTTTTTGTCTGTTGGTAGAAAACTCCTGCAGATTTCAGTCGGGCTTAGAAAAGCCCTTTAGAGGATGTGAACTGTGGACTACTAGAATGAAAAATGATAAAAATCATAAATCAACAATAGGATTCCTTGTTGCATACAAAATCTTTAATATCATATTAGCTTGTACGTTAAGAGTAACTAATGCAATATGTCAGGGCTTTTTCAGAACTAGACACACAATATTTTAATCAAAATCTTAAATGTCATCTTAGTTGTTCTAATCTTTGAACTTTTAGATTATGAGTTAGCTGATATGAACCCCCTCGAAGGAACTCTCTGCTACTATGCTTATTTTTTATGCTCAAATTTAGACCAAATTTTTGGTTGTTCCATATATTAATAATACATGCATGCCATATTAAGTACGTATCTGCTAAATTGGCTGTCTAAACTCTTTTGAGTAGCCTGCTTTTTTTCAGGTTATTTATTGTATTTTATTGAAGAAAATAATGTACAACTGTAGTGGGCCCAAAGTTGTTATATTATTTCACCTTGTTATGTATCGTTTTTTAGTAAATTCTAATTTTGCTACTTGGACTTGTTTTCAGCACAAATTGTGGTTCCCTCAGTGTTACCGAAATAGACAAGATAGGATTTTTTCTCCGTGTTATAAGTTTTTTTTTTTTGCTTTCTTCCAGGTTAAAGATATTATGTTAATGCTTACCAAGGAGAAGCAGTCCATTATCCAAGAGATTAATAGTAGGCTTAAAGAAGAAGTGGTGAGACACAAAAATCACTGTTATTGTTATTATTATTGTTGTTGTATGTTACTGAGAATTTGTTCTTCCTATTTCTTGATAAAATATGCTGAATAGTTTCATTTCTAAAGTCTTCTGGACTTTGATGCTGGCTTTTCTAAGCTGTACGGTGAGATGAAAAAACCATCATATACGGTTTCATGGTTTTTGAGAGATAAGCTTATGCCTCTTTTTCGTCTCGCTTGCAATAATATCATGTGTGAATACCCTTGACTGCTTTTTGGGCCCCTTCCTCGCAATTCGTTTATGCTAGTCTTGTAAGAACCTTATGAACTGAATGAGATTTATGATGAAAGAATTAATACACTTTTTTCTTTTAGAAAGCATCTACCAGTTAATAGTTTGATATAAAGCAGTCAAAATAAATCAAAACGTAGAATTTAAATTATATTAGTGACATTCATACAGTTCTATTCCATGGTGTGAAAAGTTTCTGCATATGGTTTTTTCAAATTTGTATTGGGGAAATATTTAGTCCAGAGGATTTTTATGTTTGTAGATCAAAATAAAAGTATTTTGTTCTTGGTTCTGAGAGAAGTTGCTCTGGAAACTAAAAAGGTGCTCTGGATTAGCCATTTCCCCTCCTTGTTATTCTATGTGGTTATTCTCACATACAGTTGACCGAATATTGTGCTCTTCTGAATCAGGAACTTTTGAAGAGAGGGCCAACAAGAAACAAAGGTGGCAGCGGACTGTCTATTTACTACTTGTTGCTTATTGCAGTACTTGGCATTCTACTAGTGCATAAATTTGGAAGTTTGTGGCTTTCTCTGGACTTCTCATAATCACTTCTCTGTTACCAAGTTTACAAGATGAGAGGAAGATAATGTAGGTAAAGGTGTATTTTGGGGTTGGTAGGACTTTTGGGGTTTGAAATGCATGTAAGAGTCGGAAAGTTGATTTGTTAAACAAGTCAGGAACATTTATCTATATATGAGGTGGCAGCTACAAACATCTCTCAAGCTATTTTTCTTGATTTTTACTTTTTACTAGCATATATTATCACTTTAAATAATCATTAATTGCAGCTAGTAAATATATATTAGATTCACTTTATATCATCTTAAATAAAAATTCCTTATAAAACGAATTTTCACTTTTATTTTTACTTCTTACTAGCATTTATTATCATTTTTAATAATCATTCATTGCAGCTAATAAATATATATTAGATTCATTTTATATAATCTTAAATAAAAATTTCTTATAATTTTTTTTTTATTTATATCACACTCATAGATCAGTACCTTATATGAAGTACTAATGGAATACCAATATGTTTTGTAACATGTTCTACTTTGCAATAATTTATATGTAAAATATTTTACAAGACATATTTGTATTCAATTTGAAGCGGTTTTTCGTAGCTTCAATATTGAATTTATATTGGGTATATTTGAAAAAAACAAGAGCGAGTGTTTGTGTTTTTATTAAAGTTTGGACTTCACTTTCTGTAAGATTTTGTGAACCCTCTTCAAGTTGCTTATGTACCCAATTTATAGGGATCAAGCCCACATAGTTATAAGGTCGTGAGTTATGTTTTAGACCATAACATCCGAATGTTTAAGGCTACTTTGAATACAGGTCTTTAATGTTACAATTGAGAAATTTGCAATTATTTATTTGCAAATTAGAATGGATTATATGATAGTATATTCCAGGTTGATGAGTCAACTTGAAATTTATGATATGTGCTACGTGTTTAAGAAATTTCCATGTTAAATGATGCGTCTAAAATATGTTATGTGAAAATTAGTGGACTTTCATTACGTGTTAAATGCTTTCTACTTTCTTATAAAGGAATATTTAAATATAGAATTTATTAAAATTCATGAACTCTTTTCCACCATCAACCACATTGCCACTTTTTCCTAAAAAACTTTCTATGGTCTGTATTCTTTCTGATTCCTAAATTTTTGTTCATGTTCATATTCATATCTGTTAAATCCATACTCTCTTGGGTTTCTTCTCTACAAATACATACAGATCCCTATATTTATCAATTTATGCTATTTCATCATCCATCAAACTCTATTTATTCCTCCCATGGATCTAATCACCAATCCATTCAACCCGCTGTTTGAATACGAGGATCATGATGAGCTTATCGATCGCAATGAGTTTACTCCTTATATTCTAGAGACGACAAATAATCCTAATTATTTGTTTATAAACTTTAAATATTACTAAAGTATACATATGTAGTAAGAATAATTATGATAAATTATAAAAAAATTATAATATAAAGACTTATATTGTATAATATAATATTTTTACTATTTTTTATTTATTTTGTAGAATAAATGAAAGAAAGTATACTTTTTCCCCTAATATACATTTATTAGACATCAAATAATTATGATAAATTTTGCATATAAAAAAATTACAAATTATAAATTATCCAATACATATTACAAATAATACATATAAATTGTATATACATATATTGCAGATAAATTTTACGATATATACTGACTAAAGACAATTGGGGTGTTTGGATGAGTGAAAAAGCTAGCGGAAAACGCTCAGCGGAGAAAAAGCTTTTCAAAATAAGTTTAGAAAATGAGTTTTTTTCAAAAAAAAAAAAGAGAAAAACGCTATGTAAATTTTAATCAAACGGGGCATAAACAACTTTAGAATGATAAAGGCGCGAAGCGCCGTACAAGAAGGTGCGAAGCACCGTTAACAAGTGAAATCCATTGCCACGTCATCACGTGAACAATGATTTTTTTTTTTTTTTTTTTTTTGCTGAGTGGAGCCAATTATTTTAAACACTTTCTGTATTGGGGTACCCCTAGTTTGATCATTAGATTAGCATGAAATATTAAATTAGTGTTTAGTTTGTAGTTAATTTTAGTTTGTAGTAGAGTAGGATCCTATATATATATATATATATATATATATGGAATCAAGACTACACATATTTGTAATCAATCTTGCATAAAATCATATTCGTGATTTTGCTTGTCACCCGTGTATCCGAAGTTTAATAGTATCACCACCCGTGTATCTTGTGTAATTTTTGTGTCTGGTTGTTCGGAGGAAAAGACCATTGCCGACATTACAAGTCATCTTTTTCAAATTTATATCACTGTTATTTTCTAATAACATAATCACAGTAACTTTTTACTTTCAATATGAATTCGAGTTACTATGGTACAACGGATGGTAAGTTTGCACAGAAAACCCATAATTAAAGGTCAATATAACAGTAACCACTAAAATATATTCAAGTTAAAAACAGAGTAGGATAGATTCTACTTAATTAGTTTTAAAATAACACTAAAAATATTACTTCCAGCGAGAGGTGAGTTTGTAAGAGGATGGGAAAATCATATGAAATTGGCACAAATATATACCTTGACTAAAACTCTCCAACAGGTTTGCTAACTGGCACAGCAGTATCCTTGCACACTACACTGCAGCGGGCCAAGTACTTGTCATAGTTTCAATTTGCCATGTACTTGTATAAATAATTACCAATTTTTGCTTACACATTTACTACATACACTATGCATGTCATTCAAAGTGATATCCAGAAACATTCAAGTGGTATATTTGAAATTCAAATACAATGCATTTGTAAGTTGTAACTATCTGCAAATCAGGCAACGACCATGATCCCAAGTGAAGGATACAAGGGAAGTATGTAGAGGATGCAAAAACAGTCAGCCATGTATGCTTATGCAGTCATAAAATTGCAAATTTGCAACCTTAAAAACCATGTGTACATACATAGGAAACATGGTGCATAGCAAGAAAAGCTAGTACGAAAAACAAGTGATGAGCCTGCCGCGATCAACAAGGAGCTCGTCGGTCGATATCTTGAAGAGTTTGCGGTGCATAAACTCTGACTTGAAGTAACTCTTTACCGCGTGCATTGAATCTGAATCCACTTGTCTTGCATAATAGCAAAAGTCGGAATCATCCTTTGATTCTTCCCCAAGGGGAACATGAGCAGCACTCCAAGTATCACCTGGGATCTTAAAAAAGTTGAAGAAAGCCATGGTGTCAGCTGATCTAGGATGCTTGCCGTACGAGACGAAGCATAGTACATTTTGACCTTCCAAGGTGCACAAATCAGTCATGTAGTACGAGGGGCTAGAGCAAGGAAAAACGTATTTGTCGCGAAGAAAGAATTCGTGCCAGAAATTGGGTTCAGGAGCCAATGCTGGCCGCATAAACATAGCCTTTGCATCAGTATCAGAATCATTAAGCACAGTGTAGGGAGATGCAGCAACAGTGCTCTTAAAGCCAATACGGGGAAGTGAAAATCCCCCAAAAAGCATGTTACCAATAGGCAGAATGGGGTGTTCGAAAGCAGGATGAGAGATAACAAAACAAGGAGAAGTACTTACAACTTTCCAGAACTTATGAGTTAAATTGTAAGAAAAGACAGATTCATCATGGCACCCAAAATCTAGAGCGGAGGTGGCAAAATAGACAGTGTCATCCAAAACGACGTGCGATTTAAAAGGACCATAGAGTCCACTAGGCCTGCCATTCAAGATTGTCCAAGAATTTTTGGTGGGTGAAAACATTTCAAATTGGTAAGAATTAAAACCTCTATGGTACAGTCGAGACAAAACGTAGAGATTCCCTTTTGCAACAAAAACAATGGGTTCATATTTAAGAGAGTTCATGGGAGGTTCCAACCGCTTCAAATAGTTTGAGCCGAGGTTATGTTCAGTAGGAAATAAATCCTTAATTTCAGATTTTGCAATTTTAAATACATGAGATTCTTTTTGGCCAACAAAGTAAAGATAGTCTCCCATGTGTACCAATGAACAGAAACGATCAGGAAGATCACCAGGATAAAAAACAAGAAAAGGCATCAAGGGTGTGGAGGATATAAGTTCATCATTACTATTACTAAGATGTTTATAATCGATCTTATACAAAACGTAACCACAATCTTTCGAAGCGAGAGATGCAAACATATAAAGAGAAGAGGCGCAAGCAACCTGATTTTTGTAATTCATCATTCTTCATCACTCGTTTCTTTGGGAAGATTTGGATTGAACCGGCTTGGTTAACAAGGCGGAGGAGATACAAGTAGTTTGACTCAAGACCACTTTTCCCTTCCCTTGTTCTTCATATCGCTCATCACTTTAGGGCCGACCATTCGCTCAACCCAACGGAAAAAATCGAAACCCCAATTCTTAAATTTTTACAAACCCAAGTTTTTCATAAACCAAATATTTCGGTTTGTTCGGTTCGGTTTTTAAAAACCAAAATTTTAAAAATATATATATATATTATTATATTTTCTAATTTTAAAATTAAAATTTATTAATAAATATATTAAAATAGGTAACAATTAAAATAAAATAAAACACAAATCATCAATCTAAATATTTAAACTTAATTTGAATTAATTAAATTATGGATATATAACATGTATTTATATATAATTCTGTCAGTTCGGTTTGAACCGAATTTTTTTGGTTAAAATCGAACCGAACCGAAATCTACTTCGATTTAAATCGAACCGACCGAATTTTTAAAAATTTAAAACCAAACCAAACCGAAATTCAACAGTTCGGTAGTCACGCCGCGTAACAGAGAAAGATAAAAATCTTATTTCATTCTCGGTACTGGGGTTGCCTTTTGTTCATATTCATCTTCCACCGACGTCGTATTGGAGCAACTCAATTACTTATTATTTATTTAATTACTAGCAAGTCTCCAACTTTTTAAAAATTTTCGATTAATTTTTGACAAATTCTTAAGTCATATTAATTGATTCATTTTTGAATAATATATATTATTATAAATAATGCTAAATATAAAATGTATTTGATATTTGTTCCAATTAGTCTTCTCATATTTATCGATTGATTAATCGATAGTAACAAAAACTTCAAAACATCAAACTTCTCACGAGAAATGCTTTAGAAAGAAAAGTGACCATATCAAAACAATGGTATTTCTGGATAAACTTCCAAAAACCACTTCTCTTTCACACATTTACGGTTTCTGGGCATAACCAAAGGGCATGTAAAATGTCTTCTTTTTGAGCCCTGTTGGTGTAACAACCCGACTTTTCGAACTATTAATTCTAAGTCGAAAACTAAAATAGATTCAATTTATTCATTCAAAAATCTATTACAAAGATAAGTATTACAAAAGTGCAGCTAACGATGACGAACTACTCCGAACCTAAGATCTTCGCTCTCCAATGCTATCCACTTTATCTTATACGGAACCTGAAATTTGTAAGTAATGAGCTATACAGCCCAGCAAGAAACCAAACAATCCAACTAATAGGGTCAAATAATAGATATACATATAAGATAGTATAATATTCAATACAATACGATAACGATATACTAAACAATCACTTATTCTTATTCGATACCACATAACAACAATAACTTGAAACCCATAATTTATACCACGACCATTACAGTCCGGTGATAGCGGTCCTAAATTTTCAGAAAATTGTCACTACAATCCGATGACTCGGCATCTTATTCTTATTCTTATTTTCGCAAACCATGGCATAAATCAGAGTCCCAAGACTATTGCTTACACATAACACATATACACAGTAATACATATAACTTCAAAATATAATCACTTAGCCCAAGTTTTGATAACAAATACGTACACATAATACATAATTTCGAAAACACTAGATAGATCAATCGAAAACTTACCTTTATACGGAAACTTAAGAATCAAATCATCCTAGATTATGTATTCAATTCTGATCAGACCTGTATTTACCCTTTTTGACCCTTTAAACGATGTTTCCTCGAAAAACTAAAAGAACTAAAGTTGTAGAACATGAAAAGACCTTTCCAAAAAGTCCAGAACCAACGAATTCTGACTTACGATGAATTTACTACGAATTTTAGAAGATTGTTGATTTGTGTGTAGAAAACCCTACGAATTTTGTTATAAAAGATAAACAAGGAGAATAAAATGTTTATATAACCGTACAAAACCCTAAACCCAAACCTACTAATATCCGTTTTAAAATCTGATCCATATTTTAGGCCTAATTAAGCTAAACCAATTTTCAATTCCTAATCATTATCTAATTTTAATCTTTTTTATTCTATTATTCTTTATTATTATTATTCTAAAAATTACGGGTTATTACACCAAAACCTTGATACACAGCCTTGATTCTAACATTGTCACTCTTATAAAACTTACATGATATTCTATTTGATACACGATATTTTCTAAGATGTTTTTTAAAAGAAATCTTGTCAAAAAACTGTACACCCACTTCAATTTTATCAAATACAACTTGTTCATCATATTTCTGTTCGGAAAACAACTCAGGATCCACTAAATAACCATAAAGAATTCATCAAAATTATTACTAGTCAACAATGGCCCAGTAACAACATTACTTTTAGAAATATTAGAAAAATTCTCCGTTGGTACATTATCATCAGCCATAACTTTATGATTTGTTAAGATAGGAACATTATCTTCGACTTCTTTCTCATTATCCTCATCTACAATGTATTTACATGATCATGACATGACAAGATTGGCAGGTGACGACTATAAATGGATTCAAAAACCATATATTTCATTATTATTGTTTTTAATCACTCTTTATCTATAGCAAACACACTCATTGTTGATTACACATAATATCAAGAACGATAAACTTTGTTGCACTGACATTACGTCCCACATATGCAATATCCCGTGGAACGATAACCTTACTCACCAGGGATACTACTTCGACCATGTACGCTTGCGCGAGTGAGACGAAGAGCTACGGTGCTCCGCCAATCAGTCAGAAACTCATCCAAGTCTCTATCATCTTCACTTTCACTGTACATGAGTGGTTGGTTCCATGGTTCATCTTCAGAATGACAATCACCTTTTCCAAAATTCTCAAGATGTATAATTGGTTCTTTAATAGCACTGGGTGCTTCTTCAACATTATTAAATTTTTCAAAGACTAAGTACCAGAAATTCGGACCATCGTAATGCCCATTTGATTTTGGGGCTGTTTTAAACAAGCTTTTCGAACTATAAAACTCATATTTTTGATCATTACTGGACATAAGAGTGTAGATATTTTTTTGTAGTTTGTATCCATATAAAGATCGTCTTGAGGTGATTTACGGTTTAAGAGATACGTTCGTTTTAGTAAAGACGATTCGAAAAATCCAACTGCAGCGAAGTACCAACTTGTAAAATGTATTCGGTCCACTTAAAAATATTTTAAAATCATGGAATTTGGATAGTATGAAGTTTGATCAGTGAAGAAGACAACCCAAAAAAATTGTACAAAAATGTTAATTTTTTAATTTAATAAAAATGTTGGAACCAAAGTTCGGAACGACACCATTCACTGTAACGCTTCTGCATGGTTCAGTAAAATCCGAAAAATTAGTCTTTTGCCCAGAACCAAATTCTTGATTGGTTACAACGTAGATATTCTCTAGATCGTACACGCGAAAACGGTGTGTCATTTGAGTTAACGATTAAGGAGTTATGAGCGTTTTAGTGAAACAAGCGCAAATAGTACAACTCTGTAGTTGACCAAGTTTCTAAAATGCGTTTCACCTATCTAAAATCGTGTTTTTCAAATCGAAGAAATTCTGATAAATATTACAAATGCTCCAGAAGCTCTTTGAAGTGGTTTCGTAATTAATTATGGGTTTTTCAATTTATTAAAAATGTTGGAATGCGAGTCGCGTAATAGTGACTTCCCGAAAAGTCAACTCTAAAGACACTGTTTTGACAAGCCATTTCGGTAAAGATAAAAGGATAATTACAAGCCGGTTAAACATGAAAGTTGTTGAGGAACATCATGACTACGTATTGGAGTAAAGAAGTGGATTAAAGGATGCTGAGAAAATAGTTTTATGAATGGATGAAGTAGACCCGAGGAAGTGAAATGCCGGGCAAAGATAAGCGTTAATAGAAAATGACAAAGGACTCGTAAAGACAAAAAATGTTAGCAATCACGTAATTGGTTAATGAGTTTGAGTATACTTATCAGTGGTTTGGGTAGTTGTTTCGGTTAAGAAGGCTAACCAAGATTATTATGTCTATTTCTAGAACTATCCGGAACGAGTGGAACATGAGAGATGTACTTTGGATCGCAAGCAAGTTTTCCAACCCTAATCTTTTGTTTTCAGAATATTATATTTTGATTCTGCCTATGCAAGTTTACTTTTCAAAACTTATACATAAGGATTTGCACTGTTGTGTTTATGGATTTCGTACGTAATATTTTATGCATGTTATTACGAAACCTTATGTCGAGATTGATATAAATATATGTGTATATATATATATGTGCTTGCACTCTGGAATGGAAAGTATTTTCTTCGGACAACGACTCTAGCAATAGAGGTCGTATCGGTCCAAGTATAATATTGACCGATGAGCGGTGTATTATTTTATCGTAATTAAATTACGAAAAACCCGAAGAGCTATCCGGAAAGTATCGCACACTTATAACTAATATATTATACCCAAAAATATTTATCTTGAATTAAAATATTATTTCAATCGATTATTGGTTTATTGATTATTTATTATTAAACTCTCAAAATATTATTTTAAAAACAAAACTAATCCAAGGGGTAAAATGGCTTAATCATAACTGAACTCAGCCCCAACTTGCAACTGTGTAACTGAACTCAAAAACCTTGCAATTACATTACTCAATAAATTAAAACTTGCATTTAGGTAACTGCCGTTAACCTAACTAACAGGATAAAAATTGAACTTGCAACTTACATAACTGAACTTATCCGTAACTTGCATTTGCATTACTAGATTAATAAAAACTTGCAAATGGGGTACTGAACAAAAATAAAATTACAATTGGGCCCTGAACAAAAAATTCAGTTTTTATTTTAAAATTTTAATTTTTTATTTATATATAAAAACTATAAAACAAATATTTTAAATTTTAATCTTTTTTAAATTTACTGGCTTATAACCCGTGCAATGCACGACTCCTTTTCTAATATTTCTAATTATATATATTTTTTAAATTTTTATATGTTATTAATTTACATATCAATTGTTGGTAAAAAATTAATATATATAAGATTTTACACACTCAATTTAATATTTGTGCTCTATCTTGAATTCTTAAAATTTGATTTGGACAATTTTAGAGGCCACACGAAATTAGCAAAATATTCATTAATTTAGTGATTACTTAACAATTATTTTCCAATTAAAACTATGCAAAAACAAAAGAGAGAAGAAATTGACCGTTTTTTTACGTTGAAAATCTATTCAATTTTTAAAATTTACTTATATTTCATTTTGATTATCAAAATACCATTCTTATTATGGATAAGATCCCTTTTACGCTTATTATATATATGGATATAATAAAAAATTCGAATTTTCTTATAAAATTCATATTGAGTTTTTTAATTTAAAATTAATTTTTTATTTAATCTTTATTTAATTTTTAAAAAATTTGAATTTTCTAATAAAATTCATAATTAGTTTTTTATTTTAAAATCTTAATTTTAAATCTTAATCTTTGTTTAATTTATAAAAAATTTAAATTTTCTTAAAAATTTCATATACAGTTTTTTTATTTTAAAATCTTAATTTTTTATATATAAAAATAATAAAACAAATATTTTCTTAAAATAAAAAAAATGAACTGAATCTCAGTCTCTCTCCTCTCTCAATCAGTTTATTTTGCTTATTCTCAGTCTCAATTTTGTTCAGTGCCCCCGTTGCAAGTTTATTTTTATTCAGTTGCCAAGTTGCAAGTTTACTTTTGTTTAGTGCCCAAGTTGCAAGTTTTAATTTATTGAGTTATGTAATTGCAAGGTTTTTGAGTTCAGTTACCCAGTTGCAAGTTGGGTTTGAGTTCAGTTATGTAAATTAATAACATATAAATATTAAAAAAATAATATTATAACCTTATATATAATAAGCATAAGAGAGATCTCATCCATAATTTTGGTCTCTGTACCGTCAAAATCATCTCAACCGTCGAATATAATGTTTTTAAAAATAGACGATCAAGATTATATCACATTAAAAAGAAAATTATAATCTAAATAGGATATAATTAAAAAAGATTCTATTAGAAATGAACTGTAAAAAGAAAAATTATAATCTAAAAAAGGTAGTATTAAAAAATGTTGTATTAGAATAAAATTTTATTTTTGTATTAATATAAAAAAAATCATATTTACTATTTGGGCTATATTTTTAGATCTGCAAATCAAATTTGGATGATTTTATAGCCGACGCGAAGTTTATAAAATAAATTTTATGTTGATTTATTAATTATTATCCAAATGGAAACATTCATAATCACAAAATAAAATATAATTATGAATTTTTTATAATAATCCTATTCAATGTAGAAGACCTACATTATTAATCTTATTCAATGTAGAAAACCTACTTATATATGATTTAAAGCATTGATATACACTTTTTCATATTTCAATATAAAAGCATTTTTACTTTACTTATTAAAATATTTTTTATGCAAGATCCACCGGTTTTAATCTATTTATTTTATGATCTAAAGGTTATTATGATAACCAGACTAAGGAGTATTAAAGTTTTGAACAAAATCCCACTTATACTTATTTTTTAAACTGTATTTGGTTGTTAGTAGAACTTTTTTCAAATAAGAAGGATATTTTGATATTCATAACAAAATATAAGTAGATTTCATAAATCGAATAGAATTTTTAACGTAAAAAATTATCAATTTCTCTCTTTTTTTTGCGTAGTTTTAATTGAAAAATAATTGTTAAACCATCACTAAATTAATGATTATTTTGTTAATTTCAAGTGGGCTGTAAATCAACCAAATCAAATTTTAAGAATTCGAGATTGAACAAAAATATTAAATTGAACGTGTAAACTTTTATATATATTAATTTTCTAACAATAATTTGATATATAAATTAATAACATATAAATATAAAAAAGTTAATATAATTATAGATTGTGTTATTGCTATTTTGTCTGTGTTACCACATTCAAATATGTTACAAGATTCTGGTGTAACTCTGTCCAGAGTTGTGGATTGAGTTGCATGACATGTTTACCGACACTTTAATGTTGGTTTTTGGCTTATTCCTGTTTGCTTGACATTGTAACATGGCTTGTTTAAATCAAACCAAACCAAATATACCCAGTATATCCCGTCCCGCTGAGAGAGGGTCTGTGAAGGGTAGGATGTACGCAGACCATACCCCCACTTTTCAGAGTAGAAAGACTGTTTTCGTGAAGACCCTCGGTTTAGTGCGTCGACAATAGGGTGGGTGCTATTTACAACGTGTAACATGGCTTGTTTCATTCTATCAATCCATCTGGATTACTGTGAGTTCCCATACAATTCAATTGTCTTCTTTTAAGCATTGGTGTTTTAAAAGCCTGGCGAGTAATGGAGGTTCTTTGCGAGTAGAATTGCTAAATATAATGAAGCTAAAAGTTGAAGTTACTAGACGAAGTAGTTATCAGTTAAAGTTATAACGGAAAGATTCTCAGTATTAGAGACAGGTACCCGCAAAGGAAATTTCACATATTCTTAAAATGACTGTTTCGGTAAAACTAATTATTATTATTATTTTGAAAACAATCATTAGTAAAAATGTAGATAAGTGGTCATGTAAGTATACAAGTTTTTTCTAGTTTTTTTTTTCGCTAATAAAAAGTAAGGAATGTTATTTTTTATAGAACTTTGTTTTGAAGAAAAAAAAAGGGTTTTTTCCCCCAAAATATATATTAAAATTTAGAGTAAACTTCAAAGTGGTGGCCAGATTTTACACTCATTTTCAAAAAAGTGGTCAGACTTTCAATTTTGCAAAATGGTGGCCAAACTTACCTTTTTCCTTTCAAAAAGGTGGTTGCAGACGATTTTCAGCTTTTTGACAAGGGTAAAATGGGAAAAAAAATGCTAGAAATCCCAAAAATTATCCATAAAAATTCCCAAATTAATATGTGTCACCATATGATTGATTATATTCGTAATAATAATAATAATGCCCCCCTTGTATGTACATCAATTCACCGAAAAATCCACAAATATGAGTTGGCAAGATTTAATTAGTCAATTTATGTGCATGCATGGGGGGCATTATTATTATTATTACGAATATAACCAATAATATGGTGATACATATTAATTTGGGGATTTTTTGGATAATTTTTGTGATTTTTAGCATTTTTTTCCCATTTTACCCTTGTCAAAAAGCTGAAAATCGTCTGCAGCCACCTTTTTGAAAGGAAAAAGGTAAGTTTGGCCACCATTTTGCAAAATTGAAAGTCTTGCCACTTTTTTGAAAATGAGTGTAAAATCTGGCCACCACTTTGAAGTTTACTCTAAAATTTATATATTCTGTAATAATTCTTGCAAATATTGTCTTTTTATGTATATGACTTGCAATATTTTATATCAACAATGAAACCTTTAAAAGTAAATATAGAGTGATAAATTAATCTACCATTCCTAAAATTTCTCAGCCGTAGAAGGATAATATGCATGTGTATATATGTACTCAGGTTGGTTTTTCATGGTGATGATGATGGCTTTGAGGTTGAAATGCAAATTTGATTGGTGTCTGCAAATCAAAATCTATAAACTCATATACATATACAGAATACAAAACAGAGATAGAGAGGGATGGAGGCTTCATTAGATACAGAGTTTGATTTACTGTTCAAGCTGTTGTTGATTGGCGATTCCGGTGTTGGAAAGAGCAGCATTCTTCTCTCCTTCACCCTTAACCATTTTGATGATCTCAATCCTACCATTAGTATATATGAGTCCCCTTCTAGATAGAAATTGTTACATGGAGAATTAGAGAGAATCATTATAAATCACACGTGACATGCTACGTGGCACCATCACGTCAGCAGGTGACCCCACTTTTGATGATGTGGCAGTGCCACATGGCATGACACGTGGTAGATGATGACGTGGCATGACACGTGGCACTGCAACGTCATCAAAAATGGGGCCACCTAATGACTTGTCATTGTCATGTCACCAAAGTACTGTTCATCAGAATTTTTTTTAATTTTTTTTAGATGTAGTGTGTGAGGGTACATTTTAATTGTATGTGCCCCTAACGGGGCCCTAAGAAATAAATGGTTTAGATTGATTCTTTCACATTCTCTATATAAGGAGGTACTCTCTATAATAATGGCCGGTATATATATATGCATATGTTTTTTCAACTTTCGAATTTTTCATCTTTTTCCGTTTCCTTGATTATTATTAATTATTTTCACATTAGGTGTTGATTCTAATTCTTTTTATTATGCAGAATTAAGAAACATAGTGTATTCTTTTTACATTACGGAGTCCTGCATTATTTAAAATCAATTAAATTCTTATGTTAGTAGATTTATTGTTTCGCAAATTGTCCAGGGAAATTGTGTTCAATTCTTTATGTGGAATGAGGAGAGTATATTGCTAAAACCAACTAGGATCACAAGTAAAAAGAACCATATCAGCACATGGATATATGTTTGATGAATGTATATCTTCAAATTGTCAACTTTATTCTCATTTCACTTTGGTTTCTATACAATATGTGAAATCATGAATTCAAATTGTGCTGTTTAGCTTATTTCATATTTAAAGCAACCGATTTTGAGCTGCGAATAGTTTGATGCCCTTTATCTTTACTGAGTGATATTGCTAATTTGGGCTTATTAAGTACTTAATATTTATATCTCGCTGCTGTTCCATATCCGCAGGTGTAGATTTGAAGTTAAAATATATTAAACGCCAGAGGAAGAAAATAAAACTTGCAATTTGGGATACAGGTAATTTTAACTACTGATGTGGTTTTTAGATTCGCATAAACTTTTTAGGCCTTTTCAATATATTTATATTTCTCATATTTTACGATGTGATACTTATAGAGTTAGTACCTCAATAGCTTCACTATGGTGAAAATGATCATAAGCCGCTCTTGTTATTGATTCACCATGGAACTTGATAAGTCAGCCATTTAAGTATTTTTCTATGAAGAGGAAGATCTTATAAAACATTTCGCATTTTGTCATTATTGCACGAAGAGGATGTTTTCCTACCAAGAGCATTTCCCCCCTTTTACGCCTTTTTGCAGCTTTCCGAAATCATTACAAAAATGCAGAATATTTAAAAATTCCTCCCATGTTACCATTTTTCAATTTTGGGTAATTTAAATTTTTGACTTTAATGGAATTATCAAATTAAGTTAATTGATGATCAGTTTGAGTCAAATTTGCAATGAGTGACCTACTTGAGTTTTTTGGACCCAGTCAGTTACCTACTTGATATATAACCCAAAATTTAACCAGCTCAAAATCTCAGTGAATCTCTTTAACTATGATGGATGTTTTCCACTTTTCCTTGATGACTGATAAGAAATATGATACATAACTTCGAAGCCCTTAAGTTCTCTCATAATTATAATAATGTTTGTATAACAATTTGTAATGTCCAAACATGAACCACCTGTGTGTGTCTATACTCTTGATCTTGTACTACAGAGAGAAAATATGTCTGTTTTGGTGGTGGACTGAGCTACTGAAAATTTGTTAGCAACTTTAGTTTGGTCTTAAACAGATGAGATTTATCATGTTTATCAGATCTCAAAAAGACTACACTTATACAGTCATCGGTTTTGTAGTAGGAGTACTATATTATGTTAACTTTGCTATTCTTATAATTTATTCACACAAGAATATGTTTACATGTGGAAGTGGTTATTGTATTACAAGGATTTTTCCTCGTACATTAAATAAAACCTTTGATTTGTTGATGTATTCACCTCAAATATTAATCATCCCTGCCAGAAGATTGGTAGCCATGTAATTAACCAGTTGCTTAAAACAATACTGCATGGATACTTTATAATAACTCCTTATGAGAACACTCACTAGGACTATAATCGGGTGGAATAGATGGATAAGAGAACAAACAAGTTCCTGATCAGCTAAACTAGCATCAACCTTTGTTATTTATCAGACAGCAAATAGACACCTCTGGTGAGTAGTGCTAACAATTCGTCGCTATACAGAATTTTTCACATTCAACAATCGTTTCTGCGTACTTCTTGATATATGGATCATGGAAAGACCTTGGTTGGTTTCAGTATTTATTCATTTAATTATGAATTTTATAGCTATTCAGATTTCAGTTAAGAACCTGTTCTATTTTATCGTGTTCCACTTCCGTGTCATAGAGAAGTATTTAGAATTGACATCAATTGATCTAAATGCTTATTATAATGCAGCTGGGCAGGAAAGATTCAGGACATTAACAAGCTCATATTACAGAGGAGCACAGGGTATCATTATGGGCACCTTCTCGACATTTTTGCCTTCATGGCAACTTCTCGACATTTTTGCCTTCATCTTGAATTCTTTTGTTATAACCTTATGAAAAAAGTAATCACAATTAAATAGTAAGTTAATTTTATATTAATTGCTTTCTATATATTTTTAAGAGAAAGTTTATTACAATTTAATGACTATATATTATTTGCTTGCTTTCTTTCTTTTGTGATGTAAACCATCTTGGTGTATTGGGTTGTAGATGACTTTTGCTCCACCGCTATATATTATTTTCTTAAATTGTGCATTCTTTGCAACTTCTCAACGGTATTCTTTAACTTGAAGATCATATTACCTGATAAACTCAGTAATCTAACGTCATATTTTTCATTGATATTACTGCCTAGCTTTCTGTCGTACCGTTTTTCATATCAAATGCGTAGTTATAATTTTGTCCCATGTGCTTGGAATTGTCACAGTATATGATGTGACCAGGTGACAAACATTTAACAATCTCAGAAGTATGGTCCAAGGAGATTGATCTCTACTCAACTAACCCAGATTCCATTAGGATGCTTGTTGGAAACAAAGTTGACAAGGTAATATTCAGGCAGAGTTGCCCACACCTCATTTTATGGCACATTGGATAGTTCACATTTGGCTATAATTTCCCAAATTAAACATGCAATGAATAAAATATATTTATCAAATAGCAAAACATCTCTCTTCTCATCCTTGGGGGCCTTGCAGATGTTCAATCGTCAACTCATGGTTATAAACTTGCTTTTGCCAATGTCATCGTATCTAGTCATGAATGTCCTCGGGCTCCCAATTCTTCTCCGCACCCTTTCGTTTCGTTTTTTTTTTTTTTGGGGGGGGGTTTTTCAATCTAATAATGTGGACATGATAAGAATGGAGGCTTTAAAATATGTATCCTGACATATATGGGAAAAAAAATAATTATGATCATGGTCGTATTCTTAGATAAAACCATTCACATATAACTACACCTGTGATTTCACTAATGCTGAAAGAATTGTAACTTAAAATTTCATTTGGGTTTTAGTTACGGAAGAAAAACAATGAACAGAATTTTAACATAAGTTTGAAGGCTAAACCCAATGTCAGAAATTCCAGGTAGGATAATCTAAGAACAGGGGCCACCACTCTTGGTGTAGAAAAGCCGGACGGACCCCTCATTTTTAATATATAATATTTTACTATGTAGATAAATCAGGAAGCCATCATAAAGAAAAGGAATATTACAAGTGTTAAACAATCTGTGAAAATAGTACAAAATAGTAGATCGTGTGTGTGAATAACAGAATAATCAAATGAATAAAAGAGGAGACAAGAACGTAAAAAACCCAAGTCCAGTGCGTGACTGTCTCCTTAAAGCGTATTTGCCCTCACCGTATGTGCGAGCGAAACGCCTCCCAGGATAAAACGGATTGCAGCGAGTCTAAAGTAGCGTCACTCTCAACGAGCTTGAAACGAGCAAGAATATCACCGACGTAAGAAGAGGCTGTGTTTAAGAAGAGAGGATGTGTTTTTTCCGAATGAATAAACCTAGACCCTAAGGGGGGTATTTATAGGATAGACAAGACTTGTTCGCTACACAACTGCCTAACTTAATTAAACGCGTTAATTAAGATAAGACTGTAACGAAAAGATAATGATAAAACTTGTGCGCTACTCAATTACCCCAATTAAAAAGTCGGTGGTAATTTTCCTTTATTAATTAACCGCGTTAATTAGTTAAGGTAAGGCGGTGGCAAAAAATTCGTTATAAAAATGGAATTGATTTTACCACAATTAATTCCAAATTCGAATTAATTTAGTCAAATCTTTAAGCCCAAACTCAGTGGAAATAATAATTAGCAAAACTAGTCCGGGATTATTCGGCCCAATTTTCTGCTACATTCGTGTCCGCAGGTCGCACACGCGGAAAGCCCGAAGGCTTGCGAAGCCTCGAATTTCCCCTCGAAATCCCACAATTCGAACCCCCCCTGCGCGCCCGCGTAGGAGATGGTGCAACACTTAACCAACACAAGTGAACACTCCTCTTGTGTTGTACTATATAAAGCAAAGGAAGCTCCTTTTCCTTTGCTATGTGGGACTTCAAGTTTAACAACAAAATTTCCACTCTTAAGGGACCAATTTTGAGTAATCATAACTCATCCATCCCTTAGTCGTTTTGAGTGTTTAAATATGCATTGGAAAGCTCTCGCGGAGGAGAACACTCTCCAAGCATGACTTGTTGCAAACACGCACACAAGGCACACTCAAATCGGAGCTAAAAAAGACTCGACAATGTGGGTCTAAAACCCACATTTTCTAACAAAATGGTCACTGAAACAGTACAATGGTGTAGGGAAAGATGGCAAGTTTTTTGAACATGACAACAGAAATGTGAGATTTGGTAGAAACTCGTGGGATAGAAAGGCATTTGCTTCATTCATTATCTTTATACTTGTGACAGAGCATTTTCTGCTACATGTAGTTAGGGCTGGTCAGTAATGATCCTTCCCTATATGAATATTGCCTAGCTAGAGTGGACTTAGCGATAGAACTAGAGATGAATGGTATCTGACACTTCTCCAGTGAGCTGAAATGAAGACATATTGATCATTTAAAGATTTCAGAGTATCAAGTAATTTCAAGGAGTATTGTAACTTTAACGGTTGATAACTTAATCGTTATACACTGTCTTATCTGTTTGTTATAAAAGTTTTTAGGGCATCTGCCCATTATGTATGAATGGATCGTATGCAGATGATTCTCTTATTGTAATTTGTTTTAGAATTACGTGTTAGGAACTTGAGGTAGACATCATAGACTTCAACAATAGCCTCTTTAACAAAATTATATATGGTAACGTGAATGATGTGCTTGCTGAAGCTATCCAATATGAAAGATGTCGATATTTCAGCAATTGTGAGTTCTTAATTGTAAATTCTAATATGTAGTTTTAGTCAAATCTCAATCCGCTGATGTCTTTTAGGTAACTGAAAGGGTTGTGACGAAAAAGGAAGGAAGAGACTTTGCCAAGGAACATGGATGCTTATGTTGGAATTCGGGCATGATAACGCAACGGAAATGACGTAAATAACAATTAAAAACGAATTCCAAGTCCCGGATCCATGTATAAAATGATGATCATGGTATGAAAAATATCAAGAACAAGATTGTACCTCTTTAAAGCTTTCCTAAGGATGACAAATGGAGGTCCTAGCTTGTTGATTTTCAGAGCTAAAAGTATGACTCCTCCACCGGTATCCACACCCGAATGCTTGCTTGAATCGTCGAACGATTATGCCACGGAATTAGGTACTAGCCAAAATAAATAATCAAGAATGTGTTCTTGACTTAGCTTGATTTTCTTTCTTGTTTCTAACTTGTATGATCTGAAATTTTCAGTTGTGTTCACCTTGGAAGACTTGCCAACAATTGGCTTATAAAGAGAAATAAAGCAAAATGGAGCCTTAAACAATTAGGCCATTTTTATTCAAACAAATCTTATTTATTTAAATAAATTAATTAAGTCGCACTTAATTAATCAAATAAGTCAAGAAAATACATCTTCAAATTTTATCTTTAACTAATCAAGTCTCACTTAATTAATTTTATAAAATTTGAATTTTTTATTTTTTATTAATTTAATTCATAATTTAAATTATTATTAATTTAAATTCATGAAAAAAAAATTAATTTCCCTTTTAAACATTCTTTGTGTGTGACCCTGTAGATTATTATTTAATTGGCAATAATTTTATTCTTTAATAAAATTACAAACAATGAGCGGCGTCTAGTAACACATCATTGCTACCCAATTAAACAATAATTAAATCAACGATTCAATCAACCTTTTATGATTAATGTTCCATGTAATATAATCCGTTTAAATCATGATATTACAGATTAAACTCGAGGCATGTAATGTGTCATCCTCTTTATAATTTAATCTTCATTTTTCTTGATCGATGAGTAGACTATTAATCAAATCAACATTTGAGCATGACCATGCATTTCATAGTCTCACTCAAACAAGAGGCCGATAATATCACTCCTTTATCAGGAGATTTAAATCACATCTAGATCATTCATATTTCTCACATGATTCATAATATATCCGATATTCACCTTTATCATTATCCGGCTAAAGATAACTTTTGATGAATTCAAAATATATTAATTCTCATGTAGAATTATAACGACTTCAGGTCTAAGGATCATTACACCATTATCACTGTGAGAATACATATGACACTTTTATAATTTACCATGATGTATCTCACTGTGGATCTGTCCAGTACCCCGTACTCGTACAGTTACCTATGCATTGATTTTAGTATCTTCATACTTATGACCAATGAGATGTGGTCATCTGTCAATTATCATACTAACCTCAGTGTATTATTATTGTCCTAAGTAATAATAATACTTGGTTAGGGACATTTAAGAATATGATACATTCATTATATATAATCTCATGTTCAAGTCACATACTTGTAACTATATAATTTGTAATAAGATTCTAAGGACATTTATTATACTTTATTTATTTCGCAGTAAACAAAGCCAATAATAAACATATATATATCGAATATATAATATCACTCAAACATAAATATAATGTATACATTGCCTCTAGGGCACCAATACTAATAATCTCCCACTTGCACTAGAGCCAATCACCCATGTATCGAATACCCATGCTACTAGTGTGACATTCATGCTTCTGCTGCGACAGAGCCTTAGTCAGCGGGTCTGCGATATTATCATCATTATGCACTTTACATATGTGAATATCTCCTCTATCATTTATCTCTCGAATAAGGTGATATCTCCGAAGTATATGCTTTGTTCTGCTATGAGCTCTCGGCTCCTTGGCTTGTGCTATAGCTCCATTATTATCGCAGTAAAGATCTATGGGATCTGCGATCGATGGAACTACACCAAGCACTGTAATGAATTTCCGTATCCATACAGCCTCCTTGGCTGCTTCACATGCAGCAATATACTCGGATTCCATTGTAGAATCAGCTACTGTCTCTTGCTTCGAACTTTTCCAGCTTACAGCACCTCCATTTAGGCAAAACACAAATCCAGACTGAGACACAGAGTCATCTTTGTCAGTTTGAAAACTAGCATCCGTGTAACCCTTTACCGTTAGCTTCTCTTCTCCTCCATACACCAAGAATGAATCTTTAATCCTTTTCAAGTACTTAAGAATATTCTTGACCGCCGTCCAGTGACCTTCACCTGGATTAGACTGGTATCTGCTCGTCATGCTCAAAGCATACGAGACATCCGGACGAGTACATATCATTGCATACATGATAGATCCAATTGCTGAAGCATATGGAATCTTACTCATGCGGTCTTTATCATCCAATGATTTAGGACCATTCTCTTTTGAAATCGTTATCCCATGAGATATGGGGACATATCCCCTTTTTGCATCTTGCATTCCAAAACGATGCAAAATTTTGTCAATAAATTTTGCATCTCCGAAAGGCCTGCTTCAATCCATAAATGGATCTACGCAGCTTACATACCTTTCTAGCATCCTTTGGATTTCCAAAACCTTCAGGTTGTGTCATGTACACATCCTCTTCAAGGCTTCTGTTAAGGAAGGCTATTTTGACATCCATCTGCCATATTTCGTAATCATAGTAAGCCGCTATTGCAAGCATAATTCTGATGGATTTTATCATTGCTACTGGTGAGAAGGTTTCATCATAGTCAATACCATGAATTTGTTTGAAACCTTTTGCAACCAGTCGAGCTTTATAGGTCTGTATTTTACCTTCCATGTCGATTTTCTTCTTGAAAATCCACTTGCACCCTATAGGTTTTACCCCTTCAGGTGGATCAACCAAAGTCCATACTTGGTTTTCATACATGGAATCCATCTCAGAATTCATGGCTTCTTGCCATCTCTTAGAGTCTGGTGCGTGCACAGCATCTTGGTAGGTGAGAGGCTCATCTTGATCTATGAGCATCACATCGCCATTTTGAGTTAAGAGAAATCCATAATTTCTCTTTGAATCATGGCGAATCCTACTAGATCTACGAACAACCTGTGTTTCTTGAGCAATGTTATCTTGTATTTCTTGCTCATGCTCCACCTCTAGTTTAACGTTATCAAGTGGTTCTCGATCTTCATCGAGATCTATTTTCCTCCCACTGTCTTTTCTAGAGACTAGCTATCTTTCTAAGAATACAGCAGTTCGAGCAACAATTACTTTGTTCTCCGAGGGACTATAGAAAGAATAACCCTTTGTTTCCTTTGGGTATCCCACAAAATTACATTTTTCAGATTTCGGTCCAAGCTTGTCTGATATTAGGCGTTTCACAAATGCTTCACATCCCCATACTTTCATAAATGACATGCTTTGCCGTTTCTCTGTCCATATCTCAAATGGAGTTTGTTGAACCATTTTAGTAGGAACACGGTTTAGTGTATATGCAGCTGTTTCCAGGGCATAACCCCAGAAACTAATTGGAAGATCTTCCTGACTCATCATTCATCGCACCATGTCCAACAACGTACGATTCCTCCTTTCAGAAACCCCATTCCATTGTGGTGTTCCAGGATGAGTAAGTTGTGATACAATACGACACTCCCTCAAATAGTTCTTAAACTCATGGCTTAAGTATTCACCTCCTCGATCAGATCTTAAAGTTTTTATGCTTTCGCCAGTTTGCTTTTCTGCTTCTGCTTTATACTCTTTGAACTTTTCAAATGCTTCGGATTTGTTCTTCAAAAGATACACATATCCGTATCTACTGAAATCATCAGTAAATGTAATGAAGTAGAAATAGCCACCCATTGCCATCGATCTCATAGGACCACATACATCACTATGTATTAGTTCTAGTCGTACAGTGGCCCTCTTACATTGTCCGGTAAAAGGAGCTTTAGTCATCTTGCCTAGTAAACAAGCCTCGCATTCATCATATGATTCAAAATCAAACTGATCCAAGAAACCATCTTGATGTAACTTGGAAATGCGTTTCTCGTTTATATGGCCTAGACGACAGTGCCAAAGGTATGTTTGATTTGAGTCATTAGTCTTAAGTCGTTTGTTATTTACATTCAAGATAGGAGTATCTAAACTAAGAACATACAAACCGTTAAATAATTGTGCAACACCATAGGTAATGTCATTTAAACCAAAAGAGCAACCATTGTCCTTAAAAGTAAATGAAAAACCTTTCTTATCCAAACAAGAAACAGAAATAATGTTTCTACAAATAGAAGGCACATACAAACAGTTTTCAAGTTCTAAAATAAGCCCTGTGGGCAATGATAAATGGTAAGTCCCTACAGCCAAAGCAGCAACCTTTGCTCCGTTTCCAACTCGTAGGTCTACCTCTCCCTTAGCCAGTGTCCTACTCCTTTGCAGTTCCTGCACATTTATACAAATATGAGAACCACATCCAGTATCCAATACCCAAGATGTAGAAGTAGACAAATTGACTTCTATAACATAAATACCTGAAGCAGAAGTCTGCCCAGCAGCCTTCTTCTTCTTCAGCTCTTCCAAATAAGCATGACAGTTTCTCCTCCAGTGTCCCGGTTTACCACAGTGGTGACAATCACCCTTTTTGACACCTCCTTTAGGATTGTTAGCCTTCTTGGGAGCAGAATTAGGATTGGCAGCAGATTTGGATACAATCCTCTTCTTATTGCCTTTCCACTTTCTTTTCCCTTTTGCACCTCCTTTGTTCACCATCAGCATGGGAGCAGGGGATTCCTTCTGAATGTTGGTTTCAGCAGTTCTTAACATGCCCAACAATTCAGTAGGTGTCTTATCAATCTCATTCATATTGTAATTCATAACAAATTGAGAAAAGTTCTTATTGAGTGATTGTAAGATCAGATCTATTTGAGCCTCCGGACCAATCGGGAAGCCCAAGGTATCTAGTTGCTCAATATACCCAATCATTTTAAGAACATGTGGTCCCACCGGGTCTCGCTCTCCCTGTTTGCAAGCATACAATGCCTTGCTCGTATCATATCTTTCCTGACGAGCTTGTCCCTCAAACATGCTTTTGAGGTGCTCAATTATTTCATAAGCATTCATCAGTTCATGTTGCTTTTGAATCTCAGGAGCCATGCATGCTAGCATAAGGCATGACACATCAGTTGAGTTATCCAAATACTTCTGGTAAGCATTTTGCTCAGCACGTGTGGCCCCAATAGGAAGAGGATTTGGGTGAGGAACTTCAATGGCATACAGCTTTCGCTCTTGCCTGAGGATAATCCTCAAGTTCCTAAACCAATCCAGGAAGTTTGTCCCTGTCAGCTTTTCCTTTTCTAGGACTGATCGTATCGAAAAGTGGTTTGTGTTGTTTGCCATTTATTATCTACAATTTGTAAAAGCGCATAAAATGAGTTAGTTTGTATGTTTCGTAAAACCAATTATGATCAAGTTGATTTATAGCATATTCGTAATATACCTCCCACTATTTTAATCAAATTAATAGCCCTTACTATCAATTCGGAAAAGGGTTCCCATAAAACTTTTCTTAGTGAGCCAAGATCCATATTTCGTCATATTTTAAGTCAGCTTTGGCTTTCCTCTTAAATATGATTATTTAGGTAGACCGTTATGTCAATTATATCATATATAAATCTTGGATATATAGCTTAGTGAACAACATATTGCTCCGATCTATCTAATAGATTTCACTAAACTCTACGCTTCTAAGTTCACAATCTTATTATGACGACTTATTTAAGTTGGACCCAATAATAACAATTCAAGTAAGCTTGTTTACTCAATCACATCTCACCACGATAAAAGAGAAGCCCTTGCTTTGGCAAATCCACTCCTCAATGATCTAGGATTTAATGAGTGTTTGTTGGAAAGCATCTGTTTAACTTAATATTTCTTAAGGGATTTTAGAAAAATTTAACGATCTTGATCGTTTGTTTAAATCTTAAATCGTTACAGATTTTATCTTGTTTAAACATGGCATATGTGTCGTATCTAATACATACATTCTAATATTTCTATACATCCATGCATCCATACATATATCTAATATATCCATGCATCATATGTAAAGTGCAGTTATGCAAAATTAAATGTGCGATGGTTATGGCCCGATCCTATGCGATCTTTTCAAGCTAATGAAAAGATCAAGGTCAATCTATAGTTGTAATAACTAATTATTACATAAATTCTTCATTGCTTCCTAAGCCTCCATTAATTGCCTCCAGCTCCCTTTTGAATTATATTACAAAAGAACTCGAGTTGCATTCGAGATATAATAATTACAAGAATAACGACATGCAAGTCGTATTTAATTATTACAGACCATAAATAAAATTAAAACATTTATTCTAAGGTCTTTAGGGGCCATAACCAATGCACCATGCTCATATAACAATTATAGACATCACATTTATCATGAACATATCATATATAGCGATTAATATTTAACTCCTTAATTAAATACCTAATTATTTAAAAGAAATTAAAATTAATTAAAAAAAAATCGAATTAATAATAATTTTAAATTCACAATTTAAATATTCAATTATTAAAAATTTAAATTAATTAAATTAAAGTTGAATTAATAATAATAATATTTAAATTCATAATTTAAATATATTATTAAAAATCGAAATTAAATTAATTATTAAAATTTTGAATTAATAATAATTTTTAAATTCATAATTTAAATATTCAATTATTAAAACTTTAATCATTAAAGGCATTAGGAATCTAATGATTAATACCAATAAGTCTATAATGGCCACTAACATAATTCTTAAAGCAAAAGTAAAAGAAAAATGTTAAAGTATAAAAAGAAAATAAATATTAAAACAGTTCATCATGCTGCGCACAAACTATCTGTTGCTGTTTCAGGCCGCCCACTGCTGATACGCATTACAGTAATGCGCAACACCTGTAGATTTCTGGCAAAACGCATTCTGGTAATGCGTAACCCCTGTAGAAACCAGGCGACACGCATTACCAGAATGCGCATCACTAGTTTTCCCAGATTTTCCCAGAACCTGCAGAATCTCCAGAAACTTTGCAGAATGAAAATTTTTCAGTTTTTATCAATTCTAAAATTATTCTAATGATGTGATTAACATATCTAACATAAAGTACATCATTCAGAACATGTTATAACAATTTATAACATCATACAAACAATTATAACAATTTATAGATAATCTTTTGTATGTTCAAATGAAGCATGGCAAAATTCATAAAATTCATGCATGTTTCATTTTCAAGAACACAAGACCAAATCATCCTTTTATACATGTAGCTCTGATACTATTGTTGGAATTCGGGCATGATAACGCAACGGAAATGACGTAAATAACAATTAAAAACGAATTTCAAGACCCGGATCCATGTATAAAATGATGATCATGGTATGAAAAATATCAAGAACATGATTGTACCTCTTTCAAGCTTTCCTAAGGATGACAAATGGAGGTCCTAGCTTGTTGATTTTCAGAGCTAAAAGTATGACTCCTCCACCGGTATCCACACCCGAATGCTTGCTTGAATCGTCGAACGATTATGCCACAGAATTAGGTACTAGCCAAAATAAATAATCAAGAATGTGTTCTTGACTTAGCTTGATTTTCCCTCTTGTTTCTAACTTGTATTATCTGAAATTTTCAGTTGTGTTCACCTTGGAAGACTTGCCAACAATTGGCTTATAAAGAGAAATAAAGCAAAATGGAGCCTTAAACAATTAGGCCATTTTTATTTAAACAAATCTTATTTATTTAAATAAATTAATTAAGTCACATTTAATTAATCAAATAAGTCAAGAAAATACATCTTCAAATTTTATCTTTAACTAATCAAGTCTCACTTAATTAATTTTATAAAATTTGAATTTTTTATTTTTTTATTAATTTAATTCATAATTTAAATTATTATTAATTTAAATTCATGAAAAAAAAAATTAATTTCCCTTTTAAACATTCTTTGTGTGTGACCCTGTAGATTATTATTTAATTGGCAATAATTTTATTCTCTAATAAAATTACAAACAATGAGCGGCGTCTAGTAACACATCACTGCTACCCAATTAAACAATAATTAAATCAACGATTCAATCAACCTTTTATGATTAATGTTCCATGTAATATAATCTCTTTAAATCATGATATTACAGATTAAACTCGAGGCATGTAATGTGTCATCCTCTTCATAATTTAATCTTCATTTTCCTTGATCGATGAGTAGACTATTAATCAAATCAACATTTGAGCATGACCATGCATTTCATAGTCTCACTCAAACAAGAGGCCGATAATATCACTCCTTTATCAGGAGATTTAAATCCCATCTAGATCATTCATATTTCTCACATGATTCATAATATATCCGATATTCACCTTTATCATTATCCGGCTAAAGATAACTTTTGATGAATTCAAAATATATTAATTCTCATGTAGAATTATAACGACTTCAGGTCTAAGGATCATTACACCATTATCACTGTGAGAATACATATGACACTTTTATAATTTACCATGATGTATCTTACTGTGGGTCTGTCCAGTACCCCGTACTCGTACAGTTACCTATGCATTGATTTTAGTATCTTCATACTTATGACCAATGAGATGTGGTCATCTGTCAATTATCATACTAACCTCAGTGTATTATTATTGTCCTAAGTAATAATAATACTTGGTTAGGGACATTTAAGAATATGATACATTCATTATATATAATCTCGTGTTCAAGTCACATACTTGCAACTATATAATTTGTATCAAGATTCTAAGGACATTTATTATACTTTATTTATTTCGCAGTAAAGAAAGCCAATAATAAACATATATATATCGAATATATAATATCACTCAGAGTTGCACTCCATGAAGAACACCTTATATAAAGAACAATAAAGAACACCTCATATTTAATTCAATATAAGAGTTCCGTCATGACACCCAATACAAAAAGTTCTTATTTTTTTATCTTCTATCCATTTAGCAAAAAAAAAATTAAAATTTTTTTTGGGAAAAGCACTGTTCATGATGACATCAGCAGTGACGTCATCATGAACAGTGATTTTTTTCAAAAACTTTTTTTTTTAATTTTTTTTTGTTGAATGGATGGAAGATAAAAAAAATAAGAACTTTTTGTATTGGGTGTCCCTGGCGGGGCCAATGGATCTATTGGAATAAATGATTTTATAGTGTTCTTTATTGTTTGTTATATAAGAGTGTTCTGTATGGAACAATGACCATATCATTCAAACATAAATATAACGTATACATTGCCTCTAGGGCACCAATACTAACAGCTTATTCATCAATTGCAATGCTTTGAAGAGCTTGTATTAAAGGTAATTGAAAACCTCTTTTTCACGCATACGCTCGTATTTTAGGTTGGTAACAAGTCATCTTAGTCTTGTATCTTGTATACCTTGATATATGAACTAAACTTGTGCATAGAGCTTTATGTATGATCTGGCTGCATAAGCTCAAGTGTCAAGTAATAATTCTCACGTGATTGTCTCATAAATTGTAAATTTTATGGAAAGATACTGAATATTTAGGCACGATTCTTGACGTGGTAGAACTGGAATATCTCCAAATCCAATAATGTACATATTTGTCACCAAGATAATTAGCACTTGACTAAGAGAAAGCAACTTACAACTACAAAGTTCCCTCCCAAGATATGAGTTCAGCAATAAAATGGTGCAGTTGTTACATGCCCCATTTAGAAATCTCATTCTTAAGGTTATTTGGATCAAGAACTCCACATATATTTTTTTTTTACCATATCAAGTCCTTTTTATTTTATATGTTTATACTATTCCCTCCATCCCAAATTACATGTCCTTTTTTGACTTTTTAGTAATCAAATGGACCAACTTTTGACTAAACATTAAAAATTGTTAACTTATTTTAAAAAATTGAAAGTTACATTTTAAAATTGATAAAATGTACTTTACAATGATACAATTTTTTTTCTCAATTATCTAATACATATAATTTTCAGTCAAACATTGGTCAATTTGACCAGTAAAAAATCAAAAGGGACATGTATTTTGGGACGGAGGGAGTATTATGAATTTGGTAACTAAATTAAAAGTATGATGATATGCAGATATTAGAAACTCCCAGTCTAATAGAGGATAGTTCCAGGGCTGTGAAAAAGAACATACTTCAAGGAACCATACTAGAGAATGATTCTTCTGCAGCAAGCAGTTGCTGCTGAGCAATGCCCTCCTTTTGTACCAATTTTTACGAAGAAATGCAGTTTTGTTGTAGTCAGTTTTCACCATAATCTGTACACAATTTTATCAATCTACTTGTAACAAAGAGTGAGATTTTAATTTGTTCGATTCTTCAAGTTGTAAACATATTGTAATTTATAAAAATGTTTTAAAATTGCTGTATAAACTAATCCTACTTTTGGTTTGCGAGCATTTTTCCCCTGAGGGCACCCAAAAAAAAAAAAACAATTGGGAAGGTATATTATATATGTTGTAATCTTTTTGTGGAGTTGTTTTTTTTTTCTTTTAAATTATTTAATTGGTAAGCGGAACAATTTTTTGAGAGCATGTGTTCTTGTGCTTATTTCTAGATATGTGAGAATAAATGATCTTAATAGATAATAAGTAATAACATATATTATAAGAGCATTTACAATATAGGCACCTCAAAGATTGCCAACACACTATAAATTTTTTTTTTTTTTTTTTAATTTCTCTTTCATCCATGTCAAATAGACATATTTTCACTTCAATAGTTGGCACCCAAAAATGCCTAATTAATGGTTCCCACAACAACTCTTCCCTAATAAATATATAATATAAGTGGTATTAGTGATACTAGAAATGTTTTTAGTCTTTGTTGTTGCACATCCAGATTATGCCCTGTGATTATTAGCAAAAACAGGATACTCTCTCCTCTTCGTTACATTGTTTGCACTACTAGTATTTCTTGCTATTTTCGGAGAAACTGGCCAGAGGCCACAAGTCACAGCCATGTCTTCTAGCGGCTGCAATGCTTCAAGTGTTTCAATGATTTGAAGCATCTTTGGCCTATCTTTCGGATTTGAACTCACACACTGTAGTGCCAAATTTGCCAATTTTTTTGCTCCTTTGACCGAATATTGTCCTGAAAGCTGTGGATCAATGATGTAATGTAGCATCTGACTGCTAATTAAGTATGGTTTAGACCAATCGACCAGGTGCTTTCCCGCTCTCGTTCTCTCCATTGCTCTTCGTCCTGTCAGTAGTTCAAGTAGAACAACTCCAAAGCTATAGATATCGCTACTGGTTGTCAAGTGTCCTGCATAATTGGTGTTGATTGAAATAAAATATTTAAATATAATTAATCAGACGCATAGAACAATGTAATTCATTCTGTTTTCTAAATACGGTGCTAATATATTTAAAGACTAGTAACCTGTGCTGACATATTCAGGAGCTGCATATCCACGAGTACCCATAACACGTGTAGTGACATGTGTATCAGTTCCTTGAGGTCCCAATTTTGCAAGTCCGAAATCCGACAATTTTGCATTGTACTCCTGTGCATAAAGTCAAAAACACAACTTCGTTGGACATACATTATGTTTCATCGTCATTTGACTGAATATGCATACATACATACAATGGCGAAACAAAGAGAAATGGATCCGCCATTGTATAATTTAACTAGACACACAAACACACACATGTTCGCAAACCCCGAAAAAAGCACAAATGAGCGTACAGAATCAAGGAGGATATTCGAAGTTTTGAAGTCACGGTATACAACAGGTTTCTCAGCACCATGCAAGAAAGCCAGCCCTTTGGCTGCTCCTATGCTAATCTTCAATCTTGTGCCCCATGTCAATGAAACATTAGATATCCCTACATCATTTTTCCGTCAAAATCTTTTACATAATATTTAAAACGAAAGCATATTAAGTAATGATGTGATGAAAAGTATACTAACTCTTGAACATATGATTTTCCAAGCTTCCACGTGGCATGAACTCATAAACAAGAAGTCGTTCTTCATCTTCGCAACAGTATCCAATCAATTTGACCAAGTTTGGGTGCCTCAGCTGTCCCAGAAATATCACCTCCGCCTATAACAAAGAAAAAACTTGTTTTATGCGAGCTGCAGAAAGACTCAATCTTTTCCACAAGCAAAGTCAAGTTTCTGCCATTTGTTCAAACGCATTTTTTTCCATTTTATAACTCTTTAACACATTATAATAGGGTAGAAGGCAGCCCTGTATCTTTGTGTTATTATCTCGGAGTTGGCTACAGCCAGTATCAAAGTAAATTTATGTACTTACATAGAGCATCTTGGTTTGATTAGTAAGTGTTAAGCGATAATAATAAAAGGAAATCAAGATGATCCTTGGACACAAAAAGAAATTAGATGAGTGGTAAGCAGTATCCCCAAGCCAGATCCGAGCATTTGCTCATACTAAGCTAAAAGAAATTGCAGAGGCTAAACAAGATATGTATAGAGTATAGACATGTCAAAATACTTAACTAGTTCAATTATTAATTTTTCTTCCAATTTTAGTACCATAACCTATTGACAAATCGGCTGCAAAACAGTATTAGTTTTATGATGATTGTAGTATTGGAGGAAACAGGATTCTTGAAAAAAATTTATGATATGCAAATTTGTTACATAGAGTATATATTAAAAATCGAAACACAGAGGATCTGAGGATAACCTATTGCCAGAAGCTTATTCCCAATTAACATTAAAATCAACAGAGATTTGCCGAAAAGCAAAAAAGGACAGACAAGAATTGCATGCATGATAGAAATAATTCTGAACGTATTTCTGTAATACAAATAACTAAACTTACAAGCCATTCCCTGTGACCTTGTTGTCCTTCAATATTAAGAAACTTAACAGCAACAGCTTGAGCCTTGAATCCTCCCTTGATATTTTCCTCTAAATATCCTTTATAAACCTTCCCAAACCCTCCTTCCCCTAATAAAAAACCCCTCGCAAAATTCTGCGTTACATGTCGCAATTCGCTTAGCTTAAAATCAAACAAATCACGACAAAAATTCTGCATCAACTCCTCACTAATCCCATTCGAAGTAGAAGTACTAATATCAGATATCGAAATTCGACGAAGCAAAGGCAATGGAGCACCATTATTCGAAACATCAGATTGTGACTTTCGATGTCTAGTGAAAATTGTTTTATCATCAACTGAACAGCAGTTTGCTGCAAAGGGTTTCCAGGGTTTTGATCCTTTCATGTTTGGTTGAAGAGATTAGTTGAGAAATATAATTGCCCTCAAAGAGAAAAAAGTTACGAAAAATAATTTACGTACATTAGTGCACATATGTACGGATGCTATGTGCTGTGTGTGAATATTACAGTAATGATAACAATCCCCCTATATTTCAGAGATGAAAGATATGTTTATGATTTTATTTACCCTTTTTTTTCTATACACGAGATTTCGTTTTATGTACCTGCCCAAGTTTCCAACCACTCTAGTAATCTCATATCTTTTCTATATCTTTTATTATAATACAGTTAACCAAATTGAGGAATTATTTTAGGACCAATCAGAACTAATTCCTAAAATTTAGATTTTTCCTTATTTACAATCTCACCCTACTTCTTTAACCATGTTAGTTAACACTTCTAATTTAAATATAATAATGATTTTTTTAAACATATCCATAAATATCTATTTTTTAAATCAAAATATATTTACTAAAAAATCACAATTTTAATTTGAAATCAATCAGGATATACCACTATATATTTTAAATTAAATTTCATAATTAATCATACATTAATCAACCACTCTTTTAATATAAAGCTATTCACAATCATATTATCATACAATATAAATTGATTTTTATAATATATATTTGTACAATTATAATCGATATTAAATAATTATAATCTAACTTAATTAAAAATCTGAAAAAAATCAGATTTGATATCAGATTTTAAATAACTTGGATAAATTTCATACCTTCAAAAATTTGATTTTTTTTATAAGCTTAAAAATATATTTATTCATAATTTGTTAATAAAATTAATTAATAAATGCATCTAAGCCAACACTACAAAATTGGATTTGACCAAATTTTAAATATCTTGGATAAAATCCATATTTTCAAAAACTCGATTTTTTGAAAGATTCAAAAATATATTTATTCATAATTTATTAATAAAATAATTAATAAACTCATATAAACGAATTTAAATACAATATACATTTTATTAAACATATCCATAAATACATATTTTATAAATAAAAAAATATTTACTAGAAAATCACAATTTTAATTGATCAAATATTGGATTAATCAATCAAAATCGTCCTCAATGATAAAATTAATAAAAAATGTAAAAAAATTACAAAACTAGAAATTTAAATGAAAAATAAAAAATATCAATCCTGTATATGTAATTCACATATTGGATGGTTAAACCACCAATCTTCCTAATGTTTCCATTCAAACTCCAAATTCAAAAATTAAATCTTATAAATTTTATTTAATTAAAATTATATAATATTTTAAAATATATTTAAATAAGTGTGTTATAATTAATACTTATAAGTGTATACTAAATTAATAAAATATTTACATATAAAAAATAAATGAATATTTACCAAAAATATCAATTTTTTAAGTTTTTTTTTTGCGATTTTACCATCTTCTCAAAATATTTGCAAATAAACATTTTTCAAAATAAATAATTTGCAAAATATCAATTTATTTGCAAAAATATGATCTACAACCAAATCAACCAATGCAACTTGTTGCAGCAGGTTACATGCAGTTGCATATATGGTTGCAAATAGTTGCATTCGGTTTATTTGATTACAGGTCGTATTTTTGCAAATAATTTGATATTTTCGTAAAATATTTTTTAAAAAGTATCTTTGCAAAAAATTCTGAAATAGAGTATTTATGAAAAAAACTTTAATAAATTTACATAAAAAATTGTATTAAAGTATTCTGATCAATGATCCATTTATTTCCATTAATTACCTGAATCTCTATCTATCGGTTAATTCCAATTTTCCTTTTGTATAAAGAGGACCAGTATTTTTTTTTTTTAAAACAATAAAGAGGAATTTTGAATTTTTTGACGGGGTTGTATTTGTTTTGATAATTGGTTCATAATATTAATATTAATTCAATTGGTCTGAATTTACGGATAAGTATTTTTTTTTGCTAAATACGGATAAGTAATTTTATACTTATGTTAATTAACATTCCAATAAAATTATATATTTTTCTAAATAAAAATTAAAATAATACATTTAAATTAATTTATTAATAAAATTTATCGGTCGGTGCGTAGCACAGGTAGAACGCTAGTTTTACTAGCTTATAACTCGTGCAAAACATAGATTACTTTTAAATTTTTATAATTTATTTATAGTATAACATGATATTATAAATATTAATTTTAATATGTTATTAGAAGAATTCGAATCTTAAATCTTTGTATATAATAATTTTTAGTATTAAATATAAATTAATATTTTGTTGGCGGGAATCGAATCTTTAATTTTTTATAATATATTTATAGTGTAATATGATATTATAAATATTAATTTTAATATGTTATTGGAAGAATTCGAACCATAAATCTTTGTTTATAATAATTTTTAGTATTTTTTTTGACAAGAATGACAATTTTCATTCATGAAAAAAAAACAGATAATACATCTGAAAAGATAATAAAAGCTCATCATCTAACCGAAAGGTATGCTTAACCAATCCATGGGTCTAACGATCCATAAGAAAGAGATTCCCCCGAAAATTTAGATAATAAAACCTTTATATCCACCAAATAAGGCCTCGTTAAAAAATCACACAAGAGCAAAACCCTATGGGAAAAAACTCAAGCGAGGAAAAAGAATGCCCTACTAAATAAATGAGTACGTCATTATACAAAAGCCTATAAATCAAATGACTAGAAACTTCTTGATTCTTCAGCTTGATTCATCCACTATAGTAATCCATATTCCCGCCTTCATTCATCTTCTCACACTTCTTCCCACCAAAATAGGTATTTTGTTGATTCCCCTAAAATCCAAAATTCTGACGTCATCCATCTTCACTTTACATGTCTTCCCATCCAAGGAAAACTGAAAATATCAACAAAACAACCACAACAAATAAAACTATGTCAAGGAACCATTAATCAAATATACATTAAATATTATTATACGCAATATACATAATAAAATTGAACAATTTTATATATCTAATCAAAGGGGTCCCCTTTGGTTAGGCATATAAAATGCCGATTTCTTATAAAAGATCTACTAGAAAGTTCGTCAACTGACGACAGATTACAAACACCAATAAATGGTCCAAAACCCCAAAATATGGCACACTCTTTATAGGCACAAAATCCATATAAAATAGCATAATATGTATTTGTCTTAAAAGTTTAAAAGCACAAAAACTCATCATATACGACAAAAATATTTTTCCTTTGAAAAACTGAAAAAACGATTGTAAAAAGCTATTAAGTCATATAGTAAGTACAAATAATAGCACATAAAAGTTGATATATAAAATAGTAACTTCAAAATTAAATAAAACTTAATGATAATAAGTACCAAACAATTTCTATTCAAAAAAAAAAAAAAAGTACCAAACAATTAGGCGAATTCAAAACACCACTTAATATACTCCCCTAATAGATACCAATTAATAAATCTCATGACTTCCTCCAATCAACTGTATAACTTTCACACTTAATCAAAACAATAAATTTGTGAATAAATCTAACTAAACAAATTTAATAAAAAATCAATCAAAACAGTAACTGAAACAATAACTACATCACCTTAAATAACCTAATCTAAGCAAAGAATTTCAAAACTCATTAATATTTGTATTAAAGCAACGGTTACAGTATTTGAAAAATATCACTGAAAATTGAATATTCCCTTTAAAAACAATAAAAGCTAACATTTAAATATAAAGATAAATAATCAATTAAGGACGAACTTTACATAACCGAAAAATTAAATTCATATTTTTCCAACAAAATTAAAATCACATTAAAAATAGTAAATAACATTAAAACGTGACATCAACATTGTAACCGAAATCCAACTATGTGCATATTCCTACGCTCCAAAAAAAATTATATGATAAATAATGAATTAAAACAAAAATATACAACATGTAACAAGAAAACAAATAATCCATTCATATAAGCAAGTAAAATCGAAAATTCAAACTTTGTTTAAATTAGGAATTCAGTCTCTAAAAAGAAGAGCCTCAGAAAAATCCAGGCTCGAGCATAACACAAGCTAAAATTAAATAATAAGTTATCACAAAAGTAGGTCTACCACATGCTAGAGAATAAATTATCACAAATATAGATCAATTTAAATAAAAATATGAATCTGATTTGATACCTGAGTCATGGAGTCCATTCACATGAACTTAGCTGAACTTTTATGGTATAATAGATGACAACTGATTGACAAATCAATTTGATAAAGTCCAAAATTTTAAATCGATCATCAAAATCATTTATAATCATGAGGCCAAAGTTGTTTAGCATGATCAAGTGGGGATCCAATGATTGTGAACCCTTCATGCCACATAAACTTGCTGAAAAATCGCGCAGCACCATAGCCGGTGGCTCCATCCGGTGACCGTAAAACCTTTAGCTTCTCCTCCACAGGAAGAGAACACAGTCTTCTTGCCTCACACTCCATGTCCATTAACGTACTAAAAATTAATTGTTTATTTGTTAATCATCTTCTTCAAAGAATAATAACCATGCATCGCTTAACAAAAAAAAAAGATAATAAACCATACATCCAATTCCAACGCATCTTATTCTCCCTCATTATAAATATGTGACATGCATTACACATACATCTCGATACTAATTGACAATCTTTTTTGATAAATTACACATACATTTCTGGGAGCATATATAAAATTGTTCCTAATGTACAATCCGAAGTCGAACTTGAGGTATTGGTAATACATTGGCGTAATTAATTTTTAGTTAAATATAAATTAATATGTTGTTGGCGGGAATCAAACTTTAGATCTCTGTATATAACAACTTTAGTTAACGATGGGATAAGCTTCTTGTTTAGAGACAGAAGCAACGAAAAAGACCAATCATTTCTTGGCGACGGATGAAACAGTTGATGCTTGTTATTTCCCAGTTAAGCACCACGAGATTGTAGAAGGGGGGGTTGAATACAATCTCAACTAAATTCTTTCGAGCTGGTGAGGTCCAAAATAGATTGTTATGAGAACAATAATAAAACAAGATAAACAGATTATCTAAGACACATACAACACGAGATATAAAAAATCTCAGGTGGGTTAGCTTGGTTGCTTAGTCCACTTGATGGTTGTATTTGAAGATAATTCTCTGCGTAAGAATAAATATGCAGCTGCGAGTTACAATATTTTAGTGTTTACAAGAAAACCTAAAGCTATCAGCCTTGTGATCATTGTTTTCTTTTCTACTAAAACTATGCTGCTCATACAGCTTATTTAAACTATATGAAGACAAGTAAAACTACGTGAAATGTGATGATACATTTCTGGTATAACTTGTCACACACACATGCTCAAAGTGGTAGCCATTTCTGGAATTATCTTGAAAGTCCTCTCTCCTTGATTTGGACAATCCCAGCATGCTTCAAGTCAGTGTATGTTTCTTTCTTCAAAAGTTACTAAGTTCTTCAAATGACTTAGCTTCCAAGCCCACGTGATGCTTTATGCAAAAGATCTTTTTGCTTTGGAGCTTTGTCTCTAAGGGTAGCTTTAATCAAAAAGATAATCTTTTTGAAAGTCAATAAGCTTTTCTGCTTATTGAGCTGTGCTTAAACCTCCCAGATATAACGGCTGATCTTTATGCATTTATCAAGATATCCTTCGAATTCTTCAGTAGTAGTGTAATCATGTTGGAGGTTTCTTCCACTCTTATTGTTGTCCTTGAAGTCGAATAAACAGTGACTGATTTCACCTTTCACTTGGAAGAGTTTGATCCTTCAAATATCTACAATTTGACTCCCTACTCGTAACATCCTCTGTGTAATTGATCAGTGCCTATAAGTCACGGGTTGCAAAGTAAGTCTGGGTTTAAATCTTCATTCGATATGTTCCTTTAGAGAACTCTGGCATTATTAAGGAGCCAGGTTGAATTATCAAACAGATGAAGCTTGAGTTCTCGAATGATGACTTCTCGAGTAGTTCCTTTATGAGTTCTCGAATGACTTCTCGAATAGCCTTTTGAATAGACTTCTCAAATAGTGATTGTTATAGACTTCTCGAACAGAACAATCTGACTTCTCGAATAGGCTTTTGAATAGACTTCTCAAATAGTGATTGTTACAGACTTCTCGAACAGAACAATCCGACTTCTCGAACTGGGACTTCTCGAATAAACCCTTTTTGTTAGAGTTCTCGAATGACTTCTCGAACTCATCTTTTCTTGACTTCTCGAACGTACCTGCATGGTTATGGCAAACTCTCTTTCGATTACAGATATCTAATTGTAGCATGTTGTGGCTTGTTACAGAAATAATTCATAACTGTTTGCAGAGTCTCATTCACAAAATGTAGCCTTTGTTGATCTGCATTTTAGCTAGCTTCCTGATTTATTTGTCAGTTTCGTTTCCTTGATTCATTTTCTGCATTGTGGTATTTGTTATCATCATTTAAAAACATATATGACTTAACAATGCTAGAGCGATTTTTATCGGAGGACTATGAGCAGATCGTGTACAGAATGTATATTGATTATGTTCAGGGATCTAGGAGTGTAACAAATTATACTGCAGAATTCATACGCTATTCTGAGCGTAATGAATTGGGAGAGACTGAAAGTCAGAAAGTGGCTTGTTACATTAGTGGTTTAAAGGCTTCTATACAGGAGAAGATTGGGTTGCAGACAGTATGAACATAACTGAAGCATCCAGCTTGGCATTAAAGGCAGAACTGATGGAGGAATCCCCGTGTACCTTTTCATCATATCAGAGATACAGATAGTAGCAAAGTAATTATGGCCAACAGAGCAATAATGAGGTAGCAGTGGATAAAGGAAAAGGTGTAACCTCTAAGGATACTAGCCCTAATAATACAATACAAAACAAAGCGCCAACGCAGAAACCAAACAATCCATACACCAAACCAACTGATGATAAATGTTATCGTTGTGGTGGAATTGGGCATAAATCAAATGTTTGTCCAAGTAAAAAAGCAGTTGCTCTAGTGGAAGCAAACGAAGAGGAGGAGGAGTGCAATAACGAGTATGACGAAATTAAATTTGTAAAAGAGGAATCTTCTGAGCCATTGAATATTGTGCTTCACAGGATCTTGTTGTCAGGTAGAGAAGAAGGGCAGCTGATAGAATGTATATTTATATATTTTACATGATTATATTCCTCATATTTATTATATTTTGCATTTAATTGGATTTTTATTTAACAGATTTTAATGTTTTATTGTAGGAAGCAAGGAAATCCTAAACTTGGATGGACTGAAGAATAAAGAGCTTAATTTGGAGATTTATTAGAAGGAAATTCGGATTTGTTGGACTACATGCGCGCACTTCACTATTTGGGCCATATCTTGAGTTCTATAAGTCATAATTGGGTGATTCAACAGCCCACACAAAGATAAATAAATTATCTATCATTCTAAGATGGTCCAGATGTCATATCACAACTAGAGTGGCCTAGAATTAATGGAGAAAAGTCAACTACGAATTTTCCTTGGGAACCAATTCAGTTTAGTAAACGTACTTGTAATTTTTCCCAAGGCATTAAAATATTTTTATTAGAGACATATAAAAACATCAGATATTATTATTATGAAAGGAGATAGATACGTATAGAGAGAGAAAGAGGGGAGCGACGCTTTTACTTTTCTTTCTGATCGAAGATTGAAGGTTTTCTTCTCTATTCTCGTTAATATTATGTGTTCTTATTATATTATTTGTTTTGTTAGTTTAATTATGAGTGAGTAGATCTCTAATCTAGGGTTAAGTTGAACCCTGTTATGATTGGTGTATGATTTTTCCAATTCCCCCAATTATGTTATGTTATGTGCTCTTGTTTATTTAGTTGTTTAATTAACAATTACATGTCAGAAGTGATTATGTGTATTTTTTGAACCTATATCTATTTATTAACGAAAGTTGGACTTAGATGGTTGTGATTTATCCAATAATGACATGAACTTCTCCATGAAAATAGGTAGAATGGATTGTTAGGAAGTTAGGATACTGTGTTTAATGTCTCTGAATTGCATGATACATAAAAATAGGCTTGCGTGTATTTTAGAGAAGACATTAATACTCGAAAGAGGTTATTGGTATTTTATAGGGCGCATCTTTCCTCTTGAGTAGTATATGATTAATTGGGGCGGAAAATCGTAATTGCATTGATTCATGCTAGTAGGGATACTTAATTCTAGATGTTTTTAGTTAATTGATAAATATAACAGATTTGCCTTAGTAAAATATTAGTTTAAAAATCTCAAAATTTTATTGTGTTACTTGCTTAGTTGAATCGAGTCAAGAATAACTAGTGATTGATACGTTTGTCTCTGTGAGATCGACTCTGACTTACCCTGCTACATAGTTAGAAGGATTTGTTAGATATTATTATTTGATAGGCACGCGACAGCCTTGTCAAATTTTTGGCGCCGCTGCCGGGGAGAAATCAGTGTTAGATTAGTTAATTTTTGAGTTAATTTGGCTAAGTATTTTAGTTGTGTTGCTTCGGCTGTTATTCCCTTGTTATTTGATCATTGTTTCTAGTTCTCTTGTTACATGCACACTCGAAGTTCAGGTTCTGAAAATTTAATTGCTATTGATCCTGAAATTCAAGCTACAGCGAGAAGGCAAGCAGGCAAGTGAAGGAAAAACAAAGACAAGAAGGTTATGGGTGAAACACCAGCTAAAGCTCTCAGGGAGCATGGTATGCCAGATGCTACAGGCGTACTCTCCTGTATTGTTAGACCAACAATCACAGCTACACACTTTGAACTCAAGCCTCAGTTCATCCAATTCGTCTCCAATGATTCTTTCGCAGGATTGTCCACTGAAAATCCTGTTGTTCATCTTGAGAGTTTTCTGGAAAAGTGTGATACGATAAAGCTGACCAATGTTAGTGATGATACTATAAAGCTGCGATTATTTCCATTCTCTCTCCAAGATGTAGCAAAAGATTGGTTGAAAGATGAAGGACCAAACACGTTCACTACTTGGGATAGTCTTGCAAAGGCGTTTCTACTTAAATTCTTCAGTCAGAAGAAGACTTCAAAGCTCAGGAATGAAATATCTAATTTTTGTCAAGATGATGATGAGTCACTTCATGATGCTTGGATAAAATTTAAGCGACTTCAAAGACAATGCCCTCACCATGGAATTCCCGACTGGTTGTTGATCCAAACATTCTATAATGGGTTGACACAAGAGTTCCGAAACTTTGTTGATGCATCTTCTGGTGGATCTATTATGAAGAAAAGTACTGAGGATGCGAAAGCTTTGTTAGACGAGATGGCGTCTAATGATAATTATCCATACAGTGATCGAAATCATCCTAAGAAAGGAGGTAAATATGATGTTGATACTCTAACCATGTTGAATACTACTATGCAGGCAATGGTTAAGAAGATTGAGCAATTGGATTCCAGAACTTCATCTACGGTTGCCTCATGTGAAATATGTGGTGTTGCTGGACACACTAAACATGCTTGTTAATAAAATCCCTCTGGAATGGCAGTGGAACAAGCAAATGCTCTTTATAACCAGAATCAAAGGCCACAATATAATCCTTACTCCAACACGTACAATCTAGGTTGGATAGATCATCCTAATTTCTCCTCCAGGAATGACCAGGCTCAAGCTCAACCTCCACAAAATAACTTTTCTCATCCACCAGGTTTTCAACCAGCTCAGCCACAAAAATCCAACTTAGAGAATCTTTTGGAAGGATTTATCTCTACACAAATGAAGAAGAATGAGGACTTTGACTCTAGTATCACTGAGATAAAGGCTCACAACAAGTTGATGGAAAATACAATCACTCAAATTGCTCAATAGTTGAATCAACTTAACAAGTCTTCAGGCCAACTTCCTGGCCAAACTAAACAACCACATAGAGCTCATGTGAATGCTATAACTTTAAGAAGTGGCAAAGAATTGCAAGGGCCAGAGATGAAGATGTGTAATGATAATTTGAATGTTGGAGAAGATGAGGAGAAAATTCATTCTGAAAATGTGGTTGTACAAGAATTGATAGAAGAAAAGAAGGAACCCATTGTTGCTCTGATCAGACCTTATGTACCACCTGTTCCTTTTCCTCAAAGGTTGGTACAAGCTAGGCTTGGTGAGAATTTTTTGAAGTTTATGGATATCTTGAAAAAGCTAGAGCTTAATATTCCTTTTCTAGATGCTATCAAGGAGATGCCTTCTTACGTGAAGTTTCTTAGGGAATTATTGTCAAATAAACGAAAAATTGAAGAAAGTTCTTCTATTTCATTAACGGAGGAGTGCAGTGCCATCTTGCAGAACAATCTTCCTCAAAAGCTAGCCGATCCAGGTAGCTACTCTATTCCTGTGAAACTTGGGAATTTGGAGATTAAGAGAGCTTTATGTGATCTTGGGGCAAGTGTAAGTCTTATGCCCTTATCGATTTGTAACAAGCTTCAGATGGGTGAATTAAAATCCACACGTATATCTCTACAATTGGGAGATAGATGTGTGAAATATCCTCTTGGTGTACTTGAAGATGTCCCTGTTAAGGTCGAAAAGTTTTTTATTCCATGTGATTTTGTTGTCCTGGAGATGGAGGAAGATGCACAAAATTCTATTATTCTTGGGAGACCTTTCTTAGCTACAGCTGGTGGGAAAGTTATATGATGCAAGGAAAAATTTCTTTCGAAGTTGGAGATGAGAAGATGGAATTTAAATTTTCCCACTCTTTGAACAGTCCTTCTATGAAGGAAAGTGATCTTGAAAGAATAATGATACAATTCTTATTGTGAATACCTTGTGGGGAGATCAAGATATGAAGGCTGATAATTTTCTCTCTACGGCTCCTGCAATTTTGGTGAGAGGTTTACATGTCACTAATGTTGATTTGAAGCCTTCAACAACGAAATCAGTTGGTGAAATTCAGTTTGGTGGGTTATCTGTTGAAGATCTTGATGCTCATATTCAAAACTTTTTGAAGATTTGTGACGCTATCAGGTATGATGGAGTTTCTGATGAGGTCATTTATAACGTCCTAGAAAATTTTGAATTTAGAAATAATTATTTAATATAAATTATATTATGTGAATATTGTTGGAAAGGTGGAATGTGTGTGAAATTGTGTTGATGTGATTATATGATGATTTGTGCAAGTTGTGAAGGTCGGTGTATTTTTATTTGTACTTTAGAGGATTTAAATATATTTAAATTATGCATTTTTGATCCTTTGTCAATTTTATAAAATTATCGGGGGAATTAAAAATCATGAAATCTTTTGTAATATTTCTTTATATATTTATTGAGTTTTAAAATTGTTGGGTTGATTAATTTGGGTGTTGTGGTATTTTAAAATGATTTTAAGAGTTTTATTGTATTTAAAGGATCAAAATTTGTAAAATTCATTTTTTAATTCATTCTTGATCCGAAAAATATTTTAAAATTATGTGTGTGCTCGTAATTTTATATTCTTTATTTTAAAAATGAAAAGTTTTATTTTTCGAATATTTTATTTGATATCGATTTATAAGAGTCGTTTATTAGTTTTAAAAGCGAATGAGTGGTATTTTCATTGGGCCGGAATAAATTGTTAGTAGTTGGTTTATAAGTAATGGGCCAAGCCCATTTAGAAAAAAAACACAACACACGCAGCAGACAGAAAATATCGGGGAGAGAGAAACACAATTAGGGTTTGTAAATTGGGGGAAAAAGATTTGGGGTTTTTTTTTGATTTTTTATCAAATTGAATCTATACATACATATATAGATGCGCGTATATGTGTGTGCATCATGGGGGGGGGGGTCGTTTTGTAAGGGGGTGTGCAGCGGCAAGAGTAGGGGAGGCGGGGAGGGGCGGCGCTGCCGCGTTGGCGGGCGGTGGTTGCTGTCACGCGGTGGTGTGGCGCGGTGGCAGCACAGCAAGGCCTGGTGGAGAGAAAGAAAGGGAGAAAAAGGAGAGAGAGAGAGAGAGAGAGAGAGAGAGAGAGAGAGAGAGATGGAGGAATTCGGGGGAATTATTCATCGGAAGGTATAAATTTTATTTATTTAATTAATTAATTTATTTATCTTAATGTTTCCGATGTAATTGTTTAATTCCTCATTTTAGATTAATTATGCGAATTCTTGTAATTAAAGTATATTTAAATTTTGATATTATTGTGGTGATTTAATTAGTTTAAAATTTCGAGATTATTGTTTCATTTTCGTATTTAATTTGGAAAGCATATTTGTAAATTATAATTGTTGGAATTAGTTATGAGTCCGATGTTAATTATGATCATTGGAATTGTATAGTGGTCTTGTTAATATTTGGGGATTTTGATGATTGTGAATTGTAATTATGATTTTAGTAGTAATTAAGGCTTCGATATTATATTCGGCCTTAAGGATTGTTAAATGTTGGATAATATGTAGAATTATATGGATGTACTAGTCGGTAAATGCTTATGTGCTAAATGGTATAAAGCGAGTCGTAGTATTTAATGGCTTTACTAGTTATGAATGTGATGTGCTAAATGTTATAAGTTGAGCCATAGTAGTGGTTCCAAATTCTATTCTAAAGATTATTTGTAGATTTAAATTTCTTATGTGCCGCAAGTCAGGGCGGGTTTATTTCCTTATGTGTTTATGTGGTCAATGTATATGTTATTTAGTTTAACTGCAAGGAGTCGTAAAGAGATCATAAGTTCTAAATGTCAATATTTAACTACTTGTGTAGTTCTAAATGTCAAATACCAATGATTGATTGTCACAAGTATAATTAATATGCTCTAGTGATATGATCATTGATATAGCGTAAGTAATAGTTAGTGCTAGGAGTTGTTTCCTAGGGCTTACGAATATCAATAATTGATTGTCACGTGTATCATTAATATGCGTGAGTGATATGATCATTGATATAGCGTAAGTAGTAGTTAATGCTAACATAAATTATTATGTGTTTACTGCAGGTCGAGGCAGAATTTCTTATGTGCTATGTGCCGCATGTCTGGGCGGATACTTTTCTTATGTGTTTAGTTGCCGCATGTTTGGGCGTGTACTTTTCATTATTTGTTTACTTTATGTTGCTGCAATTGAGGCAGCTTGATTTTCCTTGGGTTGTTGAATTGAAAAACAGGGGAATAGTCCTATTTACGAATACTTCATGCCGAAATTTTCTAAAATTCCCCTGAAAATCTATTTAAAATCTATTTAATGTATTTGATTTGATGATTTGAAAGTATGTTGTGAATTTGCTGTGAAGTGGTTGCCTAGATAGAATCTAAGTATCAAGTGGCCATCTGTGTTAAGTGTTTATGTGAAGTGTATATTTGACCTAGTTGGTTATACTAAGGCTATTTTTTGAATATAATTATATATGTTTATATATGCTACGTGAATAAGCGTTATAGGACGCGTATGGGTAGAACAGAGCAAACAATAAGGTTTTGCTTAAGTTAATACTGAAATAGTATCTGACCTTGGAAAGGTTTGAATAGGAGACATGGCAAAGAGCAGTGCACGGGTAAAAAGAAAGATGAACAGAAGGACAAGTATCAAAGCCGACGGATGTATTGACGTGGAAGTTAGTGAGTTACGAAGTAGAAATGGAAGTAGGGCCAAATAAAAGGCTAGCAAGTAAAGAAATTTCGTGAAACTGAGTTATGGATCGATGTTAAGGTCAAGAACTCCGTAAATCGAGGCAAGTGTCTTGCTCTTCACTTATCATTCAAGTGATTCAATTCAATTACTTTGTTGTACGGATTGATCAAGTATGTTTAGAAAGTGATATACTTCTTCAGTTAGTGTGAAAATGTTTATGTTCCCCACCCATAGTTCAAATACCAAATTTTCAAAGGATCTTACCAATAACCTTTTTCGTAAAATACTTTACTCATGGTATGTCATTGGATTCCTCAATGGAATGCCACTTCTTTTATTTTCCTTGAAAAATGTTTAAGGGATTTTCTAAATAGAGAGAATCCAAGTTTTAAATCCCCATAAATACCTGTTAATGGAATTCTTGATTTTTAGCATATTTTCACCAATGGATTCCCTTTTTGAAAATGTTTTCCCTAAACCGAACCGCTATTACTCACCCTGAAATTATTTTACAAATAATTGTTTTTAAACTACTTTATTCACTTATGATGACTTAAACCATTAAACGTGTCGTAAAAATTTTATTAAACGCGCTGAGCTTGATTATACCCTTGCTCTAACTTAGAATGTTACTTGTTGATAATCTTGTTGCACTTTATACCTTTTATTGTTGCCCAATTCGATTTTCTATTTAATCAAGTTATTGATGTTATGTTCCCAATTACTTACATCTATCCTATCGATATGGATTCAAAGTATTGTTCCCTATATTCTCCACCCCACTTATTAATGAACTTGTCAGTATTTATTAAATATCTTGATTAGTTGATTATTCCTCTGTATTGTATCGAACTTGTCGATACTTGATGATATAAATTGCTCTCCTGTTGATTCTTCAAATTATGAGTTGTCGTCCTGGAACGTGAGTTTTCCATTGGTTGGTTGACAAAGGTTGTCAATTGTTCCGAAACCTAATGCGTGTGACTTATAATTTGAAATGTTTTTAAAACAGATGTCCCTTAGTATCCCCGGACTAGCAAGGATTCCGAGTCACCGCCCAAGAAGGGTTTGGGACCGAGGTTTTCTGATTATGCAAGACTGAACGCTCCTAGGAGCCAGATCTTGCTAGATATTGAGAAAGATAAAGACTTCTGATGGCCGAAGCCACTTAGGGGTGATCCCACGAAAAGGAACAAGGATCAATACTGTAGGTACCACCGTGATGTGGGTCACGATACAGATGATTGTAGACAGTTGAAAGATAAGATTGAGTTCTTGATCCGAAAAGGAAAGCTCAGCAGGTTCACGAAGAATGATGATCGTGGAACCCAAAGAAGGGACTATGAAAGGAGAAACAATGACAAAAGAGACAGCGATCGTGATCGTGATCGTAATACACAGCCCCGAGGGCCAGTAATCAATATGATTTGGGGAGGACCAACAGCAGCCAGCACTACCCGAAACTCCCGAAAGGCCTATGCCAGAGAAGTGATGCACATCGTAGGAGAAGCCCCGAAGCGTGCCAAGACTGAGATAGTGATTGGTTTTGATGATTCAGACCTTGAGGGGGTAAAATTCCCCCATGACGACCCGTTGGTCATAACTCCTGTAATTGGAAACTCGGAGGTGAAACGAGTCTTGATAGACAATGGATCTTCTGTTGATATCTTGTTTCACGATGCGTTTATGAAAATGGGGTACACCGATTCTCAGTTGACCCCCACCAACATGCCAATCTACGGATTTAATGGAGTTGAGTCCAAGGTCGAAGGTACTATTCAATTGCCCATGACCATTGGACAGGAACCTAAGGAAGCTACTCAGATGCTGAATTTCCTTGTGATCAAGGCATCCTCGACTTATAACGCAATCCTAGGAAGGACTGGACTTCATGCCTTCAAGGCTGTGGCCTCCACATATCATATGAAGATTAAGTTTCCAACCCAGAATGGTGTTGGAGAACAAAAGGGTGATCAGAAAATGGCAAGAAGTTGTTATGTATCCGCACTAAGGGCTGATGGAATCGGGGGGCAGGTACTTCCGATCGAGGACATGGATATCCGTGGTGATGATGAACACCGAGGAAAGCCAGCAGAGGACTTAATACCTATTCCTCTGGAGCTAGGTGACCCTGAGAAGGTGACTTATATAGGAGCCTCTTTGAAGGAACCCCTGAAGGGCAAGTTGATAGCATTCTTGCAAGAAAATGGTGATGTGTTTGCTTGGACAGCGGCTGATATGCCAGGGATTGATCCCCAACTCATAACTCACAGATTGAATGTCGATCCTAATCGGAAGATAATACAGCAGAAGAAGAGGAACTTTGCACCTGAAAGGCAAGAGGCCATAAAGCAAGAAGTGGAAAAGCTCTTAGAAGCTGGGTTTATCGAAGAGATTCAGTTTCCAGAATGGTTGGCTAACCCTGTGATGGTCAAGAAAGCCAACGGTAAGTGGAGGATGTGTATAGACTTCACCGACTTGAATGACGCATGCCCTAAGAATTCCTTCCCTTTACCAAGGATAGACATGTTGATAGATGCCACAACTGGACATGAGATGCTTAGCTTCATGGATGGTTTCAGTGGCTACAATCAGATTAAGATGCACAAGGATGACGTCCCTAAGGTATCTTTCATAACTGACTTCGGTGTTTTCTGCTATCTTGTTATGGCTTTCGGTCTAAAAAATGCAGGAGCTACTTACCAACGACTGGTGAAAAAGATATTCGCCCATCTGATTGGAAAAACCATGGAGGTCTATGTTGATGACATGCTAGTCAAGAGCCTGTTCAAGGCAGACCACATTAAGCACCTCAGAGAGGCATTCGAAGTGCTGAGGCACCATAAAATGATGTTGAATCCAGCCAAGTGTGCCTTTGGCGTTGGATCAGGCAAATTCTTGGGTCTTATGGTTTCAAAGCGAGGCATAGAGGCCAATCCTGACAAGATCAAGGCGATCTTAGACATGGAGCCACCACGCTCTATAAGAGATGTGCAGAAGTTGACAGGCCGAGTAGCGGCTTTAGGAAGATTCATCTCCAAGTCTGGTGACAAATGCTTGCCTTTCTTTCAAGCATTGAAGAAGGTGAAAAATTTTGAGTGGACCCCTGAGAGCCAAGAGGCCTTTGAACAACTGAAGAAGTACATGGTTGAAGCCCCGTTGCTGGCCAAACCTAGTCCCGGAGAGACTCTTTATATATACCTGGCGGTATCCGAGCAAGCGTTGAGCGCCGTTCTCATTCGAGAAGAGAAGAAGGTCGGGGAGACCATATTATGGTCAACAGATGTCCCTTCGGGGAGACCAGATTAATGGTCAGAAGTTAAGGCCAATGTGTGTCATGGATCCAATTAAGGACATTGCTGTGTGCGTTTATCCGGGGTTAGTGCGTGACTGATCAGCAGCCTAACCTTGATGTTTTTTAAAATAAATAAAAATTGCAATTCTAATCTATACTCTGAGATTGAGATGTTTAGTTCTTGACTCCTTGGAAATCTGTTTTAATAATATTTTGATATCGGAACTCTTATCAGTTCTAGTTTCTGATGCACGTTATTAATGTCGAATTGTGGGCCCTCATGGCAATCTAAAAGTTGATATAACTGATTCTTTCATAGAATGAGATGAAACCACTTTCTTTATCAGAATTATCATTGTTATTGAAATTGTCATCACTATTGCACTTGCTGAGCACTGTTGGCTCACTCTTGCTTGTTTGTTTTCTTCAGTTAATAGAGAGGATTAGTGGACCTAGTAATGGTCAGTGGTGTTGCTTTCCGGCAGCGAGAGGAGACGATTATGTCATGGAATCTCATCGGATAGTGGTTGGGAATTGGTCAAGGTGGGACATTTAGATAGATAGAAATCTCACGTAGTTGTAAAAATTGTATAACAGTTTTATTCTAAGAATGGTTGTAATTTTATAATTCGATAGTTTGTTTCATACCAAAACCTTTATGCGATCTTGGTTAAGGGGTTTTTATTGTTTTCTATTTCCATATGATGTTTATAATCAGTTGTAAGAAATTGATGGTGATTAATGGCCCCAAATCTGTACCCCGGATTATGGGATGCTACATCATTCGCCTTCGATTATTCCCTCCAACCTAAACGGAAAAGGAATCAGATCGGGATCGGGCAGATAGGGTGAAATGCTCATTCATACATGTACCATGTAATTACAAATATAAATAAATTTTTTAATTTGTGATTTCACAAAAATATTAATATGCATGTACCATAAATTAAAATTTGAATTTATGTTATTTTGTTTACCATGTGAATTATATATTTAAAATTTTATATTAAATACACTTACGTTTAGTCAGTTATTCATTCAATTAAAAACAATTTACATGTTCTTAAAGTTTTAATTAATTTTATTCTAAATAAATTTGAAAATAAATATTAAAAAATTTATACCAAGTGAATTTTTTGTGTATGCAACTATTGATTTTAAGAAATGTATCATTAAATGTTATAGTGTAGTGGTAATACATGTGAACATAAAATTTTTGGTACATGGAGGTCATGGGTTCAAACCCATGCAAGTTCCAATTTTTTAACATTAACATGATTGTAGGGGTATGTGTATGCAATTATTGATTTCAAGAAATGTACTATTAAATGTCCTAGTGTAGTGGTAATACATGTGAGCATAAAAATTTTGATACATATAGGTCATGGGTTCAAATCCATGCAAGTTCCAATTTTTTAACATTAACATAAGTATAGGGGTATTTAAGTAAATTACTAAATATGGAAAAGGCATGTTGTCATATAATATATATAAAGGATTTTTTAATGTCGTACATTTATGACGTTATTCATCTCAAAATAATTTTTTTTAATCATATTACGATCATGTTATTGTTCTTTTTACTATTTTAACCAACAATATCACATTTACTTGCGATAGTAATGTTGAGCTAATACTTCCATCCCATCTAAATTAACTTTGAGCACGTATTTGATTTAAAAATAACCAAACATCCATGTTTGGAGTTTTTAAAGCTTAGGTTTTAAAAAAAATAGTAAAATAGTAAAATAACCAAACATCCTTCTTTGGAGTTTTTTCCTACAAAATAGATCAGGGGAACAGGTGAACATAATTATTTTTTTTTGACTATTTCATACATTATATAAAAGGTATTTTTCGCATTTTAATACATTAAAAGAACTTGAATTTAAGAATGCATATAAGATAATTATCATCAATTAAATGCCTTTTGCTGGAGAAATTAAATGCCCAAATTACACCACTTTTGTGATCCACTTGCCCAAAATACCGTTATGCGTTGAGGTCTGCCCTTTTTGCCCACTGTGTACGCATGCCCAGCATGCGTACAACAAGATACGCATTCCCTGAATGCGCATCTGGGGTTACGCATTCCCCAGATGCGCAATGATGACAGCATTCGTCATTTCTTCAATTGCGTCGCCGGCGTTCTCTGAGGCGAAAAATCGCCTCTTTTTTCGTCGAGCTTCGATCTCCTTCCTCCGGTTGCCTCCACAAAATCTGATGACATACAAATGGTGTCCAGACCTCCATCTCCCTTTCGCCCCCTTTATTTGTTAATGTCCGGCCCCGTATGTGCCTCTATGAGCAGATCGGGAAGATGATCGGAAATTAAGTTTGGTTTTGGGGATTTTAAATCCGGAAAACAAAATGGAAAATGAAAATTATAGGATTGTAGAGGGGAGAATGGCGATCATTTTTTTGTTTGGTATGGTAGTGAACTATGATTGTAAAGGACTGAAAAAAGTGGTCGAAATTTTTATCGGAAACTGCTCTCCGCCATGGCTGGAAGACGATGACGACACTGTTCAAGTACGCATCATAGAGATGCGTATTCCCCTAAACGCATTTGTGAAATGCGTAGTCGATGTACTGTTTATGTATTTCAGAAGAACAAAAAACAAAGTTTACGCAATATTGTGATGCGTATAGGTCGGCCACGCAAATTAAAAATGCGTATAGCCTGTACGCATTGTCCAAGTGCGTAGATCGTGGGTAAAAAGGGCGGCCTGTTCTCAATATAGGTATTTTGGGCAGATGGAAATAAAATGTGGGTATTCTGGTCATCAACCCAAATTAATTTGTGTCCATATATTAATACTATTACATATTTATTATATATAGTTATGTGGTAATTAATAAATTATATAAAATATGTTAATCATGTTTATTATTCATTAAGGTAGAAGTAAAGCAATTAAAAATGAATTGTAATGATTAATGTTTAAATAATAAATATATAAACGATTATAATACAAAATACATCGTTGATATTACTCGGCATCGTTTCGCGACGATGCCTCGACTCGTTTATATTAATGAAAATGATAAAATTTTTATTTTTGTAATTAATATTGTTGTGGAATAAAAACTAGTTTACGATTTGTAATTAATGCTAGGGTGGTTGAGCTTCGAGCTTTAATGGCTGCTTCTGCGTTCGAGACTAAACGGTCCTCACAGAATGCCTACGTATCTCTGTATTAGAGAATCAAGCCAAGAAAACGTAGTTCTGAGTTGAGGGGTCTGGCCCTTTAAATAGGCTGCAGGAGCCTTAGAATTATGGTAGGAGTCAGAGACTTGGTAGAAAAGTCTTTGAGGAAGGTTCTAGATCTATTCCTTGTAGGAATCAGTTTCCATATTGAATTGGATGCCTTGGTGGATAAGTCTGGTGGAAATAATATCCTTATCCAACTCTTATTGCTGAGCTGTTTATTTCCCCCAATATTAATTACGAAATTAATATTATAATTGGGGTTTTGGGCCCAGCTGGTGGGCCCCACGTTTGGGCCATCCTTGGCCTAATTAATGCCACATTAAATGTGTCTTTAGGGCTTATTTTCAGCCCATATCATTTGCCCCCCAACTTCTAGGAAAATTGATCAGGTTTTCCTTGAAGTTCTACTTGTCTAATTCGAGACTCGGGTCAGGGTTTATCTTTGATATCGTTTTGACGTAAAGCATGGAGCGACCGACGCATTTACAACGACGTTAGATTGTGCCAGTAGCATTGAACGGTGCTAAACGACACTAAACGACACTAAACGGTGCTAAACAGCCTCAAACGACGTTTAAACGATGTTAAACGACGCTAAACGGCGATAAATGGTGCTAAACGGCACTAAACGACACTAAACGGTGCTAAACAGCCTTAAACGACGTTTAAACGATGTTAAACGACGCTAAACGGCGATAAACGGTGCTAAACGACACTAAACGGTGCTAAATAGCCTTAAACGACGTTTAAACGATGTTAAACGACGCTAAACGGCGATAAACGGTGCTAAACGGCACTAAACGACACTAAACAGCTGTTGTGGAATAAAAACTAGGTTACTAATATTGCGGCTAGGGTTGATGTATTTAATGCAAGGGTGTGTGAGCTTCGTGCTTTAATGGCTGCTCTCGTGCTCGTGGCTGAATCTGCCTTCACAAGATGCCTACGTACTTTGATGAATATCAAAGATCAAGCCAAAAAACGTAGTTCTAGGGTGAGGGGTCAGGCCCTTTATATAGGCTGAGAAGCCTTATAATTATGGTAGGATTCTGAGACTTGGTGGACAAGTCTTTGAGGAAGGTTCTAGATCTATTCCTTATAGGAATCAGTTTCCATATTGAATTGGATGCCTTATTGGATAAGTCTGAAGGGGATATTATCCTTATCCGACTCTTATTTGTTGAGCTGTTTATTACCCTTAATATAAATTACGAAATTAATATTATAAATAGGGTTTGGGCCCAACTGGTGGGCCCCACGTTTGGACCATTCCGGGTATAATTAATACCACATTAAAGGTGTCTTTAAGGCTTACTTTTAGCCCATATCATTTGCCCCCCAACTTCTAGGAAAACTGATCAGGTTTTCCTTGAAGTTTTAACTGCCTTTCGTGAGACTTGGGTCAGGGCTTTGTACACTAGTGTTTCACAAATGTCGTCTCGATGCAAAGTGTGGAGCGACCGACACGTTTACGACGATATGCCTTATTCGAGGCTAAGCAATTTCCATAACTTCAGTTACAGAATATTTTTCTTCAAGGAATTATCTATGAAATTCCTCGTATTTCCATATTTATCCTATTATGATACCCACAGGTATCAAAATTCCATGTCCGTGAAGATTTGCTGTCAAAAAATCAATTTTTATAGCAAATTTCGACCAGGATTGAGTATTTTCGATCAGGAATTCGACTAGGAATTCGACCAGGAATTCGACCAGGATTCTTATCGAAATAAGGCCTTCTCTAGCTTCCTGATCGAAGAGATTTTCGACCAGGATTCTTGGTCGTTTCGACCAGGATTCTGGTCGAAATAAGGGCGTTTCCAACGCTTTGGTCGAAAGGTTTTTCGACCAGGATTCTTGGTCATTTCGACCAGGATTCTGGTCGAAATAAGGGCGTTTCCAACGCTTTGGTCGAAAGGTTTTTCGACCAGGATTCTTGGTCGTTTCGACCAGGATTCTGGTCGAAATAAGGGCCACTTTGGCTTTGGGCCTATTCTTATTGGGCCTGATACGTTTCTTTTCAAAATGGGCTTGACCTCATAGTTGTAATTGGGCCCGTCCGGGCTATTCGAATCTAAATTTGGGATCTTTTGTCTATGATATTTTTCAAAAATATCTAAAAAAATATCTATGATATTTTTCCAAGATATTTTTCTAAGAATGTCCTAGAATTGGGCCTTAATTTGGGCCGGTTTCATGGGCTTTTTTGACCTGTCACTGTAGGTTTTCTGACCGTTTGGAGGAATTTTAACCGGCTGAAAAGTTGTATATAAGAGTGAGAGTGGAGAGTTCACTTTCTCATTCTCACTTCTACTCAAACACTTCACTAGAAATTCTCTCTATAGTTCTCTTTATTTCAAGGCGATTTCTGGCGAGAGTTTTCATCGAGCTCCTCCCCCTCACGGTGGTTTCTGGGTTTTTCCTTGAAGATCTCTTCATATCTTCATAGTTTCTGGGTTTTCTTTGAAGATTTCTTCAAATCTTCATATTTTCTGGGTTTTAGCAGAGCTTCAAACCTTTTTCCAGGAGCATCAATGGAGGACAAAGCTAAGTCCCGTCTTGCAAAAATGAATTCTGCATCCTCCAAAGGTACTATCACCATTCGCTCTTCTTACACATCTCTAGTAGATATGTTAAATCAACGTGGAGATGATTACCCTTCTTTGTCAGAATTAGATGCATATGACTGCTGTAGCTCGTATCATGATGTTGATGAAATCACTAGATATAATAAACTTTTTAAAATCAAATCACCTTATAAACTCATCCCAGCTGAGCCAGGTGACAGACCCTGTCACTGGAAACCCAATTCTTTATGTGTTTATAGGGAGAGTTTAGTAGCTGGTCTTCGTTTTCCATTTCATGAATTCATTCCTAGACTCTTAGCTGATGTTCAAATTAGTCCATGTCAACTTCCGCCAAATGCGTGGAGAATCATATTGTGTTTCATGGTTTTGTGTCTTAGACAACAACTCCCTTTATCAGTTGCGCTTTTTCGCAAGATTTTTCAATTTTACAATAGTCCTGCCACGAACCCTGGCTGGGTATATGTTAAGCTCCGCCCTAGAGTTCCCCCACTTTTTAACGGCAAGTCAATCCCTGATAATAATACGGGCTGGAAAAATGAGTTTGCATACTTAAAATGGGATGGAGGTGATTGGGGCACTCTCTTTAGGCAGACATTTTCGAGAGTTTCAGACGGAAGCGCTAAGGGAATCGTCCTTAGTACCGAGGAACAGGCCGCTTATAATACTCTGACCCAGGCAGACGGTAGTTATATTACGTGCCTAAGCCTTTTAAATGAGGAAACTCTAAGGGGAGTAGGCCTTTCCAGAGTTTCTGAACGGGGTAATTTTCTTACTAATCTTTGCCATTTACTTTTTTACTGAATTTATTCCAACTCTATTTTTGGTTGTTCTTGCAGTTGCGAAGTTGATTGTGGAGGCTGCACCCTCTCCTGATGAAGAGATTCCAGGATGGTTCGAGCTAAGAGGGCTGCTGACCCTCGAGGGAAAAACACTGAGCCTGCTTTTCTATGCCCCCACAAGGTCCAGAAAGGAGAGTTGAGGTATGGTGACATAGCTGGATTGGTGGGGAGCTCCCAGGTTAACGTCCAGTCGACAGTTTTCAGGCCTCCCTGGGGCTTCAGAAAGCAGGATTCTGTGGTGGGCTCTACCAAGCACTCCATGGATTGGTCTTTGAACTCAATCACCACTCCTGACTACAAGGACATGGTCCTTAGTGGAGGTATTGGTGAGTCAGAGGCACTCGGTGCTCAGGCTATCGCTGTGGTGAGTCTCGAACTTTATCTTTCAATACCTTAACGGCTTAGATTCATTATTTGATTTCAATGCTAACCTTTCATGCAGGCTAACGTCCATTTCCAAAGCTTGGTTCATAAAGCCAAATCTTGGAAGGAGAAGTCCAAAGCTTTTGAGTCTGAGTCTCAGAAGAAGACTCTCCACATTAACCGTCTGGAAGAGCAGCTAAAGAAGAAAGATGAAGAGATGGTTGGGATGCATGCGGAGCTGGTTGCCCTGAAGGATGACAAGTGTAACACCCCCAGATCCGGGGTCCGGGATCCGGTGGTTACGGTTTCCAATTCTGTCCACAACAATTGAACTTTACTTAACATAAAATAAATTACGTCTCTATTACCCAACACAACAATATAAAACACACCCGTTATAGTCCCAGAGATGAAATCAGAGTAACAATCAAATTTTTATTAATCACATTATGAGTTCTTACAATCCAAAAGAATTTCAATATAAATACATACTCTTTGCCATCCATTTACATAAGTCATACTAGACCATATTCTTGGTACTGAAAGAATAAATATATCCTACCAATAGCTTCTTCTTCAGCTCTGGTAGTCTCATCGTCCTCGCCCGCGTCGAGTGCGCCTTGTGCGAGTCATCTGGTCTAACTGTTGTTGTGATATAATAATAAAGCAAGGGTGAGCAATAGCCCACCAACAATAATATATAACTGAACGATAATATATAACAGTTCAAAAGTATCTTTCAAACCATATGCCATGCATTTACGAAAATGATGCCAGTATAATATGAACGATGAAGTTACAAGGTAACTTAAAGTATTTGTTTGTAGAAATATCTGCTACATCAAAAGTAAGCGTGATATTCTCATTGTCATTAAAAAGAGGAACTTGCATGAAAAGATTGCAATTCCAGTTATGAACACTTTTCCAGCTCTACCAACAGTAATCATGTTGCAGGAAATAAATAAGTTTGGATGATGAACCAATGAGGGAGTATTCACCGCGCCCGCTGTTCCAATCTTGATGATCAGTCGAGATCGTACAGCTCAAATTAGATTTACTACCGGTAGAAGGAAGAACTGACGGCTTTACTTGTCTACCGCCTTACTAGCTCTCCCCGACCAACGGTTGGGCCAAAGGGGATGGACCGGCGCTACTCGGCCTCTTACACGACTCCTAGTTCAAATAGAATTCATGATTCTGAATGTAACGTTCGTCCCCCTTTCCCCAAGTATAATACTTGTTGATAAGACTCTACAAGGTAGTCGTATCTAGTTGGAAAGGAAAATTCACCAATAACTTCCAAGCTGTGGCTTGGTATCGAATATCAACTTGTTCCAACAATCTTACCCCTCGAAAGATGAGAAGGTAAACAACGACTTAATAAGTCAACAGCACCCGAGTTGCGAGTGAAGAGAATACTCTATGACCGGGAAGTCGACAAGATAAATAACATTTTCCAAGTAAGGTTCCCTTATTATTAGAGAGGTAGACTCAAAGAAGAATGATGTCTGAGAACCTTTCTTGATATAAGATTAATAATAATATGACTCCGAGGTATTTTCTGTAATAATCGAAGAAGATAAACCTTATTGAGGTTATTCTAAGTATGAAATAAATATTCAGAGAATATTTATTGAATTAAAAATATTTAAAGAATATTTAAGAATATTAAAGGATATCTTTAATCATGGTATTTCTCAAAATAATCCCTGGTGAAACATCAGGAGAATATTTATTGAATAAATAAATATTTAAATGAATATTCAAAATAATATTCATTAATTAATAGGGCCTGAAAGGAATACTTAAGATAATATTCATAATTAATTAGGAATTTAAATGAATATTCAAAAAGTAATATTCATTTAATGAATAATATTCTAAATGAATATCAAGTAATATTCATTTAGTAATCCAAGCCCTAAAGGAATATTCGAGATAATATTCGATAAATAAATCAGGCTTCAGATGAATATTTAAAATAATATTCATCAAGTAATTAATATCTTAAATGAATTTTCAAAAGTAATATTTATTTAATAAAATAATATTCTAAATGAATATCCAAATAATATTCATTTAGTAGTCTCATCTTTAGAAGAATATTCGAAATAATAATCGATAATCAATTCGACTCTGAATGAATATTGAGAAATATTATTCGTCGAATGGTTACGTTCAAATAATTATTTGAAGTAAGGATCGTTAAATAAATAATCTCGAACGAATATTCAAATAATATTCGTCGCCCGAATAAGGGAAAATATTTACTTAAATATTTTCCTTCGAGGTAACCTTGATATATCAAGAAATATGGACTCCCGATCTATATTTGATGAATAAGATGTATACGCCCTTCTATGAGGGTCTTACAATAACCGGCTTATAATTGATACGTTAGCTATCTAATTTATAAGCCAATAAACAATCAGGGAACAAGCATAAAGATATAACTTGAAAGTAGGCATGCATGCTATGGAATATGTATAACAGAAAACATACATATATATTCAATCACAACAACAGCCTAAAAGAAGGGGATTGAAACTTGCCTGGTAGTCGAGTACGATAAGGGGTAGTAGTAGCGGGTCCCGGGTCAGCTTGGTGATCTATAAATAGCCAAGGCATTCGGGATTAATCACTTAACATCTTAGAAGTTAAGTTATACTTAAATCGAAACATGTTCTCGAGTTATCTCGTTATACCCCTTTTAGTGGATTCCTTTTTATCATTGATCCGACCCGACATTCGTTCGTTAATACGACATGTCACTGTACTTATACTTGGGACATACTTAAGTCATACAAGTTCTAAGGTTGATCATTACGAACCAATATTATACTCTGAGTTTTATCGCCCGTTTTCTAAGTGTTTTACCGAAGTTATAATAGAGTCGTCTTTTAGGGGTTCGTTCGCGTTTAACCTCGACTCGAATATTTTTAATAAATCGAAAAACGATCCTTTTGACATACCGTTTTCTTTCACACCTTCCATTTTACCTCTAGTATTTAATTACCAAGATTTGCCACTGACTTACGTATTTTACGAGGGTACAATCTCAGTTACGAACTTTCGTTTACGGTTTCGAACTACTTTTAGTAAATCGGCCGTAAATTCTAAACCGTAAGTCCATTTCACACGTTCTTTATATCAAAACGAAGCTTGGAACATTATCTATCTCATCATGGCAAAATACAACACTGGACAGTGAGTTCATGCTACTGTGATGCACGGTTTTTAAAGATTATCGAAAATTCGGCATTACGACGGCTATGTTTACACGATTTCCAAAGTTTTCACATCACCGTGAATCAATCAAGCACTACACCCCATCCATTCTAACACATGATAACATCATGACAAGTCTAACAACATCTCATCTCAACCATCTCATGGATCACAATCCAAACAACAACCATAATCAACTAATAACATAGATCTAAGCATAACATAGCATACTAACACTAAATCATCCATAAAACTCATAAAATCTCAAAATGGTACCAAGGGTTTTTGGAGCTTGTTACCTTCCTTAGAGAGTGATATATCCTTATCAAGCCTTGATATATCCTTATGTGACCTTAAGCTATCTAGATCAATCAAAAGAAACATAAAAATCAAAGGTTAGTTTATAAGAACACTATTCACCCTCATCTTTGTTGATTTTTTTGAAAATGGAAACAAAGGAATTTAGGCTTGAAATTTCTAGGAGATTAGTTTTATGAAATATAGGACTCACCATAAAAATTACAAGATCAAATGATGGTTGGAAGTGGGATTTCCCCTTTGGAATTTATGCAAAAGTCGAATGGAAGTAAAAGAGAGAGAGAAGTGTTTTGCTTGGTTTGTTTTGTTCAATTATGCATCAAGTGGATGAGCCTTGGATAATATCTCATCTCTTTTTTACTTTAATAAAGTGATGATGCACTAGATGATGTATTTTTGCAAGACATGTGTTGTGTTTTGGATGGTTATAAGCTAACTAAATGGTTTGCTTTCTAAGTACTAGTTTCCTTGCTAAGTATGCTAGTTGCATGAGTCATCACTTGGTTTGCTAGATATTTTCCACCACTACATGCATGTATCTTGATTCCCTGCTTGTTTCTTTGTCCGTTTATTGCTCGTTTCGATTGATCGTTCGTAGGAATAACTAAGTAGTTTCACCTCTAGGGTTTACCGGGAAATTTCTCGATATTCATAATACCTTCACCAATCCTTAATATAATCCTCGTGATGACCATGTAGGATATTTAATCTCGATACGAACTTAATCCGTAATCTAGGATTCGTTCGCTTTATTGATTAATCTCGTTATAACGTTTTAGCGGTTTCTAGAACGCTTGTTTCACTGCCTCAGTGGTTTCCTACCTTCATTCTTAAATCAAATATAATAACATCCCAAAATATCAAATCCTCAAAGTTAATATCTCAATTCTTGGATTATAATAATATTTAATCCACTGTCCGGTCAAATATTATACCGAAAAAGAATTTGGAATTTCTGAATTCCGATCGTCTCTGCATTCACTTATTTCCTCCGCGTATTACTAATATGACTTCGAAACATCCATATCACGTCCCGTACATAGGGTGGCATGAAAAGTTTTCCAACTTACAAAATCGCTATTCATCCACCAAATTACTATGCACGTACCGGAAACACTATGCACGTACGGGAAACACTATGCACGTATGGGAAACACTATGCACGTACGGGAAACACTATGCACGTATGGGAAACACTATGCACGTACTCATTTCCCTTCAAGGATCCATTAGCTCCTTCCTGGATGGTAGATTATTCTTATCTAGGTCCTCAACCATCGAATTACTCTATTCTGACAATATACCAATGCATCAGGATCATTGTCCAAAGCAATATCCATTCATTACAATCATTGTTCTTTGAAACCACCATTCATTAGAGCTGGTGACCTTGTTGTCGGAATCATTGTTCCTCATTTTATCATTACTTAATAAAAAGTTTTAATTATATCCAAAATTTGGGGTTCTTACAGTCTCCCCTCCTTAAAAGGATTCCGTCCCGGAATCAGGTAGGAAGCAAAGAGTCGTTTGCCTGTCGTTCACTTTTTAGCTTCCCGGTCAATTCTTAGTCGTTCTACCCTTCCTCAGCACATCTTACTAGTGCTACAATACATCCTTTTATCCTTTTTCATTAATCTCTGCCACTTTTCGTACAATACACTATTCAGGTTATGCTTTTACCCCGTCATATACTATTTTCCTTATTGGTATCGCAGTAACATTGGTATCACTATCCCACTGCGAATTTGGAGGTAACCTCACTCACACTGTGCATTTCCTGTCGCTTTAATCTTTGCAATCTCGATCAATATAGAGAAGTGGAAAGATTTATTGAGAGATCACTATGATCAATTGAACATTTGTTATATTGCATAGCTAATACAGAAGGGGGCCAGCCTTTAGTACTTGACAAGCAATTAAACAAGTTATGGTATTCCACTTAGACTTCTATCACATAGACAGATAGTCACGTAGCAGTACCTCCCCTCCTTAGAGGGTTGTTCTTCTCAATTCATAAAGAAGATGAATAAGAGAGAAGAAAAGAAAAGAATTCTAAAGGATTATAGAAAGTTTTCATGATTGTAAAATATCATACTCAGAATTTACCTCTGAACTATAGAGGTTCATTAAGGAAGAAATTAATCATAATTATATCCAATACTATTTGATCGTAACCTCACGTGTCAACATATCTTGTTGCTTTGTCCACTATTCTCTGGACCTGTACCCTGGTTCCACCTTAGCAACACTTAATTTTGGAAAATCTTTGAACCTTTCAGGTTAACTCTTAGTTTCTCACTTGACACCATTGTTAATGACATTCCATGTCACGCTACTAGCTTTTTCATAACTATAATATTAACACTATCAGGTTGTCATCCCGAGGATTCATCAGAAAATCCATTTATTAATCCATTCATAACATTTCTTACTTCACATTCCCTAGTTGCTTTCTCAGTCTTTTCTTTATCAATCACCTCCTTCTTATTATCTGATTCTTATTTACTTCTGTTATTTACTTCCACCTTCATCTCTTTATTGAGACATCTTTTGCACTTGGTATCTCCTTATTGGTATCCCGTCACATTTACTCTATAATCATCACATTATTCCAATTTAAAACCTTCAAAATAAATCTGGCCGATTTCTTTAACTTAGATCCAATATAATCTTCTTCTGCCAAACTTGTTTCTCATCACTTGTTCTTTTCTACCCGTGGTTTTCCACAGGTTGTCTTTCGTAAGTCAGACCAGGTCGTATATCTACCTGCTCATGCTCTTATCATCTATCGAGCATCTGCATTTTACTGGCGTAGCCTTGCCACATGAAACACGTTACGATCATGCTATAAGTTTTGGGGGTAGAGCTGGCTCGAATGCCACCTTCCGAACACTTTTAAACTCTCAGGTGGCCTAATAAGTCTCGGGCTCAACTGCCCTTCTCTCTAAGTCTCATTAATTCTTTTCACGGGAATACATTTAGCATCATGAATCATCAACCTCATATTCTCTATCTGGTTTGCGCAGAAATACACTAACACAAACTTGCTTGTCATTCATCAACATGCCATTTAGTTTATCAATAGCAACACTTTCTTTATCTTTACGTTGTCATCTACTTTCTTAGAAGAATCACCATCGCTTGTTGTTTACGTAGTGCGTTAATAGCTAACCCTACGGGTTTCAAATCCCTTAGGGAGACAAAGTAATCACTATTCCTTATCCATAAGGAACACTTCCTGAACTTGATGTAGATATAACATGAAGTAGATAGAATTGCAGAAGAGTTTCAAGCATCACAGCTAGGTCCGGTTGATGAAACTATCACTTATGCATCTTCCATAAAAGACTGGAAACTTAACGGTTTACTTCATCAATTTTGTACCATGGTCCTGGTTTGCCTCAAAGCGGGACCTTCTAAGGTACGTAATATGCTTAAGACTCCATCAGGAATCGAATCTTTACTTAAACTATTATTACCGTCAATTCTTGCACAGTCATCAGAAGGAATGTAAATTCCTCCATTCCGATATGACCTTCAAGGTCCTTCCAAATATCATTCTGTTTCTTCGGTATGAACATTTGTAATTATTCCTTTATACTTAGATTGTCGGCCACCTCATTGGCCTTTCCTGATACTAACAATTTCTTGTAATCCATGTTCTCTGGATACATTCCAACTCAAACTTTTCTACCTCATTCCCATCACTGTTGGGTTAAAGCATTCTCCATTAAGATCTGCTGAAGGAGAAAATATAACTATCAGTCTTTTTTTTCCATAAGTCATTGCTTCCACCTTCCCGTGGGAACTTTATCAAAGTTACTCTCGATCATACCTAGGATATTTGTTCTCTTAGTTCTTTCTTGTTCTAGGATAATCTCAACCTTCTTGGGTTCCATCCATACCTCATCATGGTTTCATACATGCCTCATCTGGCATTATTGTTATTGTGTCTTACACATTCTCTACCAAACTTCTATTTTGAAACTCAGAATGTTAACTTTTTCCTTGTAAGGTTTCTTAGGTCGTCCTCCTCATTCCTCCTGTATTTTCTAGGTACAGGGTATATCAAAACGTCATTGATCAATACTCTAATAATTCTACCTATGTTCTTTCCAGAACTCTTTTTAATAATCCTTACAGGTCATTGTTGCCTTAGCAAATCCAACTCATATAATCTGAATTCACAATGTCTTTATTAGGGTTAATGCCATCCCTTGTGCATTCCCCAGGGTTTGTCTTAATTTATGGATATCCTATCCTTAATTCAACTGCCATGGAATTCTTGCATCCTATAATTGGCAATCAGATCATGTATCCTTAATAAGGGTCTCTTTTCAATCATTCTCATTTGATAATCGATCGGTGGCTTAATGCTAACCTCTTCTTTAAGATAGTTGTCAGCCTATTTGACCTTCCAAAAGACAACGTATGTCTATCTGCTTTCTTACAGAACTTGGTAAAGGTAGCAAGGATGTTTTGGAAGATATTGGTCGAGTTCAACGTGAATCTCTTAGTACTTATCATTCTTCGCGAAGGTACTTGCCTCAGACAAAATTTCTACAGCATATTGTTCAATTTCTGACCATTTCTATACTCTCTCCATAAACCTTCATTGTTTACTTTCCTTAGTCATAATGTATTCATGGTGTTTATAATACCCTAACATCAAACATCTCAAGTCACTATACTTCTATTTTTATTCGTAATCTTGGACAATCATATATACATGAATCACTTTAGTACGGGTGACCCCATACTAAAAAAAAAAATCTAGCAAATTTCCAATCAAATCAGGGGTTGCAAAGGGTTAAGTAGAAGATTCCTATGATCTCATTAATATTTCCTTTATATTAGAAGCCCTTGCAGTCGGTGCTTACTTAGAAGCAGCCCTGCTTTGTCCTTTCATTGCGGGTCTAGTCACTTGATAATCCTTTGTGACTTGGTCTCAACTGGCCACACTAAAATAAAAATATATGATTTTAGGGGTTGGCTAATAGCATTACTTTTCTAGCAATTGCCGGCATAGTGCCTTCTTCTTTGATACCTTTCTACCTTTCCGAAACTTTACTCCATATAAGTCTTAATCGACTACTCGGCACCGTCTCCGGTCACCTTTCCTCCACTTTTATCTTTTCAACTATTCTTATCAATCCCGCGTGCCACACAAGCTTACCATTCCTGGCATAACAGCCTTTTCATTTAAGTCAATCCTGGAATTTCTCAGTCTGGCTGGTTTCTTACTTACATTTCCTGTTTCCCTCCAATCTCACTTCATCATTTTATCTCTACCATCGATTGTAATACTCAGGGTCCGTCTACTAACCCATATATGACGGAAACCTTACCCAATCCACAGGGTTCGCTCCAGTTTCCATTCTCTTCAATAATGTTCTCTGATAATCAGAAAGACAAGATTTGCCAAAATTCGCTGAATTCCTTTTTTTTTGAATCAGGGAAATTTTGGTCAATCTATCCACCTACTGGTAACATTAAGGAGACCAATTTCGAAACCTGAAGAATAGTTCTATGAACCTCCAAGCAGGTAGAACCATAAGCAGTAATAATTAACGAAATAATCGTCATCAGGTTGGAAGTTTAACCACTGGAGAGGAACCAATTATATACATCCTTTAGAGGGGAATCAACAGTTTCAAACTGAAACCAGTCACAACTTCCTGATACCTATATGTCCTGATATTCAATATTACCAAATGTTAGTCTACCCAACCACTAGTCTCAGCAGGAACCTTACCGTCGGAGTTGGTTGTTCAAAAAAATTTGGCACTACTAAGGCCATCCGAACCTGGTGAACCGTGTTGTCCAAATGCATCCGCCAGTACTTTGTCATGCTGCGCAAGCACACATCCTAATCCTTTATGTGAAGCATCGTTGGAAGCACAAAGTCTCCTCTTTCCATTAAGCAATGCCAACTCTTGGTCATTACCACTTTCATCTTTTAGCTCCAGGAAGATTTTCTCACATTTTTCCCTTTAACTGCTGATCGTATTACTTGATCCATTATAATTCCGTGTCGGAGTAAACTTAAGGTAACTACTATAATCCATTCAAAGAGAAGAAGGAATTTAATATTCCTCTGAATCACATGCATCTAACGTTTCTGGTTCATCATTTAACTGAGTTGAATTAACTCTATACTCAGTCTCTGGCAGTAGTCTTATTACGAGTTCATCTTGACTCACTGGTCTTATCTTCCGGTAGGTTCTGAGATCATTGTCTTGCTTACTACTTCCTTATATAACTTTACCCAATCATGTTGTCACTTCCCAATGTCTTTACTTTCTACTGATTCATTCATGAACATTTCCCTGAATAAAACCACCTCATTAACCTCACTTTGGTTTCGTAAATTATAACCTATGACATCTGCCTTCTCGTGGCCAATTATTACTGACAATATTCATACTGATTCATTCATCAAATGATATGGCACTTACTGCCTCATTCTGAACTATTCCTAGGGACTCTGCTCCTCGTCCTATATCGCTGTCTTTGATAATCATACATCCCTCTACCTCTTTCTTTGTTAAGATGAAAATCTCTAAGGATTCTCATTTATTTCCGTATAAGATCTCAAGTAATTCTTCCAATCCTTCTTTCTTGCTGGTACTACATCTGGTAGTCCGGCTATGAATTCAACATGCATCTTCAGATCTCTTAATAATATCTCGGTTCTTTATACTCACTTTTCTGAGCACCATATCTTAATCATCACAGTCTTTCTGGCTGCGACCCTCATTACCCATGGGTAAGCTCCTTATCCTAACAGGATTTTCCTTATCTGCTGGAACCTCTTCCGGGTCTCCAGTAGGGTACTCCATCGAATTACCCGCTGATCTTCAGCATATAAAGCATCATCGCGCTGCTGCTCGTATGCCTCAAGGTCTGTCGCCTTACTCGTCGATACGATATCGAGCTAAGTTACTATCACGATACTTACGAGTTCCCATAAGGGTTTTATATGTCATCACTACATTAAGTAGTCCGACTATGAACTTGGCAAGAGTTCTTATTATCTTATTGAATTTATTGTTTTAACGTCACCTCATCTCTGGGGTTTATAACGTATGCTCTGATACCACTTCTGTAACACCCCCAGATCCGGGGTCCGGGATCCGGTGGTTACGGTTTCCAATTCTGTCCACAACAATTGAACTTTACTTAACATAAAATAAATTACGTCTCTATTACCCAACACAACAATATAAAACACACCCGTTATAGTCCCAGAGATGAAATCAGAGTAACAATCAAATTTTAATTAATCACATTATGAGTTCTTACAATCCAAAAGAATTTCAATATAAATACATACTCTTTGCCATCCATTTACATAAGTCATACTATACCATATTCTTGGTACTGAAAGAATAAATATATCCTACCAATAGCTTCTTCTTCAGCTCTGGTAGTCTCATCGTCCTCGCCCGCGTCGAGTGCGCCTTGTGCGAGTCATCTGGTCTAACTGTTGTTGTGATATAATAATAAAGCAAGGGTGAGCAATAGCCCACCAACAATAATATATAACTGAACGATAATATATAACAGTTCAAAAGTATCTTTCAAACCATATGCCATGCATTTACGAAAATGATGCCAGTATAATATGAACGATGAAGTTACAAGGTAACTTAAAGTATTTGTTTGTAGAAATATCTGCTACATCAAAAGTAAGCGTGATATTCTCATTGTCATTAAAAAGAGGAACTTGCATGAAAAGATTGCAATTCCAGTTATGAACACTTTTCCAGCTTTGCCAACAGTAATCATGTTGCAGGAAATAAATAAGTTTGGATGATGAACCAATGAGGGAGTATTCACCGCGCCCGCTGTTCCAATCTTGATGATCAGTCGAGATCGTACAGCTCAAATTAGATTTACTACCGGTAGAAGGAAGAACTGACGGCTTTACTTGTCTACCGCCTTACTAGCTCTCCCCGGCCAACGGTTGGGCCAAAGGGGATGGACCGGCGCTACTCGGCCTCTTACACGACTCCTAGTTCAAATAGAATTCATGATTCTGAATGTAACGTTCGTCCCCCTTTCCCCAAGTATAATACTTGTTGATAAGACTCTACAAGGTAGTCGTATCTAGTTGGAAAGGAAAATTCACCAATAACTTCCAAGCTGTGGCTTGGTATCGAATATCAACTTGTTCCAACAATCTTACCCCTCGAAAGATGAGAAGGTAAACAACGACTTAATAAGTCAACAGCACCCGAGTTGCGAGTGAAGAGAATACTCTATGACCGGGAAGTCGACAAGATAAATAACATTTTCCAAGTAAGGTTCCCTTATTATTAGAGAGGTAGACTCAAAGAAGAATGATGTCTGAGAACCTTTCTTGATATAAGATTAATAATAATATGACTCCGAGGTATTTTCTGTAATAATCGAAGAAGATAAACCTTATTGAGGTTATTCTAAGTATGAAATAAATATTCAGAGAATATTTATTGAATTAAAAATATTTAAAGAATATTTAAGAATATTAAAGGATATCTTTAATCATGGTATTTCTCAAAATAATCCCTGGTGAAACATCAGGAGAATATTTATTGAATAAATAAATATTTAAATGAATATTCAAAATAATATTCATTAATTAATAGGGCCTGAAAGGAATACTTAAGATAATATTCATAATTAATTAGGAATTTAAATGAATATTCAAAAAGTAATATTCATTTAATGAATAATATTCTAAATGAATATCAAGTAATATTCATTTAGTAATCCAAGCCCTAAAGGAATATTCGAGATAATATTCGATAAATAAATCAGGCTTCAGATGAATATTTAAAATAATATTCATCAAGTAATTAATATCTTAAATGAATTTTCAAAAGTAATATTTATTTAATAAAATAATATTCTAAATGAATATCCAAATAATATTCATTTAGTAGTCTCATCTTTAGAAGAATATTCGAAATAATAATCGATAATCAATTCGACTCTGAATGAATATTGAGAAATATTATTCGTCGAATGGTTACGTTCAAATAATTATTTGAAGTAAGGATCGTTAAATAAATAATCTCGAACGAATATTCAAATAATATTCGTCGCCCGAATAAGGGAAAATATTTACTTAAATATTTTCCTTCGAGGTAACCTTGATATATCAAGAAATATGGACTCCCGGTCTATATTTGATGAATAAGATGTATACGCCCTTCTATGAGGGTCTTACAATAACCGGCTTATAATTGATACGTTAGCTATCTAATTTATAAGCCAATAAACAATCAGGGAACAAGCATAAAGATATAACTTGAAAGTAGGCATGCATGCTATGGCATATGTATAACAGAAAACATACATATATATTCAATCACAACAACAGCCTAAAAGAAGGGGATTGAAACTTGCCTGGTAGTCGAGTACGATAAGGGGTAGTAGTAGCGGGTCCCGGGTCAGCTTGGTGATCTATAAATAGCCAAGGCATTCGGGATTAATCACTTAACATCTTAGAAGTTAAGTTATACTTAAATCGAAATACGTTCTCGAGTTATCTCGTTATACCCCTTTTAGTGGATTCCTTTTTATCATTGATCCGACCCGACATTCGTTCGTTAATACGACATGTCACTGTACTTATACTTGGGACATACTTAAGTCATACAAGTTCTAAGGTTGATCATTACGAACCAATATTATACTCCGAGTTTTATCGCCCGTTTTCTAAGTGTTTTACCGAAGTTATAATAGAGTCGTCTTTTAGGGGTTCGTTCGCGTTTAACCTCGACTCGAATATTTTTAATAAATCGAAAAACGATCCTTTTGACATACGGTTTTCTTTCACACCTTCCATTTTACCTCTAGTATTTAATTACCAAGATTTGCCACTGACTTACGTATTTTACGAGGGTACAATCTTAGTTACGAACTTTCGTTTACGGTTTCGAACTACTTTTAGTAAATCGGCCGTAAATTCTAAACCGTAAGTCCATTTCACACGTTCTTTATATCAAAACGAAGCTTGGAACATTATCTATCTCATCATGGCAAAATACAACACTGGACAGTGAGTTCATGCTACTGTGATGCACGGTTTTTAAAGATTATCGAAAATTCGGCATTACGACGGCTATGTTTACACGATTTCCAAAGTTTTCACATCACCGTGAATCAATCAAGCACTACACCCCATCCATTCTAACACATGATAACATCATGACAAGTCTAACAACATCTCATCTCAACCATCTCATGGATCACAATCCAAACAACAACCATAATCAACTAATAACATAGATCTAAGCATAACATAGCATACTAACACTAAATCATCCATAAAACTCATAAAATCTCAAAATGGTACCAAGGGTTTTTGGAGCTTGTTACCTTCCTTAGAGAGTGATATATCCTTATCAAGCCTTGATATATCCTTATGTGACCTTAAGCTAGCTAGATCAATCAAAAGAAACATAAAAATCAAAGGTTAGTTTATAAGAACACTATTCACCCTCATCTTTGTTGATTTTTTTGAAAATGGAAACAAAGGAATTTGGGCTTGAAATTTCTAGGAGATTAGTTTTATGAAATATAGGACTCACCATAAAAATTACAAGATCAAATGATGGTTGGAAGTGGGATTTCCCCTTTGGAATTTATGCAAAAGTCGAATGGAAGTAAAAGAGAGAGAGAAGTGTTTTGCTTGGTTTGTTTTGTTCAATTATGCATCAAGTGGATGAGCCTTGGATAATATCTCATCTCTTTTTTACTTTAATAAAGTGATGATGCACTAGATGATGTATTTTTGCAAGACATGTGTTGTGTTTTGGATGGTTATAAGCTAACTAAATGGTTTGCTTTCTAAGTACTAGTTTCCTTGCTAAGTATGCTAGTTGCATGAGTCATCACTTGGTTTGCTAGATATTTTCCACCACTACATGCATGTATCTTGATTCCCTGCTTGTTTCTTTGTCCGTTTATTGCTCGTTTCGATTGATCGTTCGTAGGAATAACTAAGTAGTTTCACCTCTAGGGTTTACCGGGAAATTTCTCGATATTCATAATACCTTCACCAATCCTTAATATAATCCTCGTGATGACCATGTAGGATATTTAATCTCGATACGAACTTAATCCGTAATCTAGGATTCGTTCGCTTTATTGATTAATCTCGTTATAACGTTTTAGCGGTTTCTAGAACGCTTGTTTCACTGCCTCAGTGGTTTCCTACCTTAATTCTTAAATCAAATATAATAACATCCCAAAATATCAAATCCTCAAAGTTAATATCTCAATTCTTGGATTATAATAATATTTAATCCACTGTCCGGTCAAATATTATACCGAAAAAGAATTTGGAATTTCTGAATTCCGATCGTCTCTGCATTCACTTATTTCCTCCGCGTATTACTAATATGACTTCGAAACATCCATATCACGTCCCGTACATAGGGTGGCATGAAAAGTTTTCCAACTTACAAAATCGCTATTCATCCACCAAATTACTATGCACGTACCGGAAACACTATGCACGTACGGGAAACACTATGCACGTATGGGAAACACTATGCACGTACGGGAAACACTATGCACGTATGGGAAACACTATGCACGTACTCATTTCCCTTCAAGGATCCATTAGCTCCTTCCTGGATGGTAGATTATTCTTATCTAGGTCCTCAACCATCGAATTACTCTATTCTGACAATATACCAATGCATCAGGATCATTGTCCAAAGCAATATCCATTCATTACAATCACTGTTCTTTGAAACCACCATTCATTAGAGCTGGTGACCTTGTTGTCGGAATCATTGTTCCTCATTTTATCATTACTTAATAAAAAGTTTTAATTATATCCAAAATTTGGGGTTCTTACAACAAGGAGAAGCATATTGATGATTATCTGGATTCGGATGAGTACAAGACTCTCGTGGATCAACATGATGAGATGCTCTTTCCTAGTCAGTTTACTGATGGGTGGACCAAAGCCCTTGAAGCAGTTCTGAGGCAGCATCCAGGGTTATTCTTGCCTTCTGCTTTTCCTAGCCCTCACCTTCCCAGTGCCTTAACACATGAGCCTGGTTCCAGTGAAGAGCTATTCGGGGAGGATGATGCTTTGGTCAAGGAGCATGCTACTGCCACTACTTCAGCTTTGGATCCCGAGCCTCCTCTAGCTCAGCCTGGTGCTGCTAACTCTGCCGATGAGGGGTCTACTACTGAGACTAGTTCTGAGGATGCTTCTCCTGCTAAGGAGGCCCCTAAGGCCCCTTAAGCTTTATTTATTTATCTTTTGCCTTTCTGAACTCTGAGTTTCCACCATTTGACTTAATAGCCTTCGGGCCTTTGTAATTTTTAACTTAACTATTTATGCAGTTAGTTTCCGTTCATTTTTCTTGTTTTTGCTCATAGTTTGTTAATACTTTAGAATTTTTGAGTACTTGGCCTCCTGGCTAGTACTAAACTCACAAGTTGGTCCAACATTCGTCTTTCGTTTGTTTTAGCAAAGAAGGATAACCAATAGAGAAAACAGAATAAATTCCATTATGCTGTCAAAGGACATCAATAAAATGGGTTCAACCCTTACATAGATACTCTATCAATTAATGGGCGCAACATGCTCTATAATGGTTTCATTCGAACCTTATTTCTAATAAATAGATAAAAGTCCAAGCCTTTGTCAAAAGAACTTAAACATAATAAACTTTGAGGTTCACAGCATGCCAAGTTCGGGGCACCTCAACCCCATCCAAGGTTTCTAACTTGTAAGATCCTCGTCCTAACACCTTTCTGACTAGATACGGTCCTTCCCAGTTTGGTGCTAACTTTCCTTTTTGGCCAACTCCTGAGGCTTCAATCTTCCTCAGAACCATGTCGCCTTGTCGAAAAAATCTTTCTTTAACTCTCTGGTTGTAATGAAAAGAGGCTCTCTTCTGATACTCAGCATTCCTAGCATTAGCTTCATCTCTAACCTCGTCAATTAAATCCAGGGCAAGTCTCATCCCTTCTTCATTAGTTTCTGGCTCATATACCTCGAGTCGAGGTGATGCTTGCATGATCTCCAAAGGCACAACAGCCTCGGCTCCATAAGCCAGCAAAAATGGGGTTGCTCCAGTTGTTACCTTACAAGTGGTGCGATATGCCCAAAGTATGGGCAGCAATTCATCTACCCAAGTGTTCCTAGAGCGCTCGACCCTCTTCTTCAGTCCATCAAGGATAATTCGATTAGCTACCTCAGCTTGCCCATTGGCTTGTGGATGTGCCACTGAGGTAAAACGGAGCTCAATCGCATTCTCTTCACAATACTTCTTAAACTCTTCATTATTGAACTGTGTCCCATTATCTGTCACAAGGATTAGTGGGATTCCGTATCTGCAAATGATGTTCTCCCAAAAGAACTGGGAAACTTGCTTGGTGGTTATCTTGGCCAGGGGTTTAGCCTCAATCCACTTAGTGAAGTAATCAATGGCCACTATTAGGAATTTCCTTTGTGCTGAAGCCATGGGAAAGGGTCCAAGTATATCCATCCCCCACATCGCAAATGGAATGGGAGAGTTAATCGAGGTCAACATCTCAGGCGGTTGCCTCACAATTGGGGCATGCTTCTGGCATCTCTCACATCTCTTGACATAGTTTTGTGCATCAGCCAACATCTCCGGCCAATAGAACCCTAAACGAATTATCTTGTGAGCTAGGGCTCTGCCCCCCAAGTGTTGCGCACAGATCCCTTCGTGAACTTCCTCCAATGCTTCCCTTGCCTCTTGAGGCCTTAGACACTTCAAGTACGGGATGGTAAACGACCTTTTGTACAGAATACCCTCAATCAAAGTATATCTCAACGCTCTTACTGAGAGTTTTCGTGCCTCCATGGTATTGTCTGGGAGCCACCCGGTCTCCAGGTGTGCCTTGATAGGATCTATCCAAGAGCCTCCTATATCAATTGGTGCCACTAGCTTTGCGTTAACGGTCGGGGCCTTCAAGACCTGAAAGTAGACACTCCCAGCATAATTTTCTATTTCAGAAGAAGCAAACTTAGATAGGGCATCGGCCTTAACGTTTTCTTCTCTCGGGATGTGTTCAACATGACACTCCTCAAACTGAGACATAACAGCCTTCACCACTCTCAGGTATTTCGCCATAGTCTCATCCTTAGCTTCGAATTCACCATTTACTTGGGATATCACAAGCCGTGAATCTCCACAAACTTTGAGGTTTTTGATCCTTATGATTCTAGCTAAACCCAAACCAGCTATTAAAGCCTCATACTCCGCCTCATTGTTGGTAGTAGGAAAATCCAACTTTAAAGCGTACTCAACTGTGAACCCATCGGGGCTTTGCAAAACCAAACCTGCACCACTAGATTTTGTTTTTGATGCTCCATCAAAATAGATCAGGTGTAAGTTCATCTTCTTTTTTCTCTTGCCCAGGGGTAGTCATTATCTCTTGCCCCCCGACTTCTTGGTTGTTAATAGTACATTCAACCACGAAGTCAGCCAATGCCTGAGCCTTGATGGCTGTCCGAGGCTTGTATGTGATATCGAATTCTCCTAACTCAATCGCCCATTTAATTAGCCTTCCACTGGCCTTAGGGCTATGCAATATGTTCCTCAATTGTTGGTTCGTCAGAACTTGAATCTTATGTGCCTGGAAGTAAGGTCGCAATTTCCTTGAGGCAGTTACTAATGCCAAAGCAAACTTTTCTATGGGTGAGTAATTTAACTCAGCCCCATGCAACACTTTGCTCACATAGTAGAAAGGTTTCTGGACTTTCTCCTCTTCCCGAATAAGGACAGCACTCAGGGCTTGTTCAGATACCGCCAGGTATAGACAAAGAGTCTCTCCAGGACTTGGTTTGGTCAATAACGGGGCTTCAACCATGTATTTTTTCAATTTCTCAAAGGCCTCTTGGCTCTCAGGGGTCCACTCAAAATTTTTCACCTTCTTCAATGCTTTAAAGAAAGGCAAGCATTTGTCACCAGACTTGGAGATGAATCTTCCTAAAGCCGTTACCCGGCCTGTCAACTTCTGCACATCCCTTATAGAACGGGGGGGTTCCATGTCTAAGATGGCCTTGATCTTGTCGGGGTTGGCCTCTATGCCTCTTTTAGAAACCATCAGACCCAAAAATTTGCCTGATCCAACGCCAAAGGCACACTTAGCTGGATTCAACATCATTTTGTGGTGCCTTAGCACTTCAAATGCCTCTCTGAGGTGTTTAATATGGTCTGCTTTGACCAAGCTTTTAACCAGCATATCATCGACATAGACCTCCATTGTTCTTCCAATTAGATGGGCGAATATCTTATTCACCAATCGTTGGTAAGTAGCTCCCGCATTCTTTAAACCAAATGCCATAACAAGATAGCAGAAAACACCAAAGTCAGTTATGAATGATACCTTAGGGATGTCATCCTTGTGCATCTTAATCTGATTATAGCCGCTGAATCCATCCATGAAACTCAGCATCTCCTGTCCAGCTGTGGCATCTATCAACATATCTATTCTTGGCAGAGGGAAACAATCCTTTGGGCATGCATCATTCAGGTCAGTGAAGTCTATACACATCCTCCACTTCCCATTCGCTTTCTTGACCATCACAGGGTTTGCTAACCATTCGGGAAACTGAATTTCTTCAATAAAACCAGCCTCCAAGAGTTTATCCACTTCTTTCTTAATGGCCTCTTGCCTTTCCGGAGCAAAATTTCTCTTCTTCTGCTGTACTATCTTCCGATTAGGGTCGACATTAAATCTATGAGTTATAAGTTGAGGATCAATCCCTGGCATATCAGCTGCTGTCCAAGCAAAAACGTCGCTATTCTTTTGTAAGAACTCTATCAACTTGCCCTTCAGGGGTTCTTTCAAAGAGGCTCCAATATAAGTCACCTTCTCAGGGTCGCCTAGCTCCAGAGGGATAGGTATTAAGTCCTCTGCTGGCTTTCCTCGGTGTTCATCATCACCACGGACATCCATGTCTTCAATCGGGAGTACCTGCCCCCCAGTTCCATCAGCTCTCAAGGCAGCCACATAGCAACTCCTGGCCATTTTCTGATCTCCTTTTTGTTCCCCAACACCATTCCTGGTTGGAAATTTGACCTTCATGTGATAAGTAGAGGCAACAGCCTTGAATGCATGAAGTCCGGTCCTCCCTAAGATTGCATTGTACGTTGAGGCAACCTTAATTACTAGAAAGTTCAGCATCTGGGTGGCTTCCTTAGGTTCTTGCCCTATTGTCATGGGCAGTTGAATGGTCCCTTCAACCTTGGACTCAACTCCATTAAATCCGTAGATCGGCATGTTAGTCGGGGTTAGTTGAGAGTCAGTATACCCCATCCTCATAAAAGCGTCATGAAACAAGATATCGACGGAAGCTCCATTGTCTATCAGGACTCGCTTCACTTCCGAGTTTCCAATTACAGGAGTTATGACCAACGGGTCGTCATGGGGGAATTTCACCCCTTCAAGATCTGAATCATCAAAACCAATCACTGCCTCAGTCTTAGCACCCTTCGGGGCTTCTCCTGTGATGTGCATCACTTCTCTGGCATAAGCCTTTCGAGAGTTTCGGGTAGTGCCGGCCGCTGTTGGTCCTCCCCAAATCATATTGATTACTGGCCCTCGAGGCTGCGGGTTACGATTGCGATCGTTATCCCTCCTATCATTGTCTCTTCTATCATAATCCCTTTTCTGGGTTCCACGGTCTTCACCTTGGTGAACTTGTTTAACTTTCCCTTCCGGATTAAAAATTCAATTTCATCCTTTAACTGTCTGCAGTCATCTGTGTCATGCCCCACATCCTTATGGAATCTACAATACAGATCTTTGTTTCTCTTTTCGGGATCACCCCTGAGCGGTTTAGGCCAGCGAAAGTCCTTATCCTTCTCAATGTCCAACAAAATTTGGCTCCTAGGATCGTTCAACCTTGCATAATCAGAAAACCTTGGCCCAAAACCCTTCTTGGGTGATGAATCGGAGTCCTTGCCAGCCCGGGGATACTTGTCCCTAGCGTCGTACTCTTGTTCTGACTTTCTTTTCTTTGAATCATTAGAGCCCTTGCCATTACCTCATTTGGTTTCCTTCTTAATGCTGTCCTCAGCCTTGATATATTTATCGGCTCTTCTCTGGAGCTCGGCCATGTTCTCAGGAGGGTGTTTTGCCAAAGACCTTTTGAAGAAGAGGTCAGTGGTTTCGTGTTCCAGGGCTACCATGGCCACCTTATTTTCCAGATCGGTGATATTCAATGTCTCCTTGGTGAATCGCTTGAGATAATCCCTTAAATTCTCATTCTTTCCCTGCACCACATACATAAGGGATGCAGAACTTTTCTCATGAATTCTCCCACTGATGAATTGGCTGATAAAGGCAGCGCTCAACTCTTTAAAAGAGCCAATCGAGTTTGCAGGTAGACGGCTATACCATCTTTGAGCCATGCCTGACAGAGTTTGAGGGAACGCCCTACACTTTAAGGCATCACTAGCAGGCTGCAGCAGCAGTGCGTTTGAGAATGTTCTGACATGATTCGCGGGATCGCCCGTTCCATCATAGGCCTTAATAGTTGGCATCTTAAACTTCCTTGAGATGTGGGCATTCATCACCTCCTCAGTAAACGGAGGTGTGGGATCGTCAGGGTCCCCAAGTGGCATCAGATCTTTGGGGTTGCTTCTGGGGGTTTCCACCCTTGTGGATTTTTCGGTTCGGGGATCAGCCCTCCTTTGCCTTCTTGAAGGCCTTTCCAAATTTATAACGGGAATCCTTTCTGCAGTTGGAGGAGGATGAGTTTGATTCAACCTATCTTGTTCTCTTGCAATATCGTCCTTCAATTTTGAGATCTCTGCCTCGCAAGCCTTGATTTTCTCAGCAGTTGTCAAGGGGAGCCCATCATGGATTCTTCGTGTTCTTCTTAGAGGTTCCTTGCTAGCACGTCGCCTCCTCGGGGCTTCATCTCGATCATCATCCTCAGATGATGATGAATCATCAGTATAGGGACCAGAGTAATCATCATATTCTCGATCCCGGATCTATAAGGTGTGTCCGCTTGGTCCAGGTTCCCTTCGTCGAGGGGGGTAGTTAGGCAGCCCATACATAGGGTTGGTGTTCAAAGGGAGATCCGTAGTATGGATCTGTACCCCCGTGCGATCGACGTTACCAAGAGTAGAAACCACCATCTGGAGAGGGTTAGTTTCTTGGACTTGAGGGACAATTACTGAGTGGGTCCCCTCTATATGGGGAGTCGTCCCTGGGGGCTGAGTGGGCAGAGGTTGAATGACCGTCCCTGTTGATGGGAGTATTTGCCCTTCCTTAGTGACGATGAGCGGATCAGAAGTGGCTGGTGGAGCAGAGTTAAGGGGCACGGCCTCGGTTGATGTTGTTCTTCGTGTTTGAACCATGGTTGATGTTGTCTTCCCACAGATGGCGCCAAATGTTGTGGAATAAAAACTAGGTTACTAGTATTGCGGCTAGGGTTGATGTATTTAATGCAAGGGTGTGTGAGCTTCGTGCTTTAATGGCTGCTCTCGTGCTCGTGGCTGAATCTGCCTTCACAAGATGCCTACGTACTTTGATGAATATCAAAGATCAAGCCAAAAAACGTAGTTCTAGGGTGAGGGGTCAGGCCCTTTATATAGGCTGAGAAGCCTTATAATTATGGTAGGATTCTGAGACTTGGTGGACAAGTCTTTGAGGAAGGTTCTAGATCTATTCCTTATAGGAATCAGTTTCCATATTGAATTGGATGCCTTATTGGATAAGTCTGAAGGGGATATTATCCTTATCCGACTCTTATTTGCTGAGCTATTTATTACCCTTAATATTAATTACGAAATTAATATTATAAATAGGGTTTGGGCCCAACTGGTAAGCTCCACGTTTGGACCATTCCGGGTATAATTAATACCACATTAAAGGTGTCTTTAAGGCTTACTTTTAGCCCATATCAACAGCCTTAAACGACGTTTAAACGATGTTAAACGACGCTAAACGGCGATAAACGGTGCTAAACGGCACTAAACGACACTAAACGGTGCTACACAGCCTTAAACGACGTTTAAACGATGTTAAACGACGCTAAACGGCGATAAACAGTGCTAAACGGCACTAAACGACACTAAACGGTGCTACACAGCCTTAAACGACGTTTAAACGATGTTAAACGACGCTAAACGGCGATAAACGGTGCTAAACGGCACTAAACGACACTAAACGGTGCTACTAAAACCATACGAAAAAATCGAGATTTAGGTCCAGAAACTACCCGAGAATTGCTGAAAAATCAAGATTTAGGACCACGAGCTAACCCGCGATCGGTCGGATCGAGGGCTAGCTCGTGGTCGGCTAGCTCCTGGTCGGCCGAAGGGCCTCGAACCAAGGTGGTCGGCTGACACCTGGTCGGCTGGAAGGCCTTGATCCCAGGTGGTCGGCCGGCACCTGGTCGGTTGCGGGCTGGTCGGCTGGGGCTCCTTGACGTGCCTTGGTCGGCCGGTTCGTGGTCGTTTAGCTCGTGGTCGGCCGGGGCATCTCAAAACGCCGTGGTCGGCTGCAAGGTGGTCGGCCATGGCTCCTTCAGGTGTCATGGTCGGCCATTTTCAAAGATCCGGAAGCTCGATCTCGATCCCTAATTTAGGATTTTGGTCACCCGTGACTTTCAAGGATCCAGAAGCTGAATCTCGATCCTAGGGATTCAGAAGCTGGATCTCGATCCCTAATTTAGTTTTTTGGTCACCCGTGACTTTCAAGGATCCAGAAGCTGAATCTCGATCCTAGGGATTCAGAAGCTGGATCTCGATCCCTAATTTAGTTTTTTGGTCACCCGTGACTTTCAAGGATCTAGAAGCTGAATCTCGATCCTAGGGATTCAGAAGCTGGATCTCGATCCCTAATTTAGTTTTTTGGTCACCCGTGACTTTCAAGGATCCAGAAGCTGAATCTCGATCCTAGGGATTCAGAAGCTGGATCTCGATCCCTAATTTAGTTTTTTGGTCACCCGTGACTTTCAAGGATCAAGAAGCTGAATCTCGATCCTAGGGATTCAGAAGCTGGATCTCGATCTCTATTGGTACTGCACCTTAATTCAGGATTAGCACTACTAACCTCGTGTTTAAGATTAAACTCGTTGTTTATCTTTTTAAGTGCAAACATCCATGCAGTAAATATTCCAGCTATTTCTTTTCCGACAGATATGAATTATAACGATTCTTTCTGTATAACGTGGATAATTTCTGTCCTTTTTTCGTCTATAAACGATAGATGACCTGTAAACACGAACCAAGCTGAGATTCAACCTGATGTACCAGGTCATGTATTTTCTATAAAAGAGGAGAAGTAGCCTTCATTTCCATTCACTTCTTCATTTCTGAGCTCTCAAATTTTTAAGTTCTCTTAGGTTCAAGTTGCAAGATCCAGTTCGAGCTTCAAGATCAGGTTTCAGATCCAAGATCAAGTTTCAGCTTCTGTATCAAGATGTCGGAAGGTGATCAACCAATGGCTCCCCCGGTCTCCATGATGGAATCTATGTCAAAGAGGAGTAAAATGAGGACCGCCAAAGGTAAAGAAAGAATCCAACCTCCTACATATGTTGAACATAGATTCGAATCCTTGCTAGAACTTCTAAATATCATGAGGGATGCATTTCCCAACTGTTCTAGCCTAGATTCTTTTAATAGTCCCAGTAAATTGTCGGAACGAGATGTCCAAATGATAAGGGAGTCTTATCACTTTCCAAGTGCCATCCAGGTTCGTCTCCCGAATCCATCAGATAGAACATGCAACTGGCATCCTGAGAGGATCTGTGTTTACTGGGGTGCTTTAGATGCTGGGTTCAGGTTCCCGGTTGACAATTTTATTATTAGGCTGCTGGCTGAGTATCAGATCCACCCCTGTCAGTTGTATCCCAATGCTTGGAGGTACATTTCTATTTTCTTGATAAGGTGTCGGGAGCTGGGGATTCATCCGACAACCACAATGTTTCGAAGTATCTTCGGGGCTAGCAACTCTTCTGACTCCAAGAAAGGATGGGTGAGCCTCAAGCACCGAGCCAAACTTCCACACATGGTGAATCCCTTCTCCTTTCCAGATTCACAACATTTCTGGGAAAGGGAGTTTGTAGTTCTTAAGTGGAAGGGTGGTGACTGGGGCAACTTCTTTGTGAAGAAATTCGGGTCCGTGGAAGATAGTTCCCACTTCGTGTGTGACCTTACTGATTCAGAACTGTTGGACCGAGATAGGCTTCTTGCTGATGATGGCCGCACACACTATAAAACTTTTTTAAATGAAAAGAATCTCATTGGGGCTGGCCTTAGCTTTCTTTCCATTGAGGGTAACTTTCTTACTTGAACTTATTATGAACTCTGTTTGTTCTTATACCGATATTTTTCTCTTTGTATTTCAGCTGCTGAGGAGATTGATAATCGTCCCGAGAATCGGCCAACTGTTACCAAGAGGATGCAGAAAAGGGCTGAGGAGAAGCTGAATCCAACTAAGCCTCACATCCCTAATTTCTTGGAGCGTTGTTCTCAAGGTGGTAAATGATCCCGAAACGCTGACGGGGATGTCCGGACTCCTTTCATACCTCCTTGGGGCATATGCGAACAAGACTCGGTCTTCGGGAGTCCTCATTTGGCCCTAGACTGGTCCAAGCTTTCAATCACTCCGCCTGACCAAGCGACAATGCATGCAGGTGACAAACTGGATGAGTCTCAGCTCATGGGCGCCCAGGCCTTGTATCAGGTATGAAATTCCTTCTGTTAAGTTTGACATTGTTATTGATTTCAATTCTGCATATTCCTTGTGGCTCACTTATTTCCTTGTTGCAGGCCAACGCTTATTTTCAAACCGTTTCGACCCAAGGCCGGGCCTTTAGGGACGAAAATGTTAGCTTGAGAAATGACTCAATAAGGTTCAGGGAAGAGATTGATGATCTACACTCCCAAGTGGTTCGTGCTGAGGCTAGTGCCGCATCTACCCGCAAACAGCTTGCTTCTCTAGCCAGAAAGAAGGCCTCTGATGTCGACAAGGTGATCCAGGCCTACCATAGGTCTGAAGATTTTCTTAAGCTCATTGATGATCATGATGATGAGGTGCGTCCCTTCAACATGTCTGTTGGTTGGGATAAGGCTATTAACGCTGTGAGTCATAAGCATCCATCTGTTGTCAACCCGGCTGATTTTCCTTGCCCAAATTGGGGTGCAATCCCGGTTAACCTAGCTTCTGGTTCGGGAACTAAAATTGTTCCTCAGGCATCAGGATCCGGCTCCAGAGGCAGTCATCGACGTTCTGGGTCCAACTCAAAGGGGGTTGTTCCCGCTGCTAGCCAAGACTCATCTTCTTCTGGCTCCCGGGGAAGAAAATCCCGCCTGCAAAGAAAGTTGGAGTAGTTCGCCAACCCATCCCTGGGAAGAGACTAATTCGGAACGAGGGCAGTTCTACTTCTTCTTCATCTTCCGAGGAAAAAGGAGCCGAAGTTGCTAGAGCTCAGCCAATGGTGATAGCAGAGCCCGGTGGTGACTCCAGCGAGGACTCAGAGGAGGAGAGCGGCGGAGAGGAGTCTGGCGAAGAGGACTCTGGGGAGGAGTAGCTGGAGTTAGTTCTTGGCCTTGCATGGCCTTGTTAGCCGTATGTGGCTTTATTTGTCTAGATTTCATTCACGGTCCTTGGGGACCAAACTTTTATCTGTCTTGTTGATGTAACCTAACTGTTGGCCCTTCGGGGTCTTTATTTATGCATTTGTTTCCTCATTTGTTTGTTTACTTGTTTTCGGTACTTGTCCTTCCTAGACTCACACTCAACAGGTGCTTGGTACATAAACAAAATCACAAAATCATTGAAGGGAAACGAACTTTGCATTAATAATCTGAAATGGATTTAACCCTTACATAGCTTATTATTGTCCTACTCGGGGCGTAAAGCCCTGGAATGGTTTCATCGAACCTTATTTCTACTCCTCATAATAAATAGATAGAAAGCTGAATCCATGCAAGGATAGCTTATACATAATAAACTTTGAGGTACAAGGCATGCCAAGTACGGGGCACCTCAACCCCGTCCAAGGTCTCCAACTTATATGATCCTCGTCCCAACGTCTTCTTGACTCGATACGGCCCTTCCCAATTAGGGGCTAGCTTTCCCTTCTGGCCAACTCCAGAAGCCTCGATCTTCCTTAGAACCAGGTCGCCTTGTCGAAAGAACCTTTCCTTAACCCTATGGTTGTAATAAAAGGATGCTTTCTTTTGATGTTCCACATTTCTAGCGTTTGCCTCATCCCTGACTTCGTCAATCAGGTCTAGGGCGAGTCTCATGCCCTCTTCGTTAGTTTCTGGTTCAAAGGCCTCAACTCGAGGTGACGTTTGCATGATCTCCAAAGGCACAACTGCCTCATCTCCGTAAGCCAGCAGGAACGGGGTTTCTCCAGTGGTCACTTTACAAGTGGTACGGTATGCCCATAGTATGGGCAGCAACTCATCTACCCAAGTGTTTCTAGAGCGTTCAACCCTCTTCTTCAATCCATCAAGGATAATTCGATTAGCTACCTCAGCTTGCCCGTTGACTTGTGGATGAGCCACGGAGGTAAAACGAAGCTCAATTGCATTCTCCTCACAATACTTCTTGAACTCTTCATTATTGAACTGTGTCCCATTGTCTATCACCAAAATTCGTGGGATTCCATACCTGCAAATTATATTCTCCCAAAAGAACTGGGCAACTTGTTTGGTGGTTATCTTGGCTAGAGGTTTAGCCTCAATCCACTTAGTAAAGTAATCAATGGCCACTATCAGAAACTTCCTTTGTGCTGAAGCTACGGGGAAGGGACCAAGTATATCCATTCCCCACATCGCGAATGGAATAGGGGAGTTAACCGATGTTAACATCTCAGGCGGCTGCATTACTATCGGAGCATGCTTCTAGCATCGATCGCACCGCTTGACATAGCTCTGTGCATCGGCCAGCATTTCTGGCCAGTAGAATCCCAAACGAGTTATTTTGTGAGCTAGGGCTCTGCCCCCCCAAGTGCTGCCCACAAATACCTTCATGAACTTCTTCCAAAGCTTCCCTTGCCTCTTGGGGCCTCCAACATTTCAAGTACGGGATAACGAAAGATCTTTTGTAAAGAACGCCCTCGATCAAGGCATATCTCAATGCTCTCACTGACCGCTTTCGTGCCTCCGAGGCATTGTCGGGGAGCCATCCAGTTTCTAGGTGAGCTTTGATAGGATCTATCCAACAGCTTCCCACATCAATTGGTGCCACTAATTTCGAGTTGATAGTCGGGGCCTTCAAGACCTGGAAGTAAACACTCCCTGCATAGTTTTCTATTTCGGAAGAAGCGAACATAGATAGGGCATCGGCCTTAACGTTCTCTTCTCTCGGAATGTGTTCTACATAACACTCATCAAATTGAGTCATGACAGCTTTCACAACTCGCAGATACTTTGCCATAGTTTCATCCTTGGCCTCAAATTCACCATTTACTTGAGAGACTACTAATCTTGAATCTCCACAAACTTTGAGATTCTTGACTCTCATGATTCTGGCCAAGCCTAAACCAGCTATCAAGGCCTCATACTCAGCTTCATTGTTGGTTGTCTGGAAATCCAACTTCAAAGCATATTCAACTGTGAACCCATCGGGGCTTTGCAATACTAAGCCTGCGCCACTAGATTTTGTTTTTGATGCTCCATCAAAATAGAGCACCCAATATTCCTTCTGATCAGGTTCAAGTTCTTCATCTTTATCTTGCTTATCAGGGGTTGTTATTATCTCCTGCCCCCCGACTTCTTGGTTGCTAATGGTGCATTCAACCACGAAGTCAGCCAATGCCTGAGCCTTAATGGCTGTTCGAGGCTTATACGTGATGTCAAATTCTCCAAGTTCGATCGCCCACTTGATTAGCCTTCCACTAGCCTTTGGGCTATGCAATATGTTTCTCAACTGTTGGTCCGTCAGGACTTCAATCTTATGTTCCTGAAAGTACGAGCGTAACTTCCTCGAGGCTGTTATCAAAGCCAAGGCGAACTTCTCAATGGGAGAGTAATTCAGCTCAGCCCCGTGCAACACCTTGCTCACATAATAGATAGGTTTCTGGACCTTCTTTTCTTCTCGAATAAGAACGGCGCTCAACGCTTGCTCAGATACCGCCAGGTATAGATAAAGAGTCTCCCCGGGACTAGGTTTGGCTAGCAACGGGGCTTCAACCAAGTACTTCTTCAGTTGTTCAAAGGCCTCTTGGCTCTCAGGGGTCCACTCTAAATTTTTCACCTTCTTCAATGCTTGAAAGAAAGGCAAGCATTTGTCACCAGATTTGGAGATGAATCTTCCTAAAGCCGCTACCCGGCCTGTCAACTTCTGCACATCTCTTATAGAGTGTGGTGGCTCCATGTCTAAGATTTCCTTGATCTTGTCAGGGGTGGCCTCTATGCCTCTCTTTGAAACCATCAGACCCAAAAATTTGCCTGATCCAACGCCAAAGGCACACTTGGCTGGATTCAACATCATTTTGTGGTGCCTCAGCACTTCGAATGCCTCTCTGAGGTGCTTAATGTGGTCTGCCTTGAACAGGCTCTTGACTAGCATGTCATCAACATAGACCTCCATGGTTTTTCCAATCAGATGGGCGAATATCTTTTTCACCAGTCGTTGGTAAGTAGCTCCTGCATTTTTTAGACCGAAAGCCATAACAAGATAGCAGAAAACACCGAAGTCAGTTATGAAAGATACCTTAGGGACGTCATCCTTGTGCATCTTAATCTGATTGTAGCCACTGAAACCATCCATGAAGCTAAGCATCTCATGTCCAGTTGTGGCATCTATCAACATGTCTATCCTTGGTAAAGGGAAGGAATTCTTAGGGCATGCGTCATTCAAGTCGGTGAAGTCTATACACATCCTCCACTTACCGTTGGCTTTCTTGACCATCACAGGGTTAGCCAACCATTCTGGAAACTGAATCTCTTCGATAAACCCAGCTTCTAAGAGCTTTTCCACTTCTTGCTTTATGGCCTCTTGCCTTTCAGGTGCAAAGTTCCTCTTCTTCTGCTGTATTATCTTCCGATTAGGATCGACATTCAATCTGTGAGTTATGAGTTGGGGATCAATCCCTGGCATATCAGCCGCTGTCCAAGCAAACACATCACCATTTTCTTGCAAGAATGCTATCAACTTGCCCTTCAGGGGTTCCTTCAAAGAGGCTCCTATATAAGTCACCTTCTCAGGGTCACCTAGCTCCAGAGGAATAGGTATTAAGTCCTCTGCTGGCTTTCCTCGGTGTTCATCATCACCACGGACATCCATGTCTTCGATCGGAAGTACCTGCCCCCCGATTCCATCAGCCCTTAACGCAGATACATAACAACTTCTTGCCATCTTCTGATCACCCTTTTGTTCTCCAATACCATTCCTGGTTGGAAACTTAATCTTCATGTGATATGTGGAGGCCACAGCCTTGAATGCATGAAGTCCAGTCCTCCCTAGGATCGCGTTATAAGTCGAGGATGCCTTGATCACAAGGAAATTCAGCATCTGAGTAGCTTCTTTAGGTTCCTGTCCAATCGTCATGGGTAACTGAATAGTCCCTTCAACCTTGGACTCAACTCCATTAAATCCGTAGATTGGCATGTTGGTGGGGGTCAACTGAGAATCGGTGTACCCCATTTTCACAAACGCATCGTGAAACAAGATATCAACAGAAGCTCCATTGTCGATCAAGACTCGTTTCACCTCCGAGTTTCCAATCACAGGAGTTATGACCAACGGGTCGTCATGGGGGAACTTTACCCCTTTGAGATCTGAATCATCAAACCCAATAACTATTTCAGTCTTGGCACGTTTTGGGGGCTTCTCCCACGATGTGCATTACTTCTCTGGCATACGCTTTTCGAGAGTTTCGAGTCGTGCCGGCCGCTGTCGGGCCTCCCCAAATCATATTAACAACTGGCCCTCGGGGCTGTGGGTTACGATCATGATCACGATCGTTATCTCTCCTGTCATTGTCTCTCCTGTCATAGTCCCTTCTTTGGGTTCCACGATCATCATTCTTCGTGAACCTGCTTAGCTTTCCTTTTCGGATCAAGAACTCGATCACATCTTTCAACTGTCTACAATCATCTGTATCATGACCCACATCACGGTGGTACCTATAGTATTGATCCTTGTTTCTTTTTGTGGGATCACCCCTAAGTGGCTTCGGCCATCTGAAATCTTTATCCTTCTCAATATCTAGCAAGATCTGACTCCTAGGAGCATTCAGCCTTGCATAATCAGAAAACCTCGGTCCCAAACCCTTCTTTGGTGGTGACTCGGAATCCTTGCTAGTTCGGGGATACTTGTCCCTAGCATCGTACTCTTGCTCTTGCTTTCGTTTCTTCGAATCATTAGAACCCTTGCCATTGCCTCCTGTGGTTTCCTTCTTCATGCTGTCCTCGGCCTTCATATATTTGTCGGCCCTCCGTTGGAGCTCGGCCATATTTTCAGGAGGATGTTTTGCCAAAGACCTTTTAAAGAAGAGATAAGTGGATCCGTGTTCCAGGGCTACAATGGCCACCTTAGTTTCCAGATCAGTGATATTCAGCGTCTCCTTGGTGAACCGCTTGAGGTAATCCCTCAGATTCTCGTTCTTCCCCTGCACCACATACATAAGGGATGCAGAACTTTTTTCATGAACTCTCCCACTAATGAACTGGCTGACAAAGGCGGCACTTAGCTCTTTGAACGAGCCGATTGAGTTTGCAGGTAAGCGGCTATACCACCTTTGAGCCATGCCAGACAGGGTTTGAGGGAACGCCCTACACTTTAAGGCGTCGCTCGCAGGCTGCAACAGCAGTGCATTTGAGAATGTCCTAACATGGTTTGCGGGATCGCCCGTTCCATCATAGGCCTTAATTGTCGGCATCTTGAACTTCCTTGAGATGCAAGTATTCATTACCTCCTCCGTGAACGGAGGTGTAGGATCATCAGGATCCCCAAGGGGCATCAGATCCCTAGGGTTACTTTTGGGGGTCTCCACCCTTGTCGATTTTTCAATCGGGGCTTCGGCCATTCGCTCTCTCCTTGAGGGCCTCTCCAGATTTATAATTGGAATCCTCCCTGTAACTGGAGGAGGTTGAATCAGACTTCGCCTTGCTTGCTCTCTAGCAATATCATCCTTCAGCCTTTGGATCTCTGCCTCATGAGCCTTAATCCTTTCCTCAACCATTTATGGAGGTCCATCATGGATTCTTTGGGACCTCCTTCGAGGTTCTTTACTAGCACGTCGCCTCCTCGGGGCTTCATCACGATCATCATTGTCATCCTCAGACGTTGAATCATCAGTATAGGGACCGGAGTAATCATCGTACTCCCGATCTCGGATCTGTAAGGCATAACTGCTCGGTCCAGGTTCCCTGTGTTGAGGGGGATAATTAGGCAGCCCATACATCGGGTTGGTATTCAAAGGGAGATCCGTGGTGTGGATCTGTACCCCCGGAGGTAGCGTACGACCAGCGCTATCAAGAGGAGAAACCACCATCTGAAGAGGGTTAGTTTCTTGGCTTTGAGGAATAGCCACAGGTAAAGTTCCCTCAACATGGGGAATCGTCCCTGAGGGTTGAGAGGTTAGAGGTTGAATGACCGTCCCTGTTGGTGGGGGTAATTGTCCTTCTTCAGCGGTGATGAGCGGATCAGATATAGCAGGTGGAGCAGAGCTAAGGGGTATGGCCTCAGTCGATGTTGTTCTTCGTGTTTGAACCATGGTTGATGTTTTCTTCCCACAGACGGCGCCAAATGTTGTGGAATAAAAACTGGTTTACGATTTGTAATTAATGTTAGGGTGGTTGAGCTTCGAGCTTTAATGGCTGCTTCTGCGTTCGAGACTAAACGGTCCTCACAGAATGCCTACGTATCTCTGTATTAGAGAATCAAGCCAAGAAAACGTAATTCTGAGTTGAGGGGTCTGGCCCTTTAAATAGGCTGCAGGAGCCTTAGAATTATGGTAGGAGTCAGAGACTTGGTAGAAAAGTCTTTGAGGAAGGTTCTAGATCTATTCCTTGTAGGAATCAGTTTCCATATTGAATTGGATGCCTTGGTGGATAAGTATGGTGGAAATAATATCCTTATCCACCTCTTATTGCTGAGCTGTTTATTTCCCCCAATATTAATTACGAAATTAATATTATAATTGGGGTTTTGGGCCCAGCTGGTGGGCCCCACGTTTGGGCCATCCTTGACCTAATTAATGCCACATTAAATGTGTCTTTAGGGCTTATTTTCAGCCCATATCAAATATCATGAAATTTATATACATTATTTTGCAACATACATTACCTTAATTATTTGCCTACATTTAATATCTAAAAATATAATTAATTTTTGTGTCATTGTGTAAATTGATCTAACTTTTCTTAAATTTTAAAATTAATTCACTAAAAAAAGTTCAAGTGTTTTAAAATAATTTTATTATTTTCAATTTATATTGATTAATAATGGAAATATATAATTCAAGAATGTTGGGACGTCATCTCATAGTAATATGTCAAATAAAAAAAAGTGCAAACTTTTATTGTATCATATCATTAATAAATGAAAATTATTTAAAAGTAGGTGTCACTTAATGCGTGGAATGGTTTAAATTGAAATCAAAAATCAGATTAAGATTATATGGAATTAATACAATTACAAAATATTTAAATCGTCATTCTTTATAATTTTAAAAAATATTTTATTTAATTGTTATACTTATTTATCTTTTATCTAATGATATTTTAGAACTAACTTATTATTTGTGAAGCATACATCCAAAACTATTAATCACACTAAAGAATACTCGAGCTTCCTTGTAAGCAGCAATAGACAACACTTTCCCCCATGTCAATGGATTCCAACTTTTGGAAAATTGTTTTGTAGAAGCATTACAAAAGAAAAAAAAATCTTTTAAAAACTTGGCTATTGTACCTTTGACAGCATCAAGAAGATCTCCAGCAAGTAACCTGACCTTATTATATTGAAACCAAACTCACTTTGCCAAGAAAAAAAAATTGATATTGGCACCAAAACACACTTGCAAAATAACCTTCTCAATATTTTACTTATACCCTTGTGCATGACATCAAAATTTAAATTAATGTTTTAGCTCATATTAACGTGAGAATAATATGATTTTTGTCATCAAAATAAATGAGTTAGAATTGAAAACATGAATATACTGATTAAAAGGTGGATTAGGAGAAGAGGGTTCTTATATATATAACCCTGGCCATTTTTAAACCTACCCTGTAAATGGCTCTTTTTTCATCAAAGAGCTGAGGAAAATACACTGGCATGAAATCTCCATGCTTAAATTAGGACACAATTCCAAAGCATGTAAATGATGTTCTAATTCCATTTCCACATAATAAAGCTCCTACAAATAGTCCAAACATCCATATTATTTCCAGTAGTGATCTATCATGTCTTTATCCCGTACATGTGCCCACAGCCAGCTACCAACCTTTTTGCTTTTAGCATCCCAAGAGCTACAAAAACCAATTATCCCGACTCCTATCATAACTGTGGGGAGAACACACCTGCATTCCTTTTTATCACATGAATATGGCCATGATAAACTTATCTTTACCGACACTCCAACGGTGATACACAATCCTACAAAAGAAAAAAGTTTATTTATGTACAGCTTGTGATATTAGAAAGTTTTTGCTAAACCCATCTCTCCGCTAAAGTCTAAATACTCCCGATTAGCAAGTTGGAAAACAAAAAATCACATACGCAAACATGGTGCATTAAGCAGTACACTACTTCCAATATCAAGAATTTATTTTTATAAGTAAATAGGAAAATTACAAATTGAGTTGTAATGGGAGTTGACAACAAAAGAACTTGTACTTTTGGCATGTCTTTGCTGTTAAACCTTCTTACATGTCTCTGTTCTTTCTTTCTGCATATCCTCTTTGTTGTTAAACCTTCTTTGTGGGTAATACACTCTGAATATAACTAATTAGTTTCTTTGCAGACAGGTCAAATATCATCTGCAAGCACCAAAGTTTATAAGTTAATATATGTATAAAATAATTTGGTCGTCAAATCTCAGTCAAAATTAAAGAAAGAGATTATACTTTAGGTGCACTTGCATCTTGGATATGGATATTTCCATCTCAGCACGTACCTTAATAGCCGTACATCTCTTCTACAAAACCTGTACCACCTGGGGATCAACACCTGGAAGACACACCCGCACAGCTGCCTGTGGAATTTTTCCAAAACTTGCACTTGCACTGCCTTTTAGAAAGCCTATTCTACAAATCTCCCAGGACAGGTCCTCAAGATCTCTATCCACTAAAACTTCTTGAATCTTAATTTCAATGAACAGTCTATTAGGCCAAAGCGCATGTCCAAATTCATATTAACTTCCAAGATCCCATAATTTGTGGGAGAGTAATTTCCAGTAATGGTTAATTACGAATGAAAATTAGTTCAAGCCTCAATATGTATACATCAGGATCCTTGTAGATCATTATATTATGTGTAAAATAAACTCAAAGACATGATAGCTAAATAATTTGGAATTGAACAAAATATAAACTATAAAGTGATATACTTGTAAATGGAAACAAATAAAAAAGCAAAAAACTAAACATTAATGAGGTTAAGTAAGAGATAGAAATTCGTAGTTGAAAAAGCAAAAGAAAAGTTACCTTATTTCAAGAAGACAGTGAAACAGGACCAAAGGGATTTCAATTTCAACATGTAAAAGTTTAACACGGAACATAGCCTGTAAATTCATAAACAATAATATAATTCAGAAGCATAGAAACTGAGGTGGTAGCAGCAGTAGATCACCTATATGGTAGCGACATTTGAGTACAGCTTTGAAGAGATTTGCAAGATATATATATATATATATTAGTGAAAGTAAGTTGAAAATAAAGTACATTTGAAAGAATGAATTTAATAACAAATAAAGAGAACGGAGAGGTTAAAATAATAAATGCAGAAGTGGTGAAGACTATAATAAAGTAGGAAAATAGATAAGCCAGTATTCCTTGGTGTTCCAAAATTTATCCAGACAGTTATTCATCGCAGGCTATATTTTTTAGAGATAGCCTTGATGTTTCATAAACAATAAGGGCATCTAAAAATGTTCTAAAAAATTGAAACAACGTTGTAAAGTGATTACGTTCATGTCTTGTTCCCCTAATTTGAGCATTCTGCAGTCTGGTTCGTTTTCTTCTAAATAAAAAATTACACTCTATTTTCAAACTTACATATAAAGTTTATAGAATATTTTAGGAAAATGAAAAAAAACAGTAAGGTGATTATGTTGTTCTTATCTTGTTCGGCTAAAACTAAATGTCCATTACCGAAGAAAAGAAAATTCTATAAAATCTTCTCCAAATTCAATTATGCTGCAATCTGGATATGGTTGGTACTTATCGAAGTATGAAAAGAAAGAGTAAGGCAGTTGGTACTTATGTGCTGTTCTGCTAGAGCTTACTGTCCGTCATCCTCTGCAATATCTGAAGACATCCTTTGCAACGGCATAACATTGCTTGATCGTTGGATCACTCAATCTCTGCAGAGAGAGTGATATTTAAAAGGAATATATGAAACGTTAGTAATTATTCCCGTAGATCAAATGCAGTTTAGATTTTACCAGACATATTGATAGATGCTGGCATCCTTTGAGACGTAGTAGTGTTGTCAGTAACAGTTTGATGCTGAGCAAATGGTCTTGATTCTCTGCGCTATGCTAACATTGACTGACCTACATTATATTCAAGGGATTAAAACTGGATATCGCGGTAGAAAACTTCAGAGTCGGATTATAAGCACATGATTTCAACTAACAAATACACGTACTAATATGTCTGGTATAAGAATTTTGAGTATTGGGATCCTTATTTTCATTATTAGGATAAACATCTCTATGTGTGCCATTAAAGGATGTTGGTGTAGGGCGTCTTCTTTGACCTATGAAGTATACAACACGAAAAAAATTGTGTGAATCTTACAATTTCATGTCATCGGTTATCATCTTTCAAGTTTCAACATGTCGTACTACATCATACTTTCATCTCTACGCCTACGCATACCATCTTTTCTTGTAGGTTTTGTATCTATATGTATCAAACTATCAACTGGTGTTAAAATCCTAATTAAAAAAAAAAACTAATGTTGATATAAGACTGCAGATATCTCCAATTACCATGTAGGTGAAAGTTTTTCTATCGCATTTTATAGTCTACGACTTTAAAAAACATGGTTGCGACTATTAAGGAGATATGATCTAAATTAGATGGAAAATTATGAAGTGGACATTCTGTAGGGCATGTAGCTTCACGCATAAACAGTAGACATGATGTTCAATGCTGGCAAATTACACTGTTTTGTACAATTAATCAAATTAGTTGTTAAGAACCTTACTCAACTAAGCCTCCATTGTTTATCATATTATGGTACTGGTAATCAAACCTAACTAAATAGATGACTATGTAAGATCTTGCAAGCATTTTACCATTTTATTTATCTTTGGAGTATTGGTGGGATCAAGGCCATACTCCCCTGCGTTCACCACAAACTTAAAATTTTCAAGCGACACACCTGCATTATTATGAATAGCTTCAATTTTTAAACTAATAACGGCTGCTTAGTCAACTTCATCAAAATCCACTTTCATAAAGAAAAAATAACACTCTTTATAAAACTGATTTTCTGTGAAAATCATCAGTATGGTCAAGAAAAACAAAATCAGGGAAGAAATGTAAGTAAAAACACTCTTTTAAAACGGGCACCAAAATAACATGCACGGTAAAAACTGATCAATAAATTATATAGCAAAAGAAAGTTAAATGGTGTAGAATATCAAGTATTCAAATTATGAAATACACTAAATAATAAACTTAATAATAGAATATGTAGGACACTGTGTATATCAATCAAATGCACTTTTTATGAATAGCAAAACTACCTTTTCTTGCATCACCTCATTACATTCAACTGAATTAATTATTAATTATATTAGTAATGCACAGATAGATAGGTTCGAACCCTAGACCTCTTTATCACCAAGAGAAGAGGTTTATCAGAGTCCACTATGTTAAGATGATAATGATAAATTTGATGTTTTTTATGTTTGTACAGTATCAAGTGTCAGAAGTTTCAAAAGCACGCCTGTAACACTTAGTTTGGTGGATCATCATAAAAATGTTTAAATTACTTTGTATGAGGTTGCTATAGATATAGGAGTTATTGTACCAGTCCCACACTTGCGATTTCAAGAAGCAAGCAAGCAACAACAAAGCTGAGGCATTGGACAATCCAATAGAAAATTAATACTCCTAAAAAATGTTATATGACCACCAATAAAGGCACCAAACATAACAGCAGGGTCAACATGACCGCCCGAAATATTATCATCAACAAATACAACTGAAAATATTGCAAAGACATGTGCTTGCCTGCACCACCAGAATGATTATGAGCTTATTTTTTAAATATATAAAAACCTAAAAACTGACTTTTAGGTAATTTTTTAAAGTTAAGGGTTCAAGCCACAATAAAATTATCATGCGATTTGACATATTTCGTATTAAGAGTAGCTGGCAACCTAAGATGTTATATTTTGATTGTAATACACTAATGTGAAATGAACAGTACTGACAGAGTAGAACCTTGGACAGCAAAAACAAAAATGAGCATTATTATGAACTCGGCAAGAGCAACTTCCAGGGCATCAAGCTGGGTAGCCTCTACCGTGTTTCCTATTGCGATTCTAGACACTTTTGTAACACTTGGCTCCTGTGATTCTGCTGCATTCCAATCATCATAAACATAGCAGGCATTTTAAAAAACTGAAAAAAAAGAATATTGAATAGTGGATTAGCCCTTTTAACTAAAGAATCATTCTGAATAAAGACTATTGTTAAATTTAATATACGCATTATCATATAAACTGGCCCAGAATAAAGAAGCTAAAAGACATGAATAGAAAGAACTTTTGTCACCAACCCATACTCCCAATATATGTAATGACAAATACCTGAGCAACAATAGCTCATTCCGAGATATTATAATAGCTGATCCCGTGTTCTTGACGCTACCTTGGTGCTCCGTATTTCTTGCCATGAGCAAAGAAGTCTCAACTTCCGGAACAAATTTAAGCAATAACAATTATTTCCAAATCAGAATTGTGTTTTGAGAGAATGCATAATGTAAATGGAAAAATAAAACTAAACAGATTACAATAAGTATTCACTTTCTAATCAAATTAATCTACCTAAAGTTTCTCAAATAGTGTAAATTACATCCAATTAGCTAAAATAATCTTTAATTCCTGAATGTATATTTACGTCGTCTTTCTCTATAATAAGCTTAGGAAAGCAGACTTCTCTTTTGAACTAAATTGGAAATGTCAAAGTGTTTCAATTCTAACAACACATTCAGCACAATCTTGATAATATCAAAGCAGTCCAGATTGCAGAAATGGAATTGCTATCAAGTTTTTGGTACCCAAAATCTATTATTTTTCGTATTACCTCTTAAAGGCCTAAGATATTTTGTCAAGCACGGGTGTGAAACTTTCAATTTTTCTAATGATTTCTTTCTACTGGCTGCGTAATTAGTTGTTAATTTTATAGGGTAAATAGCACGTCCGGAATTTAACCATGAGAACAATCTCAGGATAATTAGTTCTTGATGTTTATAATTAGTAGCATTGTTTCTATACATTCAAACTCAGTGAGTCAGTGTCTATGTCTATGAATGACATCTAAATACTTAAACAATACGTGACTCTAAGCTGAAATGTAAACAAAAAGAAGGAATATAATGACAAAGCAAATTATGAATCGCAAGCAAAATAAAAGTCAATTAAAAGGTACTTTATTATGTGTAACAATGCCAAAATTTGCAATATACATGGCTCTTCATAGCGCGTAGTGGAACAATCTACAAAAATGTACATATTCCCTCATTAGAAAAGTGCAGGAAGTTCCATCTTCTTGTGTAACCTAAGATACACACACAAACACAAATATCTATATTATAAAATGTAAGGAAAAACCATTATCAAATGGAATAGCAACTAAAAATGTAAAAAAATCACAATCAAGAATTTGAACAATAAACATTGTAAATAAGATGAAGAAACTAAGAAACAAATATTTAAGTTGGAACAAAGAAGGTAGCTGTAATTAATAAACATGATCGGCCATGGATACCCATTAACCTCCCAAGTGTAAAAGAAATTCAACTACTAACCCGCTTGATTTGTTCTTGATGTACTTTATTCCGATTTCTCTTCTACGGCTTGTAGTGAGATCAAAATCCAATTTCCAAACCCTATTTAACCAAGAATTGTAGTTAGTTGGATAATAAAGACCCCTGCGGGGCCAAATAGGCCGAGAGAGATACGTCCGTATCATCAAATTATGGTGGGTTGTAATAATAAGATGAATATTATGTGTATTTGTTGTATGGTTTGACCTATCATCCGTAAAAAAATACCTGAATATCTTTATTAATTGATGAATGAATATGGGTTAAACATGGATATTCATTAATTCGATAAAAAAGTAAAAGACTAAAAAGCCTATCTAAAATATTTAAAATAAATTGCGTAATATTGATTTTAAAGGGTAATTGGTGTAATTTGATTAAGTCATTCACTAGCCATCATTAAGAATATATTGATTGGGCAGGTTGAGATGTATTTCAGGTAAGTTCCCTAATATATATGAGATATTTATATGTAAATATAGGGTGGACATTTTTGTAAAATCGATATTTTTTTAATTAATCTTGTGGATCCAGTCAAAATATAAGAGCTCGTTTGGTTGCTCATGGGTATTCACTTCTTGTGGAAGTTTTAATACCTTGGCAATTATTTCCTTGTATCATGTTCCTGGGAAGTTGAAAATTATGTTTGGTTATATGTAGGAATTTATAAATCATGGGAAGTGTAAGTTATCAAGGGGAGGGTGGGTAAGTAACTTCCTACATTTTATGGGAATTACAATTACCCAGTAACTTCTACTTCCTATATGAATGTTAACCAAACAAGTTTATAATTTCTACATCCTAGGAAGATCAAGTTCCTATATATTTACCTATCAACCAAACGACCTCTAAGTATATTTTTTTAAGTATCTCAGCAAAAGTTCCCTGAGATCAATCTAGGATCCTTTTTCTCTTCTTAAAATTGTTTGGAATTAACAATGAATTCAAATCGATCCTAGTTTTTCCTTTTGTTAGCAAAGAAGAATCTAAGTTGCCATTCTTACAAAAAAATATGACTTAATTTTAATTTATGTTATAAATTTAATTTTATAATGTTAATGTTTATGTTCATTGCCTTGATAAAATTTATTTATTTTTAATTAATATTACATTTTTGTGTTTCAGTTATGTTAAAATTATATTATTGTCTTGTTAAATTTATGTATTTGGCTCTATGATCTGTGATAGAGATCCTGGGTTTATGATCCCTTGATCTTGTTCTATAGCCACGGGGGGCTCATGTTAGAACATTGAAATATCATTAGGACAACAAATCATGATACCAAATTTATAGCATTTTCAATAAAAATAATTTCCTCTCAAAATAAGACATTTAAAAATTTGAGACAATTATTTCTAAAGAAATTAAACTATATTAACCTGCTTTTACCTGGAGTCGTTCGCTCATGTTTGGCAATTACTTGGATCTAATACAACAAGAATCGAGACTCTTCTAAAGATTTTGATACTAAAGAGCTTTGAAGAGAGATTGATTCTTATTCACTGATACTGACTATTACTATACCCAATTATTAGTATACCAATTGTTAGAGCTGATTTGAACTCGAGTATCTGTAGGAATGAATTTCTCACTTCCAATCTGTAAGTAGACCCTGCAAACATATTTGAACTCGATATAAAAGAGAGACCTAGCAAGCAGTTTTATTACGGATGCAGAAATTTATAATTTGAAATCTGGACCTTTGAATCACGAGCACTAGCAATCAATCTTTTACATGGATACGGAAATTTAGGGGGTGGTATTATATTACTCCCTCTGTCTCATAAAACTCTTCTCACTTTCCTTTTCGGGACATTCAAAATACTCTTCACCTTTCTATTTTAGGCCATAAAATAACTATATTCTATACCCACTACTCCACCCACTACTCATTAAATAATATAAAATATCCACTATTCCACCCACTAACCCTTAAAAACAATATTCAATACCCACTATTCCTCCACTACTCTTTAAAAAATCATTTTTTCTTAAAACCCGTGTTTTTCCCCAAATGAGAAGAGCTTTGCGAGACGGAGGGAGTATGACTTTTAATGATAATTCTTGGGTAATGATTTTTATGGATTTTATAGACTTTTAATGCCTCTTAATGATTCTTGTTGAGTCACCAAAACTTCGAAATATTTTTAATGACTCCTAATGAAATGACTTTTAAAAACTTTCATAGACTTTTTGATAAATTTTGTGGTTTAACAGACTAACTACAAAGATCATATATTAGCCTATTGAAATCCTTTTAACCTTTTTCACTGCAATCCAATTTCGATCGTGTGTTCTCTAATTAATTAATTAATCAGGCCACCAAAAAATTGAGTACAAGGTATATTTCTTGTTAAGTTGATAACTTAATAATCATTGCATATTTTTATCTGAAAATTATATATTTGTCACTATTCATAGCTAATGATGATGCAGAGCTATGTCATTAGCAAGCAATATTTTTATGATGCAAAGTTATTTTATTGGTGTTTTATGTGAATTTTTTCAAGCACGATATTTTTAGAAACCCATGAATTACTATAATGTTTGATGGATTCTTAGTTTTTTTTGTGCGTTACAAAATTGCAAAAGATGATCTAGTTTTACAAATTGCAAAAGATCACATCCTCAATAATATTGTTTACTAAAATGAATATAAATATGGTAATTGAAAACCAAGAAGAGAAAGAAAAGCGATAGGAAATTTTAAAAAATTTATTGACAGTAAATGAAACAATTTTATTCAAGATGATTTTAATAAAATTATTAGAAAACATGTCAAATCTTATCAAAAAGCTCATGACTTTTTTTTCAAGGGATATAGTTATAATTTTTGTTAAAAGTCATTCTCATTAAAAATCATTGACTTTTTGAATAACACGATACTTATAAAAAATATATAAATGTCTAAATTCAATACCGCCCTACTTTTAATTACTTCTTAAAAGTCTTAATTGAATGACACCACACTTTTAAAGACTCTTTAAAAGTTAAAATTGAATACCCCATGACTTTTAAAATCGTTAAAAATCTTTAAAAATCTTAATACAATACCACCCCTTTAGAGTTTGAATCTGGACTTCTAAATAATGAAACCAGGTTCACGAGCACTAAGTACATGACAAGGTCTTTTACACACACATGGAAATTTATAGTTTGAATTTGGACTATAAAATATTTAACTTTAATGGTAAAAATATGATTTCCAGGTGTTTTAAACCATTTAACATTAATATTAAAATATTCATTTTCAAAAAAATAATAATACTGAATTAAAATATTAAAAATCATATAGAACAATAATAATAATAATAATAATAATAATAATAATAATAATAATAATAATAATAATAATGATGATAATTACAATAATAATAGAAGTATATTTTTACGAAACAATAAAAAATATTATGCTCATGACACCAAAAAATTTATATAATAATGGTGTTTGGGTTTGAACTTTTGATTCACCAGACCACCACACGACACAATTGTCATCTACCTACATCTGCAGAGCAACCGAGTTATTCATTATCATCTTCAATTTTTATCAGAGACGTGTAGTTATTCATTATTTTCTCTCAATGTTATATACTGTTGAAATACAGAACATTTAATATAACTAGCATAAAACCCGTGCGATGCACGGATTTTTTAATATTATATAAAAAATATTCATTAATCTCAATTAATTTTTTTAAAACATGAATTTTGGAGGCTTACATTTTTATATGAGATGATTTGATAATAATTATATAAATGTTATCCGTGACATTTCTAGAAAATGAGGGATTTTAGTTAGAAAATATAGAAAAGATGATAGGTTTTAGTTAAAAAGAGTAATCCATTAATTATTAGTAATTATAAAATTATTACTTCATTTTTTTAAATATAATGCCCGTGATATATATGATTAGAAAAATAAATAATTTGGTTAGAGAAAATTAAAAAGGTAATATGTTCTACGTGAAAAAGGTAATTGATTATTTTATAGTAATTATAATTTAATTACATTATTTTACTAAATACAATTGCTCGTAATGTTTTTAGAAAAGGTGAAATTAATATTGTCTGTTATATTTCTAATATTTCTATTAAAAGAGGGATTTTAGTTAGAAAATATAGAATAGATGCTACATTTTAGCTTAAAAGGGTAATTGATTAATTAATAATATTATAATATTATTAGTTTATTTTATTAAATAGAACCGCTCGTGATATAATTGAAAAAAGAGAGATTTTAGTTAGAGAAAATAGAAAGATAACGTGAAGATAACGTGAAGATGATAATTAGTTTACTTTTTTTCTAATGAAATTTAAATTAATTTATCTATGCCTAGTTTTTAGTTTCTATGATATTGTAGTCTCTCATAAACATACTTGAACATTTTCTATAAATTTACTAACAAATTGAATTATTCAAAAAGTTATGTGCACACCAGTTACCTACACTTTTATATCTATCTGGTCCTCAAATTCGAATAAACACAAGAATACATGTTAACAATGCTAAAATATATTTAAAGAGAAACTTACATGTTATCATATTAAATCAAATATCAATATTAAATTAATAATACCCTCTAAAAAAATAAAACTAGAATGGATTAAGATAATTGGAACATATAGAACAAAACAAAAAAGAATAAAGATATTAGAAGATAATAAGAAATCAAGAAGCATACCCGTTGATTATCCTTGTATTTGATTAAATAGTCCCTTAGTATTGGTAAAGAGAAGATCCCATAAATTAACTACATACTGATGTCAATGGTAGTTTGCTCATCCTCCTCCTCTTGTTGTTATCAATATTAAATTAATAATAGCCTCTAAAAAAATTAAAACTAGAATGGATTAATATACTTTGAACAAAAAAAAAATAAAGATATTAGAAGATAATAAGAAATGAAGAAGCATAAACTAACTACATCACTGACAATGATAGTTTGCTCATCCTCCTCCTCTTAATGTTTTCTTTTCTTCCCCTTAATAATTAGTTTGCTCATCCTCCTCCTCTTGTTGTTTTCCTCTTCTTTCCCTTTGGCTTCCAATTTTTGCTGGTAAAACTTCTGGGTATCATCAGGCTGCCTGAAGGATCCTAAACCTTTGTATAATTTTAAATATTGTAAGAGCAAGTCCAATGCATAGCTATACTTAGTCCTATAAACTTCTGGGTATCATCAGGCTGCCTGAAGGATCCTAAACCTTTGTATAATTTTAAATATTGTAAGAGCAAGTCCAATGCATAGCTATACTTAGTCCTATAGCTATAATATAGAACTAAATATGCAAAATCACATTCTAATGCATAGCTATACTTAGTCCTATAAATGCATAAATGGATAGTTGTCCTATATTTAGAACTAAGGATAGCTATAGTTATCCTTGCCACATCATCATCCACCAATCACATAATTCTATTCATTATCAAAAAAAGTAAAAATACATTTTAAATGTTAGTTTGAATGTAGTTGGTCCTATTTTAGAACTATTCATTGGAGCACTAGTTATATTTTAAGATCAAAAACTACTTTTTGGTCTCAAATTATAACAATAGCTATAGTCATTTTAACTTTAGCATTGGACTTGCTTAAAGGATCCTTAACCTTTGTATAATTATAAATATTATTTAGTTGTTAATATGGTGTCTAACTGTGTATATATAGGTAGATGATATCCTATTTGTGCTTGTATAGTGTATAGAGATGTCAAATATGATAAGGATTTATTCTTATATATGTTTACTTATTATATTATTATTACTATAACATATTTATTACTGTAACATATTCGTATCCAATTATATTTTGGTATCGTAAAGTTCTAAGGCAAATCAGAATAACAGAGTTTTTAATATTACAAACGAAATACGAAATCGGGAAAGTGTGTAAAATATGGGGTTAAATGGCATTTTGGTCATTTAACTAATTACAAACTTGTTTTTAGCAAAAAAAAAAAACTAATTATAAACTTGTAAATGGGTTATTTAACTGACAAAGTTTATTTAGATTTTTAGACTATAAATAGTTTGTAACCAAGTCGTTAAACTATAAAAATAGCTACCATTAAGTCATTAAAAAATTATTTGCGATTTGTGTTGTTTTTATATTTAAAAAATATTTGCTAATTTAAAATTGTAAACAAAAGTTTAGATAATGTAGAAATTATAAATAGTTTTTACATTACTGAGTTATTTGATGTCTACAACTTCGGATTTACCCTTTGATAAAACTGCAAATAAACAATAGGAAATATACAATAGAAAATATAAAGTTAATAACGAAAATTAGAAAGATTTTTAACTATATCAAATGCATGTGCATGTATCACACAGACAACAAAATTTGAAATTATACATAATCCGTTAAATTTACATGAGTCATTCCCTCTTAGGTATAATTTTAGCAAATTTAATTATATTGGTTATATTCGCTAAATCTCTAAAGAATTATAACAAATTTCACATCATTTATTATCATATTAAAATAATATAATTTATTTATAACAATTTGCAATAATAATAATAATATACCATTTTTAAAATATAGAAACCATTATAACCAACCAACTACAACAACTTGGGGGTCGTTTGTTTCAAATGAGTTTTGTTCATTGCAAACTCATACGTGATATTTAGTTCGCTATTTATACAAATTGAAGTACCTCAAACCCATGAGAAATGCGGAATGAGATTTCATACCCAAGAGGGGAGGTTGGTGTTACAACCATAACCGGTGGCATGGGACGTTGGGTTGGCTTGAGTAGCCAAATGCTAGACCAAGGCCATGACACCGAGCATTGACTGCGAAGGCAGGTGCTGGACGTTGGTCACTAGTCATTAGTGCCAACGAGAAACACTGGGCGTGAGCGTCCTGACATAGGCGCTGGGCGTAGGTGGCACTGGGCGCAAGCGTCCCGACATAGGCGCTTGGCGTAGGTGATGGCTAAAGGATAGGACATACGATTGTTAAGGGGGACATTGTCTGGTTTCGTAGTTACTGTTGGGGTTGGGGACGGGAAGGCGAGTGCCTGCGAGGGCTGCTCGTTGCAGTCAGGCGCGCAGGACTGGTCGGGAGCTGGAGCCGCTCCCCTGATGAGCCCAAGGCAGGGCGAAACCAGTCATTGTAGTCCCGGGAGCAAGAGAATATGTCAAAGATATGTCAGAACTATTGGTGTTAAGGACCAATTGGTAAAGTGGTATCAGTGCTGATTGACCCGTGCTGGGAGTCGGGCAGACCACCTATGGGAACTCTCGCTTGTGAATGATTCATTTAGGCAGGACTCTCCAACCATAGGGTGGCGGTGCATCGAGGGAGACGATGACCGGTCAGGCTGATAGGCACAACTGTCTAGCATGGTCAAGACATAGGCAGTTGGGGTCAAGAGTAGACGAGGCCAGTTGTTTAGGCTAAGTCAACAACATTGGTCTTATGGATCAATGGAAATACATGGGGTCAGGCCTTTGAAGAGGAAGACACCTTGGATTATGCAGAAAGACATTGGTGCAGTGTTCTAGTCATTGACAGCAGTAAGCCAGACTAGGCGGGAGTATTTGAAGGGAGGATGTTCCTATGCATATCAGTAAGTCTTCGCATACATCTAGTAGTGGAGGATTCTCTTAGTTACAGGGGTAGCTTGGAGAAGGCCGAAGAGCTAAGTGACAGACTTAGGCTTTGGTGGACAAGGGGAACATTGGGAGACCTTTGCACAAGTTGAACAGGTTGAGGTACTAATCAGGATAACGGGGACCAGGGATAGCAGAACCAAGCACATGGAGCACAGGTACAGGGAATGTGGTTTCTAGCAACACACATAGTTCTTGAAGAGTCAGGAAGCATGGTCTAGGGAGAAACACGTGACATGGCAGGAGGCATCCTCAGGATTGGGACATGGTGAGATGTAACAGATACAGGGTTTCAGGGTGAGACATGGTTTCTGGTAGCTCACATGGTTCTAGGGGAGTCAGACTGTATGGAGCATGGGATTCTAGTCACTTTGCGGGAGATGTCTTCAGGAGGGGTCTATGGTGTGGTAGAGCAGAATCACGGTTCTAGGGTGCAACCAGCTTAGGGAGATGCAACATTGGGTCGGGGTTGAAGAATGATTCAGACCAAACCAGGGTTCAAGGTGGAGGGTGTAGAGCTGTTCACTTGTATACATGCGCTTGTACATATATCATGTATGGATGTGCATGGCTTAATGAATGAACATAAGTCATGGCACATTATATCTGATTAGGGATAAGGCATAACCTCATAGTTGGGAGAAAGGCCAGGACATGGTGAATCTTCTAATAGAGGTATTGTAAACTGATTCAACCAGCCGTCAAGCTTGAGTGCCAGGAGAAGAAAGCAGGAAAGCAAGACAGGGGATCAGTGTGTTGCGGGCGTAGATAAAGAGGCGCTGTGACAAGGCAGACTCACCCGGCGGACATGTCGGGGAGTGGCGCCATAGGGCGTGCGGGTTGTGCCGTGTGGCCCTGAAACATTTTGACTAGCCCAGTTTACAGACCAGGCGTCGAGGAGACAAAGGTCAGGGTTAGCTGCGCATTGCTGGCCAGGCTTCGTTTAGCGGAGTTGGCGCATCACTGAGGCGAAAAATTAAACGTGTGTTCACGCTTCCGCAAGCCTCCGTGACAATTTGGTATCAGAGCACCAGGCTGGTGAAGCCAGGGAGGTGACATAGCCGTTTTTGAATATCGGCAAAATGAAAGCTCAGGGTTGGGACGATTATCAGCTAGTCCAACGCTTGAGGAACTCGTATATTACAAATGTCTCATGTTGAGGTGGACCAATGATGTGTTATGATCGGGAGTAAGTACTATGCCAATGAAGCTGTGGTGGAGAATCCAGACAGATAGGGGCAAGGGTATAAAGGCTAGGATCAATACTTTGGAGTCATTGGGGTCTCATAACGCTTTTCGGGAAGCGAGGGAGAATTTGGGGATTGGAGGAGTACAACTTGTTTCAACATAGGTGATTGCATTTAACCGGCAGATTTCGCTAATAGCAAGATCTCGGCCATCGAGAGGCAGAGTCGGAGTAGGAAGTCTAGTAGAGACTAGGTGCAAGGACAGAGCTGAAGATTGGGCTGAATTGGGAGATTGCAAATATAGCAAAAGAATCTGTTGATCAAAAGCTAGTACCGGAGCGCAAGAGTGGAGAGAATTCTTGGGCAGGGGTAAAGCAGGAGATTACATTGAGTTTGAGGGAATTCATGGGAAGAGTGCAAACACTTAGTAATGAGACAGTTGCTTAAAAGCTAGTACCAGGGAACAAGAGTAGGGGAAAATTCTTGATCGAGGTAAAGCTGGAGCCCAAAGTGAATTTATGAGAATTCAGGGCAAATACGACAAGCACTTGGTAACTTTTTGTCAGATAGAACCTTGGGTAAGGGAGGAAGCAGTTGGCAGAACCTTATGTAAGGGAGGTAGCGACACAGGGTTGACAAAGTGTAGTATAATGATGGGTTGAAAGATCTGAGGCAAGTATGAGACAGGGCCAAGGTCTAGGCAACCGGAACAAAGTCCAAAAGATATATTTGGCAAGGCAGCTTCAGAAAAAGGAAAAGGTGCACAGTGCATGGCGTAGATGTTGGGGGTGACATTAGTTCGCGAAGCACGGGGTGCATGACTAATCATGATAGTCATTTGTTATTCCTATGATGAAGTCCTTAAGGAGCTTTGGTTATGTGAGCTCTTTTAAATGAAAGGAAGTCATGGCGAGCACCATGTAGGGAAGTCATGGACTGTTTCATTTGGTGAAGAAGGCAATGTTAAGGGGAAGTCTTCACTTAGACAATCAAGTTGGCGAAAAGGGGGTTCGACCAAAAGCCTGGTGAGGCGAGTCAAAGGGTTGGCGGTGTGGGTTGTGACCTATAGCCTAATGAGGGGCGAGTCAACAAGGTTTGTGAAGTCGATGTTCCAGAAATTGTCTTAGAAGGTGTCTTTGGAGAGTGAAGGCACACCTTTGTGTAAGGAAATGACACGGAGGGTGGACACTGATACGAAGCAATCAAGGAGTTAAGCCCTTGGGAAAGGCGAGGCAATTTGGTTGTTAGGATTGGATGTTCATATACCTTGAGAATGATTGATGATTCTCAAAGGAGCAAGGTCCCTAACCGATTGAATGTCGGGCTCATGATGGAAGAGTGAGTAAGAAAATACTCTTGAGGTGACTTGCTAGGCGACATCAATGTTGACAGAGGAACACGGCACCCTTGGGAAAGGTGTGGTATCTTTTGAAAGCAGTTGGAGTGCCTGATTTCATTTCAAGTAAAAATGCTTGTTGTGATATGAGAGAGATGTCAAAAAGGGCGAACGTTCCGAAAGATTTGCTAAAGTGGATCATATCTAGGATGGAATGGCGAGGAGCAGGTTGTGGTTGACGAACTGTGTGACCGTGCTCAAGCTTCCAGATTTTGGGATTACCAGGAAAGGTGCAGGATAATGTTTCTAAGTGTGCTAGGGGTGGAGTGTGGTTCAGTTTGGACAACCGGTTGTGCACAAATCGGGGGTAGCACAGGACTTGATGGCACATGTATAGAGCATAAAAGCACTGGAAAATTGGTAACTTTATGTGTGGTGGGGACACTACAACCTTAGAAGAGATCAAAATAGCAATCAAAAGGGAGTGACCTGGGCATCTAATCATGAAGGGGAAATTAGGATAAAGGTTCAGGCTGGAGTTGAGGCGTCGAAGGATTTGTGTATGGGCAAAGGTTCGAGCTCAAGTAGCAGCACTGGAGGATTAGTAGTTTCTCGAGAAGGTTGTTTCTCAACTCGATGAGGACATCGAGTTCTTCAAGTGGGGGTGGTTTGTTACAACCATAACCGGTGGCATGGGACGTTGGGTTGGCTTGAGTAGCCAAATGCTAGACCAAGGCCATGACACCGAGCATTGACTGCGAAGGCAGGTGCTGGACGTTGGTCACTAGTCATTAGTGCCAACGAGAAACACTGGGCGTGAGCGTCCTGACATAGGCGCTGGGCGTAGGTGGCACTGGGCGCAAGCGTCCCGACATAGGCGCTTGGCGTAGGTGATGGCTAAAGGATAGGACATACGATTGTTAAGGGGGACATTGTCTGGTTTCGTAGTTACTGTTGGGGTTGGGGACGGGAAGGCGAGTGCCTGCGAGGGCTGCTCGTTGCAGTCAGGCGCGCAGGACTGGTCGGGAGCTGGAGCCGCTCCCCTGATGAGCCCAAGGCAGGGCGAAACCAGTCATTGTAGTCCCGGGAGCAAGAGAATATGTCAAAGATATGTCAGAACTATTGGTGTTAAGGACCAATTGGTAAAGTGGTATCAGTGCTGATTGACCCGTGCTGGGAGTCGGGCAGACCACCTATGGGAACTCTCGCTTGTGAATGATTCATTTAGGCAGGACTCTCCAACCATAGGGTGGCGGTGCATCGAGGGAGACGATGACCGGTCAGGCTGATAGGCACAACTGTCTAGCATGGTCAAGACATAGGCAGTTGGGGTCAAGAGTAGACGAGGCCAGTTGTTTAGGCTAAGTCAACAACATTGGTCTTATGGATCAATGGAAATACATGGGGTCAGGCCTTTGAAGAGGAAGACACCTTGGATTATGCAGAAAGACATTGGTGCAGTGTTCTAGTCATTGACAGCAGTAAGCCAGACTAGGCGGGAGTATTTGAAGGGAGGATGTTCCTATGCATATCAGTAAGTCTTCGCATACATCTAGTAGTGGAGGATTCTCTTAGTTACAGGGGTAGCTTGGAGAAGGCCGAAGAGCTAAGTGACAGACTTAGGCTTTGGTGGACAAGGGGAACATTTGGAGACCTTTGCACAAGTTGAACAGGTTGAGGTACTAATCAGGATAACGGGGACCAGGGATAGCAGAACCAAGCACATGGAGCACAGGTACAGGGAATGTGGTTTCTAGCAACACACATAGTTCTTGAAGAGTCAGGAAGCATGGTTTAGGGAGAAACACGTGACATGGCAGGAGGCATCCTCAGGATTGGGACATGGTGAGATGTAACAGATACAGGGTTTCAGGGTGAGACATGGTTTCTGGTAGCTCACATGGTTCTAGGGGAGTCAGACTGTATGGAGCATGGGATTCTAGTCACTTTGCGGGAGATGTCTTCAGGAGGGGTCTATGGTGTGGTAGAGCAGAATCACGGTTCTAGGGTGCAACCAGCTTAGGGAGATGCAACATTGGGTCGGGGTTGAAGAATGATTCAGACCAAACCAGGGTTCAAGGTGGAGGGTGTAGAGCTGTTCACTTGTATACATGCGCTTGTACATATATCATGTATGGATGTGCATGGCTTAATGAATGAACATAAGTCATGGCACATTATATCTGATTAGGGATAAGGCATAACCTCATAGTTGGGAGAAAGGCCAGGACATGGTGAATCTTCTAATAGAGGTATTGTAAACTGATTCAACCAGCCGTCAAGCTTGAGTGCCAGGAGAAGAAAGCAGGAAAGCAAGACAGGGGATCAGTGTGTTGCGGGCGTAGATAAAGAGGCGCTGTGACAAGGCAGACTCACCCGGCGGACATGTCGGGGAGTGGCGCCATAGGGCGTGCGGGTTGTGCCGTGTGGCCCTGAAACATTTTGACTAGCCCAGTTTACAGACCAGGCGTCGAGGAGACAAAGGTCAGGGTTAGCTGCGCATTGCTGGCCAGGCTTCGTTTAGCGGAGTTGGCGCATCACTGAGGCGAAAAATTAAACGTGTGTTCACGCTTCCGCAAGCCTCCGTGACAGTTGGTATGGTGGGAAGGTATGAGGTATCATGTTAAATTTATTATTTCACCTTTATTTATATTATTTAATGTAATCTTAATACACATATCATAAATATGATATTGTTTAATTTTAAATAAGTTATAATTGTTTTTATTTAATATTAATTGGTAATATTTTATTTTATTTTATTTTCGAAAAGAAATATTAAAATTGATATTTAGTTGCTCACATTATAATTTGTTAACCACGTATTTTTTATATTAATATTTTTATTTATAAATTGTATAACAATATAATTTCGTATGTATATAATAAGTGAATTTTATATCCGCTTGGAGCATTCCATTTCGGCTTAAATTGATGTCTTGGTCTCAAGTATGTTGTGTTTTTGATGTCTTGGTATCAAGTATATGTTGTGTTTTTGGTCTAGTATTCACCAACAAAAAAGAAAAAAAAAAACGTTTCACAGATGCAACATGTGAGAGAAAAATACACAGTGATTTGCTCTGCAATTATGTTTGGAAATGAACGCCTGTCACAAATTTATATGTAACATTCAAGTGTTAATATAAACATTTTACTTTACAAAAAAAAAAAAAAAAAAAAAAAAAGCTTATCATTTACCATGTCCGTACCATAATTTTTGTCTTGTTGGACTTTTTTTGGTTAAATTAATCCAACTTTGACTACAATTTACATATTGTTTTTTTATAATATAAAAAAACTACTAAATAAATCTTGAAGTAGGTTAGATATACTTTCCAACCGTATAATTTTTATAACTGTTCATAACCGTAAAGAATATGTAAATTGATGGTAAACATTTGGTCAATTTGACCACTTAAGTCAAACAAGCCAAAAATATGGAACGGGGGAAGTAGAAGATAACCATGCAAGGATAATTAACTAGACAGCAAGAAAGGTTATCAAGTATGTAATAGTTCTAACAAATCGTCTTTATGTTACTAGTACGCCCTCTGAAACAATTTTTACAACCGACAGAGGTTCTTACACCTTTAATTACCATAAATAATATAAACCTACTAATTTTTTCCCCACCTAAACTATGCAGTTTGAGTCACCAAATTCCCTCCATCTCTCTCTTTCAACCCCCCATACAATAAACAAAGAAAGCAAAGATAAAACACGAGAATGAGGATAAAAAGTGCTCCAATGCACAATACTCTCGTATAGGTCAATAATTATCATAAATTATTATGCTATGTAGCTTACTGTAAGCTCTGGATATGTTGAGGAAGCCGGTGCTTATTCGGTTGCACTAACATGAACAACCATTCCGAGACCAGGTGGTTCCTTTTCTTCAGTTCCAGATCCTCCAGATCCTGCTTCACCATTCTGGGGATTTACATGTGTATCAGCTCCAGATGTGTTATGAGTAACTGTCCGTGCAGAAGGCATGGTATGGTCATGTTGCCCCTCATATGTGGTAATGACAACTTTTGGATCATGGGAAGCCCTCTCAACATGTTTCTTAACGGGGCAACCAGTGTTTGAACACCTATAGTAACTCCTGGTAACATAAACAGAGATTAGCTTTACCAGAAGGAATTAATGTTCTTGAAAAGCTAGTTCTTCATACAAAATCCCCCCAAAAATAATTCATAACTCCTTGGATATCAAACAACAATAATTCAGACAACTTGAGATGGAACAGATTAAACCACTAGATACAATACTTTAAAGTTTTACTTCTTCCTATACAAGAACTCAAGAAGCATCATTTACTTTCTAGACAGAAGTTAAATACTATGTAGTGCAGAGACAGTTGGAGCTAATAAGAAGGCAAGAATAGACTTGCAAAATAAACTAGAAAGGGCATCCACATTCTGCATTGCATAAGGAACCATTACTTGTCAGTAATTTCAGTACACCATCAGATGCTGTGAAAGTAACATTTATGGTAATCATTAAAAACCAGGATAAACCTCAAATAAGACTTTAGGAGTCTGTTATCGGTAGTTATTCTGGCAGGGATATAGTTAGATTTCTTTACGAAGTACATTGACACCTACATGCTTTGTTCCTTGCTCAATCAGTAGAGGTACATATCACGTCCCGTAATGAAAATGTTGTGCACTGACAGAAAATGACATGTTTTAGTTACAATCGAAATTTTCTCAAGAGTGACTTATCTCCATCTCTCTCTAAGCCATGTTTATTTTACAGGGTAGCAGCCAAGTTTAATAACTCCTACTTTTCACACCTACACTTGTCTTAATTCTTATTCGCATCTAATTAATTCCTTGCTCTATAATTAAATCAAGGTTTCACTCACTTCTCTGACTCACTCCTATTCAACACTTACATATTTGACTCCTCCAAGAATGTATATTTCTCCATCACTATCACAAATCAAAATGTCAAAAATCTCAGTTTGTGAACTCTCAAGTTTTAAACTATTTTGAAGTGTCCAATCATATCTGAGGTAATTATCTGAGTCTCCAATGACCAATCATATTTGATAATTTGTTGAATTTTGTTGTTTTTCACAACCACGTCCAAGCAAAGGGATCCAACAGATGAAAGGACTTGATAGATGTAGTAACTACCTATCAAAGATGGTTCTTATATCCAATGAAGCATTATCAAGCTGAGAATGAATCATCAAATTTTTACCCAAGAAAAAATGGGTTAATCTCCATCCACCTAATCAACTTCATAGTACATTTATACCTTTGGGTATAAGATGCGGAAGGAAAATTTTATCTTGATTGGTTTTAAGGATACACGAGGGTGGACAGATCAAGGGTAGTTACGCTACACCTTTTGGCTAATCCTATATTTGTGAGACTCGCATGATAGCAGACGACAGTTAATGAGTCTTTTATCATACTATAGACATTTCTCTTCAACGAGTTTGTTGAAGTCGTTCTTCATTGATAAAGTAGTTGAGTACTAGTAGTACCTATACTAAGGATAAGCTTGCAATAAGACTTTTTATTCTAAATTATACTACATGGAATCACATACTTAACCTTTACGTACATAATTGTATGAACTATTTTTCATCACCTAATCTATTTGAAGTCAACTAGATGTTCACGTACCTTTTTCTTAACCAGTACGAAATGAAATAAAAGTGAGAACATTTAGTCCACTAAATAACTCAAATGAGTGAGTTTGGGATTAAACTTTCCCTCCTAGGGTAAAGTAAGACGAATCAGTCCAATCCCCACCATTTCTAAAACATAAAGAGGGAATTGTTACGCAACAAATATGAATAGACCAAATTTTCTACAAGCTCTCTCTACAGTACAAGTTCCCTCCTAGTTTCTGTATCTGGTTTAGCCATGGTGAAGTCATGATGTATCACATGGGGAACGAGGTCCTTATTTGGTATAAATGCCACTTAGCCCAACTATTTTGCACTTTTGGTAAATAAGAATTTCTAAAATTCGCAGCATAGCAAACAAATTCTAAGAGAGTGTACTGTGTTGCACATATATGTTGTGTTTGGTTGGGGTGAATGGAATGGATGAAATTAAAGGAAAGCAATGGAGATTGGAAGGAAGATTTGAAAAATAATGAGATATTGCAAAATTGTGAAGAAAATAAATGGGGTAAGGAATGAAGCATTCCCACTCAAATTGGGGTGTTTAAAATATAATGTAGGTGGCTAGGAATGGAATGGACCAAGAACGAAAATTTGAACATTTAGCTATTTTATACTTCAAATCCCATTCCATTCCAATAACCCCAACCAAACATAACATTAGTTTTTTTCTATTACAAATAAATGGCTTATCTATATTAACTTCCTATGCATTCCCAATGGCCTACTTAATCATTAAATCGTGTGCTCGATGACCTAATACCTCATACACCTCCTCCATATATTGCAATATGCGTGTGCTGTTCTGCACATGTGATTTTTTGCGAATATTAACTTCCTACCCATTCTCAATGGCCTTTTTAAACATTTAAATGTGTGCTGGATGACCTAATACATCTTCCACCCTCCATAAATTGCAATGTGTGTGTGTGGTTGTGTGTGTGTGCATCAACACTGTCTGCTAATGAATTGACCAATTCTAGGGCCAACTCCAAATACATTGTAGTTCAACGTCACATATTAATGAGATATGTTACAAGCCGAGATTGAAGTTTACAAGTATTTAGATAAATGAGCAGAGCTCTTGTTAGAGGAAAAATTGTTTGAACTCCGCTAGACAAACCAGATCAGTTCAAGAAAACTACGATATAGGTAAATTTAAAAACGCATTATCCAGTCTACTGGAATAATTTAAAGACAAATTTTAATGGTGCATATAATAAAAGAAATTATTGACCTACTGGAAAAGAATAATTGTGGAACAAACTGGCAAAACACTGGCATGTGCAAATCGCAACAGTGTGTTTTTGTTTAATTGCCAGCTGACCAAGACTACTAAACAGAATGTATTACCTTGGGTTTGCATTGCCTTTCACTAATTTTTGTCCGTACTTCCGCCAGCGATATCCATCATTCACGATATCAACCAGACTTGTACTTTGGATTACAATCCGTGACCCACTATTAGTCTTACTAGCTGAAGACATATTATCATCACCGATAGAACTATCCCTCTTCCTGATTTATAAAAATGTAAATTAAAATAGAGTTATATAACAGTCCATTGCATGCTTTAAAAGTGATATACATAAAAAGCTTATCTTTTACCGTCTTTTAGAGTCCGGATCAGCATCCTGATCAACCTTGTCTTTGGTTTTATTTGATTTTGAAGCAGAACTTTCTGTGACGTCAACACTTGCTTGAGCACGCAAGGGCTTAGGTGTTTCTATTAGCACAATCTGTTGAGGATTCTCCTTGTGAACGTCGGTGATTCCATCTTCAAATAAAGGGTAAACACATCAAACAACTTACTGGAACTCAAAAAATAAAAAATCAGTAATAAACTTCATCACGTACCTTCGATTCTGATCAGAGAAGACTTTTCAGGTCTTTTTGCTTGAAGTGGCACAGTTGATTGGGGACTTTGTTGAGGCTTGGGATGTTCATGGTTACCCCGGCAATTAATATTAGTTATATTCCCCTCATGAGTGCGTTCCACTTGTTTTTTAGCTGGGCAACTTAAGAATGTACACTTGTAATAACTCCGAACAAATTGATTCCCTCTGACAAGTTTCTGCCCATATTTTCTCCAGTTATATCCATCTTCCGATGGTTTTTCAGGCAGTTTACTACGGGGACTCCCTTCTTGAACAGATTGCAATGCTTGAACCCCAATATCAGGGTTCCTACGCAAGGGTAATTTTTCCAAAACTTTCTCCTGCTTTATGGATAAACTGGACTTCTCTTGATCAGACTGCGAAACAGAGAGATAAGCAGCAGGGTCCTGATTTTGCTGCAATGAGTCAGGCACAAGGCTCTGAGAGGGCAGCAAATTATCCAACTCTAATACAGGTATTGTGGAGAGAGAGCTTCCTTCTTGACAAGATTTTGAGGTTCGCGTAGCACTATCATAGCTGTGCCCTTGATACAAATTGACTGGCTCTGTCTCATGCACCATAGATATAGAGCTTCCATCTTGGTTTGATTGTGATGCATCTGCTACATCATCAAGGCTTTGTACTGGTTTTAGGTCCGGCTTCACCAGATCGATGCTGACTTCTTGACTGACCACTGCTTCAGATGGGTTTTGTCCCTGTTGCAGGTTATCTGGATCTTCCTTGTCATTTATTACAGAGGGAGGGATTCCCTTATGGTTGAACACTGAGTCATGAAACACAGGATCTGGGTTCTCTCCCTGATGATACTTGTCGGAAGAAATTGCATCAGGCATGCCTTCCCTTGAAGTAACCATGTGAGCTTTCAGCATCCTGCAGTAACAGATCATATAGGACATTAGTTTGAATTCGGACACCATTATCTTCGCATGCTAAATTTGATAAGATTCAAAGACTATACCAAAACTAACTTTAGATTTCAAAACAAGGCTCATACTACCAGCTGTTCAGTATAAAACCTAAAAAACAGCACATAATGTAAATATTCTATAAAATGTGGAAATTTGCAATTATGATCAGATGCTTATAAGGGATATAATTTAATATCAAAGGCAGCCTAAAAGCTACCAACCAAGGAATAAAACTGTCATGTGTTAAATACTGACAATGAAACTTTAATGTCAAATAAAACTACAATACAATAAACAACTGGTTATACTAGAGCATATAACAAAGAAAATTAAAAAAAAATCAAAGCAGCTCTTAGAGTTGCAGAGAGAAAAAGAAACTAAATTCGAAGAAAACAGGAAAGTACTACAGTAGATGTACTTAAATTTCTTGTATAAACTATTGCAATGATCTAGACTCAAAATCTATACTTGAAAACATGGTTGTCACTACGCTCGACTAGTCACGACTAGTCGAGCAGTCGGTCAGGAGAGGTCGACTTGAAACCTCGACTTGCTTTTTGTTACTCTTTCGGGCGACTGGGGCTCGACTGGGTCGACTAGTCAGGTCGACTGGGCGACATAATAGCTCGACTGGTGCAGAAATAATAAAAAAATCCGACCCAATAGCACATTAAGTAACCTAATCGTGACCAGTTGTCTCTTTTCATCTCCAAGTCGTCATTTTGAGCCACAAGTCATCTTCAAGTCTCCCCAATCGTCTCCAATCACCTCAACTTCGATTTTTTATAGATAATCTTCATCTTCTATATACACACACAGTACCCACACTTATATATACACACACAGTACCCACACTTATATATATACACACAGTACCCACACTTATATACACACACACACACACACTTATATATACACACACACACACTTATATATACACACAGAGTACACACATATATGTATATATACACACACTTATACATAAACACTTATACTCTGTATTTATGTAGTAAAAACACACACTTTGTTCAATCTACTTCTGTTTTTATATAGTAAAGAGGAATGTTAGAACATACATGTACACATATAATTTTTAATATTTATTATCTTATACCTTGTCGACTAGTGTCGACTAGTCGTCGACTTCACGACTCGACTTGCTGGAGTCTCCGTTCGACTCGACTTACCGACGTAACAACCATGCTTGAAAATAAGAAATTAATTGTACAATGAACAGGTCAACAAAGGAACAACGTAATGCACATCCACTAGAATTCACATATAAGTCCCCGGCATTGTATAATATCACTCCTCTCCTCATAATAAGCTCACATTGGTATAAGCCTCTTGGGAGATGTGTGTGATGTATTTAATTTTTTGCTATTAGCTACAAGTTGGGCAGGTGTCAAATTCTATATATTGTGTTCGTAAGCAGTAATGCTTTTTCCATTCTTAGCAAATAACAAGAAGTTTACATGACACTGTACCTTCCAAAAATTCAATATTAACTTATGAAGTATATAAATAGCACAAACAAGCGGCGCTATGCTATTACTATGAATTTAATTTTATGTGTACCACACTGTCCGACCAGACAAAATTAGAAAATCTATAGTGAACTAAAACAAACACCTTCAAACAAGCATCGAAAAAAACAAATACTAACTAAACCAGGTGTAATCTTTAAGCCAAAAGAAACCTAGAATTTGTTGCAAAATCATAATTGCAATACCTAATACGATACCAAAAATCCTTAACTGGAATAAAATCGCAGAATTTCAAAAAATCAAAACTAAGCCAAAAGAAACCTAGAATTTGTTGCAAAATCATAATTGCAATACCTAATACGATACCAAAAATCCTTAACTGGAATAAAATCGCAGAATTTCAAAAAATCAAAACTACAGTGATAATTATAGTATTGTACACAATTAAAACATACAAAAAACTAGTAATTCCTCAAAATTCATAATTCCCAACAAAAATCAGTGAATTCTTATTTTTTTCTTTATGGTCAATTTATAAATTTTAAACATGTAATTCATCAAACACATGAGATTAAACCCAGAAAAAAAAATCCAAGAAACAAAATTTAACAATAAAGATTAAAACTTTAAGCACAAAAAGAAAAAGGGTCAACATAAAATGATGAAAGATTACAAACTAAGCTAGTTTAACAGCAGATCAAGAAACCTCTATACATAAAATTAACTGAATCATAATTACAATTCAGTAAAAAAAGGGGGGGAATTAAATTACCTTGATTGAGAAAATCGAGACACCGGAGAGATAATCGCCGGCCGGCTCAGGAAGGTAGTAACGGAGCTCGGAGAATTGTGTGTGTGAATTGACTAGAGAGATGTGTGAGGAGAGAGAGAGATGAGAAACAAGTGAAATTAAGTTATAGAGAGAGAAAGCTTGGTCTTGTCACTCTTTTAATAACCCCCATTTTTATTCTCTTTTTAATTTAATTAATTACAATATTAATCACTTTTAAAAAAAATATTTATTATTATTTTATATTTTATATTATTTTTGTTACAAGAGAGGTTAGAGTTCCCAAAAATATTCCTGAAAGCATTCTCAAATGATGAGTTATTTTACAATAGAAATGTTAGACACCAAAAATACTCTTCAAAAATGTTTCCAAAATGATGCGGGTGATTTGGCAAATTAATGTTAGAGTTCCCGAAAATGTTCCTGAAATCATTCTCAAATGATGAGTTATTCTACAAGAGAAATGCTAGAGACCAAAATACTATTCAAAAATGTTCCCCAAATGATGTGGGTGATTTGGCAAATTAGGAAATTTTAGTTGAGGAATTCATATGAATGCACGCGGGACCCATTACATTAATTATTTAATCAAACGATGATAAGAAGACACGTGTCATTTTAGACATTTTTTTCGAAACTTATATTTTGTTTCATAGCAATTTTCATCCTATGGTTGATTATATTTTATAAATGAGATAATTCTCTCGTGTATTAATATAAATACAATGAATAAAATGATCTCATGTAATATTTGAAAATATTTTCGGATTTTTTCGAAACATGTAACATTACCTTATTGTTATTGTATTAATTACTTTTAAAAAACTATTTATTATTCTTTATTATTTTATTTTTGTTAGGGGAGATGTTCGAATTTCTGAACCGAAAGCGTTCTCAAATGATGAGTTATCCTATAAGAATAATGCTACTCTCCAAAAATGTTCCCAAAATGATGTGGCATGTATGAGTTGGCAAATTAGGAAATTTTAATTGGGGGATTCATATGAATGTACGCGGAATTCACTTCATTAATTATTTAATCAACCAATGATAAGAAGACACATGTCATTTTGGACATTTTCTTTTGAAATTTTTGTTTGATTCCCTAGTAATTTTCATTCTATAATTGATTATATTTTCATAAATGAGATAATTCTCTCATACATAAATATAAATACAACAAATAAAATGATCTCATATAATATTTAGAAACATTTTCGGATTTTTTCGAAACATGTAACATCTATCTATATTATAAAAGTTGTTGTATTTTTAAATATAAAATGACCAATTTATTCCTCCGTATTTTAAGTATTTACATAATTTAACCATTTGACTTACTTGACTTATGCACTCATTTAATTAAAGTCATTCATTTAGATGTATATGTATACGCAAATAATCCAGAAATTCAATTGCTGTTATTTTTAGGGGGTGTTTGGGGGAACTTTTTTCCGGAATAAGTCAACTTATTTTAAGACAAAGTTAGAGATTTCTAACTTTCCAACTTATTTTCCAACTTATTTTTGCAACTTATTGAATCTCAAACATACATTAAATACTTGGATAAAAAAAATTATCAAAATATAAAATTTTTATCCGAAAATAAGTCCATAAACCCATAATATAAGTTATGCCAAACAGGCACTATATGACCCATGAGCTTATTTAGATCTTTATACATGTTCTTCGTCACCTTTTCATCAGTCTTCATCAACCGAAATAAACGAGTTCTCTCTCTAAAACTTTTTTTTATTTTTATTGATTTTACTAATTTCTATTGTTTAGTATGAATTGAAGTTAGTACAACTTTGTATCCCATTATTTTCGTATTGTACAATAGTTCTCATATTTTTCTTCTAATTTATTTCAGGAAGAATTCTGCACACAATCAAATATTTATAATTTTTAAAAATTGATTATTTGTTTTATTTGCAGGTAGTAAGAGATATATTGTTGGGATATCATGTACAATCATTAGATATTATTACAATAGGATAAGGTATGCAATTTTATACATGGAGCCGTGATTTGTTCGTATATTACACGGATTCAAACATAGATCGTAGGTTGTAGCCGTTTACAGGAGCAGTTTGTTGAAATGAATCGTATATATTTCAAGCTAGCTTTTTTGTTTTTTGACAAGTTTTTCATATTAACATTCAACCATGTATATTCTGTTAAATCAATATAAGCATAATAACATACATCCATTGTTGTTACACTAGATTTGAAATGGAGATTGAAATCAAAAGCATGAAGTTTCAACTCTTTCTTCCGGTCTAGAATTGCTTCACTACTGGAGATCTCTTTCTTCCGATTGATAATTGCTTCACTGTTGAAGACTGAAAACAACACCTAGAGGGGGGTGAATAGGTGTTTATGGCTAACAATCGTATTTTATGAACGGTTTTAAAAATTACTACAAACAGCTTGCTGTTTGTGTTTTATCAGTTTGCAAATGGTACGCTGTTTGTAACTAAAATGCAGAAAATTAAAGAACACAAGATCTTTTAGCCAGGTTCGACCCCTAAACCCCTATGGTCTACGTCCTGGTCCCTTACCAACTTGGTAAGAGAATATATTATTGATCAAATATAAACCAATTACAAGATCCAACAATATATCTCCCTTACACCCTTGCTGCTTACAAATGGCTTGCTGTTTGTTGTGCTGAAACTAGCTCTCTAAGAAATACTTCCCAAGTATCCTTCTCTAGCCTAGTTCTACCCACCCAAAACCTTAAGCCAACCTTGTACAGCAACAAATCAATTACAACTTGAACAATACAAAGATTTAAATAGATACAACTCAACCTATGAACCCTCTGAATATATATATATATAGGGTTTGTGAGGTTTGAAGAATTTAGCAATGAAAGCTTTTGTAGTTGTGAATGTATATCTTGTTTTTGCACTTCTGTTAGATGCTTAAGAACTGAATATACCAGCTCTTAAATAGATGAATACGAGAGTTTTGAAAACAAGAATCAAATATCTCCAACGGCTTGAAAATAAATCCGTTGATGGATTTTCTTGTAATAAAAATGAAGGAGCTGTTAGAGAGAGAGCTGCGTGTATGTATGAGAGGAAGAAGAAGAATATTTGTTATAATTGCTATCATGTGTGTTTTTAGAGTGGGAGAAATGATGAAGCATTAAAATAAAGAAAAGTGGATCTTACTTTTCTTATTTTAAGACAAGGAATATTTTTGTCTCCCATTCTTTATATGGTATGAGTATAGGCGTGTATATATGAAATTCAGAGGGTCATACATGTGTCTAATAATATTTTCTACTTGAACCTCTTTAACAAAACTGAACGGCTTCATTTCTGTCAGGTGCAATCAGCACCTTGTTTGTGAATAGCATGCTGTTTGTGAAACTGGCATGCTGTTTGCCTTGCTGTTTGAGTCCGAAGCCTACATATGGTAAGATGCCACTTGATACTATAGTCCAACATTGGTTTGCTGTTTTATAGACGGATTAAACAGTCAGTGAGCTAATGTAACCTGCAAAACCGAGTTAGAACAATGCAAATAGCCTGCTGTTTTATATCTGTTAAAAAGCCAAATGGCTTACTGTTTGTGATCATCAAAACTTAGGAGTTTCAATCTCCCCCTTTTTGATGATTACAACTAATTTAGGAGAATTTCAAAGCTCCCCCTAAATCCCTGCATAACATTATTAGATATAATACAATAACAGTTTAAACATCAAATTATCACATTAATAGAAACAATTTAAGCCTTTAAATCCAGTCAATAAACAATCCACTTAAATAAGGTTCAGATAAAATATTCAACCAGCAATTTCAAAAAGTACTTAACCAACAAGTTCACAGAGCAGCTATCCACAAAATAAAACCATTAAACCAAGTTCAGATAAATAGACTTAAATAATAAACAGACTTAAATAAGCATAAATTCTTCAAATTTTTCTCCCCTTTAATTCATCAAAAATTAAGAGTTTTTTAGGAGTGTTGTCCTCAGCATCCCCATCTGTTTTAGTGGCTTCAGTGTCACCATCCTGATCATTACCATGTTTTGCTGCTGCATTGGCTAAGCCTTCCAATCCCAATTCATCCTCCATTGTCGAGTGAGTAGCAGTTGTCTTAACCACTAAATCCTTCACAGCTTTTATTTCTGAAAGAACACTCTTCATGACACCCTTGATAGTTTGACAATTCGCTTTCACAGTCATTACCTTATTTCGAATCGCTTGGGTATCACTTCGAAGGGACACTAGTTCACTGGACATTATCGAAATATCGGCTTGAAGATTACGCATAAACAAACTCGGAGCAACTGAAATTGGCTCAGCATAAGAAGATGGTTCACCCACTGGAACAGAACTTGGAGACGGTGGGGGTGGTGAGATACGAGTTACTACCCCATCTTCAACTTGCAAATTATTCATAGCCAAAAACTTAAGATCAAAAACATCCTTTACAGTAGTCTTAGCTGCATTCTTAACATCCACTTTAAAAAATTCGAACACTCTTGTAAGAAGTAATCCATAAGGGAGACCACTGACAGACTTATCTAAAGTGGCCATCATTTTGTTCAAAATTAAGGAAGACAAATCAAACGGCCTGCCTGACATAAGCATAGCTACAAATATAACATCTTGACGGGTAAAGTTTGATTTATTACCTAACCTCTGACAGATATGAGACCTACAGAGCTTGAATAACAGATGAGCTAAAGGTGAAACCATAGTGGTGGTTGGAAGCTTAGAATTCTCAAGGTTTTCATCACCAATAATGACCTTTAACTGATCAAGAAATGAAAAATCAGGAAAAGAAACTTCTCCCTGAGCTGTATAAATCTCAATATCACTTTGATTTTCACACTTCAAAATAGAGTTCAACACATGGGGGTTTAATTGGATCTTTTTCCCACCCACAACAGTCATACAGTTTCCAAACTTATCAGTACGCAGATTTGCATAGTACTCACGAATTAAATCAGGGTAGTAGACTTTAGGCAAATCTAACACAAACGATTCCATTCCTTTGGAAAATCTTAAGAATTCCACACTGAGTGAGAAGAGGTACACACTTACTTGCAATCGGCTGTCCAGGCATGATTGCTCGAGTGCCTAACTCCAATTCTTGATATCTGGTTTCCAACTCTGATGAAGCAAATGATGGAGTCGATAGTTTCGCCTTTTTCGACTTTGGAGTTTGAGATATTTCATTCCCACTTTCAGAGGCATTCTCAACCAAATCTATAGCAGTTGATGATTGATTGGCTTGGAGATTTGATTTCCGAGATCGAGTGCGAGTCATTGTGGTAAAAACCCTAATGTGTCGTCGCTTGAATGATAGAGAGAGGAAAACCCTAATTTCTTGTTGAATTGTTTTGATTGGGAAAAATACTGAATACCCCGTCTCTTTATTTTGATAAAAATTAGGGGAGAAATTTTAGGATTTAATATAATTGAATATTCTAATTAAAACGTATTTAAGGAAATAATAGAACATGATTTAATTAATCAATTAAGCATATACCATTTAACACAAATAGATGTATCAAATAATTCACAGTGCATATAAACAAGAATTATTTAATTTCACAAAAATGGTAAGCTAGAAGCGATGACAAACAGTATGCTATTTGCAGTATGTTATCTGCACAAACAGCTTGCTGTTTGTGGTATTTTACCTGCACAGATAGCTTGCCATTTGTTAAATGTTACCTGTACAAATGGTAAGCTAACCTGTCCCACAAACAATCATTCAGCATGCTGTTTTAAATAGAACACATACCAAGTTGCATTCGAATGACTGAAAATCTTTCTTCAGCAAGAGGCTTTGTGAATATATCAGCAAGTTGAAACTCTGTTGGAACAAAGACCAATTCTATCTTGCCTTTAGCAACATTATCTCTCAAGAAATGGTGTCGAACATCGATGTGCTTCGTTCTTGAGTGATTCACCGGATTCTTTGAAATATTAATGGTGCTAGTGTTGTCACAATTTATTGGAACCTTTTCACACTTGATATCAAAGTCCCTTAGTGTTTGAATCATCCATAGAAGTTGAGAACAACAGCTCCCAGCTGCTAGATACTCTCCTTCAGCCGTGGATAATGCTACAGAAGTTTGTTTCTTGCATTGCCATGAAACCAAGCTTTGTCCAAGGAATGTACAACACCACTAGTACTTTTTCTATGAACTTGACAACCTGCATAATCTGCATCACTATACCCAACAAGATCAAAATTATTTGTGATAGGATAAAACAAACCAAGAGTAATGGTACCACTTAAATATCGAAAAATTCTTTTAATAGCATTTAAGTGAGACTCCCTAGGATTGGATTGAAACCTTGCACAAACACACACACACACTATACATAATGTCAGGTCTAGAAGCAGTTAAATACAGTAAGCTTCCAATCATACCTCGATACCTTTTGATATCAACTGCCTTACCATTTTCGTCTGCAAACAGCTTGCTGTTTTGGATCATAGGAGTTGATTTTGGTTTAACATCTTCATAACCAAATCTTTTGAGCAGACTTTTTGTATATTTAGATTGGTGCACAAATATGCCATCCTTAGATTGCTTAATTTGAAGACCCAAGAAATAATTGAGCTCACCCATCATGCTCATTTCGAACTCACTATGCATACACTTTGAAAACCACTTGCACATAGATTCATTAGTAGCTCCAAAAATAATATCATCCACATATATTTGAACAATTAAAATGTCTTTACCATTTTGCATAATAAATAATGTGGGATCGATTTTACCTCGAATGAATCCATTTTGGATTAGATACTTACTAAGCCTTTTGTACCAAGCTCTAGGGGCCTGCTTTAAACCATAAAGAGCCTTCTTTAGCTTGAATACATAGTCTGGATACTGTTCATGCTCGAATCCAGGAGGCTGTTTGACATAGACTTCCTCTTCCAGCACGCCATTTAGGAACGCACTCTTCACGTCCGTTTGATATAGCTTGATTTTCTTAAAACATGCATAGGCTAGAAGCATTCTTATTGATTCCAAGCGAGCAACAGGAGCATCGGTTTGATCAAAGTCAATGCCTTCTTGTTGGTTATATCCTTGAGCTACAAGTCTTGATTTATTTCGAGTAAGTGCCAAATTCATCAATTTTGTTTTTGAACACCCATTTTGTTCCTATAATTGAAGCATCCTCTGGAGGCTTAACAAGTTCCTAAACATCACATCTCTCAAATTGATTTAATTCTTCTTGCATAGCCATGATCCAATTTTCATCTTCTAGTGCTTCATTGATATTTTTGGGTTCTTCTTGAGCTAGGAAGGCAGCATGAGCACAATAATTTGCCTTTCCTCTTCTTGTTGTGATTCCATCAGTAATATCACCAATAACTAACTCTGGGGGATTATTCTTGACTGTTCTTGTTGACCTCGGTAAGGAATGTTGAGCTATTTCTTCATGAGTTGTCTTTCTTATCTTTGCAGGTGGTAACTGATCTTCTCCATCATAGAGAGGTAGTTTCTCAGTAGCCCTAGAACCTCTAGGACCTTCCAAAGTCATTTTTGCCACTTTAGAAATCGTATCTTCCATTTCAGCTTGCTGTCTTGAACTTCCAGCTTGCTGTTTGTCAGAATCTGCATCCTTCTTGGCTTGCTGACTTCCAGTTTCAGTCTCAACTTCAGCTTGCTGATTTGAACTTTCAGCTTGCTGTTTTAAACCTCCATCTTGCTGATTTGAGCTTCCAGCTTACTGATTTGAACTTCCAGCTTGCTGTTTGTCAGAATTTTGAGATTGCATACTTTCTCTTTCACTTGCGAATTCTTCCCCATCTCTTGGTAGATCATTGTTAGGTTCTTGAAATGTAACATCAATAGATTCTTCAACAATATGTTTATTTATGTTATAAACTCTATAAGCCCTACTTGTTCAAGAATAACCAAGAAATATAGCTTCGTAGGATTTTGCATCGAATTTACCATCTTTACCAATTGTCTTGAGCACAAAACACTTAGAGCCAAAAATCTTGAAGTAACTGATGTTTGGCTTCTTGTTTCTCAACAATTGATAAGAAGTTTTATCCAAAATAGGCCTGATTATAATTCGATTCAACAAATAGCATATTGTATTCACAGCTTCGGCCCAAAAACTCCTAGGCAGCTTGCTTTCCTGCAGTAGAGTCCTTGTTGTTTCTTGAAGTGACCTATTCTTCCTTTCCACCACTCCATTTTGTTGTGGAGTCCTTGGAGCAGAAAATTCATGGGAGATTCCTCTTTCTTCACAATAGGCACTAAAGTTCTCATTGACAAATTCACCTCCTCTATCACTTCTTATACCTACAAGTCTTGTATCATGCTTGTTCTCAAGTAATTTAATCAGTTTTTCAAACTCATTAAAAGCACAATTTTTAGTACGAATAAACAATACCCAAGTAAATCTAGAATAATCATCTACGATTACAAAACCATATTGTTTACCTCCAATACATTTATAGGATTCTGGACCAAATAGATCCAAGTGCAGTAGCTCTACAGGTTTAGAAGTAGATACCATTTTCTTTGCTTTGTGAGTACTTCTAATTTGTTTCCCTAATTGGCATGCTGAACAGACTTCAACCTTAGTATATTTCAGTTTGGGTAGACCTCTGACCAGATTCTTGCTTGATAATTTATTGATCAGGTCCATGTGTGCATGCCCCAATCTTTTATGCCAAATATATGGATCATTCTCTATTGCAGCCAAACAACATCCTGTTTCCTGCATTTCAAAGTCTAATATATATATATATATATATATATATAGGGTCTTGTTCTAATAGAAACTAACTTAGAATAGAAACTAGAAACTAAACCTAAATTAAATATTTCAAGCTAATCTAATGACCAAATTAGGGGTACTCCAATACAAAAAACGTTTAAAATTATTGTCTCTATTCAACAAAAATATAAAAAAAATAAAAAAATATAAAAAAAAGTTACTGTTCACGTGATGACGTGGCACGTGAACAGTAACTTTTTTTTTTAAATTTTTTAATTTTTTTTATATTTTTGTTGAATAGAGCCAAGAATTTTAAACGTTTTTTGTGAAGGTGCCCCTAGCGGGGCCATTAAAATAAATGAAATATAATTTATTTAGTGTAGGTTTCTAGTTTCTATTCTAAGGTTGGTTATATATATATATTTCCTTCCCTTCTAGCAACTAGGGGGATTTTGTTAGTACCAATAGAAATAGTGGTTTTATCAATGCCAAACTGAACAAAATGTCCATCATCAAATAATTGAGTGACATTAAGTAAATTATATGAAAGACCTTTGACATATTGAACTTTATCAATCGAAATATTACTATTACCAATAGAACCAATACCAAGGATTCGAAGAGTCTTACTATTACCAATTGTAACTCTTCCACCCTTCTTCATTTTGAGACTTATGAACTGAGATTTGTCTCCACACATATGTCTAGTGCATCCGCTATCCAAAATCCATTGTTTTGACTTCCCTTTAACGGCAAGACATATCTACGATACAAACAATTACCAGCTTAATGTATTGGTACCCATATAGGTTTGGGTCCAAATTGGTTAGTAGCAAGAGTATATAGGACATTTAAATCAGCTTTCTTGATCCACATTTGGATCACTTTTGATAACTGATTTTGCTTTCTTTTACTCTTCTGGTATGCTTTTTGTCTTCTGTCAGGAGCATTCTGGTAAGCTGTTTGTAGTCTGATTGGTCCATTCTGGTATACTGTTTTCCTTCTATGATTGATTTGAACCACACACTGACTTTCTAGATGGCCTTTTCCACCACACTTGTTGCATGTCTTCCAAGGCATAGCATAATCGTAAGGTATGCCATTTCTTCCATTATATTTTAGTGCTCCATGCTTCTTGTTCAAGTTCATGCCAACTTCTTCTCTAACCAAGGGGACATTTGACCTCTTCATGATTGTTTTTAAGCTGTCTTCTCCTTGAACAAATGTTTCCATTCCTTTCTCAAGATCTTTGACTTCATTTTCCAGCAAGGAATCAGTTCAGCTTGATGTTTGATAAGAATGGCGTGCTGTTTGTCTGCACATTCAGCTTGCTGAAGTCTCTTCTCAGCAGATTTTGAAGATTCAGCTTGGCTAGATTCCTTAATCTTGTATAATTCTATACACTCATCTCTAGCTTTAACCTTTGACCTCAAATCCCTGAGTTCTTTCATAAGAACCTCATTCCTTTGTATGATTACTTTATTAACTCCTTCTGAATTGAATCAGTTTCTCCTTCAGATCAGCAATAAGATCATCATGGTTGATTTTAGGAGCCTTTTCAGCCATTAAATCAGAAATGATTTTCTTCAAATGAGTATTCTTCTTTTCAAGCTCATTATTTTTATTTTTCAATTCCATGAACTCAATGATAGATACATTACTTGGCACCTACATGGTTAGTTCATCTAGCATAGTAGAAGTAGAAGGTAAATCAGAGTTAATTGAGTTTACCTCACTTGCATCATCTTCTGAATCCGTATAATCACTATCCACAAAAGCTTCTTTCATGGATCCTCGTAAACTATCTTCATCATTTAGACCTACAAGTGCTAAATTCACCATGTCTTCACTTGAGTCATCACTGGATTCTGAATCATCATCACTCCAAGTCAGCAAAGCCTTTGATTTTCTCTTGTCTTTGAAAACAGCAGGCTGTTTTGACTTTAATTTATAGCAATCTTTCTTGAAATGGCCCGGCTTGCCACATTCAAAACAAGTTTGCTCCTTGGCTTTCTTGTTGTTGGAGAACCCTCCTCGATCTCTCTTCATTCCATTTTTCTTCTCAATCAGCCTCTTGATCTTCTTAGAAATGAGTGCAAGTTCTTCATCTGATTCTTCATCAGATTCAATTAGCTTGCTGTTTGCACATTCGACTGGCTTGCTGTTTATAGAATGAAGAGACAAATTCTTCATTTTGGCTAGAGGAGTTCGAACACCTTCAACCTGACTATTATTTATCTTATTTTCAAACTGTTCTAGCTCAGCAAATACAGCTAGGTGATCCATGGTGTCAATATTTGAAGATGATTCCAAGGCCGTGACTTTAGCTTCATAAATGAATGGTACGGAACTTAACACTTTCATGTTAATTTCATCTTGTGGAATATCCTTTCCAAGTCTCTTTAAAGAGTTTATAGTGACTTGAAACCTTGCTTGTCCTTCCTTGATTATTTCACCATCTTTGAGCTAGAAGTTTCCAAAATCGTTCATTAGCTTGCTAAGCTTCACCTTTCTAAAAGTGGTCGATCCTTCATGATAAGTTTCCAAGGCATCCCACATTTCCTTTGCCATTTTTAGAGAGGAGACCTTGTCATATTCAGCTTGATCTAATGCATTCATTATAGAATTTCTAGCTTCTCCATTGTAACCACACTTGATAATCTCATCCATAGTGAGATCATCAACATCTTTCGGTTGGTTTTTATCATCCAGAAACTGGTAGTCTCCTTTCTGCACAACTCTTAATACCAGTGGCCTTTTGGACAAGAATGTTTCCATTCTACATTTCCACCAGTTGTAATTTTCTGATCCAGTGAGGAGAGGAGCTCTGTAATCAGCTTTTGCTTCAAGATAATGTTCAGCCATGATCGATACTTTCCTGTTACAGAATTGTTAGTATACCAAGCTCTGATACCAATTGAAAACAACACCTAGAGGGGGGGTGAATAGGTGTTTATGGCTAACAATCGTATTTTATTAACGGTTTTAAAAATTACTACAAACAGCTTGCTGTTTGTGTTTTATCAGTTTGCAAATGGTACGCTGTTTGTAACTAAAATGCAGAAAATTAAAGAACACAAGATCTTTTAGCCAGGTTCGACCCCTAAACCCCTATGGTCTACGTCCTGGTCCCTTACCAACTTGGTAAGAGAATATATTATTGATCAAATATAAACCAATTACAAGATCCAACAATATATCTCCCTTACACCCTTGCTGCTTACAAATGGCTTGCTGTTTGTTGTGCTGAAACTAGCTCTCTAAGAAATACTTCCCAAGTATCCTTCTCTAGCCTAGTTCTACCCACCCAAAACCTTAAGCCAACCTTGTACAGCAACAAATCAATTACAACTTGAACAATACAAAGATTTAAATAGATACAACTCAACCTATGAACCCTCTGAATATATATATATATATATGCGTGTATATAGGGTTTGTGAGGTTTGAAGAATTTAGCAATGAAAGCTTTTGTAGTTGTGAATGTATATCTTGTTTTTGCACTTCTGTTAGATGCTTAAGAACTGAATATACCAGCTCTTAAATAGATGAATATGAGAGTTTTGAAAACAAGAATCAAATATCTCCAACGGCTTGAAAATAAATCCGTTAATGGATTTTCTTGAAATAAAAATGAAGGAGCTGTTAGAGAGAGAGCTGCGTGTATGTATGAGAGGAAGAAGAAGAATATTTGTTATAATTGCTATCATGTGTTTTTCTTAGAGTGGGAGAAATGATGAAGCATTATAATAAAGAAAAGTGGATCTTACTTTTCTTATTTTAAGACAAGGAATATTTTTGTCTCCCATTCTTTATATGGTATGAGTATAGGCGTGTATATATGAAATTCAGAGGGTCATACATGTGTCTAATAATATTTTCTACTTGAACCTCTTTAACAAAACTGAACGGCTTCATTTCTGTCAGGTGCAATCAGCACGTTGTTTGTGAATAGCATGCTGTTTGTGAAACTGGCATGCTGTTTGCCTTGCTGTTTGAGTCCGAAGCCTACATATGGTAAGATGCCACTTGATACTATAGTCCAACATTGGTTTGCTGTTTTATAGACGGATTAAACAGTCAGTGAGCTAATGTAACCTGCAAAACCGAGTTAGAACAATGCAAATAGCCTGCTGTTTTATATCTGTTAAAAAGCCAAATGGCTTACTGTTTGTGATCATCAAAACTTAGGAGTTTCAAAGACCTCTGCATGCAACAGACTTTTTTGGGATTTCTTCGATTAATCGATTACAATATAAAATAAACCTGTTATTTTAATGTTCATTTGATTAGATTTATATTGGTTATTTTATATTATGTTATGAATAATATACTTACTATTTTAAGACTATTTTTTGTTCATTTCTGTTGTTAATTTTTTTCCCCCAAATTTAAAGCGAACTTCATTAATACTTTGAAAGAGACTCAATCGGGACATACCCCCAACTGATCATGCAACCAGGTTGAAAAACAAATAAACAAGCTAAATAATTAGCTCCCGGATTGCTTAACTAACTGAATACAAATATTCTGAAAATTAAAAATGAAGATAATGGTTTCCCGAGCAATCGAGCTTGCATCTCCCCTGCAAACAATAGCTTCACATCTGACCCTCACAGTAATTTCATGGATAATGCAATGTTCAGAGGACTCAGTTGCAAAAACTGAGTTTAGAGGCCTCAATCCTCATGTTATGAACATATTATTCTTGTGACAGGTGTGCATGTGCGATTTTCACAACCATTTCAAATACACCCCAGTTATCTACCTATCAGATACCAATTATAGACCTGCCTAAAGTGTTGTTGATGCGAGATATCCAGATCTCCCAATACATCGTAAAATTCATTTTCAACACAACCAACACATCGCACAAAGCGAGGCACTCAAACACACAAATAATAACTCAAACAGCAGAAACAAAAAAGCCCAAACTCAATTTTATTGAAGAAGAAAACAAACAAAAGAGGATGTTTATTGATAGAAAAATTAAAAAAACAAGGAAAGAGGTGATGTGTGGATGAAGAAGGTGCGACTAGGAATTGAGATGGGTATGAGAGAGAGAGAGAGAGAGAGAGAGAGAGAGAGAGAGAGAGAATTGACATGGCAAGAAAGGAGATGTGGACAATTAGGGTTAGAGGGAGATGGGGTGGCTAACTCTCATTAGAGAATGTAATAGATAATAATATTTAATATAATATAAAATGGATTATGTTGGTATTTAACTTAGGTATGATGAGATAATAGATGTTTTATTTTCAGATATTAAAGTATTATTGTCCAAACATCCTGGGTAATATGCCTGTCTTTAGATGAGACCTTGAATGAAGGAATTCATTTTTTTGGATATTGTGTTGTCGATACAATTTATATAAGAAATCGTATCCTTGATAAAAACAAAAAACAAAACCTTGAGTTCACACATATCTGAAACATAAAAAACATTTGAAAAACATTTAATATTATTTTTTTAAAAAATATTAGTTTAATATATTCTTATATTCATATCATTTTTTAATTAAATTTATCAAATTTTCATCGGACGCGAAGCACAGACAAAGTTCCCTAGTTGTGAGTAATAAATTCTCTAAGGACCTATTTGGATTGGGGGTTGGGGAGGGAGGGGTTCAAATTTGACAACCCTTGTTTGGGTAGAAATTTAAAATGGAGGGTTGGGTTCATAGAGGTTGGCTAGGGGTTGGGGGATTTTAATATAATAGAAATGGAGGAGTTTTTCAACACCCCGATTTGGGGTGTTGGTACTTGTTGCCCCTTTTTCATCTTTTTGTTTTTTATACTTTTTTTTTGCTAAATATGTTTTTTATACTTTATTTTCAATCATGTATATATAACATAATAACAGTAGTAAGCATATAATTTATTTTGATTGTTATTTTGTATATTATATATATTACATAATTAATTGATAAATGAATTTTATATTACATAATAAATATTTATGAAAAAATATTTTTCAAAAAAAATATTTCCGAACCAATATTTCGGAAAAAAATATTTCCGGATCAGTATTTCGGAAAAAATATTTCCGAACCAATATTTTGGAAAAAAATATTTTCGGATCAGTATTTCGGAAAAAATATTTCCAAACCAATATTTCGGAAAAAAATATTTTCGGATCAGTTTTTCGGAAAAAAATATTTCTGAACCAATATTTCGGGAAAAAATATTTCGGATCAGTATTTTGGAAAAAATATTTCCGAACCAATATTTCGGAAAAAATATTTTCGAAACAATATTTCGGGAACAAATATTTCCGAATCAATATTTCGGGAAAAAAATATTTCCGAATAAATATTTCTAAAAAAATAATAATTAATTATATTATAACTCTTCCCAACCTAACCCTCCATCTAAATAAGGTAAGGGTTGAACCCTTCCTTACTTAACCCTTACATTCAAACAAGGTAAGAGTTCAACCCAACACATCCCTTCCCAACCTAACCCATCCCATTCTAACCCAACCCAACCTCTTGTAACCCCTATCCATATAGGCCCTAAAAGGATCATAAATTAAACAAGGTATCATCAACAATGACAATACCAAATCCAAAGCAAGGTATTATCCACATGTAAATGTGCTAAATGTTGATCTAGGTGCTAACCCTAGTTACGTATGGAGGGGAATCCACCAAGCTTTGAAAGCGGTTAAAGCTGGGGCACGTAGGAAGATTGGAAACGGTCAAGATACGTTGGTGTGGAATATGCCTTGGCTCCCCGATGTGGATAATGGTTTTGTCACTACAGAGGAGTATTCACATTTAGCAAATGTTAAGGTGAATAGCTTGATGTCTGTTGGTGAAATGAGATGGGATGTTGAAGTGTTGGACGATGTGCTGAATGCTAGAGATGTGGAATTAATTAAAAGAACTCCAATTCCTATGACTGAGACTGTCGACTCGTGGTACTGGCTTATGGAGGAGAAGGGGGATTTCACGGTGAGAAGTTGCTACAGATGGCTTCAAGGGGAATGTAATAATGACCATACTATTAATTGGAAGAGATTATGGGCTATGAAACCTCCTCATAAAGTTACTACTTATGGCGTCTGTGTAAGGGATGTGTTCCAACAAATATGGCGTCTGTGTAAGGGATGTGTTCCAACAAATATGGCGTTGGTGTCAAGACATGTCAATATAGAATCACGATGTCCTTGGTGCCATGGTGAATCAGAGTCGGATGTGCATGTTATGTTTTTTGTGACTTTGCAAAGACGGTATGGATAAATGCAGGAATATACCACATGATGCAATGTTCGACATATGAATCAATTGGTGAGATCTTTGCAAGGGTGGTTCAAAAGAATACAAGGGAGAAATGTGCTGAGATTGTTATGCTCTGTTGGAGTCTCTGGAATAGAAGAAACAAATGGGTCTGGGCCCGTGCGAATGGATCAGCATTTGGTATGATAAGTAATGCAATGCAGCTGCTTAATGAGTGGAAGGAAGCTCAGGCAAAGGATGAGGATCGAAAAATTAGAGGTGAATTAGGTGCTAGAGTCTAGTGTCCTCCTAAACCAGGGTGGCTGAAGATTAACATTGACGCCGCTGTGTTCCGTGATGGGAGTATAGGTGTGGCTGCAGTCATTAGAGATCATCAAGCTAGGTTCATAGGAGCAAAGGGGACGAGGGTTGCAGGAGCTTGGAAGCCGAGAGAAGCAGAAGCTATTGGTTTAAAAGAGGCGTTATCGTGGATCATTGCGAGAGGATATAACCAATGTGTGATTGAAACGGACTCGTATGCCTTAGCAGATGCATGTAATGGTAGTCCTGGAGAGGCCTTCTTTGGCACTATTGTAATGGATTGTATCCATATGTTTAAGCACATTCATTCTGTGCTAGTGAATTTTGTTTATCGGTCTGCGAATACTCCAGCTCACGTGCTTGCACAAGCTGTATATTCTATGTCAGATGTGGAGGAGTGGTATGTCTCTCCACCTAGTTTCCTTAAACATGTATTGGATTTGGATATGAAGTAATGAATGCAACTACGATTTACTTCAAAAAATAATAATAATAATAAGGTATCATCAACATTCAACAATCACAATACCAACTTCAAACCCAATTTGCATATAGTTGATACCATCACATCAAGTCAAGGGTAAATAAAGTCAATTGTGTGCGTCATTTTCATTTGTAGTAATTTATATACTCAGTATTTATAGTATTTGTAGTAATTTATAGTATTTATGTAACTAGCATAAATACCCGTACAAGGCACGGGGCGCTAGTTTAAATTATGTTTTAAAATTAAACCGTGTATGATCAATATTATTTGAAGAATAAAATTGATTTTCATAGAGTTTTGCTTGTTAATGGTATATATAACTATTGCGTGCTTACTTAAATATGTCAGTTTTTGATTTTATTGTGGATCATTGAATAGAATCTGAGTGTTCAATAGGTGATGTCTATGATATATAAGTTCCGCAAATCATATATTATACATGATCCTGTATATATATATATATTTTTTTTGAATTACCTTTATAAATAATATACCATATTATATATGATCGTCATATTTTAAATCGAACATTAGTTAATTTGTATGTAAACTGTAATGTGTTATTTTTAAGATTCGTCTTTTCAAGGCCAAATATTTTTATTACCTAAAGAGTTTGACTGATAAATTATTTCATCTTGCGTAATAATATACAATTTTCATATTACGTTAACAACTCATATTAATTTTCATTTATTGATTAAAGAACAACAAAAAATATATAATTGGGTTATAAAATGATATTTTAATTAATATTATGGATACCATCCAACAATATATTAAGTCCAAATCTCATTTAATACCCAATAATATTTAACCAATATTATTTCATATATCATACACATACACTTGTGTGTATGATCTAAAACACATGTGAAAGTGTGGCCTAGTGGTAGGTAGATGCACAAGTTAACTTGATGGTCCAAGTTTGATTTCCACTAAAAATGAATTTTTTATATATAAACAACAATATAGGGGTAAATTAGTCATTTTAAATTATGAATAAAATATCTCATTAATTTTCAGTCTTGTTCGTGTATTATATATAAAATAGATTTTAGATGTTAGTTTTATAATCAATTAATCTTAAATATTTATTTTGTATGTTTTTAACGAAGAAGTTATGTATTTTTTCGTTTTAAAAAAATACATATGTTCCAACTATTTCTCATCCAAGTTGCACACACGCATTCACTTATTATGTGTATGATTTATGACACAAATGAATGGCTAGCCTAGTGGCATGATTGTGTCCAAATTTGTTACGACCCAAGTTCAATCTCCACCAACCAAAAAATTCAATTCAAATTAAAAAAAATTATATTACAAAATTCCGTGCATCGCACGCGTTTTAAGCTAGTTTAAATAATTCAGGAATATGTATAAGTAGACTACATACTATTTATTATTAATTTATATATAAATGTACAAATAAAATCGTGACTACATATTATTAATAGGTCTCAATGATCAAAATACTAAATATTTAATATTCACGCAATACACACATATATATAATTGATTACACGTGCCTATTGTGCTCAAGTGTTAAAACATGTACAATTTAAATATATAACCTAAGTTTAATTTAGCTCCATAGTTATTTTTATATGTTTTGAAGTTAGCCAAATGTATTACTGTTAAATGACATTCACATATTACGTGTATGATTTGAAAGCACATGTGACATGTGGTGCAGTGGTAAGAGATTGCATAAGTTACTTGATAGACACAAGTTCGATTCCCACAAACATTTTTTTAACAAATATCAAACATGGGGACCTAAGTTTAATTTAGCTCCATATTATTTTTATATGTTTTGAAGTTAGACAAATGTATTACTATTAAACGACATTCACATATTACGTGTATGATTGAAAACACATGTGACAATCTGGCGCAGTGGTAAGAGAATGCATAAATTACTTGATAGACTCAAGTTCGATTCCCACAAACAACATTTTTTTAACAAATATTAAACATGGAGACAAATTAGTAATTACAATACATTAAAAAGTCTCACAAATTTTATCTTGTGTTGGTGTATTATATATACTAGCTTATAACCCGTGCAAAGCACGGGTTACTTTTTAATTTTTCATAATTTGATTATGGTATAGTATAATATAATAAATATTAATTTTAATATGTTATTGGAAAAATTCGAACCTTACATCTTTGTAAATAATAATTTTTAGTATTAAATATAAATTAATATGTTGTTGAAGGGAATCGAACCTTAGACCTCTGTATATAACAACTTTTAGTATTATTGCATCTAACGGTCATGATCTATTTGAGTTGAAGATCTAACGGTTGTGAATGAGGGATAACCAAAAATGAGGGATAACCAAAAAAAGGGTAACCAACTACAAATTATACCCCCTTTTGCTTATTATAATATAGTATAGATAAGAGGTTGGGGAACCTGAGATATATCTCAGGTAAGTTCCCTAAGATATCCATGTGGGTGTTTTAGTAAATTCACAATTTTTTTAATTAGAACGTGGAGGTTCAAACGTAAGTTAAGGCTAAACGTGAGCTCTTTAAAGAGCTTTTGTCAATGAGTGCAGGGGCGGAGAGGAGTCGGAAGATGGAAGCGTACAAGGTGGCGAGACGGGAGGCAAAGAAAGCCGTGGCGAAAGCCAAAGGGGAAGCCTTCGAGGGGTTGTACAAGCGCCTGGACACCAAGGAAGGAACGAATGCTATCTTTAAGCTAGCTAAAGCTAGGGAGAGAGGGCGTCGCGACCTGGGTGCCGTTAAGTTTATAAAGGATGAGTCAGACCGAGTGCTACTTAATGAAGACGCTATTAAGGAGAGGTGGAGTTCATACTTCCATAACCTTTTCAATGAGAATAGGAGGAGTTGGGCCGGTGGGGAACTAGAGGTCCCCCCTTCGTCTCCTTGTGAGCCTATCAGCGAGGTCGAGGTCAAGGGGGCCATTCGTAAGATGGCGTTAGGGAAGGCGGTGGGTCCGGATCAGATCCCAATCGAGGTGTGGATTTGTCTTGGCGAGGTTGGCGTTAAATGGCTAGTTAAGCTGTTCAATGATCTCCTCTTGGATTCCAAGATGCCAGCAGAATGGAGGCGTAGTGTTGTAGTTCCTTTTTTCAAGAACAAAGGTGATGCTCAGAGTTGTAGTTAGGGGTGAGCATGGTTTTCCAAAAACCGACCAACCCGACCAAACCAAACCGACCAAACCGAAAATTTTGGTTTTTTTTCGGTTTGGTTTGGTTATGGTTTTATATTTTTAAAAACCGAAAATTTTGGTTTGGGTTTGGTTTCACTAGTTTACCCATCCGATTAAACCAACCCGACCATCAAGTCGTATAAAAATATTATATATATATATATATATATGAAACTCTGGGAGAGAGTGGTAGAAGGCCGACTTAGAAGAGAAGTTGATATCTCAGAGAACCAATTTGGTTTTATGCCAGGGAGATCGACGACCGAGGCCATCCATCTCGTCAGACGCCTTATGGAGAAGTTCAGGGAGCGCCGCAAAGACCTCCACATGGTGTTCATTGATCTAGAGAAGGCTTATGACAGTATCCCTCGTGAAGCGATATGGAAGGCCCTCGTTGAGCGGAGTGTATCGTCGTCGTACGTAAGAGTGATCCAAGACATGTACTCCCAAGCTACTTCTTGCGTCCGGACCCCAGTGGGTGACTCTCGTTTCTTTCCTGTGGAGATTGGACTTCATCAGGGATCGGCCCTTAGTCCTCTCCTTTTCGCACTTATCCTGGATGTCATGTCACACGGGATACTTGACGCCGTCCCGTGGTGCATGCTCTTCGCTGACGATATTGTGCTAGTGGCAGAGTCTAGGGGGGAGGTAAATGAGAAGTTGGAACTTTGGAGATCAACTTTGGAGTCTCAGGGCTTGCGGGTGAGTAGAACTAAAACCGAGTATCTCTGGTGCAACTTCAGTGGCGAGGCCATTGACGAAGGGGTGGAGGTTAAGATCGAAGATCAGATCGTCCCGCGTACGGATAAGTTCAAGTACCTGGGGTCGATCATCCAGAAGGAAGGTGGGGTTGAAGACGATGTCAAGCATCGTATCAATGCTGGGTGGCTACGGTGGAGGGCAGCGTCAGGGGTGATGTGCGACAAGAAGGTTCCTTTGAAGTTGAAAGGGAGATTCTATAGAGCAGCTATCCGGCCTGCGATGTTGTATGGTTCGGAGTGCTGGGCAGCGAAGAAGACCCACGAAAGCACGTTGGAAGCAGCGGAAATGAGGATGTTGCGGTGGTCGTGTGGACGCACGTTGCTAGATAGAATCCCTAATAGGGTGTTCAGGACCGAGCTCGAAGTGGCGCCCCTCTCTGAGAAAGTTAGAGAAGGGAGGTTGAGATGGTTCGGTCACGTCCGTAGGAGGCGGCCGGAAGCTCCAGTGCGTAGGGTCGAGAGTCTTTCGGTGGATGGGGTGAGGAGGAGAGGCAGACCGAGGAGGTTATGGGAAGAGCAGCTTAGGTTGGATTTGAAGGCTTTGAACCTAAGTGAGACCATGACCGCTGACAGGTGTTCGTGGAGGCGGCAAATCAGGGTGGTGGACTCTCTTCTAGGGGACGGCTCTTTAGTGGAGGACCTCAGAGTTGGGTTGTCTCGGATGACATTATCGTAGGAGTTTGGCTTATGCCGCCTTTTTTTCCCTTTGTCATTTATTATTTGTATTATCATATGTTTCCCGGTTGTGCAGGTGCAAGGAGCTTCGCTTGGTGGTATCTAGGGGCATGGTAGGTAAGTCCCGTGTGGAGAAAGCCATGGGCTCAGGTATGGTTGTGAACGTTGTCGTATATCCTTTAGATTCCTTTGTATTTATCACACACCGTATATGTCGTGCACATAGCCGAGGGTCTTCACGGAAACAGCCTCCCTACCCTAAAAAGTGGGGGCATGGTCTGCGTACAACCTACCCTCCCCAGACCCTGCTCTGAGCGGGATATACTGGGTATGTTTGGTTTGGTTTGGTTATTAAACATGGAGACAAATTAGTAATTACAATACATTAAAAAGTCTCACAAATTTTATCTTGTGTTGGTGTATTATATATATAAGAGGTTGGGGAACCTGAGATATATCTCAGGTAAGTTCCCTAAGATATCCATGTGGGTGTTTTAGTAAATTCACAATTTTTTTAATTAGCCCTGCGGGCCCTGGAAAATTTAGGATTACTTTGTATCTATCTTAGGAAAAGTTCCCTGAGATATCTCAGGATCCTTTTTTCTATATGTAATAGATAGATTTATAAAGGGGTTGAGTTGACACAGTGGTAAGTGCCCAATCCGTGAACCGTGAGGTCACGGGTTCGACTCCTGCCGGGGGTCAAAAAAACCGGAAACAATCTCTCTACCTTTGTGTAGGGGCATGATTGCGTACATCCTACCACCCTGCTCATGCGAGATATACTGAGTACGTTGTATTGTTTTTTTTTTTTAATAGATAGATAGATTTGTTTGCTCCGTGGTCGGTACATAGAAAAAACTTAAATTCAATCAACATTGTTCAAATTATACACCAGCTCACCCAATGCTATGAACTACATTGAGATTTTTATAGTGTATATAAATTGCTTTAAGATAGATGGTGATAATTCGTCGTGTACTTTCATATTTATTTTGTGTATATTAATATTAAATCTAAAACGATTTATTTGAATTTAGGTACTTTCATTTTCATGTACTTTTTACATCATGTTTACGTATAGTTCTAAAAAAATTTAAATTTAAATAAAATAATTTAAATATTCATTTTTATGAAAATAATATAAATTTAATATTTATTTCTTTTTTTGCTAAATATTTCTTTCATATTTACATACAACATTATTAGATTATATATAATCATTTAAATAAATATTAATATATTTAATATACATCTTTAAATATAAATATTAATAATTATATTTATTTATTTCGTGTGGTGTAGTAAAAATAGGGTACCTGTCATGATGGATGTTGAAAACATGCCAATGGGCACATTTTTTGTCGAAATACATTTCCAAATGATATATCATTTCAATTAAAATAAAAAAATTTAACGTGTATTACAAGAAAAATATATGAAAATATATTGATCAATCAAGAAATGAATCTAAAAGTAAGTATTTTTATCCAATTTTAAGAATATGAATATTCATATATAACAACTTTTGTATAAATTTTACATATACATTTATTATTTATGAATAATATTGATATAAAAAATTTCTAAAATGACCTAACACCTATTCGACCTCTAATACGTTAAATGATATTTTATATTTATTATTGTTTATAATTCTAAAATTCTAGAAAATTAGAAAAATAAATTGATACGACGCCACCTAAATCTCCTTTATACATATATATATATAGGGTCTTATTCTAATAGAAACTAACTTAGAATAGAAACTAGAAACTAAACCTAAATTAAATATTTCAAGCTAATCTAATGACCAAATTAGGGGTACTCCAATACAAAAAACGTTTAAAATTAGTGTCTCTATTCAACAAAAATATAAAAAAATTTAAAAAATTTAAAAAAAAGTTACTGTTCACGTGATGACGTGGCCCGTGAACAGTAACTTTTTTAATTTTTTTTTATATTTTTGTTCAATAAAGCCAAGAATTTTAAACGTTTTTTGTGAAGGTGCCCCTAGCGGGGCCATTAAAATAAATGAAATATAATTTATTTAGTGTAGGTTTCTAGTTTCTATTCTAAGGTTGGTTTTTATTTGAATATATATATATATATATATATATATATATTGATGATGGATGATTATTGAATCTATTTTCACTCACATACTAGTTGATAAAGCCGCGCTTCGCGGCGGCGTTAGAATTTTTATTTTTAAAAAAATTCAATACATTTGCGTTATATTATAATATTAATATCAAATTTTAATAAATAATCTTCTCTAATGAATCAATTTCTTGTTAAATACGATTCTTTCGATTGAGCCGCTCTCTCTTTAAAACCGAAATCCCAACATTTTAACATATATTATAAAGATTTATATAATATTTTTTATCCATAAAATCGAACCGTAAAAATAAAAAAAAATTATGACTTTAGTATCAATTTCTAATAGCTAATACAATCTTTTCTTGCGAGTCGTCTTCCCATTAAATACGTTTCGAGCCGCTCTTATTTGAAACTGAAATTCTAACTTCATTATATAAAGAGAGTAAATTCCAATTTTTTATTCTTTAAACTTTCTAATATTTATGGAGTTTTAAAAGATGAAAATACATATTATATTTTCTGTATATTATAGATAAACTTGTATAAAAAAAGTTAAAATAAAGGATTTCTAGGAAAAATAATGTATAGTTTTAAAAAATCGTATAATACGTCTTCACCATCCTCGTATTCTACTTCCAATAAAACATTTTATTTTATGTATTACTTATATATTTAAACACTTTTTATACGATCTTATTTAATGAACCGCTCTCTTGTTAAACACTTTATTACTATTGATCCGCTCTCTCGTTAAGAACAAAAACATAATTTTTACATATATTACTTGTATGATAATGTTTATCCATAAAAATCAAATTCTAAAAATAAAATAAAATTTATAACATCAATATGATATTTTAATAGCTAGTACAATCTTTTATAGTGAGTCGTCTTCCCGTTAAACACGTTTCGAGCCGCTCTCGTTTGGGATCGAAATTCCAACTTCATTACATGTTATTGAAGATACTTATCTTACACATCAATTTTTTTTCCTTAAAATCAAAACCTAAAAAATAGAGTGAATTCCAATTTATACTTTCTCTAGACTTTCTAAAAATTTTGGAGTTTTAGAAAATGAAAACACATCTTATTTTCTCTTTATATTATAGATACTTCTGTATTTATTTAGGATTCCTGCATGAGATTGTTCTTTTATTATGTTAACACATCAATTCTTTTCTTTTTAAATACGGTGACTTTTTTCATTACAATAGTATTGAATTTATGAATAAATTTTCTTAATATAAGTATAATTAAATTATATAAAAAATATATAATTTAAGAAGATCGTACTTTCTATAAAATATTTAATTATATGTCTGCTCTATATATTCAAACACCTATTCTAGTTCTAGTAGAACTTTAATTTATATATTTTTTCTACAAATTCGAACTCTTACTCTCTATAAATTCGAACTCCTATTCTACTTCCAATAGAACTTTTAATTGTATGTCTTATAAATACTTATTATCCTACAAATTTGAACTCTTCTCCTTTATAAATTCGAACACCTATTCTACTTCTAATATGCTAATTGATATTTTTATATTTATTAGTGTTTAAAATTCTAGAAAATTAGAAAAATCGATTGACACGATATTAGAGCGCCTTTTCTTAATATAAGTATAATTAAATTATATAAAAAATATATAATTTAAGAAGATCGTACTTTCTATAAAATATTTAATTATATGTCTGCTCTATATATTCAAACACCTATTCTAGTTCTAGTAGAACTTTTATTTATATATTTTTTCTACAAATTCGAATTCTTACTCTCTATAAATTCGAACTCCTATTCTACTTCCAATAGAACTTTTAATTGTATGTCTTATAAATACTTATTATACTTCCAATAGAACTTCTAATCATATGTTTTTCCTATAAATTTGAACTCTTCTCCTTTATAAATTCGAACACCTATGCTACTTCTAATATGCTAATTGATATTTTTATATTTATTGATATAAGTATAATTAAATTATATAAAAAATATATAATTTAAGAAGATCGTACTTTCTATAAAATATTTAATTATATGTCTGCTCTATATATTCAAACACCTATTCTAGTTCTAGTAGAACTTTTATTTATATATTTTTTCTACAAATTCGAACTCTTACTCTCTATAAATTCGAACTCTTATTCTACTTCCAATAGAACTTTTAATTGTATGTCTTATAAATACTTATTATACTTCCAATAGAACTTCTAATCATATGTCTTTCCTATAAATTTGAACTCTTCTCCTTTATAAATTCGAACACCTATTCTACTTCTAATATGCTAATTGATATTTTTATATTTATTAGTGTTTAAAATTCTAGAAAATTAGAAAAATCGATTGACACGATATTAGAGCGCCACCTAAACTCCCGCTATCCTCCTTTATATATATACTAGTTGATAAAGCCGCGCTTCGCGGCGGCGTTACAATATTTTTTAAAAAATTCAATACATTTACGTTATATTATAATATCAATATTAAATTTTAGTAATTAAATAATCTTCTCTAATGAATCAATTTCTTGTTAAATACGATTCTTTCGATTGAGCCGCTCTCTCGTTAAAACTGAAATCCCAACTTTTTAACATATATTATAAATACTTATAATAATATTTTTTATCTATAAAATCGAACCGTAAAAATAAAAAAAAATTATGACTTCAGTATCAAATTCTAATAGCTAATACAATCTTTTCTAGCGAGTCGTCTTCCCGTTAAATACGTTTCGAGCCACTCTTATTTGAAACTGAAATTCTAACTTCATTATATAAAGAGAGTAAATTCCAATTCTTATATTCTTTAAACTTTCTAATATTTATGGAGTTTTAAAAGATGAAAATACATGTTATATTTTCTCTATATTATAGATATTCTTGTATTTATTTACAGTTTCCGCATTGGAATGTCTTTCTGTTATCTTAACATATCAAAAAAAAAAAATACGAGGACTTTTCGTTACGGAAATAATATTGCATTTATGGATATATTTTTGTAATGCAAGTATAATTAACTTGTATAAAAAAGTTAAAATAAAGGATTTCTAGGAAAAAAGATGTACAGTTTTAAAAAATCGTATAAGACGTCTCCACCGTCCTCGTATTCTACTTCAAATAAAATATTTTATTTTATGTATTAATTATATATTTAAACATCTTTTATACGGTCTTATCTAATGAACCGCTTTCTTGTTAAACACGGTTTTTACTATTGGTTCGCTCTCTCGTTAAGACAAAAAACCTAACTTTTACCTATATTACTTGTATGATAATGTTTATCCATAAAAATCAAATCCTAAAAATAAAATAAAATTTATAACATCATATGATATTTTAATAGCTAGTACAATCTTTTATAGTGAGCCGTCTTCATGTTAAACACATTTCGAGCCGCTCTCGTTTGGGATCGAATTTCTAACTTCATTACATATTATTGATGATACTTATCTTACACAACAATTTTTTTTCTTGAAATCAAAACCTAAAAAATAGAGTGAATTCCAATTTATACTTTTTCTAGATTTTCTAAATTTTTTGGAGTTTTTAGAAAATGAAAACACATCTTATTTTCTCTTTATATTATAGATATTCATGTATTTATTTAGGATTCCTGCATGAGATTGTTCTTTTACTCATTGTTCTTTTATTATGTAAATACATTAATTCTTTTCTTTTTAAATACGATGACTTTTTTCATGACAATAGTATTGGATTGCATGAGATTGTTCTTTTACTCATTGTTCTTTTATTATGTTAATACATTAATTCTTTTCTTTTTAAATACGATGACTTTTTTCATGACAATAGTATTGGATTTATGAATAAATTTTCCTAATATAAGTATAATTAACTTATATAAAAAATATATAATTTAGAAGATCGTACTTTCTATAAAATATTTAATTATATGTCTGTTTATAAGTATAATTAACTTATATAAAAAATATATAATTTAGAAGATCGTACTTTCTATAAAATATTTAATTATATGTCTGTTCTATATATTTAAACACCTACTCTAGTTCTAGTAGAACTTCAATATATATATCTATCTATCTATTATATATATAAAGGAGAACCCGCATGAGCTCTAGAAACGCTCGGATCCTATTTATCTATTTTTCTAGAGCTCCTCTATTTTAAATAATAAAATCAAAACTTCCTTCTTTAGGCCTATTTTTTAGAAAAGAAATCATAATTTCCCTTTTTAACATCAGCACTAACATCTTCGAAACAGGAAAGGTTTTCGAATTTGTAGGGAAGAAGAAGTCAAATTTATATATTCAAAATAGAAAAAAATAATTATATTTTAGAACTTCCTTTTTTTAATATTAACATCTTCGAAATAGAAAAGGTTTTTGAATTTGTATGGAAGAAAAATTCAAATTTACATATTTGAAATAGAAAAGAATTTTATACTTTTATATATATCTTAAATAGAAAAGAAATTTTATATTCTTATATATATAAGGGTGGAGCTCTAGAAACGCTCGGATCCTATTTATCTATTTTTCTAGAGCTCCTCTATTTAAAATACGTAAAATTAAAATTTCCTTCTTTAATCCTATTTTTTAGAAAAGAAATCAAAACTTCCTTTTTTAACATTAATATAAATGTTAACATAAACATCTTTGAAATAGAAAAGGTTCTCGAATTTGTAGGGAAGAAGAATTCAAATTACATATTCGAAATTGAAAAAGTTTTCGAATTTGTTGGGAAGAAGAAATTATATATTCGAAATAGAAAAAAAAATATTTATATTCTTATAGTATATATTCGAAATAGAAAAGAAATTTTATATTCTTATATATATACAATCATTACTTCTAATAATCAAATTTTATCACCATGTTTGTAATCATATTTACTCGATTTATATTGTATATACTTAGTATTTTTAAAATATATACAACGGGCGTCGGCCTAAAAATTATGAGGCAAAATCGATAAATAAAAATAAAAATATAAATTAAAATAAAAAATATTTTAAATATACATATAATAAATATACATATAAAAATACAATATAAATTAAATTAAAAAATATAATATTTTTAAAAAAATATAATATTTTTAAAAAAATGATAAAAATATTTTTATAATATCAATATAAATTGGTGAACACAATATTGTATAAATTAAATATACATATATAATAAAATAAATTATTCATATATTTTTCTATACCGATTTTGTCTTACGATTTTTTAGGCCGACACCCGTTGTATATATTATAAAAATACTAAGCGTACACAATAATAAAAATTTAAATAATAAAATACTCTTTGACTTTGATTTACCGATTTTGCCTCACAATTCTTTTTTAAAATTTTAAATATATCTAAAATATAAATATAAATTGGTGAACACAATATTGTATATTCATATATTTTTCTATACCAATTTTATCTCACAATTTTTAGGCTGACACCCGTTTGTGTATATTATAAAAATACTTAGCATACACAATAATAAAAAAAAAATAAAATGCTCTTTAACTTTGATTTATCGATTTTGCCTCATAATTTTTAGGCCGACGCCCGTTGTATATATTTTAAAAATACTAAGTATATACAATATAAATCGAGTAAATATGATTACAAACATGGTGATAAAATTTGATTATTAGAAGTAATGATTGTATATATATAAGAATATAAAATTTCTTTTCTATTTCGAATATATACTATAAGAATATAAATATTTTTTTTTCTATTTCGAATATATAATTTCTTCTTCCCAACAAATTCGAAAACTTTTTCAATTTCGAATATGTAATTTGAATTCTTCTTCCCTACAAATTCGAGAACCTTTTCTATTTCAAAGATGTTTATGTTAACATTTATATTAATGTTAAAAAAGGAAGTTTTGATTTCTTTTCTAAAAAATAGGATTAAAGAAGGAAATTTTAATTTTACGTATTTTAAATAGAGGAGCTCTAGAAAAATAGATAAATAGGATCCGAGCGTTTCTAGAGCTCCACCCTTATATATATAAGAATATAAAATTTAAAAAAGATAAAATTTAAAAAGATAAAATTTAAAAGGAAGTTTTATTTTTAATTATTTAAAATAGAGGGGCTTTAGAAAAATAGATAGATAAATAGATGTAGATGAAAAAGCAGATTTGATTGAATTAATTTAAAAAAGATTTTACCAAATTTCAATGTTAATTTAAATTTTAAATTGTATTTAAATTAACTTTGAAATTTAGTCGATTAAGCCGCGTTTTGCGACACCCTTATAACATTTTTTTTAAAATTATAAATAAAGTTTATTAAAGAAAAAATCGACAAAAATATATGTATAATATCAATATAGATTGGTGAATAAAATTTTGTATAACTTAAATATACATAGATAATATAATGTATTATTCACATTTTTCTATACCAATTTTGTCTTACGATTTTTTAGGTCGCCATGGTGATAAAATTTAACCGTTAGAAGTAATGATTATATATATATATATATATATATTCTATTTCAAATACGTAAATTTGAATTCTTCTTTTCTACAAATTAAAAAACCTTTTTTATTTTGAAGATGTTAATGTTAATGTTAAAAAAGGAAGTTTTGATTTTTTTTATCTAAAAAATAGGTACTAAAAAAGCAAATTTTAATTTTAACTATTTAACATGAATCTTTTGTTCTTGCGCATGTCATAACAATCAAAACAAAGGATAAAAAACATTAGAGATACTCCTTTGAAACTCAAGTATGCATGCATCAACACATCTTTAAAATTAAATATATTGATCTTTCCATGCGAGGAATTTATGATCAAAGACTATGTCAAATTTCGTCTAAAAGAGAGTATAACTAAATAACATCAAACATCATATCTTATTTATCAATTTACAAAACATTATAAACCAAAAATATTTGAGAATTAATGTGTAAATACGGTACCTATATTGATCGAAGACATTGAACAGGGATCCTTGTAACTTTGTAAGTTGACATTCCTGTAAAGTTATGCAAAATTGAAAAAGAATATTAGAACTCTATTGAAATTCAATTTATGCAAGATCATAAAGATGTTAGATTCCACTAACATTCAAGCACACATGATGACATATCTATTATACATGTACATAAATATCAAAGAATATAGTTTCATTCATACAAAAAATTGAAACGGGAAGTCTCGAACATGAATGGTAAGACTGCTTTAGGTGATATATATAGGCACCTTAAAAAAAGTTTTGATATTTAAATTATCAAAATATCTTATTCAATTTAAATAAGGTTTTGATTATCTTTTCTAAAAAGTAGGACCTATAAAAAAAATTTGAAATTCAATTATTAAAATCTCTTTCAATTTAAATAAGGTTTTGATTATCTTTTCTAAAAAATAGGATCTATAAAAGAAAATTTTAAAATTCAATTATTAAAATCTCTTATACAATTTAAATAAGGTTTTAATTAATTTTTTTTTCTATTTCGAATATGTAAATTTGGACTCTTTTACCCTACAAATAGAAAAACCTTTTCAATTTTGAAGATGTTAATGTTATTATTAGAAAAGGAAGTTTTGACTTTCTTTTCCAAAAAATAGGACTTAAAGAAGGAAGTTTATTTTATACAACTTTAAAAAGGTTTTGACTTTCTTTTCTAAAAAATAGGGTCTAAAGAAGGAAGTTTGATTTTAATTATTTAAAATTGAGGAGCTCTAGAAAAATAGATAAATATGATTCGAGCGATTCTAGAACTCCTGCGGGTTCTCCTTTATATATATAATAGATAGATATTGATGTTTCTTGCTTTTTTTTAGAGTTGTGAGATACGTTTAGGCAAAATCTAGTTGTATGCAAATAACAAAAAATAAATCTATAAGTTATTAATTATTTATAAATTGAAGTGACAGATATAAAGACATTCTCTTAGCTCCCTTGGGTCTTATTTAGAGCTTGTTTGGTTGTCTGTTTTGGAGGGTGTTAGATGGCCTTGTATGTCTTGTTAATTTACCTGCCAACTGTTTGATCTTTTGTCTCTGAGAACAAAAATTAGTAATTTAAGTTGGGTTTTGAAAAGATTGGGTTTTGATTTTATTAGGGGATTGAAGGTTGAGGTTTGAGAAGAGGATGATCACTAACTCTCTTTGTTTTAATATTTGTTTTGAAAGTTTTGCATGTTTATTCATGTAGAGATGCAGAGAGAAACAGAGGAAAGAGGCATCAAGACTTGAAGCTGGGAACATGAAGCTTACTGCTATGAACAAGCTTTTGATGGAAGAGAATGATAGGTTGTAGAAACAAGTGTCTCATTTGGTGTATGATAATGGCTACTTTAGCCAACATAGTCAAAATGTGAGATTCTTTACACAATTCTTTGATTTTTCTTCAGTTATTCAAGTTTTTTTGGTAAAAATTTCAACTTTTTGTTTTTGTTATATATTGCAGGGTGGGCTTCCTACTAAAGACACCAGTTGTGAATCCGTGGTGACTAGTGGTCAACACTCAACACCACATCACTCCTCAGCATCCCCCCCCCCCCCCCGGGATGCTAGTCCTGCAGGGTTAGTGTTCTTATGGCTGCTGAGTCATTTTAATGGTGCTTTGTGATCACCTTGTGTGTGTTTGCTTTGAATCTCATTTCTTTTTTCCTATTTATTCTTTTTCAGAGTTTCTTTCAAAGGCTACTGGAACCGCTGTAGAGTGGGTCCAAATGCCTGTAATGAAGGTAAAATACATTTAGCTATTAGGGCTGGGCATGTTGTAAATAATCTTGTTGCTTTTCATGGTGCTACACTGCAAGGGGCATATAAAATTATTTTCTTTATAATCACTTGGCAAATAGTTTATAGATAAGGGTTCAGTCTTTGATTATAATAGTATATTTATACAATTAAGTGTATTCCTTTTATTGTTCTTTCTATATTGACTTGACAAACAGCACTGAGATTGATACATTGTATAGTACTAAGATTGATACATTGTGTATTCATGTACCCTTTTCTTGGTAAAATTATTGCATTGAGATTTGAGAGTTGAGAATTTTATTAAAAATGTTTCTGGATTGAAATGGTAACCAGATTCTTTTATAGCTAGAATCCAGGATGCTAAAGAATTTTCCAAACCCTAAGCAATCAGTAAAAAAGAGAATTATTTCCTTACAAAGAAAATAATTGTGATTGATAATCGTTTTTTACCCATGTACACAGCCTTGTCCGGATTCCATTGGAATTGTTGCTATATCTCATGGTTGCCCTGGTGTGGCAGCACGTGCCTGTGGCCTGGTGGGTCTAGAGCCCACAAGGGTAAGTCGGTAACCCTAGTTTTATCTTTTTAGTTGTGATCTTTTCAGAATTTTTTGGAATTAAAAGACCCCTCACAGGTTGCAGAGATCTTCAAGGGATCAGTCATCATGGTTCCGCGATTGCCGAGCTGTTGATGTCCTGAACGTGCTACCCACTGCCAATGGTGGAACCATAGAATTACTATACATGCAGGTACGTAGGATTAAATTGCATTGATAAATCATAAATGTGGATAAAGTAAGACTCTCAATGTTTATATACTCAATGGAGTCCTTCAAATGCTATCTTTGTAGCTGTATGCGCCAACTACTTTGGCCCCAGCTCGCGACTTTTGGTTGTTGCGCTATACTTCTGTTATGGAGGATTGCAGTATTGTGGGATGTCATCATACAATAAATCATATCCTTAAGAACATCATAGTTTATGGTATAGGATTACTGTCTCTGCATCTAATTCACACGATATTCCATATTTTGAACTTTAGGTCTGTGAGAGATCACTTACCAATACTCAAAATGGTCCAAGCATGCCACCTGTGCAAAATTTTGTGTGAGCTGAAATGCTTCCGAGTGGTTACCTGATTAGACCTTGTGAAGGAGGTGCTTCAATTATTCACATTGTTGATCACATGAATTTGGAGGTGAAAGAGCTGGATCACTTGTTTTTTTCTTTTTTTTTTTTGTGGGTCCCATTCTTCCCAATAATAATAATGAACATGGCTGTGATTCTGACATTTACCAGGTTTGGAGCGTGCCTGAAGTATTGCGCCCTCTGTATGAATCCTCGACAGTGCTTGCTCAGAAGACGACGATGATGGTGCGATTTTATTCAGTTCTTTTACTGACTTTTACTGCAGCTACTTATGATTTATTCTTGTGCTATAAAATTCTGCTTGTCTTTTCATGCAGGCTTTACGTCAACTGAGACAGATAGCTCAGGAGGCTTCTCAGTCCTGTGCTTCAAATTGGGGCCAACGGCCTGTAGCTCTGCGGGCTCTTAGCCAAAGGCTGAACAGGTATGTTGATCTTGCTTCACTCACAACATGCATTTAATAAATAAAGGGGTGCTAATCAAACCTCACAAACCGCAAAAACCGCCCTCACCGCACCGCGGAACGTGGTTTTTATATTTTGTGGTGCGGTTGCGGTTTGAAATTTTGACAAACCCAAACCGTGCGGTGCGGGTTGCGGTTTTGAACTTCTGCGGTTCAAACCAAACCGCACCGCACCGCACCACAATATTTAATATTTATGTAATATATATATATATATATATATATATATATATATATATATGATATATATATATATATATATATGTATATTTAATTATTGTTTTTTGTATTCTACTATTTGTAATGTTTTCACTAAGGATTATTGTTATTGTGTTTTTTTAATCGAAATTGAATTGTATCGAATATTAATATCTGTCAATGTACTATTTGCCCTTTGTCAAAACTTTATAAAATTATGTCATTGTGGTATTATATACTAATAAATATTTAAGAAAATATATACCGCATAAACCGCACCGCACCACATTGTGGTGCGGTTTGTGCGAGTTTTACTTTTCATGGTGCAGTCGCGGTTTGAGAAATTAACTAAACCACATACGCGGTTTGGTTTGTGGTTTGGCCAAAAAACCGCACCGCGAACACCCTCTTCATGCATGGTTTATGTCTGCTCCGCTCTCTGGTTTGTTTATTATGGAAGAGGTTTTAATAAGGCTCTTAATGGGTTTACTGATGAGGGTTGGTCATTGATGGGAACCGAGGGCGTGGATGATTTTACTATCCTTGTGAACACTTCACCCGACAAGCTAATGGGTCTGAATCTGTCTTTTAATAATGGGTTTACACCAGTAAGCAACGGAGTGTTGTGTGCAAAAGCATCCATGCTTTTACAGGTCAGCTACTTGCCAGCTACATCTAAATTATGCTCCTAGAGTTTAGTGGACATTTCGACATTTATTTGTATTCGTTGGTAGGTTCAGTAAATAGTAGGGATTTTAGGCATTCAAATAGTAACACTTTTTGCTGTGCTTTATTATATTGATCAAGTTTACAAAGAGACCACCTTATTGCTTACAGTTGGCTAAAGTAGTGACTGTTAACTTAGAACAGAGGAAAATGCCAGAGGAATTTTATAATTTGTATTTACCCTACTATGCACTCTGTAATATAAAGTTTGGTTCGGAATATAGAGTAATTTTTTAAGATTGCTGGTAGGCTGTCTACATACTAGAGATTTGTTATAAGCTTTTACTTATCTGCATTTTTTATTTCCAGAATGTGCCTCCTGCAATACTCCTTAGGTTTCTCCGAGAGCACAGGTCGGAATGGGCAGACACTAATATTGATGCATACTCTGCTGCAGCTATCAAAGTTGGTCCTTGTAGTTTACCAGGCTCTCGAGTTGGGAATTATGGGGGTCAAGTTATTCTGCCACTAGCGCACACTATTGAGCACGAAGAGGTTAAGTGTTTCTTGTTTAGCTGTACGGTTCTTTCTATCATTATTGACTTGCAGCTTATATAAGTTTGCTGAGTATGTTCATCTTTGTGTGTTGTAGATACTGGAGGTTATTAAGTTGGAAGGTGCTGGTCACTGTCCTGAGGAGGCAATAATGGGCAGAGACATGTTTCTCCTACAGGTATGCTCTTTCAGGGAGCTTTTTCTTGCATATTTCTTAGTTGGTGGGGGTTCATTTGTGGTTTAGCTTGCATGGTAGATTAGTCTGTGAAGCCCAACTAAAAGGTATGGTTCACCCAAATCTTGTCTAATGAAGCGCAAAACAGTAGTGAAGAGGGATAGTTCTAGGATTAACGTTAGTGTTAATCGAATTTTAAGTGTTACTCGGATTTTTTTTAATGTTCTTCACCCTGCAAATGCCTTTCCAAATGCACAGAGAAATAGTATTTGTATCTATTGATGAATCGCCAAAACGGTGACTTGGCATCCTGGTTGTCATGCTCCACCATATATCCTGGTTTTCCTGGATCTATTTTTTGGTCATTATATTATTTTCCATCTATATTTTTGATATATAGATATTTACAATGTATACTTGGTTTAACTGTTGGAAATGATACATTTACAATGTTGGATACTAAGATTTTTTCTATGAGGCATAATTGTGTATATATAAATATACGTGCATGGAATATTAAAACAGTAATAACAGCTGAACCATATAATATTTTCAAAAGTCATGTGTGCATTATTTTAAAATATATGTGGTAATCACTATATTGTCAGCAGATGCTTTATCGCCAATGGCATGATGGCATTGTAACAATTATGCTTCGTTTCTCGGAGCAGGAGAGGTGTCTGTTTTTTTCCCTAAGATTGCATAGTTTTATTAACAGTTTATATTAGCATCTTTATGATGGCGTCCTGTTAAATATGTATATTTTTTTTTGCAAAGAACACTAGCAAGATGTTGTTTGATGGATTGATGCCCTTCTTTGTAAAACAGCTGTGCAGCGGGATGGATGAAAATGCAGTTGGTACCTGTCCTGAACTGATATTTGCTGCAATAGATGCATCATTTGCTGATGATGCACCTCTTTTGCCTTCTGGTTTTCGAATCATTCCTCTTGATACTGGAAAGGTTGGTTTTATAATCTCTCTTTATCTCTTTGTGTGTGCGCGCGCGTGAGTGTGATTTATCAATACCCTCATTCTTAATTATTCTTTATAGCCCTCCCCATATCTCCGTAAGTTGTACTAAAAGTTCAATATTTTGCAGGAAGCATCCAGTCCTAACCGCACCCTCGATCTTGCTTCTGCTCTTGAGATTGGTTCAGCTGGAAATAAGGCTAGCAGCAATTACGCTGCTGCTAGTGGTAGCAATAGCATTTGAATTTGTATTCGAGAGTCACATGCAAGAAAATGTAGCTTCAATGGCTCGGCAATATGTTCGAAGCATTATATCATCGGTTCAGAGGGTTGCACTGGCTCTCTCTCCATCTCGCCTTGATGGAAACGGTGGTCTTCGGCCACAACTGGGACCTCCAGAGGCGCAGACATTAGCTCGTTGGATCTGCCAAAGTTACAGGTTTGTCGTATGTTTTCATATTATGGTCAATATTTATAGGTCGACGTTTGTAGGTCACGATAATTTCCTAAAACTTTGTTCACAACATTTATAGTAGGTTAAGATGTAACTGTAGCATGATCACTTCAAATGCTGTTTGGGTAGGGGTCCAATAACTTGAGTTGAATTAATGTGATTTAATTTGCCATTACAGAATTATTAAAGTGTTTGGATTTCCCTACTTTAGGTACAGACAAGTACTTTTTTGCTAATATAAGAGTACAAGAGACCCTTTATATGTCTGAAGTGGAACTCGAAGACATTTTACATATATGCTAGTTTATCTAATGTTGTTACACATATCAGTGTACTGCTTCAACTTTGAAGAGCATCTATGCTAGCTTTCCTGCCAAGTAGAAGGTTTTCAGCTTTCCATATTCGTTTTGTTTTAAGGATATGTTGACCTTTCTAGGTGCCTTGGTGTGGAGCTACTTAAATCTGGTGGTGTAGGAAGTGAGTCGATTCTTAAGTCTCTATGGCACCATCCCGATGCAGTTATGTGCTCTTGAAGGTATGGTTTCATTCTCAATTTATTCTACGTGGCATTTTTTAAGATGATTATATCTACGTGATCATGATTTCTGTGCTGAACGCCTGAACTGCAATCCAGGGTGTTTACATTGCAGTCTCCCTTTTGTGCATCTTCCTTAAATGATTTGTATACATCTGAAGTCTGAACAATATCTGCTTATGTTTTCCTTCTCTTTCCCTCATCTTAGATTATTAGCCGGAAGTTAGCTTTATTGATAATGGAATGATTCTAGCACTTCCATTAATTACTTGCATGTGTCCGCAATTGGTTATTGAACTTTGGTAATTTCTTGCAGGCTTCACCAGTATTCACCTTTGCAAACCAGGCTGGTCTTGACATGCTCGAGACAACTCTTGCTGCACTTCAGGATATAACATTAGAAAAAATATTTGACGATCATGGAAAAAGAAATCTCAGTTCTGAGTTCCCACAGATAATGCAGCAGGTTAGTGGTTTTAATCTCTTCAAATTGCAATATAGAATCGGCAGTTATAGATCTTTATAAAACTAAATATATGTTAATGTAATTGCTGAGATAATGCATGGCAGGAAAAGAACATTTATTTTTGAAACCAAGAAAAACTATCATGCATTGATAAAAACATCATGTAGAGTGATCTATGTTGTTAGATGCAATTTTGTCCGCGCGTCTTTGTTGATAAATAATCTGTTTATATTTAATTGAATTTGTAACTTGGGTTTTTAATCTGTTCTTGTCGTGCTTAATATACTGAACTTTGATAATGTCTGATCTGTGTTTTCTTAATTGGTTTTTATTTGACCAGGGCTTTGCTTGCCTTCAAGGGCTTGTCAAGCATGGGGAGACCGGTTTCTTATGAAAGAGCAGTAGCCTGGAAAGTGCTGAATGAAGATGAAAATGCTCAACGCATTTGCTTTATGTTTATTAATTGGTTGTTTGTTTGACCATCTGGATTAATATTTACCGAGTAGATGACTGTTGAAACTCTGAACTCTTTCCTTTTGTTTTGTTGGAAACTATGCTACCTATGAAAACCTGAAGCCCAGTCAGCTTATGATGTAGGATGTTATTAGTATATATTTCATGTCACTCCGGAATCCAGTGTTCTCTGTTATAATGCTGTAATCTGTTTTTATTTCTAGTCATGTTCCAACTCTAAATACCGATTCCCCGTGTCAGTTTATGTTCATAGTTGCAGACGAGCTTACCTACGAGCTTAAGTGTATGATATGAGAGCATCACATTGCAAAACACACATAAGTGTGGCTTAAACTTTAAAGTTTGAAATGGAAATTGGTTATAAAAGAGAGAGAACAGTTTATCATTTTGCTACTTTGAGGTCATTGTTTTCTCTAGTCTTGAGTGGAATACAAGCCGGAACTCCTCCAGATACATTTTGAGCCCTTCATTGTCCCTATGATTCATGGACCTATCTCTGAATCTTCCCTGTGATTCATGGATCTATCTCTGAACCTTATTCCTTCTGCTCAAGCCTTCTTCAAGCCATCTATTATCGCCAGGGCATGATATCAAACGGGATAGCCTTCCCCCAAACTTGTTAAACCTGACAAATGCACCCATATGAGTGTTCAATACTTCTACTTTTTTCCTCCATTTGTAACCATCCACAAATCCATCTCTCCACGAACTTTTGGTGTATTCGCTCTATATACCACAGCGTACACTCTTCTGTATGTCACACCATCTACATCTTGCATCCTCCACTTCAGATATTGGGAGTAGTGTTTTTGTTTTTGTGCGTATATCTTCTTTACTCTGCTCAAAGGAGACATCAGATTGTGAGGGTAGTACTTAGTAGTGGCTCCAAGGTGTTGCTCGAACGTGTGCAGGAGCTGACAAAAAACATATTTTACAATTTTTTTTTTTGTTTTAAACTTTTAACGTCCTAGTCAAGTCATAAACCACCAAAAAATATTAAGTGTAATTAAGTTTTTTTAAGACCCGAAATTGATTAGTACACATAAAATTCTTAACAAATTGTTTATGGAGGCATCTTAGTGATAAATTAACTAATTATAGATTAGAATTTAACTTTTTATAAATAGGGATACATTAATAACTTATCAATAATAATATTTTTTATTAGGGTACATTAACTAATTAATTAATGTAATACTAATATGAAATCAGACTATATCTTTATCTTTATCCTTTTTTTTTATTATATAAAGGAGAATCCTATACGTTCTCAAATCGTCTGAATTATATTTATCTTTTTTTTCTAGATCACCTCTAATTTAAATAAGGACATTAAAAAATAAATAAATTAAATTTCCCTTTTTAATGTCCTTATTTTTAGGGAAGGAAAAAATTATTAGCATCATCGAAATTGAAAAGATTTTCGATTTTTTATAGAAATCCTCTAATTTAAATATTAAAAAATAAATTTCCCTTTTTAATCTCCTTATTTTAGCGAAAGAAAATAATTATTAACATATTCGAATTCGAATTTATAGGAAATGAATATTTGAATTTATCTCTAATTTAAATATTTAAAAAAAACTTCTTTAATGTTCTTATTTTTAAGGAATGAAATAATTATGAAATACAAGTATCTAAAAATAAGTTAAATATATTTTAAAAAATTTCAAATCCAAATTGAAATTGAAATCCAAATCCACACTCTACTGGTTTTAAAAAAAATAATTTTAAATTTAAAATCAAATCTAAATTCAAAATTTCGGGTTCAGTAAAATCCAATCGGTTCAGAAGGAGTCGGTCACCTGTTGGATCAAATTATTTTGTTACGATTCGATACATATCGAATCGGATTATTTTATCATCCCTAATATATCTTGATATAAAGGACAGGTAGAAGATTTTTTTTATTTTAGTACTTAAATTTTTATTATTGTGTACGATTAGTGCTTATATATATGTATTACAACGAGTGTCGGCCTAAGAAAACGTGACCTAAGAAAACGTGACACAAATTGGTATAATTGAAAAAAATATGCAAACATTTTATTTTGTTGTCTACTAATATTTAATTACATATTCAATATATAAATGGTATTCAAATTTATATTAAAAAAATAAAATTCAAATTTATAACGAACACATATAATTAAATGTTTCTTTTAACATATTCAAAGTGAAATGGAAATAGTATTAATTTAAATTTTGTTTAACATATTCAAAGTAGAAAAGACATTTGAATTTAAGAGAGAATTTGAATTTATAGGAAAGATATATAATTAAAAAAAAAAAATAACATATCCGAGTTAGAAAATAATCTTTATATTATATATTATATAAAGGATTCAAATTTGTATAAAAGGATATTTCAAATTTATATAAAAAAAGACATATAATTAAAACTTCTTTTAACATATTTGAAGTAGATTTTTTTTTTTTCAAAATTATAACTACCACTTCACATATTTTCAAGATGAACCTATTACGTTATCAATGATGTATATTTACATATTTTAAATTTTTATTATTAATTGTAAGGATATTCAAGAAATTAGTACTTTTAATGATTGAAGTTTAGAGCGGTGGTTAGTATTTAAATTTTTATTATTAATATTTTTTATCAATAGAGTAAAGTTCTATGGAGTACTCATTTAATTGGAGTACATATACATTTTGCATTCAAAATCTTGCAAACTTTATTATTTTGCAAAGTTTATTACATAAATATCACTATTTCATCGAAAATCTTAAAAATTTTGTATGTTTTGCAAACAAAATATTGCAAAATGAATTATTATGCGAAACACATTTGGATTGCAGAACGTTGCAGAATATAAAAGATTTTCAAGATAAACATATTGCAAAACATACATGATTTTCAAGATTATCAATGAAATTATGATATTCATATAATAAAGTTTGCAAAATAATAAATTTTATAATATTTTGGAAGCAGAACGTATATGTACTCCAAGTACTCCAATTAAAAGAATACTTCATAGAACTTTTCTCTTTATCAATATATATTTATTAAAATTTGTGTTGGTTTTCTTTGCCAAAGGTCGATCACAATTTCATCGATCTACCAAAGAATGTTACCAAAGAAAAGATTTTCATATACAAGTAGATGTATTATTGATTTTCATATCCATAATGATATGTATGTATCTACTTTTTTCGGAGATCTGTGTGTGCTTTCTTTGTGTGCATCTTGCTTGACATGTCTCCGATGCTATTCATCTGTGGCTTGTCCTATGCTTGGTGTCTTGTCTATGGTTGTCCTAAGGTCTGTTGCAAATCTCTTTATTGTTGTTCCTTTCTGGTTTGTTATGGAATGATGTCGTCATTGAATGCTTCCCTAATTGTTGCAAGGTATGCAGTCTTTTGGATGTTTCCACTGATTCGTCTTGGGAAGTTCTTCATCAGAGGGGAACAATTTGCTCCCTTCATACATCTTGTCTGTCTTCATAAGCCTGATCAGGGAGTTGTTGATGCTCTCAGAAGTGCTACTGCTACTACATCTCAGGAACTGTGTTCTTGGATGCTTTATCGTGTGTCTCTTGTGCTTCTTCTCGTTGCATACTGATGCAACTGTGTGCTACAGTGTAGCCAAGTACCAGTGTAATCATCTCATTGCATATATCTTCAAGCATCTCGTTGAATATTTGACTTCTGGTGAATGGATCGAGCTCATTGCACTTGGAATTTGTGTTTTTTTGTGCTGGCTTGTTATAATAATTCTTGCTAAGCTTTTACTTTTCATTGTTTTTTTTGTTAAGTGTTCTCACTTCTTATCTTATCATGCTATGGAGTTTCTCAAACTAGGAAATCTGTACATGAGCATCCACCATACATCATTCACTCAAACAAGAGAGATAGCGGTTGTAGTTTAGTATTTTACCTTATGTCGATATCTTACTTTCAGTCCTCAAAACTAAATGTTACGGTTTGCTGTGAGCATAATATATATATTAAGTGCATCAGTAATAATTAATAAAAATAAATGTTGGCAATAAAATTATTAATATAACTTTTATAAATTAAATAATGATAATTATACTAGAAATTATTCACTTGATTTTAAAACAACCAAATTGTTTGAAATAACCCAAAATATCAATGATACTATATTTTTTGTTAAAAAATTTATAGAATATTATTATATAAATTAAATATATTTGTATAAATATTATAATAATATAGACATGAGTTTTAAAAATTGTTTTCCTAATTTTGGGAGGCCTATGCGATCGCATATGTTGCACACCTTCCTCTGTATACATATAAAATATATAATATCGTTAAATTTTAAGTTTTAACATATGAACACTGAAATTTAAGTTAATGGATTTTATATATGAAAAAAAATATTCAATTTGTTCTCCGAGTACTCACTCTCTGAGTTTCCGATTACTCGTTTTTCCAAAACAAAACCGAGTCGAACGAGTTCCGATTTTTATAACCTTGGCTATGAGTTTTGATCTTAGTTTTTGATGGACTAAAGAAATATGCGGATTCTTGTGGTGAGTTGTAATAGAGTAATAAATATGCGGATTTCAACGGATTAATATGTGAAGGTTCCATGTGCTTTCTTGTGCAAACATTATTGTCCAAGTTTCAATATTGAAATATGTTTATCTATGACTAAAATCCATAAAATTCCAAACTCTTTGAATAGATCTTGTCATGGTTGAACTGATTGATCTACAAGCCCAAAAGAGATGTAGATCGTAGGCTTCAATAATTTCTTTTTATGCAAGAAGAGCTTGTGGGGCAGGATTCCTTATTAGATGTTGACAGGGTTAGACAAGTCCGCGCTCCTGTTGAAAGGACATGCAATGATTGGGTAAGCTCTTTTGGGGGTAATAGTGATATTGGGTTATGGCGGGGACATGAGGTTAACTGCAAGTTTGTAAGCCTGCTCGATCTCATTATGGATAAGTACCCGGAAACCTTCGAGCACTTTACCACCAAAAAACAAGATATTTTGTACAATTAAGCTTAATACGTTGTGCACCTCAGTGAAAGACTTTACCGGAATCTCTATGATTGATGTTGATACTGAGTTGATTGCTGAGTACAAGGATGCTTTTGCGGAGTTGCAGAAATTCGGATTCAACGTGAGTTGGCTTGTGAGCCATCTGAACTATATAGAACAAGTCCGGTTTTCACAACCTTTTCTTTCGGAGCTTCATGAAATTGACTGTCATATTGATGATGCCAACAGTAAGTTACAAGAGTTTCAGATTCGAATTGATGATACTAAAACTAAATTAAGGGATTTAGAGACTCTTGGTGCTAAAAAGATGCAAGAGATTCAGAAAGCTTTTGGAACTATGGTTACAAACCTTGTTGTTGGCCACATAGGAGATGATCTCTTGTCAAGTCCTTAGTATTGAACTGTTCTTGTAGACTTTTTATTGAACTGTTTTTGTGTTTGAATTCCTACTAATTGTCATGTAAGTGTTTGTATGCTTGTTTAGTATCTAGTAAGACGTGATACTTCACATAAGAATTTTCTTGCATATGTTATTGCATTGTGCTAAACTGTAATTGTTGTATTACTTCCTCCGCGGTCTCCATTGTATAATTTGGGCTGTATGTGGCTATTACAGAGATATAAACAACTAATATTCTGAGTAGCTACTTGCTTGCCCTTTTTGCCAGAAACTTAACGACTACTTTAACTCGGTTCTTTATCTGTCTAGTGTATTCAAGCATATGGAATGCAAATATTTATTGTTAGTCACAGAGACATGCCTGTGCTCATAATATAACAAGCCTAAGTATGTGTAATGCTATGCATTACCTACATGACCTCTTAAATGAGGGAACCTCTAGTTGTAGAGTTTTTACTTGTTTTGTACTTATAATATGCATCAAATCCTAGTTGTGTAACTGTACTTATAAAGTCAAGAATAATGCTTGAAAGAAGTTCTAAGGTTCATGCCTCAAGCATAAAGATAAGGATTGTCAAATAATCACAGTTGGGATTTGAAGAAATGAAGAATTTGCCTAAGTACCAATTCGAGAAGTATATTTGTCTATTCGAGAAGTCCAGCATTCGAGAAGTCAGAGATTCGATATCTCAGAAGACACTATTCGATATCTCTGAATACACTGTTCGATATCTCATTCGATATCTCAGAGATTCGATATGTCTATTACTCTGTTCGAGAACTTAAGAAGTCAACAAGTCAAAAGTGGTATTCGAGTTCTCAAAGAGTCAACAAGTCAAAGCTACATTCGATATCTCAAAGACTCAAGATACTATTCGATATCTCAGGGATTCGACATGTCAAAATGTTCTATTCGACAACTCAAGGATTCTCAGAGAAAATAGCTATTCGAGAAGTGATTTGATATGTCAATGTAACAGTATTCGAGAACTCAGAGTTATCGATCAAGTCAATTCTAGTTCTCGAATCATTTACTTATGGCTTAATGGCCTTTTAGCCCTCAAAGTTTCCACCAAAATACCCATCTGCCCTCACTGTTTCAAAACGTTCCTTTTGACCCTCCAAGTATCCGTAAAGGTCCAATTAGCCCTTATACCGGTATAGGAAATGGTGAGTTTGGGTGATTGTTGGTTCGTTTTAATCGACACAACAACAATACAGCAAAATTCCGGCTAGAAACCGATTAAAACGAACCAAAAGTCACCCAAACTCACCATTTCCTATCCGGTATAAGGGCTAATTGGACCTTTACGGATACTTGGAGGGTCAAAAGGAACGTTTTGAAACAGTAAGGGCTGATGGGTATTTTGGTGGAAACTTTGAGGGTTAAAAGGTCGTTAAGCCTTTACTTATTCACTTCTCGAATACATTCCTGGAGACAAACTACTAGAGAAATTGTACAAGTCAGAAACCTGCAACAAGCTAAAGTGCTTTATGGACCACAATCTGTAATGTACTGTGGAAAGCCTAAAAAGAAGCTTGGAGAGATGTACAAGAGACAAAGAGCTAAAGAAGTGGATCTGAACAGGCTTTTCAAAGTCAAATCTGTAACCGTTTGGACGCTTACTCAAATAGGAAAGACAGACTAGAAAGTAATTTGTTTAGCTACCTTATTTGTAGTAAGTAGGGTGTATCCATGTCTATAAGGATACAACCTCACTTCGTTAGTTGATAACTTTAAGGATTCAAGTTTTTCATATACATTGTAAGAAATATCTCTCTGAGAAAAACGAAGCTGAGAATACTATCATTTGTATTCACAGATTGTAGCAACACATTAATTCAATAAAATTGGATTAAAGTGAAAGTTGTGTCTTGTGTTCTTTATTTATCCGTACTATTTAGTTTCAAACACACAAACACACACTTGCTACATAAGCACCATCAAGATTCGAAGAACCATCAAAAGTTCAAGAATCCAATCTCACCACTTAGATTCGAAAAACCATCAAAAGTTTAAGAATCCATTCACCCCCCTCTGTATTCTTTTGTGCTATTCAAATACTCAACAAGTGGTATCAGAGAAGGCTGTTGATCTAAACAGAAAACGATCATGAGTTCGAATACACCAAAGACTACAGGAACGGTGAAGGTCACTAAGTTCGACAAAGAGAACTACAACCTCTGGAAGATCAAGATGCAGTTGTTCATCAAAGCCTCTCATCATTTGTACCCTGAGATTCTCAAGAATGGTCCCTTTGTTCCCCAACAAGAAATACCTGAAAAGACTGTTGGAACCACATCTATTCCAAGATCTTATGTGGCCAAGGAACCTTGATAAGTGGATTTATATCCACTTGGAGCGTTCCATATCGGCTTAAATTGATTGTCTTGGGCTCAAGTTTGTTGTAATTTTGATGTGTTTTGCTTAGTTGTGCAGATTTATAAGAATGTTGATTAAGGTGGATGCTTTTATCGTTTTTGGAGAATTAATTGATTGAAATTCGGATTTCTGAGACGGTTGCGCAGTCTACACTGTTTTGGACATATCTGGAGTTCTAGAAGTCCGTTTTCAGCGATCTTACTGCCCACGCGAAGCTTGGGAGATTTTCTACAATATGGGACAGGTGTTGCACGGGCAGGTTGCGCGTGGTTGGCGCAGGCTGCGCGACAAACAGACTGCTGGGCGCAGGTTGCGCTTGGAAAATCTTGAAAATTACTGTTTTGGCCATATCTTGAGTTCTAGAAGTCCGTTTGAGGCCCGTAAGCAGTCCACGCGAAGATAACGAGATTCTCTATCATTCTAAGGTGGTCCAGAGGTCCAACTATGATTGGAACGTTCCAGAAATACTTAAGAAAAGTCAGCTACGAATTTTTCCTACAAAACCGAATCAGTTTAGGAAACGTATTATGTGCCGAGCTGCAGAAATTCAACTTTGACAAGGAAATTGCTATAATTCCTACTTCTAATAAGTATGGTAATTTCTCTGGGCGGCTAGAACATTCCAGAATCAGATCTATACATGGAATTTGCAATTCTATTCTCATTCAAGAACGGAAATTGCCAATCTTCTATTCCAACTCTGAAACGGCAATTGCTTGGTGGGCAAGACTTCTAGAGCCTATATAAACACATCCAACCCTTGTAATTTGTATCATTAGGAGAGACCATTACATATCAATTACTTAGAATTATTTGTATCTTTTTATACTTTGTTTTTATCATGGTTTCATCAGATCCCATGATGACGAGAGGTTCAATTATGAACTAATCGTTGTCATGGGATTCTAACGGATTTATCTATGTAGCTTAGTAGTTTGATTGCTTTAAAGATTTGTGTGTAGTGAATTTTTGATATCCTCGTATGGTTGTGATTCATGTGTTTAGATGCGTCATGAACATCTAATTTGTTAATCTCTTGTGAAGCAAGAGTGGATCTTGAGATTTAGAACTTGCCATGCTAGCATAGGATAGGTTGATATTATTATCATGATTTGTGGCATACATAGAGATATGATGCTACCCTATGTGATCTAAGTGGATAACTTGTGCTTCAACCTTTATGTTTTCAAATTCTATAGAGATATAGGGTCTAAACATATTTGGTGTCTACCCATCTTCTATCTCTTTTGTGGATGCATGTGTAGTTTGGTATTAGTATACCGAGAGGTAGCTTTTACTTGTTTCGTGTTATCCGATCAGATATCAAAACCATCACATGCATTGATTAAAGGCATCAACTCTAAGCGAAGTATTTAATGAAGTTAGGATCCCATGTTACTCTTGTAGACGTAATTCAATTTCAATTCTTGTTAGTTAGTTAATTCTTAGTTGTTAATTTACTTTCTAGTTAATTTAGTTAATTAAACCCAATTTGTTATTTGTCTTAGCAGTGAGTAATAACCATACATTGTTGCATAGGTACAAAACTGAATTAAAACCATAACCAGATCTCTGTGGGAACGAACTCAATTTTATTCTATATTACTTGTGACCACGTACGCTTGCATGATTTAGTGCAAACAAACCTTCCAAATGGACAGAATCGGAAAAGGAGATGGTTGCCCTTGACAGTCACCTCATGCTGCTGATTATAGAATCCATGGATATGTCAATGTTTGCAAACATTGCATCGTGTACAACTGCCAAAGAAATGTGGGATCACATTGAGGTGTTATGTGAAGGAATTAATGAGGTCAAAGAAAACAAGAAACATATACTGGTCACACAGTATGAAGCTTTCATGGCACAGTCCAAGGAAAGCATCACTGATATGTTTGAGAGATTTCACAAGCTGGTTACTGAGTTGCAGATGAATGGAAAGGTTTACAGCACTAAAGAACTGAATATGAAGTTTCTATTGTCGTCTCCAAACCACCTAGAGCAGAGGGTCATTTCTCTAAGGGAAAGAGATTTGAACAAAATCACATATGATGTGCTCTATGGGGTTTTAAAAACTCATGAACTTGAGTTGTTTCAGAAGAGAGCTATTCAAGTCAACCAAGGCAGGATGGTAAACACATCATGTGCCTTGATTGTCAGCAAATCAGTACAAGACCTGGAAGCCTCTACAAGTCAGCTCAGAATAGAGGAGATAGTAGATGATGAAGAAACTGAAGCTGAAGTGAGTGAACCTGTTGAAGAAAAGGAAGAAGAAGAAGAGTTCTATACTCTTGAAGAACTAGATGGCATGGAAAACACTTCATATGCTTTCATGGCCAGAAAATTTCCAAACATCAGATTCAAGAGGAACCAACCCTTCAAACCTAAAACTCAAACCCATTCATTCAATAAGAGTAAAGCACCTGCGAAGCCAAACAAGAATAAGTTCAAAACTGGCTATGTGGATAGGTCATCTGTGAGATGCTATAGATGCAATGACCTAGGGCATTTTGCTAGTGAATGCAAGAAGCCTAAAAAGAAGGATAAATAATTTCTAGAGCTTGAAGCTAAGTATGAGGCCCTTCTCAAAAAGCAAACACCAGGCGAGGCCTACATAGCTGAAGGGAAGTGTTGGGATGATACTGACAGTGATGAAGAAGAGCAAGGATTCTGAAACTATGCCTTGATGGCCAATTCCAAGGATGACACATCTTCATCAGACTCTCACGTACCATCTCTGACTACCATAGACATGTCTGTTTCTGAGTACAAAAGTATGATTGAACAACTATCTGTTGAAATGTTTAATATTCATACTAGTATGACTGCTGCCAATGAGGAAATTGCTAAACTGTCTGCTAGAAATGAATTGTTAACCAAAAAGAATGAGGAACTTGAGCTAATCACTATTCAAGTAGAAAACCTTAAGAAAGAAGTTGAATATCTGCATAATAAGGTTCTATGTGCTAATCAAATTGAAAAAGCTCTTAGGGATGAACTAGCTGAAAATGAATTCAAACTGAAAACATTTAAGAACTCATCTGGTCTACTGCAATCCTATCATGAGAAAATTCAAGCTAAACCCAAGGCTGCCATTGGACTTGACTATGACACTCTTAAACAGAGGAAAGGCTATGTTGTCATTGAAGATGACATAGTTGTTCCGGAGGAAGTGCCTCATATTTTGAAAAAGGCTGAGACTCCAATTTTTAAAGATTCAACATTTGAAATTGATGAGGATGCCTTACTCATCAAGCAAATGTTGAATGATGAGGATGAGGCACAATCCAGTGAACAACAAGCATCCTCTAAGAGTGAGAGTATCAAGCCAAGAGCCAAGGAGCCAGTAGGTGATAGGTCTAGACCTAAGAAGTTTGTTAAGTTTGTATCAGCTGAGAAAAATGAATCTGAGAAGAGAGTGGCTAAGAAGAAACAGAACAGAAATGGCAAGCTAGGGATTAACAAAGATAACAACTATGCTTATGTGCCTAATGCCCCTAGGAAAACTTGTCAGAATTGTTTCAGAACCAATCATTTAATTTATGCATGCAAGAAACCTGTTGGTAGTGTGCCCAAACCTTTCTATGATTGTTCTGTGCCTTTAAGACATAGAGATGCTCCATTCTGTGATAAATTTTACTGTATGCCATGCAATATGAATGTTATGACTAGCTGTTTTAATCTGAGAAGACAATTCATTGATGGTTGCATCAGTCACAATTCTCACACACACTACACAAGGTCAAAGTCCTCAAGTCCTCCTAGAGCTAGGAAGGTACCTCTATCACCTAAGTCTGAGACCTCAGGTCCTAAGACTTCTACCAGTGACAAGAAGACAAACACCAAGAAAGTTGATAAGCATGTTATTTATGATAAAACTGTTTCTAAGTCACATGGACCCAAACTTGTTTGGGTACCAAAGGAGAAGTAATACCTTTGTGTTTGCAGGGAAAAGAAAGTGAAAAGAAGGTCATGTGGGTTCTGGATAGTGGATGTTCAAATCACATGACTGGTGATATGGCCCTGCTATCACAATATGAGGAGAAGGCTGGCCCAATGGTTGCTTTTGGAGATGACAGCATGGGTAACACATTGGGATATGGCAAGTTGGAAGTTGGTAATGTCATCATTGAAGATGTAGCACTGGTCAAGGGGCTCAAGCATACTCTGCTAAGTGTTGGTCAATTTACTGATAGAGGATTCAAAATGAATTTTGACAAAGATGAATGTTTGATCACCCACAAGAAGACTGGTGATTGTGCTCTATCTGGAGTAAGAAAAGGAAGCCTGTTTGTAGCCAATATGGACTCTGCAAACAAGGACAAAGTCTGCTGCTTTTACTCAAAAGCATCAAATGAAGATTGTTGGCTGTGGCACAAGAAGTTATCACACTTGAACTTCAAAGCCATTAACTCTCTAGTCAAAAGAGAGTTAGTGAGAGGCATGCCCATACTTGAATTCTGTCAAGAAGGAGTGTGTGAGGCTTGTCAAAAAGGAAAAATGAAAAGATCAAGCCACAAGTCAAAGACAGTGACATCAATAACCAAGCCCCTACAACTAATTCATATGGATTTGTTTGGGCCTGTTAATATTATGTCACTAGGAAGAAAGAAGTATGCCCTAGTGATGGTTGATGACTACACAAGGTATACATGGGTGGAATTTCTAGCATCAAAGGATGAGGCTCCACAAGTAATCATTGAGCACATAAAGAAAGTTGACAAGGAAGCAAAGTCCAACAATGCAAGTGTGATTGCATTAAGAAGTGATAATGGGACAGAGTTCAGAAATGCCATGCTTGAAGCATTCTGCAAAGAGAATGGTATTTCTCAGCAATTTCAGCTCCAAGGACTCCACAACAAAATGGAGTTGTTGAGAGAAAGAATAGAATTCTAATTGAGGCTGCTAGAATAATGTTTCTTGATGCAAAGATGCCTACATGTTTTTGGGCTGAGGCTATGAGCACTGCATGCTACATCCAGAATAGAACCCTCATCAACAAAAACGCTGGAAAGACACCTTACAATTTGATGACTGGAAAGAAGCCTATTCTAAAGTATGTTCATACTTTTGGAAGCAAATGCTTTGTGTTGAAAGACAATTCAGAATATGTTGGGAAGTTTGATGCAAAGGCATTTGAAGGAATTTTTCTTGGCTCTTCTATGGAGAGAATTGCATATAAAGTTTATGTCATCAGTCAAAAGAAAGTCGTGGAAAACACAGATATGACATTTGATGACAGCAAACTACCTGGACTAGAAGAAGCCAATGATGAAGATAAAGATCCATTAAAGTTTGATAATCTAGATGATTCTGATGAAGAGATTGAGATTGAAGTTGAAACTGTAGTTCAACAAACTCAAGTGAATGATGATGCAAGAGAAGAATTTGTGCCAATCAAAAGTGGAGAAACAAGCATCCAAGACACACCTGTGAATAGTGGCAACTTCACATGGGGAGGAAATGAGAATGATCATGACTTGGATGATGAAACAACATCAAGCCTGAGAAATCAGTCTGAGCACACAAGGAAATGGGATAGATCATATACTGCAGATCAAATCATTGGAGATGCAAATGCAGGAGTAAGAACAAGAAGGGCAACTCTAAATGACTGTCTTTATGGTTGCTTCCTATCCCAAGTTGAGCCTAAGAAACTTGATGATGTATTGATGGATCCTGATTGGATAATTGCTATGCAAGAGGAGCTGAACCAATTTGAAAGGAGCAAAGTATGGGAACTTGTGCCTGCACCAAAGGATAGAACTATTGTTGGAACAAAATGGGTTCTGAAGAATAAGATGGATGAAAATGGTGTAGTCATAAGAAACAAAGAAAGGTTGGTTGTAAAAGGATACTCTCAGCAGGAAGGCATTGACTATGATGAGACATTGCCCCTGTTGCTAGATTGGAAGCTATTAGAATATTCTTGGCATTTTTTGCTCATTCAAACTTTAAAGTTTATCAAATGGATGTTAAGAGTGCATTTCTGAATGGAGAGTTGGAAGAAGAAGTTTATGTGCAACAACCACCTGGCTTTGAGGATCCACAATTCCCTCAGTTTGTTTACAGATTGCTTAAGGCATTGTATGGACTTAAGCAAGCTCCTAGGGCATGGTATAATACTCTATCACAATTTCTTCTGGAGAATCAATTCACTAGAGGCACATTGGACAAGACACTGTTTTACAAGAAACATGGTGATGATATTATCCTAGTTCAAATCTATGTGGATGATATTAAATTTGGCTCTACAAATGAGAAGCTGTGTGAGAAATTCTCTAACCTCATGCAGAGTAGATATGAGATGAGTATGATGGGAGAGTTGACATTCTTTCTTGGGTTGCAAGCCAGTCAAAGGAAGGATGGTATCTTCATCAGTCAGACCAAGTACATCAAGGACCTATTGAAGAAGTTTGACCTGGAAGATTGCTCACCTGCAAAGACTCCCATGGCCACTGCCACTAAATTGGATGAAGATGCTAAAGGCAATAAAGTAGATATCTCAGTCTACAGAGGCATGGTTGGTTCTCTACTCTATCTCACTGCAAGTAGGCCAGACATCATGTTTGTTACATGCTTGTGTGCAAGGTTTCAATCAAATCCAAAGGAATCACATTTGATTGCCATAAAAAGGATCTTTAGATATCTGAAGGGCACTCCAAACTTGGGTTTATGGTATCCTAAGGACACAGGGTTCAATCTGGTTGGTTATTCTGATGCTGATTATGCTGGATGCAGAGTGGATAGGAAAAGCACATCAGTTAGTTGCCAGTTTCTTGGACAAAGGTTAGTCTCTTGGTACAGCAAGAAACAACAATCTGTGTCAACTTCCACAGCTGAGGCTAAATACATAGCTGCTGGAAGTTGCTGTGCTCAAGTGCTTTAGATTAGAAACCAACTTAGAGACTATGGACTTATGTTGGAAAGAATTCCAATCATGTGTGATAACACAAGTGCAATATCTATAGTTGCAAACCCTGTCAATCATTCTAGGACAAAGCACATTGACATCAGATATCATTTTATTAGAGAACATGCAGCTAATGGAACCATTGAGTTGCATTATGTCTCTACAGATAAACAACTAGATGATATATTCACTAAGCCATTAGATGAAGCCACCTTCACAAGGTTGGTTAGTGAGATTGGAATGCTGAATTCTTCAGATTCTGGCTAAGTGAAAATATCAACTAGATTGTTGCAGCAGTAAACACTTACTTTATCTAAATGCTCAATATTTTTGAAGTTAGTATTGGCTGGAATATGATTTATAAATATTTCAGAATTGTTGCACATGCTGAAAATCATATTTTGTTAGCTTGAAATTTCATTGAAATTTTGAGAAAATCACTATTTAATTTGTTAGAATATTCTTTATAGAATATGTCTGGTGGATTTTAAGAGATAGTGAAAATTAAGTTTCTATGAGTAAAAAGAATAGTTCGATAAGTCAGACTTCTCGAATGACTTATATCTTGTTAATGCTCGACTTCTCTAACAAGCCTATTCAGGACACTCTTGAGTTCTCGAATAGAGTCTTTTAGAGAAATCGAACAGAGAAAAGCCTGAGTTCTCGAATAAGGTATTTGAGTTCTCGATTGACCGAGTTCTCGAATCATTTGAAAAGGCTGATTTCTCGCTGAATTTTAACCGATTTTGGATTTTTATTCAAAATTTAGAATTACTCATAAAAACATATTTTACCTAATTTAGAAGTTATTCTAAGTTAGATAACTGCCAGCTGTGAGTTACAACCTGCTTGAGTTATCGATTAAGCCTTTCTTGACTTATCGAATAGTTGTTTTCTATTTCTCGAATGCCTGACTTATCGATACAAAACATATGCCTAATCGACAATTCAAGTACTTCATACTTATACAACTCTACATCTATTCGATTCATTTCATTCGATTTCTCAAGCATCTAAATTCCCAAAACCCCTGAAAACCCTAACTGCAAAAGCTTAATTTCTTCTTCAACCTTCATCTTCTTCCTCTATCTACACAAATGGCAAACACTCAGCTCACCATACCCACTCAAACCAATTTCATCGCAATAACTAACGATGTGGAAGCACCAAATGCAAACTTCAAGTGCTTTGTTCGATGGATGTCCGAATCATATATCAAGTGCACTCTCAGCCAACCCAACTCTGTATCTGGACCTACTAGAACAGTTTTGGAGGACTGCCGCTCTGGAAGTCATAGCTCTTGAGAATGCTATAACCTCATATGTAGTTTATTGCAAGATTCAAGGACAGGATATTACTATCACCACATCAGACATGAATCGAGCACTGGATTTACAACAAGAGGCGTATGACACAATGGCCACAAATGCAGAGTTAGAAGAATTCTTTGAATTTATCAACTACTCAGATGCAATTAATCTTGGAAAGCTGACTAGGAAGTCCTTGAGAAAATAATGGAGTTATGTCTTTGCTACTCTTCTTCAAGTTTTCACAGCAAGGAAGTCCAGCTTTGACCAAATCAGTGCATCTGCACAGCAACTTGGCTATGCCTTGGCCTATGGGAGAAAGATAGATGTTGGACAGATCATCCTACAATAACTAATGGGAGACTTGGCCAGAACACAACCAAGAGAGGTACTGAAATTTTCTTTCCTCGTTTTATTCAATCTGCACTCAATTTTGTAAATAATAAACTAATTGAATTGCCTAGAGTAGATAAAAGTAGAATAGGCTACCCTAGGTCCATGACCAAACTCATTTTTGGTAACTTGGAGACTAGGAATGATGTGGATGTAAGACTCAAAATAACTCCCCATATGGAGAGTCTATTTAGGACTTACCCCCCCACAACATGCCAGTATTTGAGTCAAAATCACAGTTAGCACAACCCAAGCAAGTAGTATACAATGCTAACCCAGGGCTTGCTAACCAACCCTGTCAGCCAAACACTCTACCAAACACAGAGCCACCTACATCATCCTCTCAACAGGGTGATGTTAGTAGAGAGAAAGAGAAAACAGGTTGCTTATGCACCTTTAACCATCTTATCTGAAGCAGAATTGGCTGTAGTATAGAAAGTGAGGAACCTGAGTCACCTCTACAGAGACCAAAGAGGAAGAAAACTAGACAAACCACCTCTTCAGTCACACAAATGGCTGAAGTTGTAAAATCAGGGGCAAACAGCTCACTGGATGTATCCTCTCAACAGGGTGCATCTATAGAATCAAGCATCCTCCCCAATGCACCTATCTGTAATGAGTCAGCACATGGGAGTGATAAGGCTGGCACAACATTGAGTGGAGAGCACATCACACTTGAAACTCCCTCTATCTTTCAGGGGGAGTTGCCAAAATCAAATCTACAAGACACTTCTATTCTAGAATCTAACACTCAAATTTCTTTGGAGCCTGCAACTCAATCAATTGAGGAGCAAGGCATTGATCACCAAGAATTTTCTTCTCTTGGTGAGCCAATGGACTCAAGTGACTTAGTGCATGACACTTTGTTCACCACCCAGGACCCACATTTAGATGGTGAGGAAATGCTAGCTGGGGCATATTCTAATGACACCATCACAAACACAGAGGATCCACTATTTTTCACTAGAGACTATGTGCCAGTGTCAACTACTGTTGTAACTCATCCCACTTCTGTGGAGAGAACAATAGTATCATACCATTCGGTTGCAGAAGTTGCATCTGTAACTGAGAAGTCTAGCTTGCCAAGCTCTAGATCTGACTTTTTGTCACAATGGCTGAAGCTTGTGCAACATGACAGTGCTTCAGGATCAGGGTCTGTTCCACCACAATTGACGGTTGAAGCACTCCAAAGCTTAGTTGTGGATCAGATTCCTGAGTTTGTAAAAATTGCTCAACATCTAGTCACATCCAACCTGCCCAATCCAGACTATGAAGCAATCTTACTCTATCACAAAGCTGATGTGGAGAGTCAAAGAGAGAAGATTGTAGCTCCAGATGAGAGAGATGACAATGTAGATGCCTGGATGCAAGGAAAATATGAAATCCCTCTCACTGAAGCCTTATAGTATCTAAGGGAGGAGTACATCACTTCACTAGGCTCCAATGCTAAATCCTTAACTCCTGGTGAAGTGTATGAAGCCATCAATGACTCATACAAGGGATTCCTCAATGCTGCACACTACCTGGGTAAAGGTGTAAAGTCAGAAGTCAACAAGGTCAGTGATGCAACAGGCCTAAAGGTGGAAGAAATTAAGAGGGACTTTGCATCCAAATTCCCTCAGTTGGAGTCTGTAATCAAGGACATTCTGGATTGCAAAGCTACATGAATCAAGATGGACAATGGTTTGGCTCTACTCAAGGATGCTATCACAGGTCTGGGGCACAAGTTTCAAAATTTAACAAATCAGACAACAGAGGCCAATGCCATGCTCAAGACACTCTTTGCAAATCAATATGGAGAAAAGCTGGTCACTGAGGTCCCTGTGCATGAGATGACCAAGTATGAGGTGAAGAGACTCCAAGACCAATCTTTATCTGGTTTTAAGGCCACTGAGCTCCTAACAAAGGTGGACACTCTTGAAAGGGAGGTGGTTTCTCTCAGACAATCCAATGCCAATCTTTCAGGCACAGTGACTACACTGTCTAAGCAGTTGAGCACTCAAGCCTCCACCACAGCTGATGTTCTTCTGCATCAGTAAACTATGTTGTCTGCAATGATGAAGCACACGGGACTCCCTTTACCTGATGAGGCTCCCACTCCATCCTCAGTGCCTGTCAACAAGCCTAAGGGGGAGAAGAGGACATCAAGGAACTCAAATCGGGGGAGAAACCTAAGGAGAAAGGCATCAAACTAAATGAGGGTGGTCATCAAAGGGCTTCAAAATCTACAACTCATGTGCCAGGGAAAAGAAAATCTAAAGTGGATGAGCCTCCAATCTCTCTGCCAGTGGTCACTCTACCACCTGTGCACATCACTACCCCAAGTGGCCAAAAGCAAACTGTCACCACTACAGTGGTGGCAGGTTCCATGCCAAGTGAGTCTGTGTCAGGCATTCAACGTCCAACTACCTTTCTTCTATACATTTTCCAACTAAAACAAACATCATTAAGGTAGACGGCTATAGTGGCACTGACATTGACTATAGAGGAACTGGCATTAACTATTTAGGACCTGACATTGACTATAGAGGAACTGGCATTCTCCATGTTTATTCTACGGATCATAGTTTTTTCCCCCAAAAAAATGTCAAGAGATGAATGCACGGTTATGACTCTTTCTGTAGAGGTAAACACAAAATGATGTATTTAAACCTAGAACACTAAGAGCGGGTTGGTCTGTGTCGGGCTTCAACGTCCAACTACCTTTCTTCTATACATTTTCCAAATAAAACAAACATCATTAACTTAATAAAAATTATCATGGTAGACGACTATAGAGGCACTGACATTGACTATATAGGACCTGACTTTGACTATAGAGGGAGTGGCATTGACTATAGAGGAACCGGCATTCTCCATGTTTATTCTACGGATCATTGTTTTTTTTCCCCGAAAAAAATGTCAAGATATGAATGCACGGTTATGACTTAAACCCAGAACACTAAGAGCAGGTTGGTCTGTGTAGCTTCAACGTCCAACTACCTTTCTTCTATACATTTTCCAACAAAAACAAACATCATTTACTTAATAAAAATTATCATGTACACGACTATAGCGGCACTGATATTAACTATATAGGACCTGACTTTGACTATAGAGGAACTGGCATTCTCCATGTTTCTTCTGCGGATCATAGTTATGAATGCACGGTTATGAATCTTTCTGTAGAGGTAAACACAAAATGATGTATTTAAACCCAGAACACTAAGAGCGGGTTGGTCTGTGTCGGGCCTTCAACGTCCAACTACCTTTCTTCTATACATTTTCCAACTAAAACAAACATCATTAACTTAATAAAAATTATCATGGTAGACGACTATAGCGGAACTGACATTGACTATAGAGGAACTGGCATTCACTATTTAGGACCTGACATTGACTATAGAGGAACTGGCATTCTCCATGTTTATTCTACGGATCATAGTTTTTTCCCCAAAAAAAATGTCAATAGATGAATACACGGTTATGACTCTTTCTGTAGAGGTAAACACAAAATGATGTATTTAAACCCAGAACACTAAGAGCGGGTTGGTCTGTGTCGGGCTTTAACGTCCAACTACCTTTCTTCTATACATTTTCCAACTAAAACAAACATCATTAACTTAATAAAAATTATCATGGTAGACGACTATAGAGGCACTCACATTGACTATATAGGACCTGACTTTGACTATAGAGGAAGCGGCATTGACTATAGAGGAACTGGCATTCTCCATGTTTATTCTACGGATCATTGTTTTTTTCCCCGAAAAAAATGTCAAGATATGAATGCACGGTTATGACTTAAACCCAGAACACTAAGAGCGGGTTGGTCTGTGTCGGGCTTCAACGTCCAACTACCTTTCTTCTATACATTTTCCAACTAAAACAAACATCATTTACTTAATAAAAATTATCATGTACACGACTATAGCGGCACTGATATTCACTATATAGGACCTGACTTTGACTATAGAGGAACTGGCATTCTCCATGTTTATTCTGCGGATCATAGTTTTTTCCCCCGAAAAAAAATGTCAAGAGATGAATGCACGGTTATGAATCTTTCTGTAGAGGTAAACACAAAATGATGTATTTAAACCCAGAACACTAAGAGCGGGTTGGTCTGTGTCGGGCCTTCAACGTCCAACTAAAACAAACATCATTAACTTAATAAAAATTATCATGGTAGACGACTATAGCGGCACTGACATTGACTATAGAGGAACTGGCATTCACTATTTCGGACCAGACATTGACTATAGAGGAACTGGCATTCTCCATGTTTATTCTGCGGATCATGGATTTTGTAACAACTTTTGAGAGGTTTACGAGTAGTTTTATAGGCTAACGATCAACTGTTCTGTGAAAGGTTTGGGTTGTGATTGTGGGGGTTGAGCTGTGCTCGAGGGTGTCTCCAATAATCTCAAGTGCCTTTAGAGAGAATTAGAGAACTGAATGCGTCTTACCCCCGAGGTGCCTACGTACCCTTGTTTATATAGGGATCAAGCTCACGTAGTTCTAATGGGACTCTGTATCTTGCTGGAATGGCTATATTCAACTACCTAGTTCGTGTAGGACTCGGGTTCCTTTAGAGCCTTCCACGAACTAGTTGGCTAAGTAGAGTAGAACTCGAGTTCGTACCCTACTATGATTCTCTCATTGGTCAGAGACATTCTAGGATCATCTGCGCCCTAGAATTATACTCAAATACCATTTCGTTTATCTGTTCTAGATGGCTTCTAGAACCTTCTGTTGGCTACTCGTAGGAACCTGGTGCTCAGGAACCTATATCTCAGGAGCCTGTTTCTCAGGAACCTCCTTATTTCGGGACATATCACTTAGGGACCTCCCTTTAGGCATCAGTACCTGCACAAATAACAAACTGGTTAGACTGGATAGCTCTTCACATGCTCTCGTCATCACTATGGCTGTTGCTATGCTAACTCGAACTCTTCCGCTGGGAGGAACCTGGTCTTCTAATGTTCAGCTCAGCTTCCTAACCATTTGGAACCTCCTTATACTCGTACTTCCTTAGTCATTTATTCTATCTAATCTTCATAACTCACACTGGATCTATCCTCTAGCTCGTATGGATTGAACCCTAGGGCTTAATGATTCATCCCATGATGATTTTGGGCACAATAACATATATCCTATACAAAGTGCTAAATCCTTTATAAAATCAGGATATACAAGAAGTATTAGCAAAATTCTATTCTCAACATCACAACTTATGAATTATTCCTAACATAATTCATGATTACCTCCTACATATCGATCACCGCTTTCAGACCATTCATCACGGTTGTAAATAGGACTCCAAAGAGAAACAATCATAATCGTAAGTGTCAAATATCGAACAAGAAATATGTTAGCGTGCAGTGAAAATCAATTACTAACTAGGTTGAGCACTCGAAAAATCGGAGAACCCCCGAGTCAAACTTGTCCGAGTACTCGGACGTTAGAACTACCGAGTAGTTGAATTTCAACAATACAAACTCGGACATTAAAGTACCTGATATCAGGATGAATGGAGGAACCTCTGGAAAGGTCATGGAGACATGTTCTAGCAATGGATTGTACCCTATATATTGCAAGTTGTGCCAACTGCTTTACGGCTGGAAACTACAAACTAAGTTATAACCTACTTCGCAGCTTTGATATCCAGGTAAAAAAACTGAATAATTGGCCACTGACAAAACTATAAACATACTAACCTCACTACTGCTTTGATTGTGTCATCGTTGAGGAACTTAAAGCTCAAATTTTTATAATACCTTAATGAATTTCCACCCTGGATCCATAGTTAACATAAGGTGGATATAGTATTGCAGAACAAGTCGACAAAACAATCGTAAACTCAGTCTCTAAAGTGATAATATCAGAACCAAAAACTTGTAATTCCTATTTCAGAGGAAGATTCCTGCCTTGCGTCTCAAATTTTGCACCACCTCTCTTCTTCTGCTGCCAAAAGATAATAGTAAAGAGAAGATCTTTATAAGGTACTGCACAAATTATACAAATGGCATATACTAACCATGTCTACTGCATCTTTGGCTGCTCTAAAATGTGTACATCACTGCTGATTCAATTTGGCTCTTATCAAGTTACAAGTAATCAGAGTAAAAACACCAGGACATTGTATGTTATATATAAATCCTCCTACCCCATAGTTAAAGATCAAATGACTTAAATTTCAACCTTTTCAGATCTAAAATTTTATCTATACATCTTCATACCACAAATTACATTTCAAATAGACCCCAACTAAATCAAGACTTGTGCCAAAAAAACAAAAGTAAAGATCAAACCTTTATAAGTTTCTGGAAAAGATCAATAATATCCCAATTGAATCAAGAATTAATCAAAAAAAACAAGGCAAAGATCGAACCTTTATGAGTTTTGTCGAAAAATTCAAATCGACTCCAATTGAATCAACACTTATGGGCTCCAAAGACAGGGAGATGGGGATGTGTGGGTATTCTATGCGTGTGTTTGTGCCTTTGTGGGTGTGGGTGACAAAAGGAGGAAGAAGACTGTGGAAAGAAGGAAGAGAAAATTTGGGGGAGATAATGGGTAGAATATGTGGAGGACAAAAGTTTGGGGGAGATAAGGGGAGAAGGGGGGAAATTGAAATGCTGAAATTTTTGGGTTGGGGGGGAATTTGTGCGCCTCTAAGTTTTTCGTTGTCCTATTCCATTTCATTTTTTAATTTTTTTAATTTTTTAGTAAAAATTCTAATTTTATTTTAATTTTATTAAAATTTTATTTGATTTTAATTTTAAAATTTTAAATATTACATATATGTATGTATTCATTTTAGTGTTGGAAAAAAGTAATCAAAAATAAATAGATTGGGTTGTACGAGATTTTAACAAAAACGTAGTAAAAATGTTGTTTTCTGTAACGGGAAACGATCCAAATTCACTGAATAATTTTTTTGATTGATTTATTCTAAGAAAGTTAATAAACACTCATTTTAGTATTGGCAAAATATAATCAAAAAATAAAAAGGTCCAGTTGTACGATATTTTAACAAAAACGTCCTAAAAATGATACTTCTTGTAACGAGGCACGATCTAGATTCACTGAATAATTTTTTTGATTGATTTTTTCGACGATCGAACCATACTGATGTTAATAAACACTCATTTTAGTGTTAAAAAAAATAATTAAAAAATAAAAAGGTCGGGTTGTACGAGATTTTAACAAAAATGTAGTAAAAGTGATGCTTCCTATAACGGGGTATGATCCAGATTCACTAAATAATTTTTTAAATGATTTCTTCGACGATCGAACAGATGTTAAAAAACACTCATTTTAGTGTTGGGAAAAAATAATCAAAAAATAAAAAGGTCGAGTTGTATGAGATTTTAATAGAAACGTAGTAAAAGTGCTACTTCCTATAACGGGACACGATCCAGATTCACTGAACAATTTTTTTGAATGATTTCTTCGACGATCGAACCATACGGATGTTAAAAACACTCATTTTAGTGTTGGAAAAAAATAATCAAAAAATAAAAAGGTCTAGTTGTACGGGATTTTAACAGAAACGTAGTAAAAGTGTTGCTTCCTATAACGGGGCACGATCCAGATTCACTGAATAATTTTTTTTAATGATTTCTTCGACGATCGAACCGTACGGATGTTAACCAACACTTATTTTAGTGTTGGGAAGAAATAATCAAAAAATAAAAAAGTCGGGTTGTATGAGATTTTAATAGAAACGTAGTAAAAGTGCTACTTCCTTTAACGGGGTACGATCCAGATTCACTGAATAATTTTTTTGAATGATGTCTTTGACGATCGAACTGTACGGATGTTAACAAACACTCATTTTAGTGTTGGGAAAAAATGATTAAAAAATAAAAAGGTCTGGTTGTACGGGCTTTTAACAGAAACGTAGTAAAAGTGTTGCTTCCTATAACGGGCACAATCCAGAATGATTTATTTTTTTCTAATTTTTTGAATACATCACTCAAATCATTAAATATTAACATCCGTACGATTGGATCCTCGAAAAAAAATTATAAAAAATATTAGTACTTTGACAGTTGACCATTAAAATATCATACAAGAATGATTTGTTTTTTTCTAAATTTTTTTACACATCACTAAATCAGTATATAACATCATCCGTATGGTTGAATCATCGAAAAATATTTTTAAAAAAATAGATCATGTTCAATCGGTACGACACTAGTTAGAGTGAGTAGTACTTTTCACGGATTTATATTATAAACACGTACAAGAATGATTTATTTTTTTCTAATTTTTTGTACACATCACTCAAATCATTACATATTAACATACGTACGGTTGGATCATCGGAAAAAAATTTATAAAAAATATTATTCCAAAATTATACTAGTTTGAGCAAGTAGTACTTTGACAGTTGACCATTAAAATATCATACAAGAATGATTTGTTTTTTTCTAAATATTTTTACACATCACTAAAATCAATATATAACATCATCAGTACGGTTGGATTATCGATTTTTTTTAAAAAAATAGATTTTGTTCAATCGGTACGACACTAGTTATCAGCACGATTGCGGGAAAATAATTTGGGAAGTACTACAAGAAATCGTGGAGCTATCCAGAAGGTACGTATAATCTTATTTATTAACATTAATCTATAATATGAGTATTACAAAAGATTTTGATGTTATTTACACGGTAGATTGAATGCAATCTACTGTGTCTTTATAATCAGTCTCCATTTACATGGTAAATTTAATTCTAACCTTATATACTGATTGTTTGTTATTATGTCTCTTAATTTATATAGCAAATAAACTGCATGCAACATGTTTATATTTGCTTACCTTGAAGCTCCTTGAGATCTCTATCTAATTAAAAATAGACAAATCTTAGCTTATAGCAAAATGGATTAATTTCATATGCGTACAAAATTTAATATGCCTAATTGTTTAATTATGCATGATTTTCTTGATGGAATATTGTTATCAAATTATAAGTGTTCATGTCAATATAATGTTTTTGGTAACACATGTTGTATTTATGCTTATTTTATAAATTGACATTGTTTGGAATTATATTTTAGTGATAATGTCGAATCTTACAAAACTCGAGTTCAATGCACTTGATGTCACCGGCAAAAATTATTTGACATGGATTCCCGAAATCCATCTTAATGCCATGGGTCTTGGTGACACCATAAAAGAGGGAAATAAAACCTCCGAGCAAGATAAAAGCAAAGGCTATGATATTTCTCCGTCATCACCTTGATGAAGGATTGAAAACGGAGTATTTAACTATTAAATATCCATCAATTCTTTGGAAGGATCTCAAAAAAGATATGACCACCAAAAAAAACGGTGATACTTCCAAAAGCTCGCTATGATTGGCTGCACTTGCGATTGCAAGATTATAAAATTGTGAGCGAGTATAACTCAGCCATGTTTAAAATTACATCTCAATTGAAATTATGTGGCGAGAATATCACCGATAAAGATATGTTGGAAAAAACATATTCCACTTTCCATGCCAATAATATGCTCTTGCAACAGCAATATCGTGAACGTGGATTCACAAAATATTCTGAGCTAATTTCTGTATTTCTTCTTGCTGAGCAAAATAATGAACTTTTGATGAAAAATCATCAAGCCCGTTTAATTGGCTCAACACCATTCCCTGAAGTGAATGCGGTGACTAATAATGAATATGGAGATAATAAGCCATTTGGACTTGGGCGTGGTCATGGATATGGACGTGGACGTGGACGTGCCCGTGGTCATAATTTTGGGCATGGTCAAGGTCATAATCATCAAAATTTCACCAACTTTAAAAGGAAGCCTCACCACCAGAAGTGGATAAAAAATGAGGAGAAACCCGAGGGAAGTACGATGATTAAAAGGGGTGAAAGTATTTGTAGTCGTTGTGGAATAAAAGGTCATTGGAGGCGTACATGTCGTACCTCCAAGCACTTTGCTGACCTTTATCAAACCTCTTTGAAAAATATTAAAACTAATTTTGCTGAACAAAATGATCCCTTGGGAATTGCTCATCTTGAAGCACACCTTGGTGGTGTAGATTGATCCTTCGGGTCTCACTCACATGGAAGTTGGTGATTTCTTTGAAGACGTGAATGAAGAGATGGCCAAATTTGTTGATGGCAATAATTAAGCCATATATTAAAACTTTGCTTTATTTAATGAATATTTAAATATTTATGTTTGAACTTTGAATTGGGTGACTTTACTTAAGCTTATGCTATGTAATCCCTTTTATTATGAATGAAATATTTTCTATTTTCCTTGTGAAGAAATATGGCCAGAAGCCTCTCACTAAATGCAAAAGATGAGGAATTATTTTGTTTGGCGGATAGTGCAACAACACATACAATTTTGAAAAATAAATACGGCATCAGATATTATTGAAGGCTCCGGAAGATCAAATATAGTGTTACCTAATGGTACACATTTATTTATTGAAAATGCCATGTTCTCCACCCGATCAAAAAGAAACCTTTTGAGTTTCAAAGATATACGCCATAATGGCTATCATATTGAGACAACAAATGAGAATGACGATGAATATCTCTGTATCACGTCTATAGTCTCTGGGAGGAAACAAATAATAGAAAAACTCCCATCATATAAATCTGGATTATATTATACCTTTATTAATCCAGTAGAGACACACATGATAATGAGTCAAAAATTAGCAAACCCGAAAAATTTTCTTATGTGGCATGATCGCTTAGGTCATCCGGGTTCAACAATGATGCGAAGAATTATTGAAAATTCAAATGGACATCCTTTAAAGAATAAGATTGTTCCATTGTCCAAAGATTTTTCTTGTGTTGCTTGCTTTCAAGGAAAACTATTAACAAGACCATCGCATGTTAAAGTTGCGATTGCGTGTCCATCCTTTTCGGAACAAATTCAAGGAGATATATGTGGACCTATTACACCATCAAGTGGACCATTTCAGTACTTTATGGTACTAATAGATGCATCGACACGTTGGTCGCATGTTAGTTTATTGTCCACTCGTAATGTTGCATTCGCAAGACTCCTTGCCCAAATAATTCGATTAAGGACACAATTCCCAGATCATGCAATCAAGAAAATCCGATTGGATAATGCACGAGAATTTACTTCTCATACTTTTAATGATTATTGCATGTCAATTGGGATTGATGTGGAACATCCGGTTCCGCACACGCATACTCAAAATGTTTTAGCAGAATCTTTTATTAAGAGGCTACAATTGATTGCTAGACCCTTGCTTATGAAAACAAAATTACCAAATACAGCTTGGGGACATGCAATATTACATGCTGCATCACTTGTTCGTTTAAGACCGACTGCTTATCATAAATATTCCCCAATGCAGCTTGTAAATGGTCAAGAACCAAATATTTCTCACTTAAGAGTTTTTGGGTGTGCAGTTTATGTTCCAATATCTCCTCCCCAACGAACAAAAATGGGACCCCAAAGAAGATTAGGGGTATACATTGGGTTTGACTCTCCCTCAATTATAAAATATTTGGAGCCCATGACAGGTGATTTATTTAAGGCAAGATTTGCCGACTGTCAGTTTGATGAGACAGTTTTTCCTGCATTAGGGGGAGATAAGTCAAAATTTGAAAAAGAAAGACAAGAAATTTTATGAAATGCAGCATCTCTGTCTCATTATGATCCTCGCACAAATCAATATGAACTTGAAGTTCAAAAGATTATCCACCTACAAGAGGTTGCAAATAAATTGCATGATTCATTTATTGATGTCAAGACAGTGACGAAGTCACATATACCGGATGTCAACGTTCCTTGTAAAATAAAACTTCCTGATGAAGAAAATAAAAGCATGCTAGCAAATGAGTCTAAAGCACGCCAGAAGCGTGGTAGACCTATTGGATCCAAAGATAAAAATCCTAGAAAATCAAGGAAACTTGATAAACAAGTTGGCACATCAAATGACATCATTCCAAATGAAATAGAATTGATCACTGAAGAGACTTCTTCAAAGGATGATCAAACACCTGAAATTGAGGACAATGAAGAGATCTCGATAAGTTATATCATTTCAGGAAAAAGGTGGAATAGAAAAGAAATTGTCATGGATGAAATATTTGCATATGCAGCTGCTGTTGACATTTCTAAAGAAATCGAGGATCATGAACTAGATCGATCTATGAATGTAGAAGAAGAAATGATTGGCCAAAATGGAAAGATGCTATTGAGGAGAATTGAAATCACTTGAAAAACGTCATGTTTTTGGACCGATTGTCCAAACACCTGCAGGTGTGAAACCCGTTGGATATAGATGGGTATTTGTGCGCAAAAGAAATGAGAAAAATGAAGTTGTGAGATATAAGGCATGCCTTGTTGCACAAGGCTTCTCACAAAAACTGGGAATTGATTATGAAGAGACTTATTCCCCGGTAATGGATGCAACAACATTCAGATTCTTATTAAGTTTATCAATTTTAGAAGGGCTCCGAATGAATTTGATGGATGTTGTGACTGCCTACTTATATGGGTCACTTGATAATGACATTTACATGAAAATCCCCGATGGATTAAAAATGCCTGAAGCATGTAGTTCAAGACCCCGAGAAATTTATTCAATTAATTTACAAAGATCATTGTACGGGTTGAAACAATCAGGTCGAATGTGGTATAATCGCCTTAGCGAGTACCTTTTGAAAAATGGATATGTTAATAATGTAATTTGTCCATGTGTTTTTATTAAAAGGACAAAAATGGGGTTTACTATAATTGCGGTTTATGTTGATGATCTAAACATCATAGGGACCCCATATGAGCTTAATGAAACGATTGGATATTTGAGAAGAGAATTTGAAATGAAAGACTTGGGCTAAACAAAACTATGCCTTGGTTTTCAAGTTGAACATCTATCCAAAGGAATTTTTGTCCACCAGTCTTCATATATTGAAAAGATCCTTAAGCGATTTATTATGGATAAAACATATCCTGTGAGTACACCTATGGTTGTTCGCTCACTTGAAAAGAAAAAGGATCCATTCCGTCCAAAGAAGAGGGAGAAGAACTTCTTGGTCCCGAAGTACCATATCTTAGTGCCATTGGTGCACTAATGTACCTTGCCAATTGTACACGACCTGATATTGCTTTTTCTGTTAATTTATTGGCAAGCCATAGTTCTGCTCCAACTCGAAGACATTGGACTGGTGTAAAACAAATTTTTAGATATCTTCGAGGTACAATGGATATGGGTTTGTTTTATTCTAAAGACTCAAAAGTAGAATTAGTTGGTTATGCAGATGCATGTTATCGATCTGATCCCCACAAAGGTAGATCACAAACAGGTTATGTATTCACATATGGTGATGCCGCAATATCTTGACTCGAAAAGGTTACATTAAAGGTGATAGGACGAAGCATATTGATTCAAAGTTTTTCTTCACTCATGAGCTTCAGCAAAGAGGAGAAATTGATGTCTGTCAGATTCGCTCATGTGAAAATCCAGCAGATTTGTTCACAAAGTCACTTCCTACATCATCTTTCGAGAAATTAGTACACAAGATTGGAATGCGTAGATTTCGAGATATATGTTGATATTAATAGTCATGTTGCAATGAGGGGGAGACATATACGATACACTCTTTTTCATTAGTACAACAAATGTACTCTTTTTCCTTCACTAGGGTTTTTCCCAGAGGGTTTTTCCTAGTAAGGTTTTAACGAGGCATGATGTTTGTACGAGTCATCCAAGGGAGAGTGTTATGTATTTATTGTCTGACTTTTAGAATTTCATAGATAACTCTTAACCTTTCATATATCCCTCTTTAATATAGCCAACCTTTGGCTTTACATTACCCTTGTAACATGCATTTACATGGCCTATATAAAAGCTTGCTTGTACTTTGATGTGATACAACAAATAATGAAATGATCTCCCCCTTCTCTATTATCTAGTTCTCTCAAATCTTATCTCTATATTATAGTTTATATAACAAGTTCAACTTTTTTAAAAACAATAAATTATTAGTTGCAAAGAGAGAAAAACTTAACAAAGAACGACCCATTTTGAATGGCTATAGGCTCAAGCCTCAATGCAATTCATATGAAAAGAAAGGCATTCTTTTCCTTCTTGGGCCGATAATTAGGTTTATACGGTTATAGGTTTATAGCCCCTCCATCTATTTGGGCTACTATGTTGCATGAGTAATAGAACCCGAGGTAGCTTTAAAGTTGTCACAAAGAACAGGCTATTTGAAGGTAAGGGGGGTTTTGATGGTGTGTCGTCTAATACAGTTATTTTAACCTACATTCACTCAATAAAAATAAATTTATTTATATGATATCAGTAATAACGTTTTTACTTTATAATAATTACTGTCTGACAATGTATATAGTTGAAATTTCAAAAAAAGTATTATGGATTAAAATAATTTTACCGGACAAAATATAATACTAGTATTTATGCCCGCGCTGCTGGGCCTTGTAATATATTGGCAAAAAATGTTAATGTTTACAAATTTTGTCTTGAGTACTTGGCAAAATGTTAAAACTTTAGGCCATTCTTCAAAAAAAAAAAAATTGTTCTTCGAAATCTCTTTTTCTTTGGCCGTTCTTCGTCCTTGGCGATTGGTTGAATCACTGAACATTTAGGTCGGACACTCCATCTATGTGGTATGTTGAGGTTGATTGCTGTTTAAAAGTCAAGTTAGTTTAAACATTTTGACATTTTATTGTCTTTTAAAAGCAGTAAAAAAATATATACACTTACGTTTGAAGTTGATTGTTGCATTGCTTTTGTTGATTGACTTGCTTCATCTTCTGGAATGTAAAATCCTTGGCATATGTTTGTTGCCCAGTACGTTGTTATCTTGTTCACAATGTTCAGGTCCTTGATTAATAATTTCATGGTGACATTAAGGTTTCCCAAATTCTTGAGTTCTTTTGGAAATGAGATATTTGTGTTTTCCTACATTGTAAGAACAATATATCATCATGTTAGTATTAGGTAATTAAGTCAGAGTTATTTGTAATAGAATGAACAATGTAAGACCTGTTTGATGAGTTCTTCAACCCTTTTCCCAATTAGCGAACGTACTTCTCGATCCTGTAAAACAATTTCCGCTCCACCGGTTTCGTCTGAAGCAACAATGGTTACTTTGAACCTTTGATATTTGCAAATTTAGTTAATATCCGATTACTTGTTTTGTTGAAAACCATTGAAATGCATGAGACATACTTTTTTTCCGGGTGTGGTATCCTTCTTGTGCAGTTGTCACAATAGAAAATCCCATTGTCCATTTGTATCTTTTGTTTACATCCAGTGCATATATTGAAGTACCAAATTTCAGTATCTTCTACATTCGTGATATTTGCATGGACAATTACCTCCGACTGTGAAACAGAAATAAGATCAGTTTGACTTGACCTAAAAAGAATTTGGTTAAATGAATCATTGAGCAAGTACCTCAATATATTCTTTTCCGAAGTTCTTGATATCAATAATTCTGAGCAACTCTGCTTTCTTCTTTTTCTGTGGTGCTAGGAACTTTTGTGAGAAGCTTGGCATGGATAACCTGAAAGAGCGAGGATAGAAAATAATTAATGTTATAATATTATAGTTGACTTTATTTATGCATTACCATACATTTTCCTTATTTGTTTGACACTGTGATGATCATAGTTGAGGTAAAATGTTGTAGCAGCTACATTTGATAAATCCACATCAGCTGCATAATGGAAAGTAAGAATAAATGTACAGCTATAATAAGTGGATAATAAAAAATCATCTTGATTAAGTCTTACAATTCCAAATTCCGCATCTACAGCTACTCGGGATAATAATAACTGGATCTTGCAGTTGTTGTAATAGTGAATTGTGAAATAGTTTTGCTAGATTATCCCAGAGAGTAACATTTACATTTGAACTTGCATAACAGAATATTGGTACTATTAGAATTTTATAGATAAGATTCTAGGCAAATGATAAAGGAAAGAACATTAATAACCTTCCATCTGTAATAATGAATTTTGCGTGTAACTGGTTATGTCCCAGCTTGTTAACGAAATCCCTTGTGACAATGCTTTCTCTGTTCTGTATAATCCCAATGACATCTGCATATGAATGATATGCTATTACATGTATTTGAAAGAAAATTGATTATACTATGTCAAGCAAAAATGTTCTTACCGATTAAGTAAACACTGTTGTTTCCCAACTTTTGTAGTTCGCTGTGTTCATAGAAATCAAATATTTCATTAGGAAATAGGTTTCCCTTATCCTCCACCACTCTAATTTTTGTATCCTTCGAGAAGATGAGATGGTTGTCATTTTGAACACATCTGAACTTGTCTTCTAGTTTGTATGGTTGTACTGTGAAATTTGTAATGATGCATAATTTGCCCACTCGTAAGTTTAGTTCGTGTTGATCATCACATTTCCCAGGTACAAAAGCATGGATCTTACTCTCCTGTACATAAATTAGTGTTGTTAAATTATGTATTAGAATTTCTATCTTTGTAAAAACATGAGTACATACCTGTTGGTCACACAGAATGACATTGAAAGCCTTGAACTGTTCTCCTTTCAACGTTGCTCCTCTCCAAAACCTGAGAACTTTTACTTTAATTTTCCAGTCCATTCTGTATTGGGTTAGATTTTCTAGTGAATCAATTTTTTTGGTCGTCATTTTCTTGGAACTTAGAGTTGATTATCGAAGAGTTTTTAAAGATATTAGAAATGAAGTTGAGTTATGCGAAGTTTTTCATTATTAATGTAGCTTTTTTTTTGTAGTTGTATGTGTTTAAAGTAGGGGTGAGGTGAAATTTGATCTGGACTTGTAAAAAATATTTTGGTTATTAATATTTGAAATTTGAAAAAAAAAGGAGTAGGGACGATTAGATTAGATTAGATATGTGTAGTGGGGATTAATGATGCTTTATTATTTTTTATGTTTTGAGGGAGAGTGGGAGATGCATGAGTTGTAAGTTGTTGTCTGTAATACATTGATGACCGTGTAATATTTCAGAATTAAATACTACAAAACTGAAAAGTAAAACACGCCGGGATTTTGGAGTTGGAATTGTAGTTGACAGGAGTGAGTTGGCATGGAATCTAAAACATTTTTATTAAAAGTAGAAAAAGTAGAGGGTTAAAAAAAAGGGTAGAAAAAGCAAGCATGCCACTTACTGACTATAATTAAAATTCAAGGAATTGAATTGGCATGCATGCTTTCACCGAAAGGTTGTATGATGATTACGTATTTTGATTTATTTTTATTTTAATTAAGTAATAATGCCAAAAAGTTCCAAAAATAACGTAGGTACAATATTAAATTTTTAATGGTGGGATTAATATAAATCCACATGAATCGCTTTCGTTAATTATTAAAAACCAATAGTAGGGAGACACCAGCAAATTGTGCGGAAATCGACACCGATATTTAACATTACAATTTTCTTGAAAATTTTAAAAAATCACGATAAATTAATTATTAAATTTAAATATTTTGCAACCGAAATTTTTTATTAATTTAAAGAGATTATTGTTTTAAAAATATTAATTAATGGGGTTCTGCTATGTTAAGATTCGTTTGTGGTATATGATAACAGATTTGACTAAAAAAAAGAAAAAACTTATTTGATAAATTTAAATAAATTATTTTGAAAATTGCTTTGATGGAATCTTAAACATTCTTAACGTTGTTTAAATAAATTAATTTAGTACTGTTTTTTTAGAGTATATTAAAAGAAGGATATTCATGTTTAAACTTTAAAGTTTTGAAGTACCCAACCTTAATGTTTAATTTTAGCAATCTGAGAAACCTACCCATCCTGCAAAATCAAAAGATGCAATCAGGAAGCTTAAAGGCACAATGTAAAATTCTATCATATGTAAACATCTGCGCACGGCATACCACCACAACTAAAGACAACTCAGCAAAATAAGATTGCCTTCATCCGTTCAATCCTTGCCCTCTTCAGTATTGCTAGTTCAGCAATCTCTTTGACTAACTTGTGGTCGGAAGCATTCAAAGATAAACCCCGAGGTGGTCGAGGATGTTTGCCAGACTTTTTAGCACTTTATTTGGAATTTTACAGCTTCAACTGTAAAGTTGTTTGACAAAAGTGTTTAAAAACCGTACTAAACATTGCGAAACGATATTACTGAATGTTATCAGACTGTTACACATCAACAGAAATTTGAATAATTTGACAAAATTGTTTAAAAACCGTACTAAACATTGCCAAAAGATATTACTGAATGTTATCAGACTGTTACACATCAACACAAATTTGAATAATTTGAAATTGGAAATTAGCCGCTTGTAGAATCAAAACACAACTGAGGAACTTTGAAATGCCGCAGCTCAATATTTTTTCCCATCTGCAAAAATTGAAGATTTAACTTTGTTAGTGTTATGTTTATGTGTTGTTCAATAACGAAATCTATTGTTCTGTACCTGTAGCCTTTTCAGTTTTTATAATTCTTGTCAACTTTGCGGGGACATTTTCAACTTCCTCGAATGGCACAGTTGTATCTTCTGTACGCGGTCTACGTTTCTGATTAGTTGATTTTCCCGTATCAGGAGTTTGATTAACATGTGTAGTAGAGTGGTTATCCTGAGACATATGAAGCAATGTTACTTACTAGCTTTTACTATAATTGGTTAGACCAAAAGCAGATATGGGTTTCTTACAGTGATCACAGACATTTTATCTGCCTGTTCAATTTGTAATTTGGAAGGAGAGAAGTTTGCTGAGCTTTCACTGGCATTATCCAAATCGACTGCATCATATACAATCCCTCCATTCTTTAGGTTATCTTCCGTAAGCTTTAAAGTCACAGTGTATTCTTTATGCGGTAATTGTTTAAGTTCTTCTGGAAATGGCTCTTCTATTCGCTCCTATAATTTGAATATTATGTTAACAACCTTATTACAAAAGATATTTAAATTAATAGTTGTATAAGCATTTCAACCTCAACGTATTCGGCATGAATGTCAAATACGGATTTCTGAATGATTTTGCATACTTCCGCATCCTTGAAAACTATCCCAACACATCCAGTTTTGTCAGCACAATATGCAAAAACGCTAAATCTGTTTTGAAGTAGCAATTGATAAATATGATGCATCCATTATATACATTGATTTAGAATGTAAATTTCAATTTCACACCTTTTGTCCGGATGTGGAATAATGCGTTTACATTCTGCACACTTATACCTTCCTCCTTCTTTAAGAACCTCAATATTGCACTTTGTACACCTAGCAAAGTACCAAGCACTTTTTTCATCCATTCTTTTGATGAAGATTTGAACTTTAACTTTTCTCTGTTCCAACATTTTCATGAAAAATGGTTATTTAAAAATGAAGGATAGGTAGGGAAAATGGTTTACAGAGAAGGTACCTCAATAAAACTTAATCCCAATGATTGAATGTCTACTACTGAAATTGTTTTTATGCTTTCAACTTCCTCCTCCTCTTCATCCTCCTCAGCGATAGTCAACACTGGTATAAGCTTGTAACTATAGTAAAAAAAATTCCTTAATAATTTCATGGATTAAGATGGCAAAGTTATGTAATATAGTTACATAATAACGTTATTTATTACCTATCTTTCACTTCCTCCACACTATAGTGACTTGGATTGACATAAATTCTTGTTGCCGGGAAATTTGTGAGGTTTACTTTTGCTGTTGAAATTGATTTATTGATATACATAGGTTTTAAAATTTTATATGAACAATTTATGTAATGACCCTTGTCTTACCTTCATATTTATGAATTTTTGCAGCAGCAATAATAATTACCAAGTTGTCGTTCCTTTTCTGCAACAACTCTTCTTCGTATGCTTCTCCGACTTCATTGAACAAAGTAACATTTACAAAAGACCTATAAATTTTTTTTATTTAAAATTTATATTATAAATCCTTACATTGTATTTCTATATAAAAGAGATTGAACGAACCTTCCATCTGTAATATCAAACATTAATCGTTTGGTTTCCACATCATTCTTAATTGTACTGACTATGGGTCGAACATTCTGAACTATTCCCACAACATCTAAAGTGAAATAATGTTAGCCAATGTAATTTATCACGAACATATATAAAAAGACTAAGTTCATTACCAATGAGAAAACGATTGTCATCTGCGATTTTTTCGATTTCCTCCAAAGCAAAAAGATCAAAGGTATAAGATTGTATTGGCAATCCTTGTGACGTATCCTTAACACATGTTGTGTGCTCAGTGAAGTATATATGTTTATCAGTTCTCACAACGCGATACGTTTCATGTCCTAAATAATGTTTGACCTTAAAATTGGAAAGAACATATATGTCACCTTCCTTGATCTCTTCCGTCAACTTGTCAGCATATTTGGTGCTCATAAAAGCATGTATTCTATTGTTCTACAATTATATGATTTGTTACAGTCAGAGTTTAACACAGTACATATTTATAAGTTGTAAAATCAGAAAAGAGTAACATACTGAGTCATCGAGAAAGATGATGTTCGTCCCCCAACACTGTTTTGTTTCCTTGTTAATTCCTTTCCAAATAGTTTGAGTTCGAACTCTACACATCCACTCATAAGTTGTGGTATCTATGTCGCTTAGTGTGCTATACTTTTGCAGAGACATGTTGAACGAAACCTGTGTAATGAACATCATTAATGTTATTCTTGAATAATTATAAAAAAATAGCATATGTGTAGTTTATCTTGCAATAATGATTCTTTACCTACTTTGTTGGTTGGTTATGTTGAAACCCCGTCTTCAATTTTTCTTGCAGTTCTCAGTTGTGTGGCAACTTTGTTTAGCTCTGCAATATTGCTGAAGTAGATAGTAAACCTTTGAGATGCGTTGGTTTTGATGCTTGGGTGGTTGGAGCATTAAGTAGAGTGTATGAGTACTATTATATTAGACTGCATTAAGTAGACTGCAAAAGTATTCGCTTGATTTAGTGGTAGTCTTTTTATTAAAAATAAACAATTTTATTTCATAATTGATTTCACCAAAAAATCGGTATATTCAACGATTACTGAAATTTGTAAAAATAAATAAAGGTTATAAATTTGTTAAATAAAATATAAAACTCGAGTTGGGTGTAAATTTTATTATAATAATCTATAACCTTTATTAATCAGCAAAATAACTATATTTTTGTTTCACCCCTAAAATTTGGTTTGCACTATTTTTCGAATTCACCCCTAAAATATTTGCTTGAATTGTATGTTGTTTTTAATCAAAATAGAAATACAATAATGCTATTAATAAACTGAATTAGATAAAATATAAAATGACTTTTATTAATAAAAATCTTCATAAACAACGTAAATTTTTTTAAAAAATTATTGATCAATTTGATATCTTATATAATATCTTATTATTAAGTGAGATTTGTTACTACAGATACTTATTTTGTAAAGACATATTAAAATATTGATTTCATATTTTCATTAGAAAACGAAATGATTCGAATGTTCATCTAATTCTTAATTTTATGTACTACTAATTTATGTTCGAATAAAAATTTGTGTTGTATGTGGTAGTCTTTTTCTTAATTTTTGTACTCCTAAATTGGATATAAAAATGAACTTTATATATTTATTTTGTAATTATATTTGTATAACACATTTTAGCGTGCATAATGACTACAGTTTTGTTGTAGTTTGTAGGTAAATTAAATTCCTGTTTTATCATTATCAAGTGCATTTCTGAAATAAACTGAAATAAATAAAATATAAAATGACTTTTATTAATAAGAAAGCTTCATAAACAGCGTAAATTTTTTTTAAAAAAATTATTGATCAATTTGAAATCTTATATAATATCTTATTATTAAGTGAAATGTATTACTACAGATACTTATTTTGTAAGGACATATTAAAATATTGATTTCATATTTTCATTAGAAAAAGAATTGATTCGAATGTTCATCTAATTCTTAATTTTATGTACTCCTAATTTATGTTGGAATAAAAATTTGTGTTCTATGTGGTAGTGTTTTTCTTAAATTTTGTACTCCTAAATTGGATATAAAAATGAACTAAATCATCAATTTCTGTATAAAAATATTTTAATTAGATCCTACTAATAAGACTAAAAATTTAAAACTTTGAATCTTATTGTACTGTAAATACAAATGTTTAGTGTTAACTAACCTGCAAGTGCATAGAATTGTAGTTGCATATCGTTAAGAATGAGTTGAGCTGTGGTAGTTGAGCATAGTTTTTCAAAGATTTTCCGATTGAACGGAGTAAATCATCAATTTCTGTATAAAAATATTTTAACTAGATCCTACTAATAGAAATACAATAATGCTATTAATAAATTGAATTAAATAAAATATAAAATGACTTTTATTAATAAAAAATCTTCGTAAACAACGTAAATTTTTTTAAAAAATTATTGATCAATTTGATATCTTATATAATATCTTATTATTAAGTGAAATTTGTTACTACAGATACTTATTTTGTAAAGACATATTAAAATATTGATTTCATATTTTCATTAGAAAAAGAAATGATTCGAATGTTCATCTAATTCTTAATTTTATGTACTACTAATTTATGTTCGAATAAAAATTTGTGTTTTATGTGGTAGTCTTTTTCTTAATTTTTGTACTCCTAAATTGGATATAAAAACGAACTATATATATTTATTTTGTAATTATATTTGTATAACACATTTTAGCGTGCATAATGACTACAGTTTTGTTGTAGTTTGTAGGTAAATTAAATTCCTGTTTTATCATTATCACGTGCATTTCTGAAATAAACTGAAATAAATAAAATATAAAATGACTTTTATTAATAAGAAAGCTTCGTAAACAGCGTAAATGTTTTTTAAAAAAATTATTGATCAATTTGAAATCTTATATAATATCTTATTATTAAGTGAAATGTGTTACTACAGATACTTATTTTGTAAGGACATATTAAAATATTGATTTCATATTTTCATTAGAAAAAGAATTGATTCGAATGTTCATCTAATTCTTAATTTTATGTATTCCTAATTTATGTTGGAATAAAAATTTGTGTTCTATGTGGTAGTCTTTTTCTTAAATTTTGTACTCCTAAATTGGATATAAAAATGAACTATATATATTTATTTTGTAATTATATTTGTATAACACATTTTAGCGTGCATAATGACTACAGTTTTGTTGTAGTTTGTAGGTAAATTAAATTCCTGTTTTATCATTATCAAGTGCATTTCTGAAATAAACTGAAATAAATAAAATATAAAATGACTTTTATTAATAAGAAAGCTTCGTAAACAGCGTAAATTTTTTTTAAAAAAATTATTGATCAATTTGAAATCTTATATAATATCTTATTATTAAGTGAAATGTGTTACTACAGATACTTATTTTGTAAAGACATATTAAAATATTGATTTCATATTTTCATTAGAAAAAGAATTGATTCGAATGTTCATCTAATTCTTAATTTTATGTATTCCTAATTTATGTTGGAATAAAAATTTGTGTTCTATGTGGTAGTCTTTTTCTTAAATTTTGTACTCCTAAACTGGATATAAAAATGAACTATGTATATTTATTTTGTAATTATATATGTATAAAAAATTTAAGCGTGCATAATGACTACAGTTTTGTTGTAGTTTGTAGGTAAATTAAATTCCTGTACAAAATAATTAAATATTAAATGATGCAACAACTACAAAGTACGTACTTTAGAAAATAGCATTGAACATCAGGTAATATTTTTGGGATTATCATTCTTGAGCCAAAACGTCAAGCTGGGGTACTAATAAAATGTTGGTTAGATTGTGTAACATACAGTAGAAAACCACATTCTGGGTTACATCTGTAGGTAGTCCAGCTTCATCATCAACAAATATCTTTAACCCATGAGGAGAGGTGACACGACTAATTGCAACATAAAATTGTCCATGTGTGAATACAGATTTTGGTAGGAATAGTCCAACGGTTTCAAGTGATTGACCCTGTGACTTATTTATTGTCATGACGTAGCATATTTGAAGCGGCATTTGCTTTCTAACCAACTTAAACGGCATTCGAGTTTCACTTGGACATAATTCCATCCTAGGAATAAAATGTCGCGTGCCAACAAAAGAACCACATATAACTTCACATTCCACACAAAATTTCAAGCATTTTGTAAGGATCATCCTAGTGCCATTGCACAACCCAAGAGTTTGATTTAAATTTCTCATAAGCATAACTACAACACCAACTTTCAACTTTAATTCATGAGGCGGCATACCTGGGATATTTATGGAGTTGAGATATTCCACAGGAAATGCATTGTTTAGATCAGCTTCTGTACCACCAAAATCTTCAGCACAATCCACGCTAAAATAGGACACAGATTCTCCAGGAAGCTTTTCCACTATGAGTGAATTAAGATGGCCAATTGTTTGGTTAGTTGGTGTTAGTATAGCTCTCTGACTCAAATATTTCGGATCTTTGCACTTTTCTAAGAAATCAGGATATGTGGCTTTAATCATGTTGTCAACCGAATTTTCATTTTCCAAATCACAGAATTGAGCAGGAATAACTATATCGTCCTCAACACAACGACCAATTTCATGAGGCGCAGGCCACCCTCAGATTTTTCAACTGAATCCAAAATATGTTGATAGATAAATTTTTGTTCTGCGGTACAGTTCTGCAACAATTTCTTGTACTCAATCTCCATTTCAGCCATATTGTAGTTGGTTTCCTCAATAATGAGATTATTCAAACCATGTTTAAGATAAGATGATGGAGGCTGTGGTAGTTGAGCATAGTTTTTCAAAGATTTTCCGATTGAACGGAGTAAATCATCAATTTCTGTATAAAAATATTTTAATTAGATCCTACTAATAGAAATACAATAATGCTATTAATAAATTGAATTAAATAAAATATAAAATGACTTTTATTAATAAAAAATCTTCGTAAACAACGTAAATTTTTTTAAAAAATTATTGATCAATTTGATATCTTATATAATATCTTATTATTAAGTGAAATTTGTTACTACAGATACTTATTTTGTAAAGACATATTAAAATATTGATTTCATATTTTCATTAGAAAAAGAAATGATTCGAATGTTCATCTAATTCTTAATTTTATGTACTACTAATTTATGTTCGAATAAAAATTTGTGTTTTATGTGGTAGTCTTTTTCTTAATTTTTGTACTCCTAAATTGGATATAAAAATGAACTATATATATTTATTTTGTAATTATATTTGTATAACACATTTTAGCGTGCATAATGACTACAGTTTTGTTGTAGTTTGTAGGTAAATTAAATTCCTGTTTTATCATTATCACGTGCATTTCTGAAATAAACTGAAATAAATAAAATATAAAATGACTTTTATTAATAAGAAAGCTTCGTAAACAGCGTAAATGTTTTTTAAAAAAATTATTGATCAATTTGAAATCTTATATAATATCTTATTATTAAGTGAAATGTGTTACTATAGATACTTATTTTGTAAGGACATATTAAAATATTGATTTCATATTTTCATTAGAAAAAGAATTGATTCGAATGTTCATCTAATTCTTAATTTTATGTACTCCTAATTTATGTTGGAATAAAAATTTGTGTTCTATGTGGTAGTGTTTTTCTTAAATTTTGTACTCCTAAATTGGATATAAAAATGAACTAAATCATCAATTTCTGTATAAAAATATTTTAATTAGATCCTACTAATAAGACTAAAAATTTAAAACTTTGAATCTTATTGTACTGTAAATACAAATGTTTAGTGTTAACTAACCTGCAAGTGCATAGAATTGTAGTTGCATATCGTTAAGAATGAGTTGCTGGTCATGAGTTAGGTTGCGCCTTTTCAGTAATATGTCATCTATCATCTGTTTCCAATGACAACTCCATAAATGGGCCAAGTCAGTTACCTTGCAATTAACTATAATGTGCACAAAGAGTTGACGTATCTGAGGAGGCAAGCCACCAGCTGCACACTGATCAAGAACGTCATGCCATTCTTTATCATCATCCAGCAACCCATATTCCTTACACGCATCTCGAAAGGTATTATAACAGACACCATTAACAGTTCTCAAGAACTGAAACGATGTTGGACCACGCACTTTAGTTAGCAACATGCGCAAGTACCACACTTCCCCACTACTATGATGAGTGTAAGATAAACGTCCAATTTGATATCCTCATTTTCTTGTATTCCATTTCCGATCAGTATCATTCCAAACGTAGTGTTTAGGAATCTCATCATACGTATATTGTCGTGCATGCACATCAGTATGATTCAATAGAAAAAAAAACTTCAAGTTTGCTCATACGTTCTTTTTCTCGATCAGCAACTTTTTGCAATGAAGCATTTGCCCGGAATGTGCAATTCTTAGCACCTGGTAAATGGAATGGTAAACGCTCAACTGACACAGTCCTATGGTGTATCGGATAACCAAAAATCCGATAAGCCGCTTCAGCACCACAAACGTATCTACCATCAAAGTAAGCATTAATTTCATCAATAGGTTGAACATCACTCTCAGGAATTCTTCTTTTTGTTCTACCAGTCACCTGAGCAGTGGCTGTGTCATGACCTTTTAGGCAGTATTTAAATAGATATTTGATACTACGTGCATGACAACAGATTTCAATGTTCATATGACATTGATATTTCACCAATAAGTCACGGTTGTAAGGAACAACCCATTGATTATCTAAATCAGCTTTGCCTTTTTGTATGGTGAAATTTTGGCGGCGACGCATGTATACAGGGAACCCACTTTCATCAAAAACAGTTCGCGAACAGTACCTATACATCATTTAACAGTAAGTACCAATTTAATAACAATGAAGAATGATTCGGAATATTAAATGGATTATGAAAAATAAGTATGAAGAACCTTACTTTTTAGGAAAATGGCGAATACATTTAAATCCTTTCATGCACGGTGATTTGGAATTTTGTAATCCACACGGCCCGTGCATCATATACGCTTTCACAGCAGCATAACCCACGGGATCTTTTTCAGGATCAGGAATTTCGGCTGACACAAATTTATCTACATTTTGTTTTAGATACTTCTTAGAAGCACTGTCAAGCCAGTTCAACATGTGCACATGCGGAAGTCCTCTTTTCTGAAATTCAACGACATACATGACTGCAAGCAAAATTACAGTTGTTAAAATTAGCTTTATAAGGCACTGCATATATTTTTACAATGTGTATACAGTATTAGTAGAGTGAGAAAACATACCGCCAACACAAACACCAAAATATGCTTTCTTTTTTATGTCAGGTGTCATTTGATCAAGTTTCAAGCGAAATACTCTTCAAATAATATCGGGGCAATTCTGCGTTTCACAACCGGGCAAGAATTGCATCATCTTTTGAATTTCGTCCCACAATGGATTACATGTCATGGTGAGGAATACATCTGGATGGCCAATATGACGGCAAACGGCTAATGCATCCTGGAAATTTTGCTGCATATAACGCTTAGAGCCAACATATCCAGCAGGAAGAATTACACCTCTACCTACATTAGATGTACTTGTATCCCCACTACGGACAGAGTCACATATATTGTTATACAATTCATTGCGTAAAATTGTTTGGTTTTTACGAAACTACCACAGTCGTGTTTGTTCAATAGCAGAGAATGCATCAACCATGTATTGCTGAAAAAGACGACCACCCAAGCGAGCAGTCATACCTAATAATAAGCAATGATTTAGTCTATTTAAAAGTATATATATGAGCATTTCCAAAATATTTAGTAAAGATAATAATAAGCAAACCTTCATTTTCTCTAACTTGAAAGCTGTAGGAATAATAATCTTTCATTGAGATCATGTCATGTTCTTTCCTAGAGCCAGGATCTGCATTCTGAAAAGGTATCTTATTATGGTATCCATCCTCGCCATTAGGAAAGAGAAGTGGATATTGAAGCGCCATCAACTTTGGATGAATGTAGGACACACGATGTAAAGTATCGGTGTGGCTCATTATAATAATGTCTCGATTAGCAGTTGTATTATCAGTGCCGCCAACCATTATACCAGCTACATCATCCGAAGCAGAAATGTGATTTTCCCTACCACTTTGTGCTCTGCAGACTTTTAGCTCAACTTTTAAATCGACTAAATCATTGTTTTCAAAACGATCACGTGCCATACGGAATTCTTTGCATAATTCGTTTGTTTGATCAAGCATATTAATAAGACCCTGGACAACTTCAACATCCACACTTTGTTCATCTGAGACATTAACCCAACGAAGCCTATTATTAACTTCATTACCTGTATCATATATGTACAGCTGGCAAAACTTTGGAGTGTTGCCATCATCTGGTATTAAAGACCTAAAAACATGATGGTTTTGTCCATTCAACCTATAAATGTACGGACCTCCACCATTATTTATGGAATGATCAACATTTCCACCAGAAGATGTGAAGGAAAACATAGCATTATACAAACGTATACTCCTTTGAAAAGCAGCACTTGTCGCTTTGTCATTATACAAAGCTAGCAGATAGGGTGGAGTGGGCAATGTCTTTGGCAGCTTGACTTCCCCTTTTTTGCAGCAAACTGAGAAAAGAGGAGTTCCTCGTGTAACATTCTTATTGACTCTTTCTTCTTTCCACAGAAGCGCATTGCATTTGTTGCATTTTACAGATGGGGCACCAAGGGATGCATATTCATGTGGGAAGACACATTTCTTGCGTGATGTTTTTGGTTGCACATGCGAAGCATTGGTTGTGTCTCCTTCTGAATCTGAGTTAAGTGTTTCCTCAAAAGGTTGGTCCATACAGAAATCAGCTGTAGAGATGTTCAAACACAACGAAGTTAAGTATTTTGTAGCTTATATTCCGGAGTATGAGAGGGAGTCAGAGAATATGTAATTGTAATACTAACAAAGTGAATCATCCGAGCTATCATCAATGTAGGAACCGTCTTCAATAACGGACGTCTCTGCAAATTAAAACCATTTCTTATATCAAAACCTTTGTATAGTTTGTAGTACATATTAACAACTTCATTTAAGGAAGTGAAGAAAAAGTACCTAGTTGATCATGATACTCCTCCGTCATTGTATTTGAGTTTTGAATAAACTCTTCATTATACAAATTGCGATTTGTTTCCTTAAATTGAAGTGTTGCCTTACCTTTAGTCCCTGCCTTTCGTCGTGGGTCAGTTGTAATGTTAGTGATATTAGACAGGGGTTCCCTGTCGATGGTTGGATGTAAGCAGTTGGTCCCTAAGTCGTCGAAAGTCCTGTTGCTGAAACCTTGGAGTAGCTCACATAGAAAAATGTTTTAAATGTAACAGAAATTCTTTGAATATGGAATATGTATTGATTTATTTAGTTATCTGTTATATACCTGAGGATGATGAATGAAAAAGAGATGTTTGGGCACTTTGTAGTTGAGCATTAATTGCAGGACTATTAACTACAACATTGAAGAAACATTTTAGAACATTCTTTTTGTTGCACATTGCTTAACATAACATAGCAAAGTGGTTAATTCTTACAAATATCTGAAACTGAAGAGTTTATGTTTATGTTCTCCTTGTCCGTATTAATTCTTCTCTGCCTACGTTTCTTCGGTTTATTACCTACAACAACATGGAAATCATTTTCAAATATTGAATATTGCAAAACTGGAAAACTGGAAGTGATCCAAGAAATTAGCACGACGATCAAAACCGAAGATCGAAGATAGAAGCACACCTTTTTTCATGTCTTCGGAGGAGAACAGATGCCATTCATTTTGTCTATCTTCGCCCTGAAAATACATAAACCCGGTTGTAAGAGACCATTAAGGGGTCTTATGCTTATAAAAATTATAAGAGAAAGCACAGAAATATGAAGAGAAAGATGATTAAAAATACATGTTCCATGTTTTCAGATTTTGGAGAGCATTATTGGAGAAGAGTAAGAGTATTAAGCAATCCGGTTAGTTGAAATATGATCTGGACTTGTAAAAACTATATTGGTTCTTAATAGTTGGGATTTGAAAAATATTAAAAATGAGTATGGACGATTAGATTAGATAGGTGTAGTGGGGAGTAATGCTGCTTTATTATTTTTTATGTTTTGTAGGAGAGTGGGAGATGCATGAGTTGTAAGTTGTCTGTAATACATTGATGACCGTGTAATATTTCAGAATAAAATATTACAAAACTGAAAAGTAAAACACGCCGGTCCTGGGAGAATCAAATCTTCAATTAAAGGTGTACAGATTCTTCATGTTGTATATTCAATTAGAGGTGTGCTGCTCCAAATCATTATCCTTTTTTAATATACTTTTTTTAATGTACTTTGGAGTTGGAATTCTAGTTGTCTAGTTGACATGAGTGAGTTGGCATGTCACTTACTGACTATAATTCCTTTAATTCAAATTCAAGAAATTGAATTGGCATGCATGCTTTCACCGAAAGGTTGTATGATGATTACGTATTTTGTTTTATTTTTATTTTAATTAATTAATAATGCAAAAAAATTCCTAAAATAACATAGGTCAAATATATAATTTTTAATGGTGGGATTAATATAAATCCAAATGAATCGATTTTGTTAATTAATTAATAATGCAAAAAAGTTCCTAAAATAACGTAGGTAAAATTTTAAATTTTTAATGATGGGATTAATATAAATCCACATGAATCGAAAAATATTAAAATTTTAATGGGAGATGGGAGATGCAAGAGTTGTAGTAAGTTGTTGTCTGTAACCGTGTAATATTTCAGAACTGCACGTGCGGTACAAAACAGACATTTAGGCATAGGAATCATGAAAATAGTCAGGTGGTAGAGTTGAAATATTACAGAAGTTTGATGGCAAATAGAGATTTCAGAGTTAAACTGTAACAAAGACGCAACAGGAACTATTATATAGATAGATACAAAATGCATGTCAAGCAGTGCTGAAAACAAGTAAAGAAATGAATTGAACGGAGGGAATAAGTAAAATGTGTATTTGCACTTAACTTGTTAGAGCGCTTGAAATACTATAATTTATAAATTAGCACTAAATATACCGGAAATTTTACAATGTGTGTAACTGTGTTTAGCCGTCAAATCTTGATGACAACCTTAGTTTTTAAATGCCATTTTAGTCTTTCCAGCTTATAACAAGCTTATAACATAGGACTATAGGAGTATATATTTCACCCAATTCATCATCCAATTCAGTTCCACGAATTCTAATTGCAATGAGTCATGTTTCAAATCCCTAATCTATCTTCAAATAACTGCATTCTTCACTTATTCTATATTTCTCATATAATTTCAAACAATCCATAAACCCAATTACCTTCAATCAAAAAGGTCACTTTAAATACTTTCATTTTTTTGGTTCTATTTATGTTAATTTTGAATTCTCAGCTTCGTGAATGTTATTTTCGAGTGGACAATTTCTTGGACAGTGACACCAAGGTAGGAAACCTAAAACAAAATTTCGGGTGACTTAAAAATTTGCCCAAAAAATTTGGTAAACTTATATGTTTTACAACTTATATGGATCTCAACCAAACATCGAAATAATCGATTACAAAGAAAATCTGAAAAAGCTCAAGAAAAAATCAGCGGGGCAAAAATTTCCAACGAAACCAAATTGAACAAAAGAAACACTCAATAAAATCCATGACATGCAAACTATACACAACCCATATTCATTGCTTATCTGCTAAAACGAAGCCCAATCATCTCATATCGAATAAAAAATCAAAATCCCATATTAAGTAATTTTAGTAAATAAGTTCTCTATTTATTGGATTGATTAATTTTTCGTTACTTTTATCTCATGATTCAATTTATTTTACAAATTTGTTATCAAATTTTACAAATTCTTTGGAACACTCGCTTGAGTAATTTAAACAGAAAAATAACGATACAATAAAAACAAATGTGTGCCACAACTCGGATAGCCATTCCAAAAAAATGTAAGGGAACAACTTGAAAGACAATGATGGCCAAAAATATAGCTTATGAAATATGTTAAGTACTGCCGGCTTATTTTTTATTCTAAACAGCACTGGACCGTCCATAAGCACCCCCACAATCACAAACAAAAATATCAAAATAATAATAATAATTAAAAGCCTCAGAATTGCAGAATTAGTCAACAAAAGGCCCAAAGGCCCATTCAGTCCCGAAAGATGGTGTTCTTTTAATTCTTATTTCCTCACCGGCCCATTTTCAACAAAACATAATGAAACTATAGATACATAGATTGTATGTATAAATGTAAATCTCATGGCAAGTCCCAAATGGTAATTGCAAGCACTGCGTCACCACAAGGCAATAGGATATGAGATTGCTTCCATTGCTTTAATAATTACAGGAATCAAGAGACTCAACTGTGATTAAATAAAGCGGAAGCTCAGTTTCTGACGATTTTAGGCATTGGATTTTGCGAATACTGAATTCATTCGCTCCAATTTTTGTAGCTTAATCGTCAAGTGTAAAAAACCATGATAAAATATAATAAAGCACATAAAACTAATTAAGGAGAGAGAGAGACTAATGAACGAGAGAGAGATGAGAGAGAGAGCGACTAATGAACGAGAGAGATATGAGAGAGAGAGAGAGAGAGAGAGAGAGAGAGAGAGAGGCGCTGAGGTGAATAAGACTAGTGAACTAAACCCTAGGAATACAGAGGATGAGACGGTGTGTTCTGGGTTGAGGTGTGTGGATGTATATATAGGCTAGCACTGGATGGATTGTGTTTGTGGATCGGTGGATTTATATTTAGGCCCATCTTGTTTCTGTATTAGATGCGTGGATCGGTAGATCTACCTAAAGGCCCAACTGGTTGTGTTCCGGCCGTTTGATGCCTTTCATATCCAATTTTTTGTTTTCACTAAAATTTTATTTTAACTTCACTTCCGGTTTAATGGAATACTAGCTTATAACTCGTGCGATGCACGGGTTTTTTTATATGAAATAAATTTATTTTATGTTATATTTATTTTTAATAATTCTTTTAATTTAAATTTAAATAATGTATATAAGTTTAATTAATGATATGCATGATTTAAAATTTATATTATAAATTTTTTTAAATACGTGGTTGATGAAATTCGAATCTTGAATGTTTTGTAAAGTAACTTAATCATATAAAATATTTAATCATCGGATTTAATGGTTCTGATTTTTTTGGCTAAAAATCTAACAGTAATCTTGAATCTTGAATGTTTCTATGACAGCAACATAAATTAAACAAATAATGAAAAGTACCCGCCCGAACATGCGGCAACTAAACACATAAGAAAAGTAAATTGATAACTTAACTTTACTATAAATTACATTTGAAAACTAAATTAAAACCACCACACAGCCTCTAGGGCCAGTGGTACTTTTCAGAAACCACTACTGAACATTTATACAAATATACAGTTTTATACAACAATACATCACTTAGTGAATCATTTAATCCCAAGTACTATTTACTACTATCGACACTCAAATAATCACATATAATCCAGCACCAAGAATTTAACAAATAAGCACTTAGCAAATAAACAATTACGACTAGCAACTCAAATAAACTCTAAACACATTATATACGGCAATAACAATTAACAATTAACGATTTCTACTTACTAATCCGAATATATTTTTGGACTCACAATTATCCCCTTAACAAATAACAATTACTAACCCAAACGTATATCAAACCCACAAACTAATACCAAAATCATAATTAGCCACTAACAATTATAACTAACGACCAACAATTACAATTTGCAATTACTAACCGGAACATTTAATCGGCTCAAAATTAAACCCAACAATCATAATTAACTATACTCTCCGAATAACTTCACGAAATAAAACAATATTCACAATTTAAGATATTAATCTAATCATAAAATTAACACATAATCTCACAATTAAATTACCACAATAATCTCACCATTTAACTAATTAAATTACAACAATTAAACTATATCGAAATCACAATTCACTGATGCACTTAATCATAATAAGAAAAATTTTAATTATACCAAAAATTTGGGTTCTTACACAAGCATTTAACACATGTCGATTACTTATATTTATACCTTCTCACTTAAATCACACTTCATCTATACCGACCATAATTACTAAAACTGTACAATCTCAAATCAATTATTACTTAACACGCATAGGTTATAGAAGAATTCTCTATGGAATTAACATTAGAACCATTAACGAATTCTAACGAAATTTCGACAAGGTTTCCTCTATAACTAGGACTATACCATAACCAGTACTAATCCCAACACATAAGTATTGTCATCCTCAATAATCACCACTTCAGTGTAATCTAATAATTGCAAAATAGCCCATAGACTCGGAAATTAATCAATAGTCCAAATTATATATCAACTCACTTTACGAATAACATTCTTCCCATATACACAAAACTCAAGTATCAACTCTATATTTCAAAAGAACAAAATTATCCATCAATTTCTCAAAAGTCATATAACCGTATTGTATAAAGTCAGAAACAAGGTTTCATTCGGATTCATCTACCTTCCAAAAACTGTAACAATCAATTTCCCAACATTCAACATACAATTCACTACAACCCACATTCAACTCAACTCTATTTTATGACTTAATCACCCAAATTAAAATTCAACCAGGCAACCCATAATTAGCCACAAGTTTCCATCTCTATTTAACACCAAAATTTTAAATTACAAAAATGTAAAATCGAACTAACACATATACCAAATTCGAAACCTGCATATACATATCAAAAAAAACATATGCAAGCAACACAAGGTAGGAAATTAAAGGTAATAACAGCACCTTAGGCTCAAGAACTCCTCATCGCCCAATCGCCGGCTCACCGGAGCTCACTGCCGGCCGTGGTGGCTGGCGGTGGAGTCCCGTTCCCTGGTTTCTCTACACCATAGCCCACCTACTCCCTCCTAACTACAACCACATGTGTCACAGCCTCGTATAAATCATCAAAGCACAAACTCCCCCCTTCTGATTTCCACCACAAAGTCGTGTACATACATACACGATTACTTACCCGCAAGCAACTAACTCAGTAATTGACTTTGGGACATGAAGAGGATGATGGGTGAAGTGAATCGGGAGAAAAATGAAGGAGAACACGAGTTTCAGTTTAGAGACGAGAGAGGAGAAAGGAGTTCTCTCGAGAGATGAACACAGAGTACACACAACCGAACCGACTAGAAGCTGCGTTTTCTCTCTTAAATGGGCTTGGCCCAATTCCTTTTATTACTACTACAATTCATTTCGGGACCAAACACATTCTAATAAGCGACTTATAAAAATCACAATTAAATAAAACTTCCGGAAAATTACACTTTTCATTTTTTAAAAATAAAGAATATAAAATTACAAGCACTTACATATTTTCGAAATATTTTTCGGATCAAAAATGAATTAAATATGAATTTTCAAAGTTTTAATCCTTTAAATACAATAAAACTCTTAAAATCATTTTAAAATACTAAAACACCCAAATTAATCCACCCAACACTTTTAAAAACTCAATAAATATATCAAGATAATATTACAAAAGACTTCATGATTTAATCCAACTCCGATAAATAAATAAAGATTTTTGAAGATCAATAATACTTGTTTTAAATATTTTTAAATCACTAAAATACAAATAAAAATATTGGGGCACACATTGGCACACATAAATCCATATATACTCATATAAACTCGATACTAAATATCGTTGAACTCCACAACGATATTCTCAAATCCAATTCCATCCTTTAAATACTAATTAACATAATTAAAACAATAAAAAAAATAATAATAATAAATCCTAAAATAATCCGGGATCTTACATTCTACCCACCTTAAAAGGATTCCGACCTCGGAATCAGGTAAAGAAGGGTTACTGAGGTTTACTCTACCAGCTCGGGTTGCATCCGCAACTCTACTAATCTGAACTCTGGATACTTATTTACTATACTGGGATCTCTACTGACCTCTCTATATAGAACAACTCTAATCGCAGTACTATACATCACGCGCTACTGGCATTCTAAACTCCATTGGCGTACATCCAAGACTAGTCGAGGCATTATGATTCATGATATTTGAAGAGAACGATTTCACATCGTAGCAAAGGTTTCACAATTGTAGAATTAATTCATGAGTTTTCAAACAAATATTCTTTGAAATGAAAAATTACTGAGTGATCAACATGATCAAATGAACCTTGTTGCGTGCCTTATTCAAGACATGACTAAAGGTAATTAACCTTCTTGTACTTCACAACACACAAGTGATGGCGTCCCATCAGACTGCTATCACACAGACAAACAGTCCTTGTGTCCCCTATAAATAGGGTTGTTCACCTCAGTTGGAGTAAAGAAACATAAAAAGATTCGAACATCGAATTAACAATCAATTGATGAGAAATTCTCAGACATACCCCTGGATTACAACTAAACGGATTCCATGGGTACTACTTCAGAAGAAAAGGATAATCACGAAAGAATGATTTGCAGAATACTAAGAAATAATGATTTATCAATAATAGAATCATTCACTGATGAAGAAAATTAGATACTCAAATATCAGTTGACAGGGTTTTAGAAATAAAGGAATTAGGCATCAAAACAACCTCTGTCATAACTGGAATCCCAAATTCGGGGAAAAGACAATTGTCAAAATAACTCAACAAAGGAATATTTCTCAAGAAGAAAGGTATTGCCAGGGTCTCCACGTACATCTTCTTTGTCGACTCCTTCGCTGACTCGTCATTCGATCTAGACTCTGAAGGTTCCACTACCTACAGGTTCAAGGGTTTCTACCCAACTCCGCTCAACTATCTGCCACCACTCACATCTTAACTCACTAACTGGTACTATATCCAATAGTCCAACACGAGTCCTATATGAACTCTGACGTTCCTTACTTAACTATACATACTCCTACACACTCTCGTTTCTAGTTTACTATAACCTACGCTCTGATACCAACTTGTAACGCCCCCAAATCCGGGGTCAGTAGATTTGGGCGTCACGCTAACAAACTCAATAATTCTAACAAAAATTGGCCATGATGTATTCGTAAATACAACATAAACCTGCTGGATACTAAACTAAAAATCTGAAAATCAAAATAAAACTGAAATAAAAATTAAAACTCAATCAAAAGCTCTTTGACCCCAACTCCCAACTCAGGATCTTAGGTTACAGTTCTAGAAACAAGAAAACCCAAAACCAATTTAAATACAACTCTATTTACAAAACTTTACAAACTTAAATCACTGGTATAACTTCGAATAGAAGTATACCAGGCCAACTAATCAAATTCATACTATAACTACTAAAACTATATATACACACAACAAATCAAACTATAAATCTAAATACCCTGATCCACTTCAGCTTTCTTCACATCGCCTTGCTTCCTCTTTCTGAACTGCGCAGGTACTTCTCGCCACTGCTTAGCTTACTGAAATATTAGATTTAAAAACAGCAAGGGTGAGCGAATGAAATGCTCAGCAAGTTATATAATAATAACACTGGATAATTAAATGCAATCACTGCAATTCAAGAAAGATTAACTTAAAAAGAAAGTGAACAATAGATATGAGCGAATGAATGCTCACCAATCTATAATCAATACTATACTTGAAATCTGGATTCTTAACTTTGACAGAAGATTAATATTATTTATAACATTTATAACTCGAAATCAGAATTCTAATAACTGAGAAGGTTTGTAATACTAGATTCAATACTTTTAATACTTGCAAAAATACTTTATCTAACACTTTAACGAAATCTCCAAGAAATTCTCAGTTACTCAAATCTCATTCATGTCGCTAAGCATTTGCATACCTAGCTGCCTAACCGGCCTGACAATCATGAGTTTGAATTACTAAGAAGATCTCAAATCATTCTCGGTTCTCACTATCACTGCGCAACACATGCCACAGTGACCGTAATAACCGTGAATTATTTTATAACAGTCAACAAGAATATACAACTACTCTATAAAATAACATTATCTATCGTCGTTACTCATACCCTTTACATAACATAAACACCCCCCTTTAATATTCTAACATAACACTCTTCTATTTACTACTAACCATCTCTGCCCCAGATAAAACTTTGAGAGAAAGAATATCAAGAATTTTTCCAATCATTCTTACTCCACTTTCACGTACAATGTTACTTGCGAAGGGAATAACTGAAAAACTTCTATCTATCCTTAATCTCATTATTTTACTGAGGTTTCAACTTTTATCATATAGACAACAATTTAATCTGAAATACACAATTTCTAAACCGATAATCATTTACAGTAAAACAGGTATATCTTATCAAAACATTCCTCTCATTAAAACTATTCCATTAATAAAACATCAAAACATTCATCTCTTTAAAACTATTCCACAAATAAAACATACTTTCCGTAAAACTTTTTGAAACATTTAAATTGATTTTATTATTCTTCTGATTACGGACAATACGGGTGATCAGCCACGTAAAGTCTTCCTTTCTTTGAAATTAGGACCTCAATTAGGCAACACATTGACCTTTAATGCTGGACTAGGACCACCCTAGCCTCTTACGCTAAACAAAGGTGCTGGACTAGGACCACCCTAGCCTCTTATGCTTAACAAAAGTGCTGGACTAGGACCACCCTAGCCTCTTACGCTTATCCAACTTATAAACCATCTTATTAATACTTTAAAACATTTCACTTTTCAGTCCTTTATACTCACTGGCAAAAGACCAGCCCAGTATAAGGAAATTTTAAAAACATCTTTAATTACTTAAGCCATTTTAATGAGCGACAATACTTAAGAAAGAATAATACTGGCAATAAAACTGTATTTCTACTTTTCACATGATATATGAATAAAATATATCCTTATCAATAATTTGAAGGAGAGAATACTAGCAATACGGATTTGAAGGGAATAATTATATTGAATAAAAACATATGTATCTCGCTTGAACGATAAGCGAGGGTTAGTACACTTGCCTCGTTTCCACGCGTCGATTCGATACTTAATCTCGGTCTTTATTCGATCACGCATGCATCTTCTTCAATAAACCGTCAACATGTGCACTGGCTCTATATCGAATCCCTAATCATACTTGAAATAATAGTAAAGTACTATTTAGTACATAAACAATCCAATCGATAACTAATTACTTATAACTCACAAAGCAATACATACATAAATATATATATCCACACCTCATTAATCATCACATATGTACTTAAACACTTATACACATATATGCCTTTAAATCTTTAAATCAAATAATTTAAATAACTTTAAAACGCAGGGAATTTTTAGAAAATTTCGGCATGTAGTATTCGTTTATCGGACTATGGGCACAGCCCCTCAAATACAATTCATCCCTGCTTTTCAATTCAACCAATCCAAGGAAATAACAAGCTGTTTCTATGACAGCAACATAAATTAAACAAATAATGAAAAGTACCCGCCCGAACATGCGGCAACTAAACACATAAGAAAAGTAAATTGATAACTTAACTTTACTATAAATTACATTTGAAAACTAAATTAAAACCACCACACAGCCTCTAGGGCCAGTGGTACTTTTCAGAAACCACTACTGAACATTTATACAAATATACAGTTTTATACAACAATACATCACTTAGTGAATCATTTAATCCCAAGTACTATTTACTACTATCGACACTCAAATAATCACATATAATCCAGCACCAAGAATTTAACAAATAAGCACTTAGCAAATAAACAATTACGACTAGCAACTCAAATAAACTCTAAACACATTATATACGGCAATAACAATTAACAATTAACGATTTCTACTTACTAATCCGAACATATTTTTGGACTCACAATTATCCCCTTAACAAATAACAATTACTAACCCAAACGTATATCAAACCCACAAACTAATACCAAAATCATAATTAGCCACTAACAATTATAACTAACGACCAACAATTACAATTTGCAATTACTAACCGGAACATTTAATCGGCTCAAAATTAAACCCAACAATCATAATTAACTATACTCTCCGAATAACTTCACGAAATAAAACAATATTCACAATTTAAGATATTAATCTAATCATAAAATTAACACATAATCTCACAATTAAATTACCACAATAATCTCACCATTTAACTAATTAAATTACAACAATTAAACTATATCGAAATCACAATTCACTGATGCACTTAATCATAATAAGAAAAATTTTAATTATACCAAAAATTTGGGTTCTTACACAAGCATTTAACACATGTCGATTACTTATATTTATACCTTCTCACTTAAATCACACTTCATCTATACCGACCATAATTACTAAAACTGTACAATCTCAAATCAATTATTACTTAACACGCATAGGTTATAGAAGAATTCTCTATGGAATTAACATTAGAACCATTAACGAATTCTAACGAAATTTCGACAAGGTTTCCTCTATAACTAGGACTATACCATAACCAGTACTAATCCCAACACATAAGTATTGTCATCCTCAATAATCACCACTTCAGTGTAATCTAATAATTGCAAAATAGCCCATAGACTCGGAAATTAATCAATAGTCCAAATTATATATCAACTCACTTTACGAATAACATTCTTCCCATATACACAAAACTCAAGTATCAACTCTATATTTCAAAAGAACAAAATTATCCATCAATTTCTCAAAAGTCATATAACCGTATTGTATAAAGTCAGAAACAAGGTTTCATTCGGATTCATCTACCTTCCAAAAACTGTAACAATCAATTTCCCAACATTCAACATACAATTCACTACAACCCACATTCAACTCAACTCTATTTTATGACTTAATCACCCAAATTAAAATTCAACCAGGCAACCCATAATTAGCCACAAGTTTCCATCTCTATTTAACACCAAAATTTTAAATTACAAAAATGTAAAATCGAACTAACACATATACCAAATTCGAAACCTGCATATACATATCAAAAAAAACATATGCAAGCAACACAAGGTAGGAAATTAAAGGTAATAACAGCACCTTAGGCTCAAGAACTCCTCATCGCCCAATCGCCGGCTCACCGGAGCTCACTGCCGGCCGTGGTGGCTGGCGGTGGAGTCCCGTTCCCTGGTTTCTCTACACCATAGCCCACCTACTCCCTCCTAACTACAACCACATGTGTCACAGCCTCGTATAAATCATCAAAGCACAAACTCCCCCCTTCTGATTTCCACCACAAAGTCGTGTACATACATACACGATTACTTACCCGCAAGCAACTAACTCAGTAATTGACTTTGGGACATGAAGAGGATGATGGGTGAAGTGAATCGGGAGAAAAATGAAGGAGAACACGAGTTTCAGTTTAGAGACGAGAGAGGAGAAAGGAGTTCTCTCGAGAGATGAACACAGAGTACACACAACCGAACCGACTAGAAGCTGCGTTTTCTCTCTTAAATGGGCTTGGCCCAATTCCTTTTATTACTACTACAATTCATTTCGGGACCAAACACATTCTAATAAGCGACTTATAAAAATCACAATTAAATAAAACTTCCGGAAAATTACACTTTTCATTTTTTAAAAATAAAGAATATAAAATTACAAGCACGTACATATTTTCGAAATATTTTTCGGATCAAAAATGAATTAAATATGAATTTTCAAAGTTTTAATCCTTTAAATACAATAAAACTCTTAAAATCATTTTAAAATACTAAAACACCCAAATTAATCCACCCAACACTTTTAAAAACTCAATAAATATATCAAGATAATATTACAAAAGACTTCATGATTTAATCCAACTCCGATAAATAAATAAAGATTTTTGAAGATCAATAATACTTGTTTTAAATATTTTTAAATCACTAAAATACAAATAAAAATATTGGGGCACACATTGGCACACATAAATCCATATATACTCATATAAACTCGATACTAAATATCGTTGAACTCCACAACGATATTCTCAAATCCAATTCCATCCTTTAAATACTAATTAACATAATTAAAACAATAAAAAAAATAATAATAATAAATCCTAAAATAATCCGGGATCTTACATTCTACCCACCTTAAAAGGATTCCGACCTCGGAATCAGGTAAAGAAGGGTTACTGAGGTTTACTCTACCAGCTCGGGTTGCATCCGCAACTCTACTAATCTGAACTCTGGATACTTATTTACTATACTGGGATCTCTACTGACCTCTCTATATAGAACAACTCTAATCGCAGTACTATACATCACGCGCTACTGGCATTCTAAACTCCATTGGCGTACATCCAAGACTAGTCGAGGCATTATGATTCATGATATTTGAAGAGAACGATTTCACATCGTAGCAAAGGTTTCACAATTGTAGAATTAATTCATGAGTTTTCAAACAAATATTCTTTGAAATGAAAAATTACTGAGTGATCAACATGATCAAATGAACCTTGTTGCGTGCCTTATTCAAGACATGACTAAAGGTAATTAACCTTCTTGTACTTCACAACACACAAGTGATGGCGTCCCATCAGACTGCTATCACACAGACAAACAGTCCTTGTGTCCCCTATAAATAGGGTTGTTCACCTCAGTTGGAGTAAAGAAACATAAAAAGATTCGAACATCGAATTAACAATCAATTGATGAGAAATTCTCAGACATACCCCTGGATTACAACTAAACGGATTCCATGGGTACTACTTCAGAAGAAAAGGATAATCACGAAAGAATGATTTGCAGAATACTAAGAAATAATGATTTATCAATAATAGAATCATTCACTGATGAAGAAAATTAGATACTCAAATATCAGTTGACAGGGTTTTAGAAATAAAGGAATTAGGCATCAAAACAACCTCTGTCATAACTGGAATCCCAAATTCGGGGAAAAGACAATTGTCAAAATAACTCAACAAAGGAATATTTCTCAAGAAGAAAGGTATTGCCAGGGTCTCCACGTACATCTTCTTTGTCGACTCCTTCGCTGACTCGTCATTCGATCTAGACTCTGAAGGTTCCACTACCTACAGGTTCAAGGGTTTCTACCCAACTCCGCTCAACTATCTGCCACCACTCACATCTTAACTCACTAACTGGTACTATATCCAATAGTCCAACACGAGTCCTATATGAACTCTGACGTTCCTTACTTAACTATACATACTCCTACACACTCTCGTTTCTAGTTTACTATAACCTACGCTCTGATACCAACTTGTAACGCCCCCAAATCCGGGGTCAGTAGATTTGGGCGTCACGCTAACAAACTCAATAATTCTAACAAAAATTGGCCATGATGTATTCGTAAATACAACATAAACCTGCTGGATACTAAACTAAAAATCTGAAAATCAAAATAAAACTGAAATAAAAATTAAAACTCAATCAAAAGCTCTTTGACCCCAACTCCCAACTCAGGATCTTAGGTTACAGTTCTAGAAACAAGAAAACCCAAAACCAATTTAAATACAACTCTATTTACAAAACTTTACAAACTTAAATCACTGGTATAACTTCGAATAGAAGTATACCAGGCCAACTAATCAAATTCATACTATAACTACTAAAACTATATATACACACAACAAATCAAACTATAAATCTAAATACCCTGATCCACTTCAGCTTTCTTCACATCGCCTTGCTTCCTCTTTCTGAACTGCGCAGGTACTTCTCGCCACTGCTTAGCTTACTGAAATATTAGATTTAAAAACAGCAAGGGTGAGCGAATGAAATGCTCAGCAAGTTATATAATAATAACACTGGATAATTAAATGTAATCACTGCAATTCAAGAAAGATTAACTTAAAAAGAAAGTGAACAATAGATATGAGCGAATGAATGCTCACCAATCTATAATCAATACTATACTTGAAATCTGGATTCTTAACTTTGACAGAAGATTAATATTATTTATAACATTTATAACTCGAAATCAGAATTCTAATAACTGAGAAGGTTTGTAATACTAGATTCAATACTTTTAATACTTGCAAAAATACTTTATCTAACACTTTAACGAAATCTCCAAGAAATTCTCAGTTACTCAAATCTCATTCATGTCGCTAAGCATTTGCATACCTAGCTGCCTAACCGGCCTGACAATCATGAGTTTGAATTACTAAGAAGATCTCAAATCATTCTCGGTTCTCACTATCACTGCGCAACACATGCCACAGTGACCGTAATAACCGTGAATTATTTTATAACAGTCAACAAGAATATACAACTACTCTATAAAATAACATTATCTATCGTCGTTACTCATACCCTTTACATAACATAAACACCCCCCTTTAATATTCTAACATAACACTCTTCTATTTACTACTAACCATCTCTGCCCCAGATAAAACTTTGAGAGAAAGAATATCAAGAATTTTTCCAATCATTCTTACTCCACTTTCACGTACAATGTTACTTGCGAAGGGAATAACTGAAAAACTTCTATCTATCCTTAATCTCATTATTTTACTGAGGTTTCAACTTTTATCATATAGACAACAATTTAATCTGAAATACACAATTTCTAAACCGATAATCATTTACAGTAAAACAGGTATATCTTATCAAAACATTCCTCTCATTAAAACTATTCCATTAATAAAACATCAAAACATTCATCTCTTTAAAACTATTCCACAAATAAAACATACTTTCCGTAAAACTTTTTGAAACATTTAAATTGATTTTATTATTCTTCTGATTACGGACAATACGGGTGATCAGCCACGTAAAGTCTTCCTTTCTTTGAAATTAGGACCTCAATTAGGCAACACATTGACCTTTAATGCTGGACTAGGACCACCCTAGCCTCTTACGCTAAACAAAGGTGCTGGACTAGGACCACCCTAGCCTCTTATGCTTAACAAAAGTGCTGGACTAGGACCACCCTAGCCTCTTACGCTTATCCAACTTATAAACCATCTTATTAATACTTTAAAACATTTCACTTTTCAGTCCTTTATACTCACTGGCAAAAGACCAGCCCAGTATAAGGAAATTTTAAAAACATCTTTAATTACTTAAGCCATTTTAATGAGCGACAATACTTAAGAAAGAATAATACTGGCAATAAAACTGTATTTCTACTTTTCACATGATATATGAATAAAATATATCCTTATCAATAATTTGAAGGAGAGAATACTAGCAATACGGATTTGAAGGGAATAATTATATTGAATAAAAACATATGTATCTCGCTTGAACGATAAGCGAGGGTTAGTACACTTGCCTCGTTTCCACGCGTCGATTCGATACTTAATCTCGGTCTTTATTCGATCACGCATGCATCTTCTTCAATAAACCGTCAACATGTGCACTAGCTCTATATCGAATCCCTAATCATAATTGAAATAATAGTAAAGTACTATTTAGTACATAAACAATCCAATCGATAACTAATTACTTATAACTCACAAAGCAATACATACATAAATATATATATCCACACCTCATTAATCATCACATATGTACTTAAACACTTATACACATATATGCCTTTAAATCTTTAAATCAAATAATTTAAATAACTTTAAAACGCAGGGAATTTTTAGAAAATTTCGGCATGTAGTATTCGTTTATCGGACTATGGGCACAGCCCCTCAAATACAATTCATCCCTGCTTTTCAATTCAACCAATCCAAGGAAATAACAAGCTGTTTCTATGACAGCAACATAAATTAAACAAATAATGAAAAGTACCCGCCCGAACATGCGGCAACTAAACACATAAGAAAAGTAAATTGATAACTTAACTTTACTATAAATTACATTTGAAAACTAAATTAAAACCACCACACAGCCTCTAGGGCCAGTGGTACTTTTCAGAAACCACTACTGAACATTTATACAAATATACAGTTTTATACAACAATACATCACTTAGTGAATCATTTAATCCCAAGTACTATTTACTACTATCGACACTCAAATAATCACATATAATCCAGCACCAAGAATTTAACAAATAAGCACTTAGCAAATAAACAATTACGACTAGCAACTCAAATAAACTCTAAACACATTATATACGGCAATAACAATTAACAATTAACGATTTCTACTTACTAATCCGAATATATTTTTGGACTCACAATTATCCCCTTAACAAATAACAATTACTAACCCAAACGTATATCAAACCCACAAACTAATACCAAAATCATAATTAGCCACTAACAATTATAACTAACGACCAACAATTACAATTTGCAATTACTAACCGGAACATTTAATCGGCTCAAAATTAAACCCAACAATCATAATTAACTATACTCTCCGAATAACTTCACGAAATAAAACAATATTCACAATTTAAGATATTAATCTAATCATAAAATTAACACATAATCTCACAATTAAATTACCACAATAATCTCACCATTTAACTAATTAAATTACAACAATTAAACTATATCGAAATCACAATTCACTGATGCACTTAATCATAATAAGAAAAATTTTAATTATACCAAAAATTTGGGTTCTTACACAAGCATTTAACACATGTCGATTACTTATATTTATACCTTCTCACTTAAATCACACTTCATCTATACCGACCATAATTACTAAAACTGTACAATCTCAAATCAATTATTACTTAACACGCATAGGTTATAGAAGAATTCTCTATGGAATTAACATTAGAACCATTAACGAATTCTAACGAAATTTCGACAAGGTTTCCTCTATAACTAGGACTATACCATAACCAGTACTAATCCCAACACATAAGTATTGTCATCCTCAATAATCACCACTTCAGTGTAATCTAATAATTGCAAAATAGCCCATAGACTCGGAAATTAATCAATAGTCCAAATTATATATCAACTCACTTTACGAATAACATTCTTCCCATATACACAAAACTCAAGTATCAACTCTATATTTCAAAAGAACAAAATTATCCATCAATTTCTCAAAAGTCATATAACCGTATTGTATAAAGTCAGAAACAAGGTTTCATTCGGATTCATCTACCTTCCAAAAACTGTAACAATCAATTTCCCAACATTCAACATACAATTCACTACAACCCACATTCAACTCAACTCTATTTTATGACTTAATCACCCAAATTAAAATTCAACCAGGCAACCCATAATTAGCCACAAGTTTCCATCTCTATTTAACACCAAAATTTTAAATTACAAAAATGTAAAATCGAACTAACACATATACCAAATTCGAAACCTGCATATACATATAAAAAAAAAACATATGCAAGCAACACAAGGTAGGAAATTAAAGGTAATAACAGCACCTTAGGCTCAAGAACTCCTCATCGCCCAATCGCCGGCTCACCGGAGCTCACTGCCGGCCGTGGTGGCTGGCGGTGGAGTCCCGTTCCCTGGTTTCTCTACACCATAGCCCACCTACTCCCTCCTAACTACAACCACATGTGTCACAGCCTCGTATAAATCATCAAAGCACAAACTCCCCCCTTCTGATTTCCACCACAAAGTCGTGTACATACATACACGATTACTTACCCGCAAGCAACTAACTCAGTAATTGACTTTGGGACATGAAGAGGATGATGGGTGAAGTGAATCGGGAGAAAAATGAAGGAGAACACGAGTTTCAGTTTAGAGACGAGAGAGGAGAAAGGAGTTCTCTCGAGAGATGAACACAGAGTACACACAACCGAACCGACTAGAAGCTGCGTTTTCTCTCTTAAATGGGCTTGGCCCAATTCCTTTTATTACTACTACAATTCATTTCGGGCCCAAACACATTCTAATAAGCGACTTATAAAAATCACAATTAAATAAAACTTCCGGAAAATTACACTTTTCATTTTTTAAAAATAAAGAATATAAAATTACAAGCACGTACATATTTTCGAAATATTTTTCGGATCAAAAATGAATTAAATATGAATTTTCAAAGTTTTAATCCTTTAAATACAATAAAACTCTTAAAATCATTTTAAAATACTAAAACACCCAAATTAATCCACCCAACACTTTTAAAAACTCAATAAATATATCAAGATAATATTACAAAAGACTTCATGATTTAATCCAACTCCGATAAATAAATAAAGATTTTTGAAGATCAATAATACTTGTTTTAAATATTTTTAAATCACTAAAATACAAATAAAAATATTGGGGCACACATTGGCACACATAAATCCATATATACTCATATAAACTCGATACTAAATATCGTTGAACTCCACAACGATATTCTCAAATCCAATTCCATCCTTTAAATACTAATTAACATAATTAAAACAATAAAAAAAATAATAATAATAAATCCTAAAATAATCCGGGATCTTACATTTGGGGGAATTTTTTTCAAGAATAAGTCAAATTATTTTAAGACAAAGTTAGAGATTCCTAACTAAATTTAAGGTTTGCCAAACATGCCCTAAATCACGCAAGTGTACGCGGTCACAAGTAATATAAGATTAAGTAGAGTTCGTTCCCACAAAGACTAGTGTATTTCAGATTATGCACTTATGCAACAATGTATGATTATTATTCAGTGCTAAGACAAGTATCAAATTTGTGTTTTGTTTAACTAAATTAACTAACAAGCAATTTAACAATACTAAGAATTAATTAACTAATGAGATTAAATCCGAATTACTTATGAGAGATAAAACATGGGATCCTAACTTCATTAAATACTTCGTTTAGAGTTGAAGCATTTAATCAATGTATGTGATAGTTATGACAACTAATCGAACAACACGAAACTAATACACGCTACCTTTCAGTATACGTATACCATACCATTCAGTATCCACAAAATAGATAGAAGCTGGGTAGACACCAATTAGTTTTAGACCTTATATGTCTATAAGATTTGAAAACATAACGGTTTAAGTACAATTTATCCATTGAGATTACATAGGGCAGCGTAAGATGGTTAAAATTACACTATAAATCATGCATGTCAAAACATCCATAAACCTACGCTAGCATGGCAAGTTCTAAATTTATATATCCACTTTCGCATTCAATAGAGATTAAAAATACAACTTAGATGTTAGCTACGCATCCAAGAAGAATATGCACAACCATACGAGGAAATAAATAATTCATCACACACAAATCTTTAAAGCAATCAAACTACTAAACTCCGTAAATAAATCCGTTAGAATCCCATGACAACGATTAGTTCATAATCGAACGGCTCGTCATCATGGGATCTAGTGATAACATGATATAAAACAAGATCTGAATAATAACGAGAGTACTAGAGTAATAAAGTTTAGAAAACAAATCCAAAACGAGCATCCAAAAGTATCGCCTAATTAAAAGAATACAGAAGATATAGATTTAGATCTCCACAGATGTCACGTTCTTCGGTAAATCCTTCTCCAAGTCTATCTCATGGCTCTCTTCTAAAAAACGTGCTCTTTTTGTTGAGAACTTGTGTTTAAATAGCCCCGCTTGCCTTGTCCGTCAAGAAAAGACAAAACAGAATAAAATCAGGATTTTGGGAAACCGGCACGGCGCGCCCGCGCTTCATTGATTTGAACCCCGCACGCCCGCGCTCTAATGCAGCGCGCCCGCGCCCTTGCTACTGGTCAATTTTGCTGATTTGCTGATTTATGCTTCTTTTGCTCACTGATTCTCTTGTGTAACACCCCCAGATCCGGGGTCCGGGATCCGGTCGTTACGGTTTCCAATTCTGTCCACAACACTTGAACTTTCCTTAACATAAAATAAATTACATCTCTATGACCCAACACAATAATGTAAAACACACCCGTTATAGTCCCAGAGATGAAATCAGAGTAACAATCAAATTTTATTAATCACATTATGAGTTCTTACAATCCAAAAGAATCTAAATATAAATACATACTCTTTGTCATCCATTTACATAAGTCATACTAGACCATATACTTCGTACTGAAAGAATAAATATATCCTACCAATAGCTTCTTCTTCAGCTCTGGTAGTCTCATCGTCCTCGCCCGCGTCGAGTGCGCCTTGTGCGAGTCATCTGGTCTAGCTGTTGTTGTGATATGATAATAAAGCAAGGGTGAGCAATAGCCCACCAACAATAATATATAACTGAACGATAATATATAACAGTTCAAAAGTATCTTTCAAACCATATGCCATGCATTTACGGAAATGATGCCAGTATAATATGAACGATGAAGTTACAAGGTAACTTAAAGTATTTGTTTGTAGAAATATCTGCTACATCAAAAGTAAGCGTGATATTCTCATTGTCATTAAAAAGAGGAACTTGCATGAAAAGATTGCAATTCCAGTTATGAACACTTTTCCAGATCTGCCAACAGTAATCATGTTGCAGGAAATAAATAAGTTTGGATGATGAACCAATGATGGAGTATTCACCGCGCCCGCTGTTCCAATCTTGATGATCAGTCGAGATCGTACAGCTCAAATTAGATTTACTACCGGTAGAAGGAAGAACTGACGGCTTTACTTGTCTACCGTCTTACTAGCTCTCCCAGGCCAACGGTTGGGCCAAAGGGGATGGACCGGCGCTACTCGGCCTCTTACACGACTCCTAGTTCCAATAGAATTCATGATTCTGAATGTAACGTTCGTCCCCCTTTCCCCAAGTATAACACTTGTTGATAAGACTCCACAAAGTAGTCGTATCTAGTTGGAAAGGAAAATTCACCAATAACTTCCAAGCTATTCCTTGGTAACGAATATCAACTTGTTCCAACAATCCTACCCCTCGAAAGATGAGAAGGTAAACAACGACTTAATAAGTCAATAGCACCCGAGTTGCGAGTGAAGAGAATACTCTATGACCGGGAAGTCGACAAGATAATTAACATTTTCCAAGTAAGGTTCCCTTATTATTAGGGAGATAGACTCAAAGAAGAATGATGTCTGAGAACCTTTCTTGATATATGATTAATAATAATATGACTCCGAAATATTTTCTGTAATAATCGAAGAAGATAAACCTTATCGAGGTTATTCTAAGTATGGAATAAATATTCAGATAATATTTATTGAATTAAAATATTTTACAGAATATTTAGGAATATGAAAGAATATCTTTAATCGGAGTATTTCTCAAATAATCCTTGAAGAAATATCGAGAGAATATTTATTGCATAATTAAATATTCAAATGAATATTCAAAATAATATTCATTAATTAATAAGACCTGAAAGGAATATTTAAAATATTTAAAATAATATTCGATGATTAAATAGAACCCTGGATGAATATTCAAAATAATATTCATAATTAATTAGGAATTTAAATGTTTATTGAAAAGTAACATTCATTTAATGAATAATATTCTAAATGAATATCAAGTAATATTCATTTAGTAATCCAAGCTTTAAAGGAATATTCGAGATAAGACTCGATAAATAAATCAAGCTTCAGATGAACATTAAAATAATATTCATCAGGTAATTACTATCTTAAATGAATATTCAAAAGTAATATTCATTTAATGAATAATATTCTAAATGAATATCCAAATAATATTCATTTAGTAGTCCAACCTTTAGAAGAATATTCGAAATAATAATCGATAAATAATTCGACTCTGAATGAATATTAAAAAATATTATTCGTCGAATAGTTACGTTCAAATAATTATTTGAAGTAGGGATCGTTAAATAAATAATCTCGAACGAATATTCAAATAATATTCATCGCCCGAATAATGGAAAATATTTACTTAGATATTTTCTTTCGAGGTAATCTCGATATGTCAAGAAATATTGACTCCCGGTCTATATTTGAAGAATAAGATGGATACGCCCTTCTATGAGGGTCTTACAATAACCGGCTTATAATTGATACGTTAGCTATCTAATTTATAAGCCAATAAACAATCAAGGAACAAGCATAACGATATAACTTGAAAGTAGGCATGCATGCTATGGCATATGTATAACAGAGAACATATATATATATATATATATATATATATATATATATATATATATATATATATATATATATATATATATATATATATATATATATATATTCAATCACATCAACAGCCTAAAAGAAGGGAATTGAAACTTGCTTGGTAGTGGAGTACGATAAGGGGTAGTTCTAGCGGGTCCCGGGTTAGCTTGGTGATCTATAAATAGCCAAGGCATTCGGGATTAATCACTTAACATCTTAAAAGTTAAGTTATACTTAAATCAAAACACGTTCGAGTTATCTCGTTATACCCCTTTTAGTGGATTCCCTTTTATCATTGATCCGACCCGACATTCGTTCGTTAATACGACATGTCACTGTACTTATACTTGGGACATACTTAAGTCATACAAATTCTAAGGTTGATCATTACGAACCAATATTATACTCCGAGTTTTATCGCCCGTTTTCTAAGTGTTTTACCGAAGTTATATTAGAGTCGTCTTTTAGGGGTTCGTTCGCGTTTAACCTCGACTCGCATATTTTTAATAAATCGAAAAACGATCCTTTTGACATACGGTTTTCTTTCACACCTTCCTTTTTACCTCTAGTATTTATTTACCAAGATTCGTCATGACTTTACATATTTTACGAGGGTTCAATTTCAGTTACGAATTCTCGGTTACGGTTTCGAAATACTTTTAGTAAACCGGCCGTAACTCCTAAACCGTAAGTCCGTTTCATGTGATCTTTATATCAAAACGAAGCTTATAACATAAGCTATCCTAACATGGCAGAAAAGTTTCTGGACAGTAGGGTCTTGATGTGAAAAATGGCATACAAAACATGATATTGTAAAATCGGGCATTATAACGGCTATGTTTACGCGTTTTCCAAAGTTTTTACACTTTATCTCGATCTAACAAAGATCAATCCAACCACACAAACGCATGATAATCATCATGACTAGTCTATCAACAACTCATCTCAACCATCTCATCAATCACAATCCAAACAACAACCATAATCAACTAATAACATAGATCTAAGCATAACATAGCATACTAACACTAAATCATCCATAAAACTCATAAAATCTCAAAATGATACCAAGGGTTTTTGAGCTTTTTACCTTCCTTAGAGTGTGATATAGACTTAGTAAGCCTTGATCTATCCTTAGATGACCTTAAGCTAGCTAGATCAATCAAAAGAAACATAAAAATCAAAGGTTAGTTCATAAGAACACTATTCACCCTCCTCTTTGTTGATTTTTTTGAAAATGGAAACAAAGGAATTTGGGCTTGAAATTTCTAGGAGATTAGTTTCTTGAATTATAGGACTCACCTTAAAAATTACAAGATCAAATGATGGTGGGATCTTGGACTTTGGATTTGGAATTTCCAAAGGGGCCGAATGGTTCTTTCAAGAGAGTGGTGATGTTTGGCTTGTTTTGTTGCTTGGGTTATTGTGTGATATTGTATTATTGATGCATCTAGGATAATATCTAAGTCTTAAAGCTACTTTAATAAAGGTAAGATGTCATGCATGAGGTAATTTTCAAGGGACATGTGTTAGATTATGCATGGTTGCTTGCTAAGTACCTTGTTGGCTTGTAACTTGCTAGTTAGTTTGCAACTAAGTTGGTTACTAGATATTTCTATTAGCACATGTATGTATCTTGCTTTCTCTGCTTGATTCCGTGCCTGGTTATTGCTCGTTTCGATTGAGCATTCGTAGGAATAACCAAGTAGTTTCACCTCTAGGGTTTACCGGGAAATTTCTCGATATTCATAATACCTTCCCCAATCCTTAATATAATCCTCGTGATGACCATGTAGGATATTTAATCTCGATACGAACTTAACCCGTAATCTAGGATTCGTTCGCTTTATTGATTAATCTCGTTATAACGTTTTAGCGGTTTCTAGAACGCTTGTTTCACTGCCTCAGTGGTTTCCTACCTTCATTCTTAAATCAAATATAATAACATCCCAAAATATCAAACCCTCAAAGTTAATATCTCAATTCTTGGATTATAATAATATTTAATCCACTATCCGGTAAATATTATACCGAAAAAGAATTTGGAATTTCTGAATTCCGATCGTCTCTGCATTCACTTATTTCCTCCGCGTATTACTAATATGACTTCGAAACATCCATATCATGTCCCGTACCTAGGGTGGCGTGAAAAGTTTTCCAACTTACAAAATCACTATTCATCCACCAAATTACTATGCACGTACAGGAAACACTATGCACGTACGGGAAATACTATGCACGTACGGGAAATACTATGCACGTACGGGAAACACTATGCACGTATGGGAAACACTATGCACGTACTCATTTCCCTTCAAGGATCCATTAGCTCCTTCCTGGATGGTAGATTATTCTTATCTAGGTCCTCAACCATCGAATTACTCTATTCCGACTATATACCAATGCATCAGGATCATTGTCCAAAGCAATATCCATTCATTACAATCATTGTTCTTTGAAACCACCATTCATTAGTGCTCTTTAACCACAATAAGAAAAGTTTTAATTCTACCCAAAATTCGGGTTATTACATCTTGCAAGTCCCGTCCTTTGGCTCTCGAGCTCTAAACCACCATATAATCATAGAAACACCACTCACCTGCCTCCATCTTATAGTCTTGCACAACTCACTAAATACACATAAAAAACACCACATACTTGAGGTCAAGTTAATCAATTTAAGCAGATACGAAACATTCTAAGTGGATATGAAATCCACTTATTAGTCGAGACCGAAAAAAATTATTCATTTGATGAGATTATTCGTTTATCAAATATTTATTTATCGAGGTTCTAATGTAGGTGTCTTTGCCAAAAAAAAACTTGAACTGCATAGTGGTAGCCAAAACCCTGCTGTTTGATGAAAATTTTGTTTTTAATAATAAAATTTTATAATCATATATGCAAATGAACTAATTAAAAATCAACAATACACTGCTATTACATTCAAAAGAAAAAAACAATACACTGTTATTAAAATATAAAATACAAAGAGTAGTTATAAAAAATATCCACGTTTTCATTTTTTTTCCCAAAAATACGTTAATAATTGTATATGTGATTGCACAATATGTTGCAAACAGTTTCATTTCCAACAATTGCATTCGGTATCGTATATGAGATTACACCGTATTTTTGGGAAAAAAAATTCTGAAATTTGGATATTTTTGAAAAAATCCAAATACAAAATAGTCAAATTATAATTTTTATTTATAAATGACATAGTAATTCTTTCAAAAGAAAAATGACATAGTAATCAACCAAACAATGAAGGCCTTAAATCAATTATAATTGAACCAAAACATTTTTAATTTTTAAATTTATAATGTATGTATTTTAGATTGCCATACTTTTTAAGAAGGTATTTAGATAATGTAAAGTAAACTTTTCTACAATCATTCCTCCAAAATATAAAATTTACAGTGATTCAGAGCACACATGTACTATACAAGAACCATAAAATATATGTGCACAAATTGTTTTAAAATCTGTAAAAACCAAACATTTGTATTTTTGAGAATAGATAAGCATTATATTTTTATTATAAAACCTGTCTTTCATCCAAAATTGTTTTTAAAAAAGAATAGTGAAACACCATTAAAAAAATAAATGGTAAAAAATCACAAATAACATACAACTAACTTATTATTTTGTATCAACCGTTATATTTAACAAAAAACAAATTGAACTAAATAAACAAATACTAGGCCAAACATAAAATGAGACCTGTCAAATGAATCGTTTTACGTGCAACACACAACTCTTAAATATATACATAGCTTTCGTTTCTTAAATAAAAAGAAACACGTACTTAAATATATGATCACGTTGTGTAATGTAACTTCTAGCAGAAGATTGGACCATTCACCACGTATTGTTGACACACGCATCAAACATTGTCATACATAGGTCTTCAACATTTTAACAAACATGCATGTAATGTTGAAATTCTTGCACAACAATCAAATACATCAATCAAATACATCAAATATTCAAAAATTTCACATTTGCTCTCCATTTGCCACATATTTCAACACTTTGTTGCCACAATAATTTAGTTAAAAATATATAAAATTTATATACAGATTATATAGAGATACCTTACACCTTTAGTATATTTTTTTCACATCTAGTTTCTGGAAAAGAACACAGGGGGCACTTATCATGCCCTCGGTTCTTCACATATCACTTCACATCTTTTCGTTTTTCAAGATTTGATCATCTGGGTCTTTTTTATTAGGTATGTTTTCATCATTTCATCTGTAAAAAATTGAGGTTTTATGTTCATTTCATGTTCTTGATTATTATGAATCTTTATTGGTTTTGTTGGGTTTTTAAGTTATGTTAGAACATAAGTGATTCTTTGATTGATCATGATTGAATCTGAGAAAAATAAATTCTTCACAAGTAGTACAATCATGTGTGTTGCTTTTGACATTTGTTGATTGTTAGTTTGGATTTGTATGATGAAGTGATAAGTAAATTTGATAGCTTTGATTAGTTCTGATTATGTTTGATGGTGTTTGGTGACTATTATATGTCTGAATTATGAAAAGCTGTGTTTGATTGTTGATTTTGCAATTTGTGATTGATGTGAACTGTTTTTGGGTGTTTAGATATGATGCAGTCGGATTTGGGTAAACTTTTTATTGGCGGAATCTCTTGGGATACGAATGAGGAGCGTCTCAAAGAGTATTTCAGTAGTTTCGGTGAGGTTCTGGAAACTGTGATAATGAAGGATCGAACAACAGGACGTGCTCGTGGTTTTGGTTTCATTGTATTTGCGGATCCTGCTGTTGCCGACCTGGTCATCAAAGAGAAGCATAACATTGATGGCATGATGGTAAATTGATATATCAAATACATGTCTGCATTTATGTTAGTTAATTTAGCAAGTAGAAATGCTTCAAAAAGGGGAAATGGTATGCTCATCATATTGAATCCGAATCCGGACTAAGTTGATTAAGTTTAACTGTATTTGAAGTATGATTAAATTAGATTAGTGCCAAATGTAGTTTGAAGGATCCTAAGTTGATTCTAACCATAATTGGTGTATTGATAAATTAAATTGAAGCCAAATGTAAAAGCCTGGTGATAGTCTAGACTTTAGACTGACCTGCATTGTGTCCTTATTTGCAAAAGATTTCCTTTTTTCTTGTTTTATTGCCCTTTTTGATTGCATTACTTACAGAGGTCTATTTCGTACCGATACTGAAAGGACCTAAATTCTTGTTTTGTACTTATTCTGTTCTCACATTGTTCTCATTTTTTTAGGTTGAAGCCAAAAAGGCTGTTCCGAGGGTTGACCAAACTAACACTATGAGCAGACACAGTGGTAGGATCCAAAGTTCTCCTGGTCCAATTCGCACAAGAAAGATATTTGTTGGAGGTTTAGCTTCTAGTGTCACTGAGAGCGACTTTAAACTTTACTTTGAGCAATTTGGAACAGTTACTGATGGTGTAGTGATGTATGATCACAACACTCAAAGGCCAAGGGGATTTGGTTTCATTACATATGACTCAGAGGATGCAGTGGATAAAGTGCTGCTAAAAACTTTTCATGAGCTTAATGGTAAAATGGTAGAAGTCAAGCGCGCAGTCCCGAAAGACCTATCCCCTAATCCTAATCGAAACCCACTTGGTGGATACAATTATAGTTTGGGTAGGATCAGCAACTTTCTTGGTGGCTACAATCAGGGATACTTGCCTAGTGCAGCCGGAGGATATGGTGTCAGGATGGATGGTAGATTCAGTCCTATAATTGCTGGAAGAGGTGGGTTTACTCCATTCGGCTCTGGTTATGGAATGGGTTTGAATGTTGAAGGAGGGATGAGCCCAAATTTTGGTGGAAATGCAAACTTCAATAATAGTATCAACTATGGTAGGAGTATGAACCCTTATTCTCTTAGTAATTCAAATAGGTTTACTAACTCTGTGGATTTTGATGATGGGAATGGAGGGAATGCTTCTTTTTTTAGCTCACCTACTCGAAACTTGTGGAGTAACGGGGGTCTTAACTCTACTAATTCAAGTGGTAGCGTTGGAGGAGTAAACTTTACAAATACTGGGCTCAATTGGGGTTCTTATCCGATTTCACCTCAAGGCGGAGGAAGGGGAAATCTATCTAATCAGGGTGAAAATCTGGGTAATGGAGGTGCTGATAACATTTATAATGTGGGTGGAGGTTATGGGAGAAATATTGCAACTACTGTTGCACCCCCGTCATCATATGCTACGTTAAATGGTGGCTATGATGCAGCTTTTGCAGACTTTTATGGTAGTAGTTCAGTATATGGAGACAGCACATGGCGCACAACAGATTCCGGGCGAGAGGAGGCTGGTGCTTTTGGTTATGGGCTTGGTACCGGAGCTAGCGATATCCAGTTCAAATATTCTCCTGGTTATATTGGTGGTTACAGTGTTTCCAAGGGACAGACAAACAGAGGTAACAACTACTTCTGAACTTTAGAGTCTCCTAGTGCCATGTCACATCTAATATGAACTGTTTGCTATCAACAGGAAACTAGATTTACAGCTATATTAATTGTTCACTTAGAATTTTGGTCAGACGATACTTTAGAGTGTATTATGGTAAAAATCTTTGTTGCTTAAAAGACGGACAAGACATGGATTGGAAGTGAAGTTATACAAGTGTACAACTCATGTGTCATTTGATAATGCTCTTTCACATTTTTCTGGAGTTTTCAAATTGCATGAACTTAGCTTTTGCTTTACTGAGCTTGTTCATTACTGTGTGTACTGTCTAGAGTAGTGATCACCACAAATATGTATTCTGGAAGAAGTGTTGGCTATAGAAGTCATCTATCTTAGTCTAGTTGTTACTCCCTGATTGAAACTCCAAGAATTTTAGTCATATGAGTAGCTTATCATAGTTCTTCTGATTATACGTTTTTGAATTGCATGACGGGTGATGTTATATATGAAATACTTATTCATTCCCGATTGATTTGATTATAAATGGACTTTTCATACCTTTAGTACAAAAGAGTATATATATAGACACATAGTGTCTAGTCTACCGTATTCATATAAAAATTTAGGATTTTATTTGGATGTAAAATTGCTTGCATATCTAGTATGAACCCGTTACCCATGATTCTCAATTTTTCATCATCCTGTTGGCTGTGTCGTATAATACATGACATGTTTCAGTGTGGGATCTGACTCTGATCGATCCTTCATGTTGCAAGCGGACACATCATACTCTTGTAGTTCTAATAAAAAAGTTAAAAAGTCAATGCATGTGGTAAACATACTTGTTATTTGGAAGATGTCTGGAGGACTTACCTTTTTTTTTTTGGTTGCCAATTTGGAGGATTTATCTTTATGTTATCCTTTTCATTTTGGATCATGAAGACACATATAATGAAGTGCATCAGATTTATTGGATAAATATATAACTGCATCACATTTGTGTGTTGGGTTTTCATATCCGTGTTAGGGAATTTATATAGTCGGGCTGGAACCTACTTTGCGTAGTCCCTTGGGGGCACCACTGCATAAGCATCATTGCATGATCCGCCACAGAATTATTTCGTCGATCATTGTTAAAGCAGAGACTAGTGATATCAATAGATTTGGAAACAACCTTATACATTTCTTTGTTACACAGTATGGAGGAAGTAGATCAAAAGGTTTTCACATGTACCTCATCTAAGGAAGCTTCTAGATGTAGTAGGTCTCTGGTCACAGAGAATGATTTATACTCACTGTACATTGCCAGAGATTATTAAAACATGACCACTAGGAAGTTTTCATTTTATTGTGTTGACGAGTGCATTGGCATTGTCAATTTGTCATCACTGCAGATAGCTCTTTCTAAGACATGTAATTTTTACTTTGTAAGACAATGTTTCTTGCAAGTGCAATATTTCTGAGATACGTCATCCATTCCATGATCTGATGATTACAAAAAAGAGTTACTGTACCAGTCGATTTTCATAGATGCTGTGGTTTAAAATTATACAGATTCTTCGTACAAGACACAAATTTTTACAGAATTTAACATAACATAGTTGCAAGTTTTATTTCTTTTCCTAAGAATCACCTTGTTTATTAATTTATGAATCTATCTTTACACTAATAATGTCATTTTCACTTTCTACAGACATTGCTAGCTAAAAGGATACCGGAAGCCGGGTTATTATAGTAGCGGAAAAAGTGTAGCGGGTAAAATTCTGCATACTGCCTTGTTGGTACATTTCCAATATTCCATACTAAAAGTTAAAAAGAACTGATCATATAGGTATAACTGTAATGCCTGTTTTGAGGAACTAAAGGTTTTAATTTTTAGATATAGAAACTATAAAGGTTTTCTGTTTGGCGATTTCGTTTTTGATTACATTTAGATGTTCTTTTTTGGGTTTTGAGTGAGATGTAAAATTCTGTGTACGGTATATAGTGAAAAAGGCATCATATGTCTCTGGTGAAACAGTGATACATAAACAAGTGCTGGACCTTTTCTTTTTGGCTGATAATCAGGTTCCATTAAAGCAACTGTGCTGTAATATTCAAGAAAGATGCCTGTTAGCTGGAATTATGTTGTTTACTTCACTTGGTTTTGTTTCCGGTTAGACTGCACCTTTGGTTTTTGTTGAGATTAGCATTATCACTGCAAGGATACCGCTCTAGGATTCCTACTAAATAAGTTGCTTCGAGTTCTGATTTTTCTCTATAATTGTACTAATGTAAGAAATTAACCATCTTGATAACTATCTATAGCACATACATATAGTCCAGATGTTGCATGTTATATGTGTAACAACTTTTCCCCCAGACTACTTTTCTGGATATTTTTTTCCCATTAATATCTCGATAATGATTCACCAGAATGCGGAAAAGAAATAATGGAGTAAAACAAATGCCTAAGAGCCATGATTTTGACACTTCAATCATTTTATTTGTTCAACAGTAGGTGCGCCACATTGAAAGAGACGTCTGGCCTAGTCATCTTGCTTCTGTGAAAAATTGATAACTGTTAAGATTAATGCTGCTTACATTTAGTTAATCTGTTATGATCATATTGTCCTCAGTAGTTGCATACATTTTAGTCAGATTAATCTTCCGCTTAAACTCGAATTAGTCCCAAATTTTCTAGTTGCTTAAGCCTCTTAACTTGTTCATGTATGTCTTTTTATCTGCTTAACTCGCTTAAGTGTAAGATAGTAAGTAGAAGGTCGTTTCACCATCTAATCCTACTTAATGATCTTATCTCAGATTGCTTAGGATAATATTAGAAAGATAACTGCACCGACTCATTGTCTTTGAGTTTCGTTGTAGCTAAGCTTCTAAACACTTGAGATATGTTAGCTTTTCCTAGTAATTTCAATGTCTTGCTTGGTGAAATAGAACACAGAATTTTGTAGGAAAAGCCAAAAGCTTAATGGAATTGAATAAAAAGTTTGTGCAGTACAATCTTAAAATTACACTTACCAGAGGTACATTCCCAGGTAATCTGTTTAGTAGCTTTTGAATAAAATAATAAAAAAAAGGTAATCTGTGTGTAAAAATTTTAGGCAAAAGAAATAAGAACTTAAGAGTAATTTGAATTAAGGAGGCGGCAAAAGAAGAAAAAAGGGAATGTCATTTTCATACAAGTGGTTCTTTTGGAGATTAGTTGGATGGGCTTTTGATTGTAGTTGGGCTACCAGTAAAGACTTAAAAAGATTCCTAAAGAACCTTTACTTTATTATTTAGCCCAATAATCTGGACAAGACCCTGTAACGATATTATGTAACTAGTCCAACCTTGTTAGAGCATTCCTATCGAATTCGGTATCTCCAACCCTATCCCCATAATATTGAGAAATATGTTAATTTTTGTTAAAATATGATTCACATCCGGAATCCTAAAATAGATCCGGAATCCTAAAATAGGGAATAATTACAGGGACTAAATCCAAGTCCCCATATTTGAGGTTACATTATTCATCCCCTATCCACATTATATATTTATTTTTTATTGTATTTGTAGATAATGAGTGGGTTTTCATAGTTAAAGTTGTAAGTGAAAGAGAGAGAAATAACTAATATAAAAAAGAATATGGAGATGGAAAATGGGGGATGGGATGTAGAATATTTTTGATAATTTTGAGGATTTATTATTTTTATTTAGAAATTTACTATTTTTAGTAAGTTTTTGGAGTTGGGATGTGAATAATCTTACACACGGACAATTTTGGCTTTTATTAAGTTTTTTATTTAAATTTTGGAATACCTAACATTTTTTTCTTCAATTCTTAGTATTTAATGTCGTAAATAATTAATATATACCAACCTTTCAAAAATTTATAATTTTTTATTGTTTAGTCTTTTTATTTCCTTAATTTATACCATTTCATCTTTTATCTATGTAAGGGATAGTATTGTTTCTTTTAATCCTAAAATTTTAAACAGTTCAATATATTTTGAATACTTATTTCAAGTGACAACACATAGTAAGTTAGTTATGCATAATTATAATACCCTGAAACTAAATTAAATAAATTTAAAGTAAAATTTAACTGTATTAAATAGGACTAGGAGTTTAGGACACTCTACTAAAAAATTAGGATTATGATTACCTAACATAATAAAAATATTAGATAAAGGTTAGTAATTATATAATTCATATATAAAATATTTAAGTGAACTATATATAGTTTCAAAAGAAAAAAAATAAACTATAATATATTTAAAAAAAGTTGGATGAAAGTTAAGCACTTTACACTTATTCTCCCGGACTTCTCATTTCTAACCCGTGTCATAAGTCATAACAAATTGAGGCCATCAATAATAGAGAATTATTTACAGAAAAAGTCTCATATATTTTTTTTAATGAAAACATTTCTAGTTCTACATATGCAATATAATACAATAAAATAAGTACACACAAATGTGTGTTTGGATAACAACATAGAGTAACAAATTTGACGATATGGGGATGCGTTATATCACTTTAACCAATATGAAGATGCGTTATATCACTTTAACTGAATGACAACATTAGAATTAAAGGGATGCGTTATATCACTTAAACTGAATGATAACATTAGGATTAATGTGATACTCAGATAAATCAAAGTAGTTGTTGAGTTGTGTTTGACAGTTTCACAAGAGTGCATTACTTATGTGATAGGGGGACAAACGTATGTGGGAGCTGCTGTCGGACTAAACTAAGTTAGGAAAAGTGAAAAATAAGCATGCCTAATCATTTCATTATCATGTTAAAAAGTCCCATTTTAGTACTCCCTCTGTCCCATTTTATGTGAACCTCTTTCCTTTTTGGAACGTCCCAAAAAGAATGAACATAAGATACTTACTATTTATGAACACTACTTTTCACTATTACACCCACTACTTCTATACTTTTTTATTAAATAAACACTATTACACCCACTATTTTCCTCCACTATTTCAAATCTATTATTAAATAATGATGGGTCCTACAACTTTACTCACTTTTCAACTAACTTTACTCTTTTTCTACTACAATTTCTTAATCTCCTTGAAGGTCAAAGTGGTTCATACAAAGCGGGACGTAGGGAGTAGTATAGTGTATACTCCCGTTTTTACATACCCTTTTGTGAAAGCAACTCAACAAAACATATAAAAAAAAATTTGGAGAACCATTTGTAATGAGAAACATTTCCGGTACAAAATGGTGAAACCAATTATTGAATTTGAGAAATAGATTTGAAAAAATTTAAGAACAAGAAATCTTTTTCCAGACTAGCTATTGTTCTTAAATTTAAGAGCATATTATATATTAATAACTAGCTCTTTGGTTCATGATGAACAATTAGAAAAAAGTAAAACTATAATAAATGGTTTATAGGCAAAATAATGAACAAGAATAACATCAATGGATTAAGGACCAGAACTGCAAAACAATTAAGATTAGGCAACAAAAGTAAGAACAGCATATAATTCTAGCAGAAGTTGTGCCACAAGCTTAACAATCCTTAAAAATCCAACATAAAAACCTCAAGTTACCAAGTTTAACCTATTAACTAACACAGTTCAAAAGAACTAAGCATCATAAACAGACTTAAAAGAAAGCTCTGCTTCCATAAAACACTTTGGGCCTGGGGCCACTATCCTTCGATGTCTGTTCTTTCTTGGCCGATTCGTTCTTCTCTTTCTCCTCTGGAGCAGCTTTACCAATTTCCAAAGGCGAATTCATCTTTGCTAGAGCCTCAGTGAATTGCTGCATGCTTTTCATGTACAAGTTGACATAATCCTGTTGCGCCACATTCTGTTCTGGTTCTATGTTCACACTAACAAGTGGCTTGATAACATCGCTAACATGAGCTTCTCCAACATCCTTTGTCTTCTCACTGGGTAAAACCACATCTTGATTCGCAAAAGCCGGAGCTTTTGCAACATCCTCCGTCTTCTCAGCATGTGAATCAAAGTCTGAAGCTTTTGCAACACCCTCTGTCTTCTCTTCATGTGATGCCACATCCCTCTCCACAACTTTCGAAACCTTTGCAACATCCTCAGTCTTCTCCTCAGGTAAAGCCACCAATTTCAAAGCTCCAAGACTGTCGCAAACAGATGGAGAGCTTGTCACAACTGAGATTGAAGGAGACGAAGAGTTCGTTGCTACCGGGCCTAAAAGAAACCCATTGACTGACACGCTACTTTCGGATGTTTGAACCTTTGAAACTTCAATAACCTCGTTACTTTCCACCACCGGAGCTGGAGCATCAACCTTCGAAGGAATATTATTATCAGTGTTGTCAATACACGGGATCGCATAGTACTCCGTAACCATCATTTCATCCTCAGTTACAATTTTTGGATCCACGAACTCAATCATTGCAAATTCCCGAGGAACAGAGCTGATTCCCTCATTGCCTTGTTCAACTGCACTCACCAGCAAAGAGGAGTGAGTTGAAGGTATTTCAAGAACTTCAGGTGCCGCTCCATTGTAAACCAGAGTCAACTGGACAGATCCAGTAGGAGAATGGAACATATCATCAGATGTGAGCGGAAACTCTTTCGACAACTTCCCATTCTCAATGACAATATCAGTTAAAGGAACCAATGCAAATCCCAATAACTGATCTTGAAGATAATTCTTGATCCGACTAAGCATCCACACCTCACATTTCAAAGAAGATTCAATGCTTCGGACATCAAGCCGAAGATTCTCATTGAAAACAGGATCCCTCCCTCCACCATTGACAGTATGTGTTGAAGCACTTTTCTCCGGATCATCCGTTAGACAGATCTTTGCATACACATCTTGCTTATGATAAATGCAAATGTTCTGGACATCTCTTGCTTGGTGTATGTAAACGTCAAGAACACCAATGACAGCTTTCGAGTTCTCAAAACCTCCTCCCTCAATCAAACCATGCCCATATGACGAATTTCCAGGTTTCTGAGAAGCTAAATTCATCTCGGGTTCAATTGTCTTTGAAACAACAGAAGAACTAGGCGACATGATTTCCTGTTACAAATTAGATGCAACAACTAGTAAAACACTTTGACAGAGACAAACTAAGAGTAACCAATTTCACACATAAATTACACTACTGAAACATAATTAAAATCCTACAAACTATTCAACCAAGAATACTAAGCAAAATGGAACCAAAACCCAAACTTCAAAATTCTAAAGCAAAGCAAATTCCCAAATTCAAGAACTTTCTGGAGCTTAACTAAAAATGCAGCAATCTATAACCAAGTATCACTAAACACCAAAATTCTAAACAAATGAAACCAAACACCAAAATTCTAAACAAATGAAACCTAAACACCAAAATTCTAAACAAATCAAATACCCAAATAAAAAAACATTCCAGAGCACAATTCAAAGGTAAAAATTCTTCAACAAGCAGTAACTAGAACAAAAAACAACTGAAACATAAACTATAAAATGAACACGTACCAGGCAAGAATTCAACTCTGAACTTGTTGCTGTAGAGTCTGTATAAGCCCAAAAGCCCTGTATCTCATATAAAAACCAAAAACCAAAATTAATAAATCAGGAACACAGAAAAAGACTAACTTTATAAAAACCCAAGATGCCAAAACAGTAAAAATGTGGACTTTTAGCGAGAAACAAGCCAAAAAAAAAAACACTTGATAATAATTGCCAAGAAAACAAAACTGAAAAATATAATGGACCCATGAAAAGATTTTTAATCAAAATCATACACGACTTCCCCTAAAAAAGTACCTACTTTTGATCAATAATAGTAACACTTGTCAATAATCAATGGCAGACACAAAGGAGAGAATGAGTTTAAATAATTGAAAGGTTCAAGAAAATGTATGGGTTTTTTAAGAAATGAAAAGTAAAATGAGAAAAAGATAAGATTGGCTTTGTTTATTTTGAGGCCTACTTACTTTTCAGTGTGACCCTTTTTGTGTATCTTGAATTTTTGTGAGCCTCTAGAGTTCTCTGTAGAGCCTGAACTCTCAAGTGTAGGTGTAACTTGATGAGTTTATATAGGTACAATGTTGGGGCATAAGTGTTTGCATTGTCAGATTATTACAATACAATTTGGGCTAAACAAGATCCTGTAAGAATATTGTTTTAAGATTATTATGTATCTATTGATTTTAATAAGATTATCTTGTCAGATTATTACAATACAATTTGGGCTAAACAAGATCGTGTAAGAATATTGTTTTAAGATTATTACTCCTTCCGTCCCATTTTATGTGAGCCGGTTTGATTTTCACGGAGATTAAGAAAGTGTAGTAGAAAAAGTGTAAAGTTAGTTAAAAAGTAGATAAAGTGGTGGACTTATCAATATTTAATAATAGATTTGAGATAGTGGAGGAAAGTAGTGGGTGTAATATTGTTTATATAATATAAAAGTAGTATAACATGGAGAAGTAGTGGGTGTAATAGTGAAAAGTAGTGTTAAAAAATAGTAATTAAAATAGGTTCATTCTTTTTGGGACATTCAAAAAGGAATAAGGTTCATGGGACATAGGGAGTATGTATCTATTGATTTTAATAAGATTATCTTTTTAATTCCTTCAGAAAAAAGATTATTTTTTAATACTTTTTTGTCGATGGCTGTAAACCAAACCAAACATACCCAGTATATCCCGCTCAGAGCAGGGTCCGGGGAGGGTAGGATGTACGCAGACCATACCCCCACTATTTGAGCGGGGAGGCTGTTTCCGTGAAGACCCTCGGCTGAGTGCACAGCAAACATAGAGTGTGGAAAATACAACGGAAAATGATACGGAAATGGACAATGACAAACCTGCGGCCCATGGTGTACTCCACATGGGACCTACCTATCTGCGAGGATTTATGATACTCCTAGCTTGATGCGCTCCCACCACGCTGAAAGTCCCGCACAGAAAAATCACCAGGCCCAGTTCCCTGCAGCTGCACAACCAGAAAACAAAAGACACTCAAAACGAACAGTGAGAATATTACAGCCGAACTTCTAGAGGATCGCTAACCGAGACACGGCAACTCTGAGGCTCTCGACAACAGAGCCACAACCTAAAAGGGAATCCACCACTCTGATACGCCGCCTCCAAGAACACCTATCCGTGAGCATGGTCTCATTTAAGTCTAAGGCCTTCAAATCCATCCGGAGTTGCTCTTCCCACGACCTCCTCGGCCTGCCTCTCCTCCTCGCCCCCACAACCGCCAGACTCTCGACCCTCCTAACTGGGGCTTCAGCCAGCCTCCTACGAACGTGGCCGAACCATCTCAATTATGGAATATATTGTTTGTTCGTCCCAATTATATTATCTGATTTATAGCAATTTATTTATATTTTTTAGGTGATAGCAAAAGATATTGATATTTTACATAAGAAAGATAATATTAATTTTTGACGCTATATATAGTTTTTTGAAGTATAAAATTATTTAGAAATGTATCTATTGTTTAAAATTTTTCTATCTGTAGGGTAATACTTGAATCACATATGAATGGCCTGATATTCATTTTTTTTTTTGTTATCTTATTGAGGAACAAAATATATAAATTACAACGGTCGACTAAAAAAGGTGTCCGGTCATATTACAAAGGAAAAAACATTTCTTTATATTTTTTCCGAAAAGAAAAAATGGGTGTTTTTTCAAATTCCGGTTAAAGATTTTGAACTTTTTTCATTAATATTTAAGTTAGAAATTTTTTTCCAATTTTTTTTAAAATTTATTTGCAAAAATATCATTTTATTTGCAAAAATACGATTCGCAAAATGCAGTCATCTGGTTGCGGACCATATTTTTGCCAATAAGAGGGTACTTTTGAAAGAAAAATGCTAGAGTTCCCAAATTTGTTCCCGAATTTATTCCTAAATGTCACGTGTCAGAATGTTATTGGTACTAATTTAAATAAGAGTAGTGCTAGTGGTATCAAATTGGGTACCAAAATTTGGTACCAAATGACATAGCACTACTTACTTGGCATTTTGGGATGTTTTAATTGGATGGTCGCAGACCCATTATAATTATAACCAATCAAAATAATGCCAAGTCATTTGGTAATAATCTTTGGTATCCAATTTGGTATCTCTAGCATTTTTTTTTAAAATAATAATGATGTCCCCGCATTCACATAAATTTCACCTATTAAAATCTCTCAAAATGCCACGTCAGCCATGTCAAATCATTCAAAAACTAAATTTGGGAACGCTTTCGGTCTACGTAACATTACTCTTTTTAAAAAACATATTTTTTGAAAAAAAGTATTTTTGTAAATATTTTGAGAAGATGGTAAAATAGCAAAAAAAAAAAAAAACTTACAAAAAGTGATATGTTTGATAAATATTCAAAGTTTTTTTGATAAAAAGTATTTAGAACAATAATTATTTTTTAATGAAAAATCGATCATAGTATTTGATAGCCCAACAATTAATGCAATTTTCCACCTTTAAAGTGCTGTAACGGTCATCACTTTAGCAAAAGTACGACATGCAATTATGCAGTTCTCATGGACTAATGACCCCATTAAGCATACTTTCATTATTTAGACAAAGATTTAGTCGTTAGAAAACGCACTCACTTAAATGTCAAAATTTTAAATTATATGCTCTTTGATCTGGAATTCTGTAAATGGATGGACTATTGAGTATATAAAGTTTAAATTATACGCTCTAGCTACTTCGTTTTGTATTATTTGTATATAAAGTTCATATTTTTAATCTGCCTGTACTTTGTTTAGAGCAACTCCAACGAGTAGCTGGTGTGTTGCAGCATGTCGAGACGAGCAGGGTAATGTGATGCGTTACTGCATATAACATATGTAATCAAGAAACTTAAACACTTAAACGGACGGTGATATCATGTGAGGAGCAATGGATTAGTGTGGTATGCAATCTTTTCTATAACAGTTATGGTTAATATCTGACATGAGTGACTTGCAGTCTTTATCCTGACTCTTCATTTTATCTCACACTCGAACCGGATACTTGACATTAGGATATGTGTATATGTTAGGAATTTGCCCGATTCACGATGAATGCGTAAGCGATTTGGTAAATATGAATGCTTAGATCCCACAAATATACGTGATAGTAATAAAGCAACAAACCAACAATACGGTAAAAGATATTTAAAGAGATTTAACGTGGTTCGGCCCAGCCTACATCCACAAGAGTAACAACTTCACACTAGATAAAAGAGATTACAATATCCGGGTATCCGGCCCCTGAATTTTATACATAAATTCAGCCCTACGATACCTATTATGTATATCCCCAACTCACTGAAGTGTTTATCTCAAAACCTCCCCTATCACTGTTTCCCGACAACCTTTCCTTCTCTCCCTCTCACAACCCGGACAGTGCCACACAACCTGATAGAAAGACCTCTGCAGCGGGACCACCTCCGATGGCTGCAGTCAGACCCAAGTACCCTAAGGAATAGTTTAGGCACGAGGACCTTCTATCCCGACACTTCCTAAAAGTGGGCTAAACCGGCTTTCCTACTAGACGGACTATCTAGCAGCTATATAGAGAGACAAGAGAGAATTTGGTGTAATTTAGAATGAAGGGGAGATGGGTATTTATAGGAGGTGGGGGTAGGTGAGAGTTTGGCAAGAAATTTAGGATGGCTGCCTAACAAATGACGGCTGCCTAACAATCTCCCCCTCTTTCCAAACTCACAGGTCTTCACTTACACTCCATACCTGCGCCCTGTTGGCACAACTCCAACTTTTTCTCGATCCGTATCATTCCCTATGACAAAACTCTCCCCGAGTCCAAGACTCCAAACTATACCCTAGTTTGCACATTCATTCTCGAATGCCCACTTGCTATACGCACAAGTGTACCATTTACCTCTATTTGTCCAACTACATACATGTGAATCAATATGTTGTATACACACATACTCACTTGATTCACGTCGGCCAATCCCATATGTAGTCCATCACACATGCAAGTGTGACCATCACACACACAAGTGTGACCATCGATCTTTCATTTACTCCACAACTGCATATCAAACAAATCAATCTGTTGCATGGTTCACTGCTCACTTAATTCGTGTTGATCGATGCCATATGTAGCTGCAACATACCAACTACTCGTTGATGTCATGGAAGCCCTTCGACTAAGCATCCATCCCAGCAGTCTTTGCACCATCGTCTAGACTGGAAGGCAATACAACTGCAGCAGTATCCTTCAAGTCACTATTCCCTCGTGCACGAGATAACCAGATTTTCGAAGTTCCAGTACGTTCTGGCCACGTACTAATCAGACAATATATTCCCCCACGTAGCTCTCCCTTCATCTGAACTACACGGCCTATTTTTATATTCATAACTCCCCCTACTACAGAGCATATGTAGCCTTCTGAAGCTAACCGGCCGATAGATATTAGATTCTTCCTCAGCTTAGGCACATATCTTACCCCATTCAAGCTGCGAACTATTCCATCGAACATTTTGATTTTCACAATTCCAATCCCCTTGATCTCACAAGTAGATCCATCAGCCAAAGAAACTGTTTCATTCTTTGTATCTTGGAATTTGTCAAAATGCCCCCTCTCGGAACATACATGGTAAGATGACCCTGAGTCTAATATCCATTCTCCTGGAGAACTAGTGCCTCGATTGAAGACGGTGCAAACATCTTCACAATCGAGAGTAACCACAGCCAATGATCCATCTGGATCCTTCTTGTTAAGCGGACAATTCGACCTAATATGACCCCACTCCTTGCAACCAAAGCACTGCATGCCCTTTTCACTGTATCTAGATTTACCCCTACTATTGGTAGATCCTCTCACAGCACCCCTTCCTCTATTATTTTGACTACGCAAAGCCAAAACTGTCATTCCGTCCTTGTCACCATCCTGGTTCTTCCTTCCAGCATTTGACAAAAGTGCTGACTGAACCTTCTCCATTTTTAACGTGTCCTTTCCGTACAAATGGTTGTGACCAAATGATCGAATGACTCCGGAAGTGAAGTAAGAAGAATAAGGGCCTTATCTTCTTCCTCCAATTTTACATCAACCTTTTCAAGTTGATCAACAATACCATTAAACACATTCATGTGCTCAATAACATTGCCTTGAGCTGCCATCTTCAGCTTGTATAACTCGCGCTTCAGATTTAACTTTGTAGTCAAGTTCTTCCGGAGATACAATGTCTCCAACTTTGACCATAATTCCTTCGGCGTGCTTTCGTCAACAATATTATTGATAATATTATCTGCAATGCATAGTCTGATGGTACTCATGCATTGCGACTCAGCATCCTCCCAATCTTCAGCGCTCATTGTTGTTGGCTTTCCCTCCTTCCCCTTCAAAGCCCTTGCTAGCTTCTGTTGGGTTAGGATATCCTTTACCCTTCTCTGCCAAAGAGTAAAACTTCCTTTACCACCATATGGAGTCACATTGAATCCTCTAATACTTGTCACGATCTCCGTTTGTACACACAAACCAATTCAAGCAACTAAATAAATTGGCCAGGTAAGTGTAAGAAACAATGGGAGCACTTCCGTCAAAACGGTACCTTATTAGACAACCACTTTTCTTAACGACTTTCCTTCGGCACCAATAATTTAGACACAACTAGCTCTGATGCCAACTGTTAGGAATCTGCCCGATTCCCGGCGAATGCGGAAGCGATTTGGTAAATATGAGTGCTTAGATCCCACAAATATACGCGATAGTAATAAAGCAACAAACCAACAATACAGTAAAAGAGACAAGAGATTTAACGTGGTTCGGCCCAGCCTACATCCACAAGAGTAACAACTTCACACTAGATAAAAGAGATTACAATATCCGGGTATCCGGCCCCTGAATTTTATACACAAATTCAGCCCTACGATACCTATTATGTATATCCCCAACTCACTGAAGTGTTTATCTCAAAACCTCCCCTATCACTGTTTCCCGACAACCTTTCCTTCTCTCCCTCTCCCAACCCGGACAGTGCCACACAACCTGATAGAAAGACCTCTGCAGCGGGACCACCTCCGATGGCTGCAGTCAGACCCAAGTACCCTAAGGAATAGTTTAGGCACGAGGACCTTCTATCCCGACACTTCCTAAAAGTGGGCTAAACCGGCTTTCCTACTAGACGGACTATCTAGCAGCTATATAGAGAGAGAGAAGAGAGAATTTGGTGTAATTTAGAATGAAGGGGAGATGGGTATTTATAGGAGGTGGGGGTAGGTGAGAGTTTGGCAAGAAATTTAGAATTGCTGCCTAACAAATGACGGCTGCCTAACAGTATATACACTCGAACATGATATTACTGAGTCCAGTACTTGGATAGGTATCCATATTGTATATTTCCAGCCAAGCCCGGGTAACGAAGCTCGTTGGACTTTGGTATAAAACTTAAGAGAGTGTCAGAGACAGAACTGATGATTGCCAAACCCAAAATGTACATGCCTTTCTCCTAAAAAAAAAAAAAAAAAAAATCATGAAAGTGAATTTTATTAACACTATGCTGAGATCCCGCTTAATTGCTCTTAATTTCATCTGTTATCCATTATCTCATACTCTAGTATTTGCTTCCTGCATGTTTACTTTTTGCTTCCTGTATCCATAGTTTTTGTGTGAAAATCGTAGAACTAATCACATGAAGCTTCACTGAGTCCATCACTCACCCGGTCATCCCACCCTCGAGTCCCCAACACGCACACTTATACTTTTAATTATATGCCATGAATTATTTCGGGGGATCGAGGGATGTTTCGAGCAATTTTTCGACAAGGTAAGATTCATTCATCTGCTCTATATAAAAAAAAACCATAGTATGAGTTAAGTTCTGGTCAAGTAGAAATTGCAGCATTAGGATCCAAGTAACATATGTGTCCAAATATCTACTTATAATTTGAATACCTTTCTCAAATGTGTACGCACCTACATGTGTACACATGTATTTATTAAATTATACATGTAGGTCGGTTGGTAGGTCATGGGTGGGTGGGTATATGTCAATGTAGAGTGATTGGTCTCATGACTTCAGTTATATACTAGCTACTACCATCAAACCTTGTTTGTTTGGTTAAATTTGTATTTGAATGCTGATACCTGCTGAGAATGTGATGGAGGACCCAACATTTTGGTGACACTTCTTGTTTTCTTGTTGCACTCCCCTTTCTCCTAGGTATCTGAAAGATTTGGGGTTGGGTGGATACAAATTTTATTGATTTTTGACATCTGATTTAGTAAATTTTTGTTTATGAGGTCTTAACAAATAAACCCCGAGGGAACAAGTTTTTAATCCTTACTAAGCAATATGCATATGAAAATTTCCAAGATGTGTGTCTATCAGCAAGTAAAGTTTAAAAAAAGTAAACAGAAAACAATTTTGTGGAGAGGTACCATGGGATGGGAACTACCAATATCAGAACTAAGACCAAGAAGTTGCAGCAGCTGACTGTTGAAATTAGAGACTCTACCTGCTTGAGATAGACATGATCCCCCTTGGTCTATAGCCTAGTATCAACCACGAGAAACTACTTGCACTCCTAATTCTGTTTTCTACACTGCCAGAAAATCAAGGTCCCCAAAAGATTGAAGATTAGTTGAGGATATTTCATGCATCTGAGGAACATCATTAGAAACTGCATATCCTGACTGCCAGACATGATTAACTTTAGTTATGTTAGCAAGTGGACCTAGAACAGCGAAAATAGTCATCTCATTGTTTTTATATTCTGCCGAGATGTTTGACACCTGAAACGTAAGATTTCCAGGAAGCATGGAAGGATTGTAGTCTGATATTGGTGTCGGGTACACCATCATACTTCCATTACTGTTGCGGAAAGCCACGAGTGCTTGTGCTCCAACCATGCCTGTTTGAGTTGGGTTTATAGCCCATGCAACCCACCCCTTCAAATCTTGTCTGGCTCTGTATGCCATTGCAACTTTCTCCGTGGATGGAAAATAGTTCCAGTGGAGATGAGCTTGATGATAAGGAAGATCAACACAAGAATTAAACATTCTATTTGATGTGAACGTGTGGTTTTTGCAAGTTTGAGCATACGACAAGAAGAAAAGCAAAGTAAATATGGCCAACGTAAGAACGAATGTTGAGCTTAGAGCCATGACACCCATGAGCTGCTGAAAAACAAATCACAATGGAGAGCAAAATATGATTTATTACTAGTATATACTAAGCTAGGTGAGCCAGGGGAAAGTGCAGACTTGTGTGTTAAGCGTAGATAAATCATGCAATTTTCTTTGGTTTCGTTTCTGTTAAATTCATTTTTTTCGTAATACAGCTCTGTTAGTTATGAATTTTCATGAGATTTGCATTGCTCTTTGATTTTCAGTGACAACATACCTGAGTTGGTTTAGAAGGATCCATTACCTTGTGATGAATCTAATTTGCAACTGAAACCAACTCTTTATGCCAATAAGATACCAACTCAAAGCTTCCTGGCAATCGATTTTTAACGTAGAATCAATGACAGGATTAATCATGAGGTTCTCAAATGATTTATAAATATGACTTTTTTCCCGCTACAAATTGTGTTTTTTTTTTAATTTTAGAAAAATAAATGCGACGATGAAAATTTCACACTATCGAAGAGTTCAATTCCCCGATTTTCAGATTATTGTGTTGTGAGGCCTGTGTCTAACAAACCTTGTTATGTCAACAACACAGACGAAGTTGAAAAGGTAGGAAACTTATGTTCTGTTTCTTAATATTTTCTTCCTAAAGACACGTCCTATAAAGAATGCAATAAAGAGTAAAGTGCATTTTGTGTACTTCCACTTTGGCCGTGACACCACTTGCAATATTGTAATTTAAAATCGAGCATCTGCAATATTGAACAAACAATTTACTCTCACTTCGTGTACCACCGTCTATATAACACTAACTCCGTTAAATCATCGAGGGTAAAATAGTATTTTGCCATCTCCTTCTTGAAATTCCAAAATCGAGCTGCTACAGTGGTGACAAACATCTTCCCTTTTACCACATTCCGTAGCACCTCCCTTCTTCTCTCTTCAACACCAACCCCTCTTCTCCTCCCCCTTCAAAATCTCGTGCGTCTCCACCCATTCCCTTCCATCTTCTACCACCAACAACCAACACAGCAACCCCTTCTCTTCAGCCACTCACCTTTTTTTTCCTCCATCAACACCAACCCAGTTCGCGACTCCGCCGCCTGCCACCATTCCACCTCCACCCGCTGTCTACATCTCCTCCAACCACCTCCCCAACCCACATCCTTGGGCTAGCAGCAATTACAATAAATGATTTTCCATTTATGTTCATATGAGACAGACTGTAGGGGCAACGGTTTGGGAATAAGTGCAGTAGACTATTAGAGTTTTAATATATAAGAAACTGTTACGCGTGAATTTTGTAGAATGAAAGATTAATGCAACTGGGTGTATGACGGGGTTCTTTTTTCAAGTCCATATCGATGCCCAACATTTTATTACAGGAAGCGATATGACAAACCTCGTTCATAATGGGACATGAGCAGAACACTAATATGTTTAGGTGAATTCACAGAGATGACATGATGACACAATATGATAATCGAAAACATGTAGCTGGAAAAACATAGGAATGTCAAATTCCAAAACCACATTCAATTAGCATCACGGTGTCTCTGCCTCGCATGCCTGGATGAATTTAACCACTACTTTTCACATCTATATTTAAAATCATTTATTGTAATTGCTGCTAGCCCAAGGGTCGGAGTAAAAGGGGAAGCTGGGTGGAGTGATGGTTTTGGTCGGTGTATCGGAAATGGAGGAAATGGAGATGGGTTGACGGTACAGCAATGGGAAGGAGAGAGAGGGTTGGTGAAAACGAGGGACAGAAGAGAAGGTGTGTAGATGTTGGTGAAGAACGGAGGCTGGTGATTTGCAGGTGAAAGAAGGCTGCGATTTGGTGTTTAAGGGGAGAAGGAGATGACAAGGAGATGGAGGGCTGTTGGTCGAGTGAAGAAGAGCAGCGGAGGTGGAAAAGACAAAGATACCCCTGTCTTTTTAACGGAGTTAACGCCAGACTAACGGAAGTACACAAAATGTAACGAAATAACAATTTCAGTATTTCATATGCTCACTTTTGAAGTTGGGTATTGCAAGTGGTGTCACGGCCAAAGTGGAAGTACACAAAGTGCACTTTACTCTGCAATAAATTAACACAAAAGACTCGGAGACTCAACCCCGTATTCCTTGTATAGAATCAACTGATCAAGAGGCTTCTCCCCTATGAAAATTTCAACTTCACTTCTCATACACCCATCACTCCCTTGTAACCTGGGTAGATCTGTTGACAAACTCCCCGCATACTATAATTCCTTTTTTTACGAAAACTGGGTTGATTTTTTTTTTTCGCATCTCAGTTTGAGATCAATGGACATATTACTAAACAGTGTTTTTTTTTTAACATGGGAATCTGCAGCCGCTACCCTTCGGGTGCGCTGGCTCACGCAATAGCCTGCAAACCACGTGATCCAAGAAACACACTGGTTTTTTTTTTGTGTACTGTTTCATATAATTGCGTCGACATTAGCTGAAGATTCGTGTGGTAAATATTCTTTCACAAGCATCAAAAAATTCCACACTTGTGTAAATCTTCCAGTACAAAATGCCGCCTTGCATTGGACTTACAACCATACCAGTCACACAGCAGATATAGCATTTCGACATGGGGGTGTCTCAGTGTCACAGTGGGTTGCTTGGGCACTTAATTTAGATAAACTAGAGATGGTTGGGGCTCAAAGCTTAATAGCTTTCAAGAACTCAAATGGCACCATGCATGCGTACACTTCGCCTAAAAAATCTTATAAGACTACCTTATCACGAGAACCATTGAGCTTTGATGTTTCAAAGATCACCGCGGAGTCTGTAAGTAGTAAAAAGGAATTTGTTATATATGCTAACTTGAAACTTCCGCCCGGTCGCACAAGTTTTAATCAAGTGTGGCAAGAAGGTCCTGTTTCTGATGGAGCACCGCGTATGCATGGTCGAGATTCAGCTAATTTGAGAGCTGTTGGAACTATAAACTTTAGTACCGGTAAAACTAGTCATGGTGGTGTTGGGGGTGCAAATAAACACGAAAAAAATGTAAGTAAATCAATAATTGTTCTTTTAGCCGTTTATGGATGAATGTATGTTTGGTATTGGGCTCTAATTCTGATGATTTTTTTAGATTCATGGTGTGTTAAACACAGTGTCTTGGGGAATTTTGTTGCCTCTGGGAATAATGTCAGCTAGGTACTTGAAAGTTTTCGCTGATCCGGCATGGTTTTACCTTCATCTTCTCTGCCAATGTTCTGGCTTTGTCATAGGTGTTGCCGGATTTGGAACTGGCCTCAAACTCAGCAATGATTCCCCTGGCATTGTACATCACAAGCACAGAAGCATTGGCGTAGCTTTATTCGTCTTTGAATTCTTCAGGTACTTGAAAGTTGAAACTCTCATCTTTGTATCTGCCCTAGAGCAAACAAGTAACAAAAAGAGCATACATTGGTATTATGGCAACTCTTTGGTATTATGGTAACTCTGTTATGCATTGCAGCGATTTTAGAGGCCTGTATATGGTTTTATGTTCTCAAGTTTCAACATAATGATTCCCAAGAAGCAGCTTAGATGATAGCATATTATTAGCGTTCTTAACCCTTGAAATATATCATGTAAATCTTATTACCAAGAACCAGTGCTTTTTAGTCGTGAATCGACTTTGTGGGCAAGAAGATGCGCGGCAGATTGCACCACACTGATTGCTCAACCTCCTAAGCAATCTATTCTGGAGTGATCTACACAGTTTATACAAGATCTCGCAAGATCACAAGTTTCTTCTCACTTATTAATATTTGAAATATCTTATAGAAGACCTCTTTTTAGTCGAGTGAGGAATGTGGAAAACAGATGTGGCTAATTGAAAAAGAAAAATAGTGCCAAAAACATGTCTTCATGACTCAAAACATAAGATAACAACATAGACAGACTTTTAAAGACATTTCTTAACCAGAACATAACACTTCAAGGCCAGTATTACAATTCTCGAAAAAACTCGGAGCGAATATCATGCCACTGAAAAGTACTTATTAGATCCTTCAAGGCCTCCGATTCTAAACCGCCATCGTAAAAGGGAAAGTGCAGATTCTCCTTTGAAAGTGAGGATTTGTTGTTCTCCTAACAACCTTTTCATCACCATCAAAAGCAAGAAGTCCACTACCACCTCTAAAAACAGGCCATACCAAGTCGTGTTTATCTGAATTCTTAGGAAAAGGAGGAGCCGTCAACCATGGCAGAGTAAAATCATACTTGAAGGAGTCGTACCTGTATATGGGACATGGTCCATGTGACATGGATCACTTCCGTTCTCCATGCAATGAACCTTTCTGTTAGTCTACGCCAAAACATGGGACATTCCCTGCGATAACTATCTTCAACAATTGGTAAATTTTTCTTCCCCGTGAGTTTAACCTTCAGAACACGAGAGGAGAAACTTGGAATAGAACCTGTAAAGATTAAAATCGAAGTCCAAACTTCAGAACACGAGAAGAGAGCCTTGGAATAGAACCACGATAACTTTTGTAAGTTAATAATCAAAGACAGATAATTGTATAACAAAGGGATGAACAGAAAGATAAAATATATACAAACAGGTAAAGGGTGAATATATTAAAAGTTCACATTGTTGATCTTATCTAAAATAAACCTAAGTGGGGCTTTATATATAGCCCAATATCCTATCACTATAATGACTAAATTACCCTCATATTTTATTCCTCAATACTCCCCCTCAAGCTAAGAGCGGGAACATAGTGAAGCTCTTGGCTTGAACTCCAACGATATCAACAAAAAACTCATAATCCTTTGCAGTCACAAAACCACATTTCTAAGACTGTTTTCCTTGAACAATTGGAGCACATCAATTCCTGACAGGGACTCCAAATCCAGCCAGTAGGAGCACATCGATGTCCTGACAGGGGACTCCAATTCCCTGGCATTCGAGGACTTGTTGGAGCACGTCAATGTCGTGACAGGGGACTCCAATTCCCTGCCATTTGAGGACTGTTTCTGTCTCTGGCTCTGGCTCGGGCTTCTTGGCTCTGGCTCGGGCTTCTGGCACTGGCTTCTGCCTCTGGACTGTTTCGCTCTCGATCTCTCTTCTTCTTCGTCCCCAGTAATTTATGTCTCCAAGCGGTTTTTCAAGGGCTCAATGGCCTACCTCAACATAATTTGGTGGACTTCAAAAGTAGAGTCGAGGCACACAATATATCAACTTGGTTATGCAAGTTGCTTCAAATACTCACATAGCTCAAACTAAGAGTACTCAATCACTTCAATGGAATGACCTATCAACTTCAATCATGGCAATTACTTCCATGTAAATGATGGAAATGACTTCCATCTCAATTTGCCAAACAATGGCAAACTAATAAACACATCATGGCAATTACTTCCATGTAAATGATGGCAATGACTTCCATCTTTAAATGATGTCAATGACTTCCATCTCAATGGCAAATTAATAAACACATCTTGGCAATTACTTCCATTTAAATGATGGCAATGACTTCCAACATAAAATTTGATGCTTCAATTCAATCTTACTTGCATTTTCATTGTCTGACATTGTCTCACACCCACTAGCAGCTTTCTTAGTAGAGGGCATTTTTATGACATGACCATTACTTCCATTCTCTATCAGCTGAAAAGTATGTTCAGGCTTCCTCTTCATGCTGCCTGTTTTACCTTTCTGCTGCACCTTGTTCCACGGGTGTCGTGTACAAGCAGTCAACATCATTTCCTTTAATCTCTTCTCCAGGGGTGAAAGCATCTCTTAGAGCAGCCAACCTCTCTTCAGGATCATTAATTGTAAGAAAAGTATCCTGATCTCTTTAGGCATTAGCCTCTGAAGATTACCTCTGGATGTCATGTACAAATGATACAGTATGTCTTTGACTTCATCTTTCATCATGTTTGAGTCCTTGGCAGCTGGCCAAGCTTTTGTAATCATGAGAACCAATGCTGAATCAAGCTGATTTTTCTCTGCCTAACTATCTATTTTTCTGCAAGCAACATCTAAAGGAGGAGAATTGATATCGTTTTAGAAGTGAGGTCAGATATTATCCCATTCCTTGCTGAAAGCTAATAATCTTCTCCAGTCCGTTGGAGTCGGTTTATCAACCATGAAAACATCAATTAATTTGTCACAAACTCGAACCATTTTCTGTCCATCTAGAGATTCGATGAGGTTTCGGTGAAGAGAGAAGTGAAGAATGAGGAGGTTAATGGGATTCAGACTGGTCCGGGTGGTTCTGTTGCCAATGGTGCTGGTTTGGAACCACTCAACATGGCATCAGGAACTCTGCCTAAGGCCTCTTTTGCTCCTGGCTACAATTCTAAGGTATCTTCAATTTATACCACAAATGGAAATAAGGGAGTTATTGTGAACAGATTTTATGAGGTTCCTGGGAAATCTAGTACAGATGGGACAACTTCAGCCGCTGGGAAAAATGGAGGCCTCCATTCTCTTGATGCTTTGACAAAAGTGAGGATAACTTTGCAGAAGCAGAAGGAAATCTCTGAGAAGTTGAAGAAAATGCCATTATTAAACAGGAGTGTTTGGTCGAAAGAAGGATCTGAAGCTGCTGGAGTAACAATAAGTTCTACTCTTCTTGCTTAAATCCACAAAAAAAACCCTCGTCTTCGATTTATTCATCACAAAATCAGGACACTCCTTATGTCCGTTACTTAATTTCTGAGATCACTTCTTACCCGTCTTAAAAGGATTCGGAAAAGCCTGAGCAAAGCCAGTTAACAACAAGGACCAATCAACCGTAATCTGCAAACAATTTACACAGCTCACAACAGCTTCACACCTCACCACAACTCCACTATCTCTCCTCTCTAATTTTCAGTTCAACCCACTACAAGAAAACCCATTCTTGAACCCCCTTTGAGGCAAGAAAGTACTTCTTTAGTTCTTTGAACCAGCTCTTCCTCAAGAACTACTGGACTCTTTCTATGCATTCCAGAAACAGACAGAAGAGTATATAACTTCTGAAACAGCAGCAACTGCCGCCCCTGCTGAACTAAGATGTGGAATCTTAGACCGAGTCTCTTGTGTAGCTTTTCTTCAAGAGATCATAAGTTTGGTAACCGAAACAAGGAAGCTTGGTTGGAAATGTGATCCAACTGTTTCATAAAATCAGTCTCTTCAGGCTCGGTTTTCGGAATTTTAAGGTTTGTTGTGTTGGTGATCGAATTGAGTGAGGACTCAGGCTTGAAATGGAAGACACTGGAGGTGAGAGGTGTGTTGAAGATGGGAAATGGATGAGAGACAAGGGAGGTGGATGTTTGGTCGGGATTGTCGAAATGCAGAGGCTTGTAGTTGTAGTGGTGGGTTTTGAGTAAACAGTATAACGTAACATCATCTTCACCCTTCAGTTTCTTTAACAACAAATATCAAACACCTTGCCTGCAACTTCAGAAACCCTCATATTCCCACCAATCTTACTAAAACTTCACCTTATTTCAAACCAAGATTCAGAAATTTCACCGTATTTATGGCTACAACCCCTTTTGAAGCATGCGTCAAGGCCTCTTACACCGTTCCTAACAAGCTTGGCGACTGAAGTTTTCGAACACTACAATGAGAGAGAGATTCAAACTATAACAATAACAAAGATAATGTGGAAGAAATCAGGAGCCTCGAAGATCGGTGGCTCTGATACCATGATAACTTTTGTAAGTTAATAATCAAAGACAGATAATTGTATAACAAAGGGATGAACATAAAGATAAAATATATACAAACAGGTAAAGGGTGAATATATTAAAAGTTCACATTTTGTTGATCTTATCTAAAATAAAGCTAAGTGGGGCTTTATATATAGCCCAATATCCTATCACTACAATGACTAAAATACCCTCATATTTTATTCCTCAATGAACCAAGCACAATAATTTCAGAAAGAACTCACAGTGGACCCATTTTCTATTGGAAAGAAGTGTTTGGATCCCAGAACATATCCAGCTTCAGAGTCTTTATATATTTAAGTTCCAACTCAACAGCTTCTTTGTGGGTGAATGGATAGGCTGAAGCACCAAAATGGTTGAGGATGTCAGTGCCATAGGGTTCAACAAGCTTCCCACGCAGCCCAAAAATAACAAGCCTTGGATCCGTCATTGTTCCATACAAACCGAAATATTGAAAAATCTGCTGCAACTTCTTTACCCTCAGGTGTTTAAACGGGAATGCCAGCCAAGGCATTCCGTGGAGAGCCTTCCAGAATGATTCTTCACTTGGCCATTTTCAAGCATCAACGAGTTAATGGAGATAAACAAGGACAACTTCAAACTCAAATACATAATTAACACATGTCTTTATGTCTCAAATATAGATAGCAAGACAGATGTAATAAGAGAAGATAGGATAGATTTCAATCCCAGTCAAAACATTCTATTAGATCCTCCAAGGCCTCCTATCTTAAATTACCATCATAAAAGGGAAAATGCACACTCCCCTTCTTGATCCGAGGATACATTGTTCTCCTCACCCTTCCATCGTGATCAAAAGCAAGAAGTCCACAACCGACTCTAAAAATGCGACGTGCTAAGTCTGTCTTCTCTGATTCCTCAGGAAAAGGAGGACAACTCAACCAACATACTTACCATATGAAGTACTTCTAGGTGGGGAGTGGATCACTTCAAACGGATAACCCCTTTCCTTCACTTCGAGATACCTTCTTTTTAGGTGAGACCAAAACTTGTGACATGTTAAGGGCTAACCGTCTTCAATAATAAGTATGATTTCCTTTCCCGCTAGTTGAGAAAGCTTAACCTGTAAAGATTAATATAAAATCAGTAAACAGTGGAAGAGTCTTGGTATGGAACCAATTAAGCACAATAATGTCATAAAGAACTCACTTTGGACCCATATGCGTTGTCGAAAGAATGGTTTGGATCGCAGAACATATCCAGACTCAGATTCTTGAGAAATTTAACATCCAACTCATCAGCTTACTGAAGGATCGAATAACTTCGAGATGTCAGCGGCATAGGGTTCAACGAATTTTCCATGCGGTCCAATAATCACAAGTCTAGTATCCTGCTGCATTAAGACCTCCAAATCACTAGGGTCCTCGAAAATCCGGTTAAAATTCTTACACATGGGGTCTTTCTACGGGAGAACCAACAAGGCACACTGAGAAGGGCACGCTGGAATGATGATTCACTTGCAGTGTATAACCAGAATCAGTGTCATGCAAATAAACGAGTACCATTTTGAAGTTTTTTTTCCATTGTCGGGTCCAACTCGTCATAGAAATCCTTTAGTTGCTTTAACAAATCTTCATCCTCGGGGAACTCATAATCTTCGTAAAAGGGGTTAACCTAGGCTGAAGCCAGCAGAGTCGGAAATTTTAGCAGATAGATTTTTTTTCAAAAGTCAAATTAAAAGAAATTTTTTACAAGCCAAAATTAACATCTAAAATTTAATGAATCCTGATTCCATCACCGCGATAGGTGGCCATCTTTTGTTTTCGAAGATGATCCCTCGATCTTCTACCAATTTTTCATCGTTAATTAATTAGTACTGTTCCTCAACTCCATCTTCAACTTCTTCTCATAATGACAAACATCATAAATCATAATAATTTATATCCTCTTTTCACGATTGAAAACTTCTTCCCTAACCTCAGTGCTCTCCCATCTCCAGTTATTATGATCTTAATTTTTTTTTAGCTGTTAATGTTTCAGTAATTCAGTTAGCACCGGTACGTGCATGTGAGTGTTTATATATGTAGCCCGCGCGCGCAAGAAAATTTGGGCCTCGTGGATAATCCATTCACTGTGGCTCTTCTATTTTATTTTACTAATAAGAGTCGTAAATTGGACTGCAGTACAATTATACATGGGCCTATACTAGATAGAAATTGGGCTTCATTACCTATTTTGATCTCTGATAACAAAGAGTAGTGAGTGAATTTTGCATAAATGATGTGTTATAGATTTTATTTAGCAAAAAACAGAAAGACAAATTTTTTTAGCTAACCAAAAAGACAAATTTTTGGGTTTGCCGTATTTGTTTGATTAATCTTTGTAATTTTAATATAAGCAATATAAAGATCAATAAATTAAACTTAGCAATAATAAAATATGTTTACAAAATATATAATATGTTATTTGACATTGAAAATATTATATTTAATGATAAGTTATGTTTTATAAAAATCTCACAAATTTTAAAAAAATGAGTTCTAAAAAATATATTACTTTAACAAACTTATTTGATGACATTTATTTTAGATCGATAATAATAATAGGAAATTAATCCAAAATTAATTCAAACCGTGTTCATGTTATCCGAACCATTTTTAATTTGATCAAAATTAAAAATTCATTCAATTTTAATATGAAATATATTCAATCAAATTTGATCCGATCCGGTATTCAAATAAATATGCAATAATCGAAAATGTTTCGATTCGGAATCGATCCGCGAACTGCCGAAGTCTAGTTTTGTACATGTTCTCCTCAAAAGTAAAAAATCACAAATCTATTGATACACACTGAAAATCTCTTTTGTAATCATTGCTTTTCTATACGTTTAAGATAATAACCCAGTTTAAATTATACATTGTATAGTATTATGTAACATTCTTCAAGGTACAACGTAAATAATTTAAGCCTTGGCTGTTGCCCATTTCTGGGTACAATATTCTTATTGGAGGCAGGCATCCTGAATTGGTTATGTCGATCATATTTTACTAATAATATATTGGTAAAACTGTGTTTAGTGCTTTGCATCAAAATCCCTTTTCCGAAAAGGACCATCACAAGAGATGCACTTACTTGTAAATACAAACATTTTATGCTGATCTGGGTTAAATTTCATAATTTAATATATAATGCTTAATGCATACAAAAAAAACTGCTAATCATGCAGTAGTGCTCTCCTGATTCCAGTGTCTTCTTCTGTTCTTTTAATTAAATTCTGTAACATGCATTTTAGAGATAATCTATAAAAATCAAAATGGATGCAATCAAAGATCGTTCCGTAAAATTACGGTTTTATTTTCGTTATTTTATCAGTTTCGTGACGTTTTTCGGAGATTGATTGGCTGCTAACAGGGTTCTCTGGGTAATTTAAACTTATTCCTCTATATGGTAAATCTTTATTAACTTTTCTAGAAGGAATGACCTGTATATCATGTATATAAACCTGATTTCGATATTTTCGACGTGAAAAGTACTATTAATTTATAGTAAAAGATCTTTTCAAAAAAAAAATTTATAGTAAAAATGAAAGAGTTAATAGCATAGCAACGAAGTCTGAGATCTTTTATACGATAGATTACATGTTCGTTTTCCCTTTCCCCTTTATAATTTATACCGCTATTATGGCTCACTTTGCATCAAAAATATATCTAAATCTTTGAGAATTGAACTTCAAGTTTTATGTTTATATTTCCATGTATATATTAAACAAATATATGTAATTGATTTTGCAGGCATATTTGGCTGATAGTAGACTAGACAATATAAGTAGGACAATAATTTGTGGTACCAACTTTCAGTCTTTTTCATAATAATATCATGAGGATTGATTCTCATATGAGTTCCTGACAACCTTAGATTCTTGATCTAATATCACAAGGCTAAATCAACCATAATTGTACGTGTAATCTATCTATAATCTGTCATGGATTATGAGACCTGCTGAATTAGTCCCATAATTAGATTGTTTATGAGCTAAAGATCCTCAGCTTACCCTTTTGGCAGCAAGATCTTCTTTAGGACCCTTTTAGCATGTAATTCAACTATTCAAGTATGCAACTATGCTATATTCGTTTTTTCATAACTCAAATAATTCAGAATTAAAGAGCTTGTGTTAGCAAAGTTAGGTAGCTTTTTTAGCAAGTTGTTTCAAAAGACCCCACAAAAATAGAAAAACAACATATTTGAATGTCCTTAAAACCAAACCAACCAATCAACCTTTGAGATAAGCACAGCACTATGTGCACCACCACTACCTGCTATTATTACAAGGTATAAAGAAAGGTTGGCTTTACAATATTTGCTCTTCAGTTCAGAGTTGAAACATAGTCTTGTTTGTTTTATTAAATTCAGAGTTGAGGGTTTCAGTTTTTAGCTGAAAAAGATGAGGCATATGTTGGTGACAATGAGGCAAAACCTCCAAAACATTCGGAAGAGTCCACGTGTAGCAGACGAAAATATGTTCGGTGATCAAGCCAATGGAGTTGGATTACCACAAAATGCAGGCAGACCGCGACATGGATGGAATGGATTTTCTGTCATATGTAGCATAGTTCGGGCTCCTCTCTCGCTTCTGTCTTGCCTGTCTCACCCTCATATCAATGGTACTGATGGAGTTTGGGTCTCAGGTGGTGATATTGCACGTATATCCGAGATGAATCATCTCATGGTTAGCGACAGCATGCGTTATGCCATCTTGATGTAAATTAGTAGCAGGAGTGAGTTTAAATACTTTTTTGGTGTTTCTGATTACTTCTTATTACTAGAATCAGGCAACTGAATGGTCAGGATCTAGACTGACCAATAATTTTGTGTCCTGTAATTGTATTGTTCATCATCACTTTAGTATAAAATACATAAAAGAAAAACATTAGCCTACTTTTTCAGTAAGACAATTATTTGCATGTATAGTAATCGTTCATATAATAGTATTGTTCGGGGTCACCTTGTCGTTCCTCAATAATCCATTTTTAAATCTATAATGGCACTTTAGTGATAATGTCCATTCGGTTTTTTGTCGACAAGATTGGTTTTAGGCTCTTGGTGGAATCTTTGGAGCAAAGATATAGATATTACTAATCAGGCGAAAAATCGTTTAAAGAACACTGAAAATGAACTCAGAAAAGTATAACTTCTTGGTCAAAACGTGTATTTCAGGACACGCAAGCGGCAAGCCTGTCTGAAGTTCTACCAGGACCGGCCGACCAGCCCCATGGTCAACACCGGCATGTAAATCATGCTAACTGTGCGGTAAGACCCAGTGGCTGGGCTTCCCTGCGATACACAAGATACACCACACCCTGTCTTGGTCAAAGTTTCCACTGTCTCTCCAACACGGCTACACGCAGAGGGCGGGTGAGGTTCGAACCCGTGACCCTTTGGATCAACGCTAGGCCTCGTTTCCACTTCTCTGTAACTTCTGCAAGGACCAAGTAAGTGATACCCTGCTGTGTTTACCCTGAAAGTAAGATTTTCTAGTTGATAATTTGATATAGATGAGAAAACAGTAGTCATATTAACAAATTTAAAGCTGTCATTTTGTAGTACTAAATAATTAGAAGTTTTTTTTTTAATTTTAATTTTGAACGAAAGTTTGTCGCTCGGATAATACCTAAGTATTCACTGGAATTATGAAAAATAAGAGCAATGTTTTAACTTTTAATAGACAATATGCATTTCTTCAATTGCACATCAAATTCATATTGGGTTGTTTTTTTTAATCTTCGAAGACTCCTGTCTAATCTTAAGTGGCGGAACTGAGGAAGTATAGATTCAGTACAAGCATTCACCTTGTTTTGACATTACAAATCTCAAAGCTACTGCAGCAACCAGTAAATCATTGTTAGAAAAAGGTTGTCTGTCTTGTAATGGTTCTCCTGTGTTAAACCTTTTCGGAAATCCAAGTAAACACAAAAATGTGATTCAGGGCTACAAAGTAACTCCAGATTCACTTTGCTGTGATTTTGCTTACAAGAATTACTTTGTGTTTCATTAGGAAGCGATCCAACTTGTGGTGCACGAAAATACCAGGCTTATTTCTTTTTTCTGATAAATTCCGAAATTTTCATGCACGGACTGCTTGAAAATTACTGATAATACTAACATTTAGAAAAAAAAAAAAAAACTTGTGCCGTGACTTTCAGGTCTACAATGTTAAATGTTATTTCTTGATTTTACCCTGCCTCTTTGTCACGCACCTGGAAAATGAGGGAAACTTCTCATTCTCTTTCAATATTAAGGAGTAAGGACTACCAGTCTACCATGGTTTTAGTGTTTTTTCGTGTTCAAGTTCGACTCATATTTGGAATGACGCCAATCAGCGAAGAATTACTTGAGAAAGTGTGCATCACTATTCGGCACATCAAAGAGATTGAACAGCTAACTTGCAGATAACAAGTGAACAGAAATCACCTTTTGCAGCATCATCTCTTCAAGTGAGCTGACTGTTTATATAGTCTCAGCCAGTACTTTATTAACAAAAACTTTCTACTTAGATCAGTACCAATTAAGAACATGCAATGTTTGACACTAGTTTTTGGCACTCCACTCTCAGTGGTGGACTATTCTTATTCTTACCTAGAGCCTTAAAAAAGTATAATCATGTTGTTTTGTTTGGAACATATTAAGTGGAACAGGAGGATCGGACTTCAGAGTCAACCATTGTCGTTATCTTAACAGAAACTAATGGACTCTGAAGTTGTCTTGCAATCTAGACTTCTTGTATCGAGAACATTCTATCACAAATACTTAAACCATGACCGCGACTCTAAGTGCACCAGACATAAAATGTTCAATGATGCATGGCAAAGCAGAAACCTGCAAGTTTTTGGTCGTTGACATGTACTATCATCATCTGTCGACAAGCCTAATAGTCAATGATTACTCGAAGTTAAACTCGATTTGCCTAGCCTTATCCTAGTAGTCTGTTTATGCTCTATAAACTTCTGTGCACACACACTCATAAATTAAGGTGAGAAATACATACATATATTCATATTCATATGGATGATGATGAAGAATAGTAGAATAACTGTCAAGAGCATATATTTTTTCTCTTGGTCCATACTAAATATGCCTTATTTTTTTCTTTTTTGCAATACCATCTTTCTCTTATTGAAGCGGTTTCTTGATGAAAAGTAAGGATAAAACTGCATACATCAAAACTTCACTCATCTTTCTCCTATCTCCTATCCGAGTGGAGATTTGTGGACTGAGTACTGCATTTTTTCAACATTTTATTTCTTTCCGCAACAGTAACTTAGTGGCCTCCTAGGAATCTTGACTCAATCAACAAATAAAGAGAAAGGGTTTTCGTTCGGGTATTGTCTGAGTCTCTGAGATGGTGAAAACTCGAGCAATAATCTAAACACTTACGTGAAAATAAACATATTCTAAAACACTGCTAACCATTACTAATATCACTTGATGTGTATGTGATAGCACAAAATCAGAACAGAAATAGTAGTGAAAGTAACTGCATTGGTATCATGACTAAGAGATAAACAACACGGAATTAAAGTACCTTTTGAATTGAAGCCCAAGCATTATCTTTTTCCCTGATAAAGTAGACCGTTCAAGTGCTAATCACTGATTCTCTCCAAAATCTTTATATTTTTTTCATCGAAGCTGAAAATGACAAGGGGAATAAAGTCGATGATCAAATACTGAAGCAAATGCTTAGTGCTGACACACCGTAATTTTGTTTAAAATAACAAGATACAGAACACATCAAATTTCAGACTGTTCCAATTTCTCCACCTCTTTATTACTTCGTCGATCTATGAATCTGTTAACAGATATTTAGCTGAGCAGTTCCGAACGATGTAACACTGCATTCGATGTAGAAATGTTTACAGGAACGCCATGGAGTAGGCAAATCTGCACGGGTAGCATATATTACCTCAGAGCTAAGAAGCAGGGACATATTCGCGTGTCGAACTATTGGACACCTGTGTTCCTGTATTGGACATACGCATTCTTCTACAGACTACAATCCTACTTTCAAATTTTGTTTTCACCAATTATTATCAAAATTTGTATTAACTAACTACTTTCATAAAATTAATTATCAGTGTCTATAAGCAAATATAAAACTATTGATTATCATGTTCATTTTAGCATAAATGAAGAAATTATACTTATATTTTCGTATTTTAGATGAAAAAATTATGCATTTTATTCCGTTTGTATACAATTCTTGATTCTAACAATTTTTTTTTAATATGTTTAACATGAACTAAACATGAAAATTTATAATTCTACATGTCCCTCCGCACCCGTATTCCCATATTTTAAAATTTACCAAATCCATGTGTGCCCGTACTACACACTCGCTTGCTTCTTTGCCTTGGAGGGAACACCTCCACCCCAAAAAATCATGCCTTGTGAGAATAGCATGTATGGCTATACAATGAGCAATGAAGTTTAATGATCTATGATTAGAACAAAAAAACATTTTACCCTGTCAACCTATTCATCTATAGCGAATTACCAGTATATCATTGTTTTATACTTCGTCAAATATCAATTAGGCTTAGGTCCATCTTCTGGTGACTTTCAAATGCAAGGATGTCAAACTTTGTTCAGTACCAAAATGTCCGTGTTTACGACATTAACAGATTTTAAGCTTAAACTGAATTGAGGGTACTTCCAACCAAACTCCATAATTATACAAATGACTTTCAATGGACATGTACAAGAGTTTTTCAAAGACTGTTACGATAAATATTCGTCGAGTATGTGGAATGCAGATAAAACAAATGAATCTATCTTGTTTAACTTCTCGAAGATACATGATTACAGTTCAGGAGTATGTGGAATTGGGATGGAACACGTGAATTAGGTCCATCACTCAAAGATATTAACCTATGAAAGACAAATCTAATGGGAAACACCTTTATCCTTAAATTGAACATAATATTGATGATCATTGAGTGGAAGACCAAGAGCATAAAGTGGGGGATCACATATGCATGTCAATGTTTGGATTTGCAATTTTGCAAGATAACTATCTCAAACACGAAAGTGTTTTACTTTATTTAAAAATAAAAAAAAAATCTCACGTCAAGAATCGCTAAAAGGAGTACTCACAGTTAACCATCAGTAAAAAAATGAAATTATTCGCGACAAGGCCAAAGGTTCTGGTTAACGTCGAGAGAAGAGTACAAGGCCAAAGGTTCAGGTTGGCGTCGAGAGAAGAGTTTCTTTAACAATCTTATTGACCTTAAAAACCATTCACTAGAAATAGCAGGGGAGCATTAGATATTGAGAAAATTTGCAAAATGACATAAAATAGGGGTTTAATATCCACAAAATGACAGTTTCTGAAAAACTGGCCCTGCACTAGCACTTCGGTGTATATATATATACTTGTTTTCATTTTATTTTTAAGGGTATTAGTTTGATATGTCCCATTTCTAAACATCAATTAAAAATATATCCTTTTTTATTGAATAATTATAATTATGTCCTATAATTAAAGTTAACTCATATACATATAATTATAGATAGATTTTGTGTATATTACGATCATAATACCCATAATAATAAAATATTCTTTTGCTTCTCTCTAACCCCCACCACCACCACCACCCCGTCGTCGCCGCTACAACTCCTCCTCCGACGTCGGCCCCGCAGAGGCACTGTTAGTCATCTAAAAAAATACATAATAGTATTAACAATTTTTTATTGTTCAAGATGAATATTTCTGGGTGCAAGTTAACTCGGCTTTGCATCGGCATTTTCTTCAACACAAGAAAATGTTCAAGATGCTTCTCCTTTTCGGACAGTTAACTCGCATAATGGAGCAAATTAAACTCAAAGGGAAAGAACCTGGCCAGATTAATATAAACTCTTTTCCATCCTTTGTTGACGATCTTAAATTGAAGTGGGGGGTGAAGTGAAGCAAGGAGAGAAAAAAAAAACTAAAGATTACACCGAAAAGTTTTAACAATTCATAAAGGAGGACAAAAATGTCTTTTGATAATATGTATTTAATGAATTAATCATGGTTATACTAAAAAATGGGCATCTTGATAATTTGGGATATATTTATAATTATAAATAAATTTGGGACATAATCATAAATGACCTTTGTGAATGGGACATATTAGAAAAAGACCCTTTTTTTAAAAAAAAATAACATTTTCATTTTTTAGAATCCGTTTTCAGTACTACATAAAAAACATCAACGCAATACTTTAAACATTAAAATATTATTATTAAATTATTAAAATTTTATTTTTCATTTTTTAATTTAAAATTTTTAAATTTTATCTATACTCCTTTAGGGGTTCAACAAGTAACTTTTGGGGTTCAATTATTCCAATTTGGGTTTTAGATTTATTCAGAATGACGAATAAATCATATACGGACTAAGGTTTGGGGTTTAGGATTTAAGATACCCTAGACCTAGACCCTAAACCCAAACTTATCCTTATTTTTAAAAAATCGGGATCGGCCCCAGATTTTTTAAAAATCAGGCCGCCGGACTCGATAAATTTTATCTGTATTCTCTTAGGGGTTAACAGTTAACCTTTAGGGGTTCAATAATTTCATTTTGGGTTTTAGAAATATTCAGAATGACGAATAAAAAAAATACAATTTAAAATGGCATTTGAAAGATGCGTTTTACGTAAAAAAAACATGTTTTGTACATGCATTATAACCCTGTAACGCATGTTCTAAATGCATTTTCAACCTGTAAAGTCCACTGTAGTTGCGTTTTGACAAAACGCGCACTGTAGCTGCGTTAAGAAAGTACCATGGAAGGGCAGTGTTTTCAGGAACGGCCATTTTGAACATTTTTATCAGAATTTGTGTCGTTTTGGCCCTTCACCCTTAGATATTACGGCCACAAAACTTAGAGACAAAGATGCAGACATGAAAAGACAGAAGCAAAAGTAATATGTTGCTATTGTTGAAAGGGGTAAGCAGAACCGAACCGGAACCGAAGAACCGAACCACACAATTTCGATTCGGTTCGGTCCAATTTTTTTTCTTTTTCGGTCGGTTCGGTTCTTTTGGTTAGAACCAAAATAAATTTCGGTTCGGTTCTTCCGTAAGTAATTTCGGTTAGAACCGAACCACCCGAATTATATATATATATATATATATATATATATATTAATAATAATTTATACAAAAAATAGTTAATACTTAATAATAATATATACAATAATATATAAATATAAATATTTAAATTTATAATAATATATTTATAATAATATTATTATATTTATATTAATAATAATATATACAATAATAATTCAAAATTCAAAAAATTCGGTTCTTATGGATCGGACCGAACCGACCGAATTATTTCGGTTCGGGTCTGGTTCGGTCCAGAATTTTATTCGATTCGGTTCGGTTCTAAAATAATTGAAAATTCGGTTTTCGGTTCTTTCGGTTCGGTTCGGTTCTGGACCGAACCGACCGAATGCTCACTCAAGTCCGAAGAAATGTAAAATTTGGTTACAGCCACCACAACAACAATGGTTAAAGTTTGACAGAATTAAGTAATTTATTTCAAATGACAATGGTAGGTTCGTTTTTGACTTCAAGAGCATTAGAGCTAACCCAACTGAACAATTAACAATCTTCTTAAAAATTCCTTTTGATATTTCTAAGATACATCTAACTAATCGATTCAGGCTGTATTTTGTAACCATCCGTCTTGATTCGCCTGGATAAAATGGAATGGCTCGACTTAAGTTCGGTTCGAACTCGAGTTTGAACATACATTTGTGCTCGATAAATAATTCACGATTATAATAAATTTTAAGCTCAATTTAATTCAAAATATAAATTCAAACTTAAAAGTCAAGCTTTCAACTAGATTCGAATTATAACCAACTTACTTTTTTCTGCGCTTGATTCGTAAATTGAATTGCAAATTGGAGGACATGTATACAGAATACATTTAAGATTTAAACAACACTCAAGAAAAATAGATTTCTTCCTTTCGAATGAAAAAAATAGAGTTCCTAAACTAACGCGAACAGTAGAGTAGTGTGTTGCATAATGCATACGTAATTACGTGTGGAACGAGGAGAGGCCCATACACTAATGGGCTCAAAACAGAAACAAAGTATTTATTTGATATAGGCCCAAAAACTAAGGGGCTGAAAGCAGAACAAAGCATTTACAAGATTGTGGTCCAGCTTTTTAACTTCCACGCACAATGTGATTGTGGTCCTTAGAGCATCTCCAAGAGTCTCATAACTCACTCTTAAATATAATATAAAATATTGGTTCTTAGTAATTTAATGTACATTCATCTCCAACAATACTCTTTATACTCACTCCTTATTTAATTTTATATCATTAAAAGTAAGTGGAATTTATAAAAAGACAAAAGAAAAGTGGGGAAGAGAGATAATTTATCTTATGAATTTAGTATAAAATATTAGTTATGAGTGGATTGGAGTTCTTACAATTGAGGAGAGAAATTACATATTTAGTGAATTTATGAGTGACTAAGAGTCTCTTGGAACACATTTTTTTCTTCTCTCTCCTCAAATTTCACTTAAGAGCCAAAATGAAGAGGCTCTTGGAGATGCACTTAGTGCATCTGCAAAAGACTCTTAAATAAGTTCTTAAGTCCAAAAATGAGTAAAGTGCACTTTGTGTGCGCGCAGTTAGGCTGTCAGACCACTTGGGATACTGGACTTTAGAAAGTGCCACGGGCTATACTGCACTTCACTTCTCGTTACACAAAGTGTATCGCCGTCAAATCTGTTTAACTATGTTAAAAAATGTAGGGGTAAAATCGTCTTTTAGTCATCATCTTCTTCAACAACCCCATTTCTACCATTAACAATTTATTTAGAACTTGAAACTTGTATATCTCATTCATTTTTTAACCAAATCAGCTCATTTAAATTGCATTAAGATCGTCTCTTTCTACCCTACGATATGACATCAATTTTGAATGAAATTTTCAAGAATGAAATTTTCAAGAATGAAATTTTCCTTTTCCCAAGTGGTATATGCTGATAGTGACCAGTAGGTTTGCAAATAGGGTGCTGGGAAAGAAACAGTAAAGTATCATGCTAGACTGAATATCAACTATGTATTCATAAGTCACAAGTAGAGAATCACTTTCTACAGTAGCTCCTGAAGTTGTAATTAATGTACTTTGTTTGGAAATGACCTATAGTCTAATTGCTTTCTACTAATTTTCTTCAGCGCTTGAATTTTGTGAATAAGGCAGTCATCAATTTCCATTTCTCTATTTACTTAGAAATGTCAAGATATCAAGAATGATATAGAGATCTTTAGTTTGTAACAACTAACGAAACAGATTTACAAAATCTGATGTATTATAAGTAGTTAGTCCAATTTTTTTAAAAAATATGCATTGAATCTTATCCTTAAATCGGATTATGTTGGATTACGTAGGACAAGAATGATAGTTGGTGTGGGTTCCAAACATATTGGTGGTAGTTTCCTTGAGGTCATTGAACATCAGGGTTGGCAAGGACTATGGGCCGGTAATGCAGTCAACATGCTGAGGATAGTTCCTACACGTACGATCCTCTTGCTCCTCATTCTTTGGATCAACTTGTAAGAACAGACATGGCAAAGCCTGGAACATGGATGGACCTTCGCGTTGAAACTGAAAATATTGTCATAGAACTAGAAAATTTCATTCTTGAAAATTTCATTCAAAATTGATATCATATCGTAGGGGAGAAAGAGACGATCTTAATGCAATTTAAATGAACTGATTTGGTTAAAAAATGAATGAGATATACAAGCTCCAAGTTCTAAATAAATTGTTAATGGTGGAAATGGGGTTGATGAAGGAGATGATGACTAAAAGACGATTTTACCCCTGTATTTTCTAACAGAGTTAAACAGATTTGACGGCGATACACTTTGTGTAACGAAAAGTGAAGTGCAGGGTACTTTCTAAAGTCCAGTATCCCAAGTGGTCTGACAGCCTAACTGCGCGTACACAAAGTGCACTTTACTCTCCAAAAATAAAGAGAATTGGAAAAAAAATGAGTTTAAGAGATTCTTATTGACTCTTAAAAAGCTTAAGAACCTCTTTTCTCTCCTCAATTTTAAGAGCAACTCTTAACTATTTTCTACTAATAAAATATTCACTTGCACGTGGTTGGATTTAAATGTACAGTATGTCATAGTTAGGTTTAAAATATTAATAAAATATAAGTTAGAATTCAAGATAAGGAGCATTGTTTGAGTTGACACGAAAATCTACGTACGAACTTACTAAGAGCCATATAATTTATATTATATTTAAAAGTCAACTAAGACATTGTTCGAGATGCTTTTAGTGGACAATGAACATAACCAAAAAACTTCAAAAACAAATTAGCTGATTTTAATTACAAAATATTGCAAAGTTGAATTTACAATTTTACATGTGTCGTAAATTTTAATATTTATCAATCATGATCACTATACTACATGTATCAAGGATGGAATCATCTAGAAAGCTGGGAATTTAAGTAATAAAAAAATAAAATATTATATTACCTCACGTCTCATAAAATATGATTTTCTGACTTTTTTTCTGTTAAAATATATTAAAATATGTGAAAAAATAAATGGATCAAACAAAATGAAACGAAAACAGTAATATAAATTTTCCAATTGCAAATTTACTGGCTGCTTGTTTCTTCCTGCTTTTCAGTTGTTTCTTCCTGCTTTTCAGTTAGTCAGCTGTAACCATTCATTGCATTGTGGACTTGTGGTACAATAATGGGAGCAAGTGAAAACAAAATGCAAATCTCATTTAATTCTAAAAGCAAACCAAACCAGTTTACTCTTTCATTTCAAATCAAACCATACATGACAGTTACAACAAATAAATGAATGAATATGTGGATTATCTATCCCCTCTCCTACATAATTTTTTTTTATTTAATTAAACTAAAGTTGAACAAACTGAAGTAGCAGGATCAAACAAAGCAGGAACCAAGTATTTCCTCCCATTAGCACCATGAGCATTGTAGCTTGCCCCTGTTGTAGCATCCACCAATAAGTCCCCAGCATATCCTGGATAAGCTCCCTTGGCATAAACCCCGGTACAAGCGGAAGCCGCCTCCAGTGGCGCTTCCGCTGTACCCTGGTAATAACCATTTCCGAAGGGGTTAGTCGCGGTCCCTGCCAATAAACTAGCTAAATTGATCACCATTCCATCCAAACCAACATCATTGTTAGGTGCCACAAGGGGTGCAGCTTGTGGTCCGTAAATAGGCTGGTGAAATGGCCAGGCACAGTAACCAGGACACTGAGTCTCGGAGTTCCCAACCCAAATGTAGGCAAACTTGTAGTTCTTTGCCTTTAAATTTCCGTTCTTGATTGAAGATGACCCGTGTGTTCCACACCTGTTTGAACAGAAACCAGGCACAACAACATCTGATGCTGTTAAAACAACATTGATAGCGTTCTTGTCTTCCCCTTTGGAAGCCAGGCTAACAATTTGTTTCTGCGACAATGATTTTCCTAGCGAATAGCTCGTGTCGAGAACTTGTTTTCCCAATTTAAGAGACAATGAAGGGTGGGTGAATTTCTTGTTAGATTTCGCAAGATGGTAGTATTTTTCAGTTGTTTTCCACCAGGTGGACACTGAAGGCTGAATGGAAGAAGGTGATGATGATGACAAAGATGTGATAAAATCTGAAATGATGGCTCTTTGAGAAGGCTTGAATTTACCATACCAGATAAGATTAACTGATATTTTACCAGCTAGGAGGGGACCATTGTGGTATTGTAATTGGTTGGATGGGTCTTCAACAAGCTCATTTAGAGTTCTTGTTGCAAAAGTGACAGTGGAAAGTGAAATTAGTACAACAAAGAGTTGTAGGAACACCATCGTGTTTAGACTAGACATGTTTTTGTGAAATAGATACAGAGAGATTGTGTGTAGATGTTGTTGAGTAGGAGAAGGTAGGAAGGGAAGTGGATGAATGTGGAATGAGAGGAAAGAGGGGTGTATTTATAGGAGGGATATGATTTATCATTTAAGAGAGAGAGAGAGAGAGAGAGAGAGAGAGAGAGACGTATTGAACGCGTTTCGTTTCTTTTGGTTTAAATGCTTTAAGTTTGGCTTGCACAACGGACAACTTACAGCTTAGTTACAGCTGATTGGACTTTTTGTATTCAGGGCCTGTTTGGCTTACCTTAAAATAAGTAACTTATAACTTAAAGTGATAAATATCATATAAGTGATAAGTAAATTAGAACTTATAAGTTAATAGAGTGTTTGGTAAATCAGAAATTATAAGTCAGTAGAGTGTTTGGTAAATCAGAACTTATAAGTTAACTTTTTTAAATATTTTCAAAATATTTGTTTTTTAATATATATAAGTGGATATCAATGGATAGATCTCGATGAGTAGAGAAATTTGACATATACATATCAATTTTGTAATGTACGAATCAAAAGATATATGATTTTGAAGATTTGAAGGATATTATATATTGCATATATCGAGAAATAAGAATAAGTTGAAAGTTGAATGTTAGGATTTCTTAACATTGAACTTATCCCATATAAGTTCTAAAAACGGGCTTTTGCTTATTTTGCCAAACACTCTAAATAAGCTGGAAACGGAATTTCGCCATATAAGTCGACTTATATGGTTAGCCAAACATGCACTCAGTGTTTCACTGCCTTTTTCACTATTCAGTATTCACAAACATTTTACATATTTTTGGTATTTTGCTTCTTTTAATTTTTTGTAAAATTATCAAAAATATTCGTGTTTTATTTTTTTTTGTAAAAAACAGTAAAAATTTTATATGTGATTACATAGCAGATTGCAAACAGTTGCATTTGAAATTACAACAGTTGCATTTGAGATTACAAATAAGATTGCACCGTTTTTCTAAAAAAACCTAACATTTTTGGCTCATTGGCTCTTACAACTATACAAGATGTTGAAATTATTAAAATTATTATTCAAATATTTTTGTATTAAATTAGTATTATTTTTAAAATGATAATCACAAAAATGACCACATCTAAAATGGTCTATGTAGCCATATAGGGTAGGAGAGTACTGGGGGGAGTCAGTAGTCCAGGCTGGATAGTTGTTTATTTGGGGGAACGCGGGGACACAACTCCAGCTGTATACCAGCATTTGCCCGTTGAGATTTATGTCCTTTTTTTTTTTTCCTTTTCCGTCTTTTAAACTGCTGCTTTTTTTTTTCTTTGAATTGCTACTTTAACGTTTTTGTTCTCATATAAGCTGGTGACAAAAAAATTGTAAATCAATATAACAAAACAAAATCTTGAAAGCTTTGAAAAAAATATGAAATTTGATATCAAATATTTGATTATTTTTCATAGATCGTATAAATACGGTCAGGGCGAAATCAAAAAAGAGGCTAAACTAGGTTGAAGTCCCTGTTAGTATGTATTTATTTATTTCTTTTTGATAAAATCGTATTTGCATTAATAATTCTCAAACTTAAGCATACAGATTATAAAATTTGGAGCATAAACATTCAACTCCGTAAGACCTAACATAGGTCGCTTTCGATAAGCTATAAGTTATAATCTTCGCAGATCTATGTGTGTAACCCACTAACACTTCATCAAAGTGTTTATCCATATCCGTACAATCCTCCACGATCATATGATCAAGCACCCTACTCACACAAATGATGAGACAATAACAAAACTCACACAAACGGTGAGACATAAAAAACCAATCTTACAACTTTAAAAATGAGATTACAAAATAAAATTCAAACTAAAATCAACCAATCCTTAGATCTGGGAACAAACCCACCAGAACAAGATAACTCAGACTACGTACGAGAACAAGATCACCTGGAAGAACGAGAAATCCAGAGCTCCGTAGAATTGAGATCTAAGAAATTGAATGCCAAATCGGAAAAGGTCTTAAAGCCTTAGATCCGAAAATACAAAGATTTATTAAAAGTAGGAAGAAAACAAAGAAAATGGAAGATTTTGGGGCTTTCACCGCTGGAGATCCGGTGGAAGCCCCGATAGCGGTTAAGAAGAAAAGAGGGGCTAGAGAGAAAAAAAATGCTAATATGTATTTATTATTTGATTGAGGATACTCTGTCCCCTTCTTCATGCCCCCTTAAGTGTCTCATTTACTAAAAAATGTCCCTGGCGGGATCCATTTTATGAAAAATTGAAATAAAAATATTTTTTCTAAAAATGAATCTTGCCGGATGCACTTTTTAATACATGGAACACAAAAGGGGCATGAGAAGGAGATCCGGGCTCTTATTATTTATCCAGCGGAAGATAAGTAAATCTAAATAGTATCCGAGGTGTGAATAAATGAGTAATGACGCGCCTCGTCTCTCTCACACACACAAGTTTCCTACTGTAAAAAAAAAGGGGGTGAGGCACAAAGACCTCGTGAATTGGGACCGCCAGTTGTATCAAGCTATTACCTGACAACTGTACCCACCACTGCCACGTCTTCTGCTCTTTTTTGAAAATTTTACACACCTACTACTTTTTTTAAACCAAACCAAACCAAACCAAACATACCCAGTATATCCCGCTCAGAGCAGGGTCTGGGGAGGGTAGGATGTACGCAGACCATACCCCCACTTTTAGAGCGGGGAGGCTGTTTCCGTGAAGACCCTCTGCTGAGTGCACAACATACATAGAGTGTGGTAAAATACAACGGACATGTTACGGAAATGGACAATGACATACCTGAGGCCCATGGCGTTCTCCACATGGGACTTACCTACCTGCGATGGATTATGAGACTCCTAGCTTGATGACGACACAGAGCCAAGCTCCCTGCACCTGCAAAACCAAAAATCAAAAACCAAAAGAAAAGAAAAGCACAGAAAAACAGAAGACACTCAGAACGAAAAGCCGAACTTCTAAAAAATCGATAATCGAGACAAGGCAACTCTGAGGCTCTCGACAACAGAGCCACAACCTAGAAGGGAATCCACCACTCTGATACGCCGCCTCCAAGAGCACCTATCCGCGAGCATGGTCTCATTTAAGTCTAATGCCTTCAAATCCATCCGGAGCTGCTCTTCCCACGTCCTCCTTGGTCTGCCTCTCCTCCTCGCCCCAACAACCGTCAGACTCTCGACCCTCCTAACTGGGGCTTCAGCCAGCCTCCTACGCACGTGGCCGAACCATCTCAACCTTCCTTCCCTAACTTTCGCAGATAAAGGCGCCACTTCAAGCTCGCTCCTAAACACCGAGTTCGGGATTCTGTCCAACATCGTGCGCCCACAAGACCACCGCAACATCCTCATTTCAGCCCCTTCCAATTTGCTTACGAGAGCCTTCTTCTCCGCCCAACACTCAGAACCATACAACATCGCCGGACGGATTGCCGCTCTATAGAATTTCCCTTTCAACTTTAAAGGGACTTTCTTATCGCACATAACCCCTGACGCTGCCCTCCACCTTTGCCACCCTGCCTTGATGCGGTGCGTGACATCGGCTTCAATCTCACCTTCCTTCTGGATGATCGAACCCAAATACTTGAATTTATCCGTCTGCGGGACGATCTGGTCTTCAATCCTAACCTCCACCCCTTCCTCGTTGGCCTCACCGCTAAAGTTACACCAGAGATACTCGGTTTTAGAGCGACTCATACGTAACCCTTGGGACTCCAAAGTAGATCTCCAAATCTCCAGTTTGTCGTTCACCTCCCTCCTCGATTCCGCCACTAGCACGATATCATCCGCGAAGAGCATGCACCAAGGGACAGCGTCTTGGATCCCCCGCGACATGACATCAATGATAAGGGCGAAAAGAAACGGGCTCAGGGCCGATCCCTGATGAAGCCCCATCTCAACCGGGAAGAAACGGGAGTCCCCCACTGGGGTCCGAACGCAAGAACTAGCTTGGGAGTACATGTCTTGAATCACCCTAACGAGCGCCGACGAAACTCCCCTCTCCTCAAGGCTCTTCCAGATAGCTACACGGGGTATGCTATCATAGGCCTTCTCAAGATCAATGAACACCATATGGAGGTCTCTGCGCCGTTCCCTGAACTTCTCCATAAGGCGCCTAACGAGATGAATGGCCTCGATCGTTGATCTCCCAGGCAAAAATCCAAATTGATTCTCCGAGATTTCGACTTCTCTTCTAAGCCGACTATCAACCACTCTCTCCCAAAGTTTCATAGTATGACTGAGTAATTTAATACCCCGGTAGTTACTACAACTTTGAGCATCGCCTTTATTCTTGAAAAAAGGGACCACAACACTACGCCTCCATTCCGCTGGCATCTTATCACCCAAGAGCAGAGCATTGAACAGATCCGCTAGCCATTGAACGCCCACCTCTCCGAGACAAAGCCAAACCTCGATTGGGATAAGATCCGGACCAACCGCCTTCCCTCTAGCCATCTTTTGCAATGCACCCTTGACTTCATCCTTGCTGATGCGCTCACTGGGAACGAAGGAAATCACAGGCGAAAGGGAGACCCCTTGATCCACCCTAGCGCCACTCCCCCTAGTCTCGTTGAAAAGATTATGGAAATACGAACTCCACCTGTCCTTAATAGCATCTTCCTTCAACAACACATGGCCTGACTCATCTTTAACAAACTTAACAGATCCCAGGTCGCGCTTCCCTCTCTCCCGAGCTTTAGCTAGCTTAAAGATGGCATTCGCTCCTTCCTTGGTATCTAGGCGCTTGTACAGCCCTTCATACGCCTCCGCTTTAGCTTTCGCCACTACCTTTTTTGCCTCTCGTCTCGCCACCTTGTAAGCTTCCAACTTCCGAATCCTCTCCGGCCCTGCACAGGATGATAAAAGCTCTTTAAAGAGCGCAAGTTTAGCCTTAACCTTCTTTTGGACCTCCTCGTTCCACCACCACGACTCCTTATGACCGCTGAACCTACCTGAGGAAACCCCCATCACCTTCTCGCCCACACTCCTAATGGCCTTAGCCATGCTGGACCACCTGAGGTTAGCATCTCCACCACTCGCAAAACAACCTTCGTTGAGCATAGTCTCCCTGAAAGCCGCCGCCTTCTCGCCCTTCAAGTCTTTCCAAAGGATTCTGGGTCTAAACTCTCTCTTTCTGCGCACAACACGACCCCCCATGGAAAGATCCATAGCCAACAGTCGGTGCTGGGAAGCGCACGCCGCACTCCTGAATACCTTGCAATCCACGCAAGCTCTAACGTCCCGGCTGCGCACAAGTAGGTAATCGATTTGAGTGCTGTAACCCCCACTACTAAAGGTGATGAGGTGCTCAGCCCTCTTCTGAAAAACAGAATTCACAATTACCAACTCGTGGGCCGCGGCAAACTCCAACAGGGCGGACCCACCAACATTCCTGGACCCGAAGCCAAAACCCCCATGCGCCATGGGAAAACCATCTGACCTCTCGCCGATGTGACCGTTGAAATCGCCACCCAGCACTAAAAATTGATCTGCGGGAAAACTGCCTACCAGCCCGTCTAAACAGACCCAAAAAGCCTCCTTCTCGGACTCACCCAGACCGGCATGCGGGGCGTACGCACACACCACAATCACCACAATCTCCCCCACCACCACCTTGACGGCCATGATCCTGTCATTGCATCTAATCACTTCCACGACGTTGTCTACAAGGTCTTCCGCCAAAAGAATACCCACACCGTTCCTCGAACTGGCAAGACCTGAATACCACAATTTATACCCGTTCGCTACTCTTGACCGCGCCCCCTTCCACCTCGTCTCTTGGATACACGCCACATCCACTCTACGCTTCTTCAACACGTCCACTAGCTCCAGAAATTTGCCCGTTAAGGTACCTACATTCAAACTACCAACACGTAAATTACGTAACATCGACGAACCTAATAAACCAGCGCAAGCAAAGGACCGGATAAAACAAAACGAGAAGAAATAAAAATAAAACGAACGAATTACGTAAAAAAAAAAAAAAAACAAAACAAAACGACTAAAAATATAAACAACAGAAGCACACCACAACACAGGAAAATAAAAAAAAGGGAACACACGAATACACACCACAACAACAGAACCCAAACCAAAACAAAGAAAAAATAAAAACAAGGTAAAAAATAGAATAGGCCGGACGAGAAAAAAAAAAAAAAAAAAAAAAAAAAAAAAAAAAAAAAAAAAAAAGGACTACGAAACAAAAACAAAAAGCGCAAACGAGAAAACAGAGGAGGCAGGGTGAAGAGGGGGGGAGATAACGAGCGACGCCGGAGATGAGGGAAAGGAAGGAACGCGGGTGAGGGAAAAACGGAGAGAGATTGAAGATTGATTAGAGGATTGTAAGCTTGGAGAAAGAAAAGGGGCGAGGGAGTGGTAGAGATAGCGAGGCCAGGTGAAACGCAGAACTGGAAGGGAAAACAGAATGGGGGGGGAGTAGATTAAAGGAAGGACCGAATGAAGACGGGGATGGTGGTGGGTGTTACGGAGGGGAAAACGGAGACGGAAAAAAGGAAGGGAAGATACGGTCGATAAAGGGAATGAGAAAGGAGCTGTGGGGGAGAGTTTGTGGTGATAGAAAATGGTTGAGAGTCGATTTGTTAGATGGCAACGAGGGAGAAGAGGACAGAGAGCTGAGAAGACGGGATGAATACGCGAGGGAGAGGGACGAAGAATGGATGGTGTTGAAAAGTAGTAAGATCGGAAAGAAGAAGACGGAGATGGGGAAACCAAAAACGGAAGAACAGAAACAAAACACTACGAGGAAACAGGAAGAGAAGAAAGTCCAGAAAGAAAGCAATGAAAAGAAAAACGTTTTGATGTTAGAAAATCTTCCGGCGATACGCCGGTCAGAGGGAACCAGTCTGTGTAAAGTGAGCCGGAAACGGCTAGATTAAAGTAGAGAGCGTTTTTGTCTGTGTTGACTAAACCAATATGAGTGGTGCAAATCGTAATCAGTAGACTTTACACCTACTACTTTTTTTTACTCTATCTTTTTCATATCGTCCATCTCAAGCTTCATAGTCCACTTATGTGTTTAATCACTCTTAATTACTTTTCCCTGTCTTTTTTCTACTTTTCATGTAGATGTTAATGTCACTAATTTTCTTAAATGCATTTCTCATTGAGCTTTTTTAAAGGTTGCAAAATGTATGAAATAATGTTTTTGGTAATTGGTTTTTGGGTTTTTCTAATTTGTGCTCAAGTGCATACAATAGAAAATTAGTTATCAAATTTTGATTGATTACTACTTATTAATGATAATGGATCTCTCTATATGCATCAAAAATTCCACTAATAAAAAGAAACCAATTTATAAAGTGTTATGAAAGTAAGTGATTAATGTATGTCAATAGTCACACATGGAAAGACCCTTATTTTTTTATCGTTTGATTCGTCGAGTGGCATGAGTAAATTTTTTGAATTCTGAACTCGTTTGGATTATTAGAAATGGTACCTATAGCTTAAAATGTAATTTATTCACTTTAATTAAAAAATGATAATGTTAATTTTAAATTAGATGCATGTGTTTGATTAATTTTAATTAACGTGAATTTATTTCAAAATAATTAATTCAAAAAGTAAAAAAAATCATATATTTTAAACATAAAATAAAAGTATAAAGTTCAAATATATGCAAAGAATAAAACATTAGTTAAAAGAACACTCAAATACAGTTAAACCTCGATAAATGAATACACTCGGGACTGGAAAATTTTATTCATTAATTGAGATTATTAATTTATCGAGATAAAAAATACATTGTCTCTATTATGTCGGGACTAGAAAAAATTATTCATTTAATGAGGTTTTATTCTTTTATCGAATATTCATTTATCGAAGTTTTACTGTATATAAAATTTGATATGAGAAAAAAATAAATTGGGAAAAAGCTGCCTACAAGATATTTAAATTTTTTAATTAAAATTAATTTTAAACTCAAAAATTTGACCAACTTAAAACGAGTTATGGCATCTTTAAACTACCCCAAACAAGCTCTTTGCGTGTAGTTTTGCAAACCATAATTACATATGTGATAAATCAAATCTATGCTCATCGATTCTTCGGCAGCTCTATTAATTTTAGACGGGATCAATGAAAAACTTTTACATTGATATATTTCACAATTTTTTAAAAATATATTTGATTGATTTTATTTATTTTTGGTTACATTATAGGATCTATAGTTTAATACGAAACATAAAATTAAACATAAAATTAAAAAAAAAATATTTACAAGTACCTCAACTAAGTGCATTAAAATACGTGAAAAAATTAGAGGATCAATCTTTTTGGAACGGAGGTAGTAAGAGTTGTTCTACATATTCCGAATTAAATTCCAAATACATTTCGGAATGACGTGTATTATATTTTTATTCATCAAATTCATATTGATACATGAAAAATCCATTAAATTTATAATAAAATATTCAACAATATAATGATACCTTATCAATTGGGCACTATAACATTTCTCAATTACTACTAAAACCAGAGCAAAAAATATTTAGGTGATCAGTACTCCCACCTAATCTATACTCTTTACTAAAAGCAGAAACCCCGTATGCTATGTATATCGCGGTATGCACGGTATGTCACTAAATATTAATTAGTTTAATTAATTAAAATTGTAATATTATATAATAATTTAATTTAATAATGAAATTATATATTATGAGTTTATTAACTAAAAATTAAAATAAAAGTCATGAATATAGTATCAAATAGAACTTAGGACTCCTTTAATTAATAAAAAATTAGGAATATAGTATTAAATAGAACCTAGGACTCCTTTAATTAATATTTAAAAGTATCTATAATAGATTATTAATAAATACAATTAATAATATAGCTACTCTTATATTATATTACCAGAATGAAGTTATGTAAATTTAATTAATTAAAATAACAATATTAAATATTAATTTAATTTAATAATGAAGTTATATACTAGGAGTCTATAGAAATCGAAATAAAAATCGAGAATATAGTATAATATACAACTTGGTGCTTCAAGATTTTATTTTAATAAAAAAAATAAAAAATAAAAATTTAAAATAATTTATTATAATCCGATTATCTAACTAGTAGTAATTTATAAACAAGCAGTGCGACATTCTATGTTCCTACTGGTGGTGATTAACAAGCTGTCTCTGATCAATGAATGCAGTACATCACAATTAAAGATGCTTATTCGATGCATTTGTATTGCAAATCCTGGTTTAATTAACGTAATTAATCTACCGTTACCTACATTGATGAACGTGCGAGTTCGTCATTCTGATCGAAAACCTAAATTAAAGAGCCACAATACGTACAAGGTGTTTGGGGGAACTTTATTTCAGAATAAGTCAACTTATTTTAAGACAAAGTTAGAGATTCCTAACTTTCGAACTTATTTTCCAACTTATTTTTACAATTTATTGAATCTCAAAGATACATTAAATACTTGTATAAAAGAAAAATTTTCAAAATATAAAATTTTTACACGAAAATAAGTCCATAAATCCTTAAAATAAGCTGAGCCAAACAGGCACGTAATTATATCATCAACCTTGCATCTTAAACAAATACTGTAACTGTACTGATCCATCTACAGTAAAACAATGTAGTATTCTTATAAACAATGACATTGGTACTTAGGCCTCTGATTAATTAATTTTTATTGCAATGTACTTATGTCCAGGGGTGAAGGCACTACTAGATAAGGCTACATAGTTTTACGATACGTATCGTAAAAATTTTATAATACAGTTTGAAAGGCAACAAATATTTGCTCGTGATTGTTGATCTATATATAGGGGCGGAACTAGGGGGTTAGGTAGCCCGGTCGAACCGAAAATATTAAGTAAATTTTTTTTTAGTCCGAGGCTAATTTTGAAAATGACTATATATATTTTCTAATAGTCTAGATTAAATTTTGAAATTTAGAATTCCAAGCCTTGGCCAAGCCAATAACTTCACAGAATCTCATCCAAATTCATAGAATAAGAGATTCACCACTTTATAAAGGTAGTTCTTTAATTATTTTTTTCTTATTCTTTTTGATATAAGTCAAGATGAAGTAATGATTTCGAACTATAAAAAAAAATTTCGCGCTTCGCGCAGGATCCGAAGTACAAAATTTTTTTTTTCACGCATCGCGCGAGAACCAATACATTTTTCAGTCCCCTGCAAATGGATCCTGGTTCGCCACTGTCTATATACACATCTACTTCCATGTCTGAAGGGTTTGTTTGAACCAGCAATAGATGTAGCTGCCATGTCTCGTTATTCCAACATATACGTGACTCGCATTATGGATTAATTAAAATTTGTGGCCACACGAATGAGGCATCCACAGAATCTAACTACAACTTGCTCACTTAATTAATGTAAATTAGATAAGAAGAGATCCAAAAACTTTTGATTTGAAGAATTTTATATTGAGCGATGGAGTAACAAATAACCCTGCTTAGCTCAGATGAGACCGAACGAATATTATTGTTGATATGTGAGTCTATTATACGTTCAATTCTCTTAGTAAAATCAAACATAATCAACTATTCTCAAATTTAGCAGACACCATCAATTAAATTTCGAAGATTAAATTTTAAGCAATCATATAGTTGTACTATAGTATTTTACATATAGTGTTTTGGGGACCTGGTCAAGAACAAATATTTATCATAAATCATAATAAATAATAAAAACACATATCAGAGAAAGTTTTGTTGTACGTATACAGATCAATTTTTTATGGAAAATTGGAAATTCATCTCTCTACATCGTATTGCAAAAAAATTTTGCAACACGATTTGCTGGCAAAAAATGTTTGTTGGTGGCCGATAATCTTTTTTTAATGCTCATTTACTCGAACACAAGAATATAAATATTTGTAAAAATGTAACAATGTGTATTTTAATAAAACCGAATCCTTTATCCTTAATACGGTCCGGAGACATACTAGACAAGTTGATTTAGCTTTGTTCGGAGGAAGTTGACGATACTTGTTTTGCAATTATATAAAGATTAAATGTATATTATCTCGCTAGCTAGGTTAGTGGTGCTGGATACAACTAACCCCCAGCACGCAGCTGGTCTTATGGATTTTTCTTGATCAAATATAGTTGCATTATTGAGGTACAAAACCAAGCTAAATTAATAATACCGGGTGTCTGCTCTTATATAGAAATTAAGAATATTCTCTGTTTCTGTCCATAGGAAATCTTAGAGGTAGATATAGAGAATAATAAACAATTTTAATAGTTAATAAAATCATAGATTACTGGTTTAGATGTCCAACCAAGGGGATCCCCTTTGGTTAGAAGTAAGCATTGACTTGGTCAAAATTCCAATAAATTTTAATATAGGTATTATTATTCTCTTAAGTGATTCTTTAATTTTTCTTTTCTGATCGGGTTTGTTTTGGTGACTTACAGGTTAATAGAAAAAAGTCTCAAAAAGACTCAGTTTTAATTTTCAAATGAAGTAATGGTGAAGCTGAGGTTTAGAGTGAAAGAGAAGACAAATTTGCGGCTACATCTGATGACAATGGAGACTCACAAAAGCTACAAGTTCTAGTTTTATTTAGTATTCACTTTGTATAACAATGTGCTTGTACTTCGAGGGCACTCTTTTTCCCCTTGAGGTTTTTCCCATAGGGTTTTACCCTTGTGGGATTTTAACGAGGCCATTCTTTGTGGGGTTATCTTCTCAGACTTGAAGGTATTATTGTCTAAATGTTCGGGGGCAACATGCGTGCCCTTAGATTAGATGATAAACTTTCTGGATTGAAAGAAAATCATTTTCCAGACATTGTATGTTGGTACAATTTATTAACGTGAAGTTTCTCTTGACAAAAAAGAAAAAGAAATTGAGTTAAAGTTAAAAAAACAGCTTAAAGTCAAAAGTTGGTAGTAGGTACTCTTTTGAATGACTTATTTTGTTTTGAGAATTTTATTTGATTAAAGTTAATATCATCATTTAAATAGATAATTTATCAAATTTATTTTTATATTTACATTTTTAATTATTCATAAGTTACTCATAATATAAAACTAGTCAAACAGATATTGACCTAAAATTTTTACTTTTTACTTATCACTTTAAGCAACTTTAAGTCACAAGTAATAATTTTAAACTTAATCAAACGACATCTTAGTCAAATTTATTTGAGATTGACCTTATTACTCATTAAATTTTTTTTTATTCGGACACTCGAGCTCCTCATTCCATCAAAATAAAATGAACGAAAAAAGAACGATACCTACCCAGTTATAATACCACTCAAAGTGGTATCTGGATAGGGTAGATGTACGCAGACCATGCCCCTATACAATAGGGAGACTGTTTCCGAAGAATCTCTGACCTCCTTCAAAGGAGGCCAGTGGCTCAACCACTGCACCAACACGTTGTTGGCACCATCAAAATAAAACATTTATGCTAAATTATAAATGTAGTACTCATACATGATATCATTGTCATTTTTATATTCTTGCACGTTTCTATATGTTTTCGTATTTTACGAAACTTTTTTTTGTCTTGTATTTTATGATACTTTAAAATAGAAATAAATTAAGTTATTGGTTAGATTGTCGACCAAAATAATCTTAGTTGAAAATGAAATTTTATCTATTCGAAAATTTAATCCGTTCGGTATCTGTATTTTCAAAATTTCGAATGCTCATTCCTACAAAAATATTTCGCATCCAATCTCCTTTTCTTAATTTCTTTTTTTAGTAGAATTTAGAACATTTTCACCAGAAGAATGTTAATGTCATATAAATAATATGACATGACATTCTTTTTAACATTTCATTGAAATTGTTAGGATATAATTGAGATGCCAAATGAAATGGTATGTGGTACCAATTTATGATAACAATCATTAGAGCATTTTTTTAAAAAAAGATTGCCACATTCCACGTGTAAGAGAGAAAATAAAAAAGATAACATTTTATGTTATGGGATAATATTGGCCTGATGGTCTAACAGTGATGGCATGGGCAAGGCAGGTTGTGATTGAGTATAGGCCCATATGAAAAGGACATGGCTGTACATTATTAATTCAACCCCACACGGCCACACCGGTATGGAAAAGGGCTTGATATTATTCCTACAAGAAAGCAACCTTAAGTTCTGTCCTTGCCCATTATGCCAGCCCAGGTGCAGTGCACTTCATTTATACTTCTTCTTCTTTTACCTTCTTCACCGTTCTACACGTATTATCATGAAATATCTCCATGCAGTCCCACAAGTTTGGTGTTCTTGAGAACCATTGGACAGATATACCCAGAACCAAACCCCACAATCATGTAGAGATCACTACACATTATACAACTCCAAGCCTATGCCCTACGGCCTAGGCACAGGACAACCTGGGTTGAGGCTCGATTATTAAACTAGTTTTTTTTTTTTTTTTTCTGAATAAGTAAGTTTATATGTCTTATATATGAGTATTTGTTCTCAAAAAATTCTGAGATGAGCGAGAATCGAATCCAGGATCTAGGATGACAAGAGATAAGTTCTTATAAATTGAATTGCACGGCTTTTTTCTTATATTTATCACTATATAAATTATATTAGCAATTTTTTTTTCAAATCTATTTACACATTGAATTTGATTTTTATTAGATAAATTTTAATATTCATTGAATTTTAGAAGTCGAAGGTATGCACCATGAGTTTCACTCTACAGTCTACAGTGATGAGTTCATGTTTGAGTAACCGGGCCCAAAGTGTTTAACTGTAGTTGCTAGGTTGGGCTGGCCTCTCTCATCGTAGAATACACAAAACTAAAGCTGACCTAAGCGCCAGTTTAAATCTTTAGCCCAAAATATAAACTATAGCCACAAGTCCACAACTACTTTGAGAATTACCCCTGAAATGGGCCAATCTTTGGACTGACCCAATTCTAAAAGTTAGTAAACTTTTAGAATACTTTACCAATTTCTACTTTCTTTTCTTCAGTAATCTATGTACTTGGATAATAATGTATGAATTCTTGATCAGTATGCTCTCAAATTAAAAGAATTTGAAACATTGCTCGGGAAATTCAAGATCAATTTTTTTTTTTTTTTTTGGCCAGCTCAAGATAAAAAACAATTGTTGTACTTCCCAAGTAGATTACTGAATGGAGGTAGTGATAAGTTAGCACGTGAAATCTCTGTTTCGTGACTTTAGCCTTTTAATTTTTCAACAGAGCCATTCTCGAAAGTAACATAAGTACATAACACCACATGGTGGATTCATGAGCAACAAAGTGGAAATTTTATTAAGATGGAAATCCCACTCTTTTTGCCAGGCTTTGGCATGCATGTCTATAGGACCATCCACCATTACAACCAGCAACATGTATTACCTGTGCATTATATCATAAACCGACCGAACCGAACCGAACCAAATGAAACGAATTTTACGGATTATTTTGCCAAAATACGATTAAAAATATGATATTTTATTTGTATTTCACTTTTTTGGTTTAGTTACGAAAAATATAGACAAGATTAATGTGTTGCTATATCTCAAAGGATTACTTGCCAGAGGTTGCTTATTATTGTTAAAGCATCAGGTACCAACACTTTTCAGATCAGGAAACAAAAATTAATGAATCAATGTTGAAGATATAAAAATTTGTCGAAAAATTGACATGTCAAGATTGTGGAATTAGCACTGGTTGCTTTTCTGGTATGACAGGGAGTGGTAGCTTCTTCATTAGTAGTGATCATGTGTTTGGACTCTCTGAGGTAACGGCTACTGCACCGCCTTCTGCAGCTTGATCGGTTGAGGTATGTTGTGGAGTCTGTGGATCTGAGACCAACCACCATAGTTTGAAGAATGTCATTTGGAGTTAGAATACATTTCTAAAAATCTATCAAATGAATTTATTTAGTTATTTCCACACAGCCGCACTGTAATATCTAGTACTGAATCCACATGTAGTCATTGTTAGTGTTCGAACTGCCTATCTGTGAGCTTGATAATCTTTAAACAACAGGGCCATTGATTAGTCACAGGCTCACAGCTAGCAGAGCACAACCAAGACAGCTCATTTCACATGGCCACCAGAGCATAACCAAGACAGCTCATGATTTCACATGCTTAGCCCTTATCAATTGTCCCCAACGTAAACACTTAACCTAAAGAACCCTAAATTGTTGGACAGAAGAGCCCAAATTGTAGGACAGTCTTTATGTGCTAAAATGTGCACAGTACACTGAGCTTGTAGACAGGGGGTAGTCAGCATATAGCGAGGGGTGTAAATTGACCCCACTCAGCTCGTAATTGAGTACAAATTTTAATCAATACCTTTACGTAAAAATTTATGTTTTGAATATCCCACTAAAATAAAATAAATACACTAAAATGTTAATTTATTAATTATTAATTTTTTAAAATTTGACCGCGCTAACTTCAAATTCTGGCTATGTCCCTGCTTGTAGTTCACTTGTTTTTGCACGCAATTCAAAATAGGCGGAACGGATGATTCTTTCCAGAGGGAGTAAATACATACATGCATAAAAAAAATTATGAAATGAATGTAGAATTATTACCAGGAGTAGGTGGGGGAAAAGGATGCCTGGGGGCCTGAAGTAAAAGAGTGGGTGGAGGAGCTGCAGGGTAGCTGGGAAAAGAGGAGGCATCCAGCTGCTGCTGCTGCTGCTGGTGGTGGTGGAGGTACATGTGTGTAAGATGATGATAGTAAGGATAAGATTGTGGTGGAGGTAATCTGTGTGGACCAGTATATAATGTTCCCCTTGTAGCTTGCATTGGGTATCCATAATAATAAGGTGATGAGCTTATTGCTGATGGAGATGACACTGATCCTACTCCATATGCCTGTTGAAAATATGGTGCCTGCTGCTGCTGTTGCTCAACTTGTGGATTGTACATGCTCTGCATTTATATACACTTTCAGTAATTATTCATTCACTCAAATAATTTCTGCGAGTAGTTCAAAGTGAAACTCGTCCTTTTGATCAGGTCTTTAATGTAGTTGAATACTTGCATAGTTGCATGAATGTATATGTACATGCATGCACATGGCATATATCTATATTGTTGTGTAAATCATGTTTTAATGGTACACAATATTACTAAAGTACTAAAATATTAAATTTGATTATCATTAAATTCGGATTCGATTCCTTACAACTACATAATTATACAAAATTTTTTTATTTTAATTTTTTTAGCTTCACCCCGGGTTCGATTTCTTTCAACTACATAATTATAAAGATTTATTTATTTTAATTTTTTTTAACTTTATCTTAGATTCGATTTTCTATAATCACATAATTAAATAGTATTTATTAATTTATTAATATTAGTATTTTAATTTCGACTCATGTTCAATCTGTTCCGTGCTTAGCACGAGTTATCGGCTAGTTAATTATAATATCCATATTAACTACAACAAGGACCGTTTTTATCTCACTCGTTCCTTTAAGAAGGGTTCATTTCTTCTTAAATTACATAACATAGATTTGCGAGTATGTTTAATTTTCAAAATGTTTAACATGCGATAGACTAGATGTAATTTACTGTAATAAATAATTTCTTATGAAAATATCGTGAATAATGTTTGTCACTTCACACAGATAGAGATATAGATATATGGAATTGGAACCAAAGAGGAGGGGAACTAACTTGGTGGTAGCCGTAATCAGAAGGGTAGGGTGCGTACCTGCAAATCATAGCAACATATTGTTTAGGAAAAGAATTGGATACTTGCATTTGATAGTAGAAATTTGAAGGAATAAAGATAGTAAAATGCTAGAGTTACATAAAGTTTAACAAAGACTTTTACAAAATGATAAGTATATCAATTTGATTGGTTGTAATTCAATAAACCCCTGCATTAACATTAATATCAACCAATAAAAATAATTATTATTGCAATTCAACTCATTAATGTGAATTTTTCTGTGCATCAAGTACTACTCATAAAGATATATGCTAAAAATTAACCAACTCCAACTTATTTAGGTTCATTCGTGTTACTCAAGTACTAAGCACTTAAAACCATAACTACAACATGAATATAAACCTAAATAACCATAAAATGACAGCATTACTTATTTTTTATAAGGAAAATATCAAAAAATTTAAAAATAATTACCCCAAATTTTTTTCCAAATATTAAGATATTTGGCAATGTTTCTAATAAAATGACGAGACTTCACGTGACGAAGTATATACATATATATTTACGAATCAAAATATGTTAATTATACCTATAGAAATTAATTCAATGATGTTACGAAGCATTTTTTCGAATGTTCAATGACAGCTGTCACTATCCAAATGTAACGCTGAGCTGCTACGACTCAGATTTTTCAATTATTAAATACTATTTATTTTACCTCAGAAATACTCCACATATAAAAATAATAAAAGTACAGACCCACACCATTATTGTGGAAATGCTGTATTTTTCAGATCGTGTTGTCGATAAAAGTGTTACATATTGTAATATATTTATACAGAATCAAGGAAAATATTTTAAATACTGTGTCAGTGAGTCATATGGTTCATGGTCAAACCATGATTTGAAAAGGGGATGATTATTTAAGAGAAGAACATGAAGATAAAATTACAGAATCTCTGTAATGCAGATAAATGACAAGATAGTGTTCCCGATCTTATTATTAATTTTCTTGTGTTTTCAATTTTGGATTCCTGCGCAGATCATTACCAATGGTAATGCTAGCAAAACTGTGGGAGGGATTTTTTAAGATATTGATGCATATATGTACTTATCTAATATATGTTTAAGGAGCTAGTTAGAGGCAATCGTTCCTTGTCCAAGTCAATGTAGCCTAAAATTTTGTGCGGACTTCGGTTGATGGTATAGAAATCAAAAATAGCAAAAAGTTTCGATTTATTAAATAGATCATATGTTCGATTACTCTATTTAAGAAGTTACTAGACACTGCATGTTTGAATTTTATATGTACAAGACAACCCCTTGTTTTGGTTACAACCTTAGAGGTAAGAATGGAGTAGTAGAGCTCCACAATGATAGAAGCACATGGAATTTATTTTGTAATTTATGACATTCGTTGAATACTATAGTAAATAAACACGCGTTTATTAAATTTTTATCTGCCAGCGTACAAATTGCATTAATAAGAATTAACGAACTTGTAAATAAATTTCTTAAATGGCAAGCAACATGCTAGCAGCTTGCTATCATCCATGATAATTGACGTGCTTTTACATTTTAGCACATAGTTGTTGAAACGGTTGCAAATCTGCAATGCAACCCCTAAATAAAATTTATTTCATACCTAATCATATACTACTTAAAAAGAAGAGGCAATCACGGCTGACAATTATTATAATTAATGTTTTAATTTTATTTTTCATATACTGGTAATTACCTTCTGCATTTCATTTACTTTGGGGAGCTCTAATATATACACGAAATCTGTTTAGAGCATCTCCAATGGCGTTAGCTAAAAATGATTGGCTAAATTACATAAAATATTGATTATGTAAAATTTGTCGAACCTATAAGACATTGTGTTCCGATGGTATTGGCTATAATGATTGGTTATATTTTAAAAATGGTATGTTATTAATATTTCAAGTTGTTATTAATGGAATATATAATTTTAATATAGAAATAAGTGATGTGGCCATTCACTACAGGTATGTAGAGGTTCGACAAATATAGCCAACATCAAGGGATTATCTATAATTATAGACAACTGTTTTGTCCCATTGGAATGCAAATTTTTTTACACATTCTTTATAATTCTTATTTATGATAATTAATTTCAAATTTTACCTAAGAAGTCTCTCCCATTGGAGATGCTCTAACAGGACCAGAGACCTATCCCAATCTGTATTTTTCATTTACACTTTACAGTATGACAATTACGAACAAATTAAACTAGTAAAATACAAAAAATAGATTTATAAAACCGAAAAACATAAAAATTGAATAAAAGAAACACTTACCCATAAGGTGGATAAATGACAGGTGGTGGTGGGGGTGCTGGTGGAGCTAATGCCACTCCCGGCACTCCACTATAAGTTGATGAAGATGATGCTCCATGATTTCCACCTTGTGGTCTTCCTGCACTACAATTTTCTTAGTAATCTTTTTTCATTGAATGAAAATTCTCGATCATCATATATTTAACATGCAATTTTTTCGGAAAATTTGAGACAGAGGGAGTATTATGTAATCGAATACGAGAGTATGATTGCACAAACCTCTAGGCGGCCAAGGTCGAGGCCGGCCAAGGGAAGCAATATTACAATTTGCTTTTCTTCCATCAATCACAGGGTTCGGTTCAGCACAGGCTCGTCTAGCTGATTCAGCATCGCGAAACGTTACCTGTTTATCAAAATATTATTATCCAAAATAAAATCATTTTTTCACAAATACTTTGTAGTAGTATGAACTTTGTACAGTTTCTTACAAATCCATATCCTTTAGATTTTCCTGTGTTTTTATCGGTGATGATAACAGCTTCAAGAATGTCTCCGAACTGCTCGAAATATTCTTGCAAAACATTTGTTGGCGTCTCCCAAGCAAGTCCACCAACGAAGACTTTCGTAAATGTGGTGTCTCCGAAAGGTGATCGATAATGGTGGTACGCCATATCGCATCTATTCAAGAATCAGATGCATGCATTATCTTGACATGTACATTATGTAAATTGACTCTATATACAAGCAATTGCAACAGCGTGAAATGTTCTTCAACTCTGGCAATGTTTGTTTTGTAGGAGTTTTTAGTAATTGGAAAATGGGAAAAATAAAAGGGGAAAGTTGAAATTTAGAAGGGGGAATCCGACAGTTGCAAACTATAATTTGCTGGAAATGAGGAGGAGGGGTTGAGTGGTTTCTTTGTATAAACGAATGACAGCTAGATAGCTCCTTGTCTGCATGAATAGTTTAACTGACGGGTGTTATTGGTATTAATTCCTATCTTTATTTGCTTTTCTTTGTAAAAATTTATGGCCTTCTAACTATAAATTTCTACGAGAGCATCTCCAACGGGATCGGCTAAAAATGGTTAGCTAAAATAATATTTGTTGAACCTGTAAGGTATTTGCTGAACCTGTAAGGTTTTGTACTCCAACGGTGTTGGTTATAATAGTTGGCTATAATTTAAAAATAGTATTTTATTATTATTTTAAGTTGTTATAAACAAAATGTATTCTTTTAATAGGGTAATAGATGACGTGTAATTCGACAAATATAGTCAATATCACGGAGTTGGCTAAAATTATACACAAGGGGTTTGTACCATTGGAGTGCAAATTTTTTTACACAATTTCTATAATTTTTATTTAAGGTATTTCACCTAGACTTTTAGCTAAGGATTTTTCCCCATCGAAAATGTTCTTAAACCTTTCTTGCAAGAAAATGCTAGAACTCTCGTAAGCTAACCAAATATAATGTAGAATCCAAATAACCATTTATCAAATAAAGATAAAAGAAATATTAGAGTTTTCAAAATCATTCCGGACATGATTTTCAAATGCTGAATTGTTTTCGTGACATATAATTACTCTATCAAATAATATACCTTTACTTCGTACACTATTTGATACTAAATATTTTGGGAGTGATTTCGATTTTGAGCTAATTTCGTGGCAAAAGAAAACATATTTATTTAGTAACTATCTACCGGATGAACCAGATTTGATGAGCCAGAACGATATTAATGTAATGGTGTCATATCTGTCTAATTTGCATTAATAAATCCACCCGCTCTCCAATCAATTGCTAACAATAATCTCCTTCCTCCTCATACTTGGTTGTCTTCTTGGTCTTTTCTACTTGTTTTCTCTAGCTTCTGATTATGCCTAAATCTTAAACCCCTTTTAAATTACTAGTGATCTTTATGTTCCTGTATTTTTTTCATTATATTTTCCTGATAATTTAATTTTTTGTCTCAAGATTTTTTTAGTGCCCTATAAATTTCTTTCTCCGTCCCATGTCCCTTCATTAAAAAAAGATTATATAAAATTTTCCAACTAATATCCTAATTAATATATTGAAAAATGAGAATATATAGTGTTTAATTTAAAAAAAATCAAATTTTAGATATAATAAATGTAGGGATAATTTTCTAAAATTATCCTTAAATTTTGAAGAAAAGGAACATATTCAAATTCATTTTTCAAAAGAAATATGTATTTTCGGACGGAGGGATTAATAAAAGATTAGCACAACAAATACTTTAACCTCTCAAGAAATCATTTTTAGTTGCTACTTTAAAATAATTGCATATAAAGCTATTTATTAAAAGAGAAAAAGGACCCGAGATTGATCTCATGGAACTTTTTCTGAGATACTTAAAATATACACTTTAAATTTGATTGAGCCCGCAGGGCTAATTAAAAATTTCAGATTTTACAAAAATGTCTATCCCATATTTGCATATAAATTACATGTATCCATGGGTGAGCAAAACCGAACCAAACTCGAAAAACCGAACCAAAATGTTGAATTTCGGTTCAGTTCGGTTTCCTTTTTTTTTTTTGAAAGTTTGGTTTTTCGATTTTTTCGGTTCAAACCGAAATAAATTTCTGTTCGGTTATGTTCTATTTTTTCAAGAAAAAATCGGTTCAAACCGAAATAACCGAATTATATATATGTATTTTATTTATATTTTATATATATGTTTATATATTTTATATATGCATGATTTATTAATTCAAAATTAAGTTTATATATTTAAACTGATAGTTTTGTGTTTTATTTTATTTTAATTGTTACCTATTTTAATATATTTACTATTAAAATTAATTTTAAAATTTAAAAAATAATAATATTTTATATAATTTTTTTAAATCGGTTTGGTTCAGTTTCTGGTGAAATATTTCGGATCGATTTTAAATCGGTTCGGTTCAGTTTCTGTTGACAAATCGGTTCGGTTCGGTAAAAATTGGATTTCGGTTTCTCTAATTCGGTTGGTTTTTAACCTAACCGACCGAATGATCAGCCCTACATGTATCTCAGGGAACTTACCTGAGATACATCTCAGACTCCCTAATCTCTTATTAAAAATAAAAATAGTTACATATTTAAATTAGTTATTAGTTATTACATTGACGCACAAAATGCATATCAGATTTTTTTTAGCAGTATTGATTCATATATGTATGAAGTGAGGCCGTATCTTCTGTCCCCTTTATTCATTTCCCCTTGTGTGTTCTCTATTCTTTTAATATTAAAAGAGTATTCCTGACGGGGTCATTTTAAGGAAAATAAAAATAAAAATATTATTTTCATTAAAATGAACCCCGAAAGGAGTACTCTTTTAATATTAAAATGAGCAGAAAATATGAAAAAGAGGACAGAAGATCGCTACTCGTATGAAGTACACAAACCAACTAAAAATCCAGCCAAAATGAACGGGCACAACAGCTGGGTTCAATTATTTAAATCGAAAATAATCAAGTTGTACTCGTAGTAGAAAAAATAAATTAGGAAATGCAATCATTATGGAATCGAAATTTCATGCTTTCATCAATGAGATTGCAGTATCTTAATTGCCGGCTACAAATGATATGTGGATTGTGTATGTGGAGTGTAATTTGAGTTCGATCTAAATTTAAATATTAAATATTAAGTTAGAAAAATGACTTATAAATAATTTGGTTTAATTGAATTCAACATAAGAGTTCAAATTAATTTAAATATATTTAGATAAAAATGTTAGAATATAACATAAATAACCAGTTGGGCCTTTTCTAACAACTTAAATTTTTATCAGAACTCAGGCACGAAATGTTACTCTCTACGACCTTCAATATTCTCATAATTATTATGGATACCAAATGTGTCCCTGATTCACACTGCAACCCAAAAATGAGTTTAAGGTTTTAGATTAGTTATTTATTTAACAAAAAAATCAAATACGAACAATTTGGTTCAAGTACAATTTAATAAAATTTTTAAATTTAAATATTAAATATTTATATTAAAATATATTTCTAATGTACAAAAATTAAAAATAATAAAAAATCGAATAGATTCGTGAACCGAATAATTTAAAATTTGAGATCAACTCGATTTAATACTCAAATAATTTAAACTCAAGCTAGCTTCGAATATTATCAAATGAAGTTTAAATATATATTCACAGAATAATTTAACTCCTTTACAACTCCTTTACACCCATGATTTGGCTTTGATACATATATATATATGACGATCTCCCGAGGAACAAAAGTTCCAATTAATATTATATCACCATGTGTTTTTTGGGTAAAAGAAAAAAAAAATATAACATTCACATGTGTTAAATCAAATATTAAATAATTATTTATAGCATTTAACATGAGAATTTGGTAAGTAACACGATAAGTTAAAGTAAATTTGCTTGAGTAATAATTTTTGCATAATAATTCTTGTTCAATATTATAAAAAAGAAAATTTCCGAACATTGATGTAACTAGTATTTTCTAAATTTTATAAAATTTAATAATCTTAAGTATAAAAATAAAATATACTTTAGTTGTTTTTAAATTTTTAGGGAAGTCAGTAGTTATTTAAAGGCAATAAATATTAAAAAAATTAATTTATTTTGAATTTATAAGAAAACTACTAACTGTATTCAAAAGTTTTAAACAATAAATTAAAGAAAATCTATATTATACTATTATATAAAAGCCGAAACATTAAAAGTTTGGTTGGTCGGTACCTATTGATTTTACTTATTTACCCTTACTCAATTACAGATCTACTAACTAATCAATTTCCTTGTTAAACATATTATCTTTTCTATTTTTTAATAACTAAATAATTTCCTTTTTCAGGTAAAATACAATATTCTTTTATATTTAAGAAAAGAGGGCTAAACGTTTCCAGCTAGGGCTGAAACCGTGGATCCAGAATCGAGTTGCGGTACTAGAAATCACCGACTATGCGACTTTGGTTCAGAAAGCATCCATTGTTGAAAGTGGTTCTGAATTGTACTCGAAGGATAAGGATATCAAGAAAAGAAAGTTTCAGAATCATGGATCTAGTTTTGAGAGAAAGCCTGATGATCGAAATGGAAAGACACCGTTTGTGAGACGGGAAGAGAGAAGCAATGACGTAAGGAGATTTGGGAATCAGGACACTAGGGGGAACAACCAGAAGTTCAGACCCCCTCAGACAGCAAATTTACTTCAAGGAAGGCCGCCATTACCAGAATGCGGCACTTGTGGAAGGAAGCACCTAGGACCGTGTAACCTTGCCAGCATTGTGTGCTACACTTGTGGACAGAAAGGCCATTATTCTTCCAACTGCAAGGAGAGGGAGAAGGCAACTACTTGTTTCAAATGCGGGAAGAAGGGACACATAGCACGAGATTGCAGGTCACCACCAAAGGAGACCACTGTACCTAGATTGATGGCACCTCCTAGCAACAAGCCAACTGCCCGTACTTTCAACATGACAGTGAAGGATGCTATTGCCGATAACGATGTGATTGCAGGTACGCTTTTGGTAAATTCTGTAGATGCATGTGTTTTAATTGACTCGGGAGCAACAAGATCTTTCATATCGGAGAGTTTTATGAACAAACTAAATATTCAGTCCGTACCGTTAGGAGAGACCTTGATTATAGAAGTAGCAAATCAGGAAAAAGTTCCTGTAGATCAGATATGCCCAGATTGCGAAATCGAAATTCAAGGACAACGCTTCGATGCAAATCTTCTTTCCTTTAACCTAGGGGAGTTTGATATAATTCTTGGAATGGATTGGTTAGCACGATACGATGCGCAAATCAATTGTCGGCATAAGTGGGTTAGTTTAAAGGCATCGGACGGCAAAAGAATACATTTTCGCGGAAGGAAACCGACCCGTAATTTTCTAACTATGATCCAAGCAAAGAAGCTACTAAGGCAAGGATGTCAAGCATACTTAGCTCATGTGGTTGATAGCGAGAAGCAAGCCCCTACTATTGACGAAATTCCTGTAGTGAATCAATTTGAGGATGTCTTTCCTGAAGAATTACAAGGATTACCTCCTGACCGAGAAATAGAATTCACTATTGATCTTGCCCCTGGAACTGCACCGATTTCAAAAGCACCATACCGAATGGCCCCAGTTGAGATGAAGGAGTTGGCCACACAACTGCAAGAACTATTAGACAAAGGCGTAATTCGACCTAGCGTGTCCCCTTGGGGAGATCCAATGTTATTTGTGAAGAAGAAAGACGGATCTATGAGATTGTGCATAGATTATCGAGAACTAAACAAGATGGCGATCAAGAATAAATACCCCTTGCCACGAATTGATGATTTGTTCGATCAGCTTAAGGGAGCAGCTTATTTTTCTAAGATTGATCTTAGATCGGGTTATCACCAGTTGAAGATCAAACCTGAAGATGTACCAAAGACGGCCTTTAGGACTCGCTATGGACATTACGAATTTCTAGCGATGCCATTTGGATTGACGAATGCTCCAGCTGCTTTCATGGATTTGATGAATCGCGTATTCAAGAAATATTTGGACAAGTCCGTGATTGTATTTATTGATGACATCTTGATTTACTCTAAGAATCAAGAAGAACACGCAGAGCACCTCCGAATAGTGTTGGAAACTTTACGCAAGGAAAGGTTATATGCAAAATTCTCTAAGTGCGAATTTTGGCTAAGTACAGTGCAATTCCTAGGACACATTGTGAGCAGTGAAGGAATTTCGGTTGACCCTGCGAAAGTGGAGGCTGTTGCAAATTGGGAAAGGCCAAGGACTCCAACAGAAGTAAGAAGCTTTCTTGGACTAGCAGGATATTATCGGAGATTTGTAATGGATTTTTCAAAGATAGCTACACCATTGACTAAGCTTACCAGAAAGAATGAGAAGTTTGAATGGACTCCCAAGTGTGAAGAAAGTTTTCAAGAACTTAAGAGACGATTAACATCTGCCCCGGTTTTGACGTTACCAGATGATACGGGAAATTTTGTAATCTATAGTGATGCCTCCCATAAGGGTTTAGGATGCGTATTGATGCAGCATGGAAAAGTAATTGCTTATGCTTCTCGACAGCTAAAAGATTATGAGATAAGATACCCAACTCACGATCTCGAATTAGATGCGATTGTTTTTGCATTAAAGATCTGGAGACACTATTTATATGGAGAAAAGTGTGAGATTTACACGGATCATAAGAGTCTAAAATATATCTTCACCCAGAAAGAATTGAATATGAGACAGAGGCGGTGGTTAGAATTAATCAAGGACTATGATTGTTCGATTAATTACCATCCAGGGAAGGCCAATGTGGTGGCAGACGCGCTAAGTAGAAAAGAAAGACTTAAGATGGTAGTATCGTCAAAGGAATTGATCAAAGAAATTGAGAGATTTGACTTAGAGATTAAGATTCCTGTTTAAACCAATGAAAGAGTATATGAAATCTCCTTACAACCAGAATTAATCGAAAAGATTCGTCGTTGTCAAGAGAAAGTGATGGAAGAAGAGAGGGATCAGTTAACAGGAGAAGAATTTCAAAGTCCAAAGGATGTCAAGGGAATTAAAAGATTTGCTTCTAGAATTTGGATACCGAATGTCGCAGAATTAAAGGAAGAGATTTTGAGCGAAGCACATAATTCGAGGTACTCTATTCATCCCGGGAGCACGAAGATGTATCAGGATATCAAGAAAAACTATTGGTGGCCAAACATGAAAAGAGAGATTGCAGAATGGGTAAGTAAGTGTTTAACCTGTCAGAAAGTGAAGGCAGAACATCAACGACCAAGTGGACTTTTACAACCCTTAGAGATACCCGAATGGAAATGGGAGCATATTACCATGGATTTTGTCGTAGGATTGCCCCGAACTAGAGCCAGCCATGATGCAATTTGGGTTATTGTTGACCGACTCACTAAGTCTGCGCATTTCATACCAATCAGTGATAAGTACTCTGTTGAAAGATTGGTGAACCTGTACCTAAAGGAAATTGTGGTTCGTCATGGGGTGCCCGTTTCAATTGTATCTGATAGGGATGCCCGTTTTACTTCTCGATTTTGGAAAAGTTTTCAAGAATGTCTTGGCACGAAGTTAAATTTGAGCACTGCATATCATCCACAGACCGACGGACAAAGTGAAAGGACGATTCAAACAGTTGAAGATATGTTAAGAGCCTGTGCACTTGATTTTAAAGGAAGTTGGGATGAGCATTTGCCCCTAGTCGAGTTTGCTTACAACAATAGTTACCATTCCAGCATAGGCATGGCACCATACGAAGCGCTATACGGAAGAAAGTGCAGATCACCGCTATACTGGGATGAAGTAGAGGAAGGAAAGATACTAGGGCCAGAACTACTTCAACAAACTAAGAAAGCAACCGAAGTGATTCGAAGAAGGTTAGTTGCAGCTCAGGATCGGCAGCAGAAGTATGCGAATCAAAAGAGAAAGGACAAAGCATTCGAAGTGGGAGATAAAGTGATGCTGAAAGTTTCACCTTGGAAGGGAGTTATGAGATTCGGAAAGAAAGGCAAATTGAGTCCCAGATATATAGGACCTTTTGAGATTCTCAAGAAGATAGGACCCCTAGCTTACCAGTTAGCCCTACCTCCAGACCTCCAGCATATTCATGACGTATTTCATGTTTCTGCGTTAAGAGAGTACCATTCCGATTTCAGACATGTCATAACCTACGATCCAGTGGAAATTCGTCCTGATCTGACATACGAAGAGCAACCAGTACAGATTCTAGATCACAAGGTGCAAGAGTTAAGGACTAAGCAAATAAATCTGGTGAAAGTACTTTGGAGAAATCATCAAGTGGAAGAAGCTACGTGGGAATTAGAAAGCGAAATGCGAATTAAGTATCCTGAATTGTTTAGTGCGTAGTCTTGATTCCGAGGACGGAATCCTATAAGGAGGGAAGACTGTAATAACCGCGAATTTTGAATAAAATTATTCTACTCTTTATTTAAATTTATTTAAGGGTCAAGGCAGTAATATACTTAATTAGCGTATTTTTGGTTAAATTTTAAAATTTTATATTCGTATGTAAATAAATATTTATTTTATCTATTTATTTATAATTATTAGGTATTTATTAAAATTAGAAAATTTAGGAAAGTAGGATTTTAATTAATTTTATATCGCAGAATTTATTTTAGAAAGCGACTTTTGGGTCTCGTTATAATTATCCAGCAGGAAAACGACGATATTAATGTTTCGGTTTTAACTGATCAGGTCGTTAAGCACGAGGAGGGGACAGCATTTCTCTGTCACAGAAAACGATTAAAATCCTCACGAAACACAATTTATTCTGTCACTAAACACTACACTCTTTTTATAAAACCAAAATGTCCCAGTACTTTCTCTTTATTTTCTAAACTGCACGTTTTGTCTGCTATAGTTGTTAAACACAGAATTAAAACGGAAACTGCCATATACTGTCAAACAGAAACCGTGTACATCACTTGTCACAAAAACAAAACAAAATCCTGTTTCTCTCTTTCCTTATCTCCTCTCTAACAAAACAGAGCACATAACCACAAGTATATATATATATTTTCTTTCCTACTCTACAAAACCAAGTGCCAATCAGGTAGTTTTTTTTTCTTCTTTCTATTAATTCCTTATTTGTTTTTTCGTTTTCTTTCTCGTCGAACTGGTAAGCTCGGTTCCGTTTGGGGGATTGTTGTTGATTGTTTAAATCGAATTGATTGGAGAGTGCAGTGTGTATATGTGGGTGTGTTTATCTGAATTGTGTGTGTGTACTGCCAAAGCTGTGTGTGTGGTTGGTATATGGTGATTGGGCGTGCAAGTGTGTGCGTTAATTCCTTGTTTTCGACTTTACTGTTACCGCAGTGAGGTTGTTAAAGTTATTATGTTATTGTGAATGTTGTGGTGTTGGTTCGAAGGGAGAAGAGGAACATCGGTGGGTAGAGGTGTAGAGTGGAGGAAGAGAATGAGAAGAACGGGTGAAGGTAAAGGAGGAAGGCAAGGGCGTATTATGATGGAATGGTGGACGAGTGGGAGAAGGGGATATGTGAGTGCATTGGCTAAGGATTGTATGTTGGTATCGACGATAAGGGGGGGGAAGAGAGATAGAAGGAGCGCAGGGAGAGAGATTTAAAAGGGGTAAGGCAGAGAGAGAGAGAGAGAGAGAGAGAGAGAGAGAGAGAGAGCAGGAGAGACAGGGGAGAGAGATTTCGAGAGAAAAGTGCAGAGAGATTTCGGAAATTTCTGATGTGTTTATTTTTGTTGTTCTGTTATTCTTTTCTTATTTTTTTTATATTCTTTATTTTTATTTATTGGACTTATTATAGTTTTGACCATAAAAGAAAATAGGAAATAAATGATTATGTGTTTTCAATTTGGTTTTAATAAGTTGTTAGTAAAATTGGTAATTGATTAATTTGGAATATTTTAAGGTTAGAATATTACTTTAAATCGGTTAGTAATAAGTAGTTTAATAAAAAACAGTGTAATTAAATTATTAAGTTGATTTTCTTTAAAAGAATAATTGTGACATTTAAAATGAGAATAAAATGGAATGTGTTTAATTTAGTGGAATGCTAAAAATGGTATAATTAACTAAATAAGAATAATTTGTGATTATTTAAGTTATAAATAGGGATTTAATGATTCGCTAATAAAAAAGGAGTTATATATTTTTATTGTGAGAGTAAAAAGAGTTTAATAAAATAGTAAAATTGAGTAATTAATTAAATAAAGAGTTTAATAAATTGGACTAATTTATTAATTATTTAAAAAGAGTTAATTTATGATTTTTGGACGGAAATTTGAGATTTATTAATTTGTCAATAAAAGAGGAATAAATATGAATAATAGGATTATAAAGCTAAATAATTTTAGGAGGTTTATATTTATCGTTTTCGGTTCATTTTAACTAACCGGATCGAGTTAAATTATTTACGAGACGTAAGACACGGAGTATCGTCGTAGCCGTATTTCATATTAAGTCGGATTTACGATAAATCTTGCGGGTTTATTTTGTGGTTCGAAGAGAGACTTATTTATCCGGGGTTTATTATCCGTTAATTATCGAACAGATTTTCGAGAGTTATGTTATTATTATATTTAATTATTATTATCGGCTGAGAAGTATTTTATTATGGCGATTCGCTCACGTATTTTCTGGTTGACATTGTTAGTGCCTAATTCTCGAGCCGTAGACCGAAGTCGAGCCCACGGGTAGAGTATAATTTTATCTGCATTTTTCTGCACTGCGAGACCGAGGCAAGTTCCTTCTGACCCTTACTCCTTTTGAAAAATTTCGAGATATGCTGAGATATTATGATATTGAATTATCTGTTTAAATTGCTAGTTCGTGATAAAATATTCTGTTATCAAAATATTTATTTAGAAAATTATAGAAATGCCCTCTAAAATTTATAGAACGTAATTTGATTGAATTCTAGGGCACCTTATTGTTCGAGATGACCCTTAAATAAATATTATTCAGTTATAATTACACTCATATATCGAGGTAGTTAGATCTTCATTGACTCCAAACGGATCTATTGTTCATATCCGATAAACTTTATTTTGATAATTAAATTTGATTCATTGTTCGAATCAAAGTAGATATACGCAGAATAGTGTAGAGATGAAGGGTATATCATCAGAAGTTCCTCTAAATTACCTACTACGTATTTAGAAGTTTCATTCCGTATCAGGTCGTTCTTATTATTTCAAGACGACTCCACAAGATTTATTCTGATCCGCGAACCTTCTTGTTCAAGGTTGCTACTTTATTGTCTTGAATTGACATATTGTTTGTGTCAATACAATAAATTAATTCCTTTTGAGATTATTGTGACGGCCTATTGTCCAGGTCGGTTTTGTACAAAGTGTAGACTGGCGACTGGCCAGAAGTGAATATGAATCCAAATCAATCAATTTTATTCGGAGGAATAATCTTATAATCCACTGGTCAACATGGGAGATGGCCCATGGGTTTCTTTCAGATCAACACGGGGAATATAAACTCGTGGTATCGAAAGAGAATGTTTATATTTTGGCACAAATGTTGCCAGGTTGACTTTTCAACCACCTTTACGCTAGCAGAATGATATTGTGGTACTTGCGACATAGTAGTGATCGTGCTATGGGGTATCACGGGAGTGCGATACTTGCGACACAGCGGTTGATCGCGCTGTGGGGTATCGTAGAGGCGGAAGACCAGTATCTCAAGCTTTTCAATTTCAACTTCTTTGTTCTGATATAGATTGTTGTTGTCTATCAGTAAGTGTTATCATTATCAGGGCACATTGCCTGCAAATGAGAATCTTTCTTGATCAGAGTTGATTTCTTTCCATTTTTCCATTATTAGTGAGAGAGCGAGTCAGTGGACTTGCTGAGCACCTAGTTGCTCACTCTTGTTGTTAAGGCGAAACCTCTCGTTTCAAGGGGAAGGAGAAAATGCGAAACCTCTCGTTTCAAGGGGAAGGAGAAAATGCACCAGGGCATGAAGTCAAACTAGTATGCTTTCCTCTAAGGCGACGACCCTGTCGAAGACTGCCTATGTTTGGCGTATCTAGCGATATCTTGTATAATTATTATTATGTTGTACTATTCAGAGATTTGTCGATGCTTGGACTTGTGGGATGGAACCACTGTTGTACGATAAAGCCTTTATGATAATTATGTATTGTAATGATTCTTGGATTAAGACAGGTATTGACGGTAAGTGGCGACCCAAGTCCACAGATGGTGAATTTTGGGGGCGTCACAGCTTGGTATCAGAGCGTTAGTTATATTTTAGGAATCGTACGAGCCTAGAATTATAACGCGACGTGAGAATTTAGAGATATAGTACAACGTTGATATTTTAGCACTAAGTGCCCTACACCGTTATATTTATACCTTTATCTAATCGATTTGGAACCTGGTTATAACTGAGACTTTTGTACCTTTTGTAGATGTTGACATCCGGACCAGCTGACATTCGTTCCATCCGAGATAGATCCCCTAAACCTTACCCGCACGGACCACTAGATTCCAGTTCGGGTCCGGACAGCGATCCGTCAGAGGAGTACTTCCCGATTGATAGTGTTTCGGAGGATTCTTCGGTTCAGATTCTTACACCTTCTCCCCCGCAGGTGATAGATCTAGCAGATTCCCCAGACCAGATCATAGAGGTAGTCGATTCACCTATTCCGGTGACTGATGTAGAGGCTCCTACTCTTGATGATGAGCAGCCAGCTTGGACTCCAGCTCCTGAGGTGTACAGGCATGAGATACCCGAGCCGTTTCTATCCGAGCCGATTGTGGAGGGCCAGTTTTCGCCCATTCGCACCGGAGTAGCAGCACCTACTTCTTCTGTGCCAGTCTATGTGATGACTTCAGCAGCTCCTACCATACCCGATTACATGCTTCCATCAGACAGTGATGCTCCAGCTTGTGACACGGCTCGACCTGCACCTACCATCCATATCCCTGCTCCAGTGGTGATGATATCTTCTGCTCTAGCTTTTCCAGCTCAGCCATTTATAATGAAGGGTAAATAAGTAAATTCACTTAGTACCAAAAAATAGGTACCAAAACTTTCAATGTTTCGGAATTTATATAATAGTATAAACTAGTTTAAAACCCGTGCGATGTACGGATTTTTTTTATTTTAATATTATATAAATTTTTTCATTTATTTAAATTAATTTTTAAAAGATGAATTTTGGAGGCTTACATTATTGTAAGAGATGATTTGATAATAATTATACAAATGTTATCCGTGATAATTCTATAAATGGAATAATTTGAGTTAAAAAATACAGAAACGATGATAGGTTTTAGTTGAAAAAGGTAATCGATTAATTATTGGTAATTATAAAATTATTATTTTTATTAAATAGAATGCATGTGATATGATTAGAAAAGGATATGATTTAGTTAGAGAAAATTAAAAAGGAAACATGTTACAGGTGAAAAATGTAATTGATTAGTTTATAGCAATTATAATTTAATTACCTTATTTACTAAATACAATTGCACGAAATATTTTTAGAAAATGAAAAATTAACTTTGTCCGTGATATTTCTATTAAAAGAAGGATATTAGTTAAAAAAATTATAGAAAAGATGATATGTTTTAGTTGAAAAAAGTAATCGGTTAATTATTAATATTAAAATATTATTAGTTTATTTTATTAAATAAAACCTCCCTTGATATAATTGGAAAAAAAGAGATTTTAGTTAGAGAAAATAGAATGGTAACATGAAAATTAAAAAAAATGACATGATTTATGTGAAAAAGGTAATTGATTAGCTTATATAATTATAATTTAATTATGTCATTTTACTAAATAAAATTGCTCTTAGTTTTTAGAAAATGAGAAATTAATGTTGCCCGTGATATTTCTAGAAAAAAAGGGAGTTTAATTAGAAAAAAAAATAGAAAAGATGATACGTTTTAGCTGAAAAGGTAATCGGTTAATTATTAGTATTATAATATTATTATTTTATTTTATTAAATAGAAACATATGTGATATAATTGGAAAAAGAGAGATTTTAATAAGAGAAAAAAAAGGTACCGTGTTTTGGTTGAAAAAGGTAACCGTTCATGATATAATTGGAAAAATAGAGATGTTAATTAGAGAAAAAAGAAAAGGTAACGTGTTTTGGGTAAAACAGGTAATTGATTAGTTAATAGTAATTATAATATAAATATGTTATTTTATTAAACAAAACTGCTCATACTATTTTTAAAAAAAGAGATATTTTAGTTAAATAAAATGTGAAAGATATTATATTTTACTTGAAAAAGGAAATTCTTTAGTTATTGAAAAATAGAAAAGGTAATATGTCTAAGTTGAAAAAGGAAATTGATTAATAAAGGAGAAATTTTAGTTAGATAAAATATAAAGGGATATTATATTTTATCAAAAAAAGGAAATTATTTAGTTTTTTAAAAAGAGAAAAGATAATATGTTTAACCTCAAGAAGGAAATTTATAAGTTAGTAGAAAAGGTAATATGTCTAACATGAAAAAGGAAATTGATTAATAAAGGAGAAATTTTAGTTAGATAAAATATAAAAGGATATTGTATTTTAGGAAATTAGTTAGTTAGATAAAATATAAAGGAATATTATAATATATCAGAAAAAGGAAATTATTTTGTTTTTGAAAAAGAGAAAAGATAATATGTTTAACCTCAAGAAGGAAACAGATTAGTTAGTAGAAAAGGTAATATGTCTAACCTAAAAAAGTAAATCGATTAATAAAGGAGAAATTTTAGTTATATAAAATATAAAAGGATATTGTATTTTAGGAAATTAGTTAGTTCTTGAAAAATGGAAAAGATAATATGTTTAAACTCAAGAAGGAAATTGATTAGTTAATAGATCTTTAATTAAGTAAGGGTAAATAAGTAAAATCAACAGGTACCGTACCAACCAACCAACCGACCGACCGACCGACTAACCAAACTTTTAATGTTTCGGCTTTTATATAATAGTATAGACTAGCTTAAAACCCGTGCGATGCACGGATTTCTTTTAATATTATTTGATGTTTTTTTATTAATTTGAATTATATTTCTTAAAATATGAATTTTGGAGGCTTAAATTTTTAAATGAGATGATTTGATAATAGTTATATAAATGTCATCCGTGATATTTCTAGGAAAAAAGTGATTTTAGTTAGAAAATATTGAAAAGATGATACATTTTAGTTGAAAAAGATAATCGGTTAATTATAAGTACTTACAAAATTATTATTTAATTTTATTAAATATAATGCCGTGATTTAATTGAAAAAAGAGAGATATTAGTTAGAGAAAATTAAAAAGGAAACATGTTTTAGGTGAAAAAGGTAATTGATTAGTTTATAGTAATTATAATTCAATTATATTATTTTACTAAATAAAATTGCTCGTAGTGTTTAAAGAAAAGGAAAAATTAATGTTGTCCGTGATATTTTTAGAAAAAAAGTGATTTTAGTTAGAAAATATAGAAAAGATGAAGCATTTTAATTGAAAAACTTAATCGGTTAATTATTAATATTACAAAATTGTTATTTTATTTTATTAAATAGAATCGCCCGTGATATAATTGAAAAAAGACAGATTTTAGTTAGAGAAAATAGAAAAGGCAGTGTGAAAATTAAAAATGTGACATGTTTTAGGTGAGAAGATAATTGATTAGTTTATAGTAATCATAATTTAATTTATGTTATTTTACTAAATTAAATTGCTCGTAGTGTCTTTAGATAGTGAGAAATTAATGTTGCCCGTGATATTTATAGAAAAGAAGAATTTTAATTATTAAATATGGAAAAGATAATACGTTTTAGCTGAAAAAGGTAATCGGTAATTATAATTATTTTATTTACAAATCAAATTGTACACCAAATTGGAATTGGAAAAATTGGAAAAAGGTAATATTTTTTAGTTACAATAGAGAAAAGGTAATCGGTGATATAATTGGAAAAAAAGATATTTTAGTTACAGAATAGAGAAATGGTAACATGTTTTAGTTGAAAAATATAATTGATTAGTTAATACTAATTGTAATATAATTATGTTATTTTATTAAACAAAATTAATTAGTTAGTAGGATGGATTTTATCTGTAGTGAAGTAAGGGTAAATAAGTAAAATTAACATGTACCGTACCGACCAACCAAATTTTTAATGTGGCTTTTATATAATAGTATAGATTTAAGTAAGGATAATTAAATAAAAAAATTAAGTTTGAAAATGAGATATTTCAGTTAGAAAATATAAAAAAGATATTACCTTTTAGTTGGAAAAGGTAATTAGCTAGTTAAAGTAAATAATTATTAGTTTATTTCATTAATTAGAACGACTATATTTTTGGAAAGAAAAAATTTTAGTTAGAAAAGTTAATAGCTGAAAAAGGTAATTGGTTAGTTATTATTTAGTAGAAAATGAGATATTTTAGTTAGAAAAGATAGAAAATAAATTACCTTTTAGCTGGAAAAGATAATCAGTTAGTTATTAGTTATTATAATATTATTAGTTTATTTCAATAATTAAAATGATCATATTTTTGGAAAGAAGAGATTATAGTTATAAAAGTTAGAAAATGTAAAGGTAGAAAAGGTAATAGCTGAAAAAGATAATTGGTTAGTTATTATTTAGAATAAAATTAGATATTTAGTTAAAAAATATAGAAAATATAATATCTTTTAGCTAGAAAGTTAATCTGTTAGTTATTAGTAATTATAATATATTAGTTATTTCAATAAATAGAACGATCATGTTTTTGGAAAAAATAGATTTTAGTTAGAAAAGTTAGAAAAGGTAATTGTTGAAAAAGGCAGTTGGTTAATTATTATTTAGGGGAAGTGTTGGGAGAGTTGCGTGTGATATTTTAAGAAAAAATTGTGTTTTGTTTTTTAGTAAGTAAGTAAAATAATTAATAGTAATAAAGTAAAACAATTAAATAAGGTAAGAATTGTGAAAAGATAATTGGTTAGTTATTATTTAGAAGAAAATGAGATATTTTAGTTACAAAATATAGAAAAGATATTACCTTTTAGGTGGAAAAGATAATCAGTTAGTTATAAGTAGTTATAATATATTAGTTATTTCATTAATTACAACGATCATGTTTTTGGAAAGAATAGATTTTAGTTAGAAAAGTTATAAAAGGTAATAGCTGAAAAAGGTGGTTGGTTAATTATTATTTATGGGAAGTGTCGTGTGATATTTTGAGAAAATATTTTGTTTTGTTTTGTAATAAAGTAAAATAATTAAATAAGGTAAGTATTGTACTGTACCGTACCAAAACTTTTAATGTTTCGTCTTTTATAATATAGTATGGATTATAGATTGATTCAATAACACGTTAGAAAACTAAATTAAGGAAATTTTATGAAACTTTCGCATGACATTCTTTTTAAGAAAAAGGGGTAAAAAGTAAACAAAAATCAAGAATGAATATTCATTATAGATTTTAATGAAAAGAAATGAAAATTGAATATTCATTTTGGATTTCAATATCTAAATTTGAATTTGTGATAATTTGAATTATTTTTAAATACATAAAAAAAATAATTATCAGAGATCCTCATATAATCACTAATTATTATTTAATCCCTCAATAAGACCCGGCTCGTACATGTCATCATCTAAGTCTGACATCTACAATATTCGAATAAATTTATTATTATTTTTAATCTAAAATCCAATTGTATAAAATTTAATGTAATCAATTCTAAATGCAAACCGTAGTTAAAAATCTAGTTAGAATTAAATTAACAATCTAATTAAATCTTTCCAATTGTTTTCTAAATTCCTATTTTATTTAATCTAATATATTGGTAGTTAAATATATTCTATGTCAAGCGTATGAACAAACAGTTTGTATGCATTCAAATTAATCAACATAAACCTAAATATTACATATAAATAAAATTAACAATGTACTTATATGAAGACCTAATCTACTTTAAAATTGCAATTGTACCAATTTGGTTCAAGCATATGAACAAACATGTAAATTACAATACCAAAAATAACACAAATCCAAATATTACATATATGTACATATTGTTTGCATTAAACTTGAGAATCGAACAATATTTGAGTAATTATAAAGAAGGATAGGTTATCTTTTGATGAACGAGAGGAGGAGAAACTGCAAAAAAGGATCGGGGTGAAAGGAAGAAACACAGTGTTCTGTTTTTTGGTTGTGTGATGAAAGAGGCGAAAACAATCTGTCTGCTGCGTTTTTAAAGGAAGAACGGAATACGCCACTTGAAGTGGCGCATTAGCAGAAAAAGTTAAATAGAATTCGCCAGTCAAACTGGCGTTTTCTATTAAAACAGTAATGATGTCCTGTATGTCCTGTACAAATTAATTTATGTATATTCACAGACTTATTCTTAGTAATAAAATTAAATATATTAATACTCGAATTTTGGGACTTTAATATATTATAAATATATTGCATAATAATTGTATTACTTTCGTATTTATTAATTAGTAGATTTTTTAATTTAATATATAAAAAAGGAATAATTTAGAATGTAAATAATGAATAATATTATAAAAAGAATGAATAATGAATAATATTAGATTTTAAGACTTTAAAGAATAGTGTTAGATTTTCATATTTATGAAGTAGTAGATTTTTAAAATTAAATACACCAAAAAAATAATGAATAATTTTAGAATTTAATGAGTAATGAATAATATTATAAAATTTAATGAATAATGAATAATATTAGAATTTAAAACTTTAATTAAATTTTTTGAGATTTTCAAACATATACGTATCTTATCTTATCTCAGAAAAAATCAGGATTCCACCATACAGCTTCGTTCATATCTTATCCAAAAGTCTCGCTATTAACAACTCTATATGTTTGTTTTCATCACAGCATCTATTTCCTGTTTGTTTTCTTTCTGTCTGTCCATCACATTATTTCTCCAGGCATTCTAGCTAATTCCGATCCTTGGAAGCCTTGCTTGCTAGCTTGCCTCGTTCGTCCCATTTAAGGTACATACTCCTATATAACCTTAATTTTGTTTAAAGTAATATCTATTTGGGTTTTATATCAAACGGGCCACTGATCTCATTAAAAAGTATCAAGTAGCTCCCTAGTCTCCACGGGGACTCATTTAAGCCACTAAACTAAGAAATATATCATTTGCCCCCCTGCATTCACAAAAATAATACAATTTATGGTAGTCTAAGTGTCTTGGATAAAATTTATGGTGGCAAAAAAAAGTTCAATCTTGGATAGATTGTATTATTCTCACTTAGGCCACCATAAATTGTATTATTTTTGTGAATGCAGGGGGGGCAAATGATATATTTCTTAGTTTAGTGGCTTAAATGAGTCCCCGTGGAGACTGGGGAGCTACTTGATACTTTTTAATGAGATCAGTGGCCTGTTTGATATAAAACCCATATCTATTTTAAGTTAATTGTTTGTTTATTTTTATATATGCTTCTGCATTGTTAGTTACAAATTAGTTAAATAGTAAGATAATGTTCTTAACTTCATTTAATATATTCAGGAGAATGGAAAATTACGTTAATGTTAATTTCTTTTGCGGTGGAAGAATTATTAGGCGGGGGGATGATATTCGATATTCGAAAGATCTGGGTGGTCAACGTTATGTTATGCTGGGAACGAAGTATGAAGAATTTAGGGGTATTGTTTATGAGGTTATGGGCATAAATCCAAATCATTGGGATGTAAAAATGAGTTATAAATACCCCCAAGTTGGCATAGGGAATGTTGCATCATATTTTTTAGTAGGGCAAATTACCTCGGATATGGACGTGGATAGGCTGTTGAGCATCCCTCGTACGATGATGATGGGTTTAGGTGATGTTTCTGTGTTTTTGGAGGTCGAAAAGGTACAAGAGGATGACCCGTACAGTTACGGGCATATATGCACCCTCAACCAACCCATTCAAGTTACCAAGAAGATACTGGGACTAGCAACCAGTTTCCAGAATTTGGAACGACCGGGTGGTCAGACTATTATTTTGGTGGAAGAGACGAATATCAGGGTTATGTCGGCGGTTCAAGTAGCTATGCAATCCAACAAAGCCAGCAGAATGATGATTACCAATTGTAGGATTACTATACTCGTACAGATTACATTGAGCCGTCTCCACGAGTGCATCTTCTTGCAAGTAGGGAGTTGGCCCTTGTACATGAAAATTCAGAATATGACAACGCTAGTTCAAGTAGTGAGGATTTGGACTACCTTAGCAGTGATGATGAGGAATATGTATCGGAAGACGAGGCCGAAGAGGAGGTGCCTAGGACGGCTGTGATTGAGACGGCTGTCATTGAGGGGGGGGGAGGCACGTTCCCAGAGCACCTTGGTTTGAAACGGAGGCGTATACACCGATAGTGTTACACAACCGGGATGCAAACTACAATGTTGTAGATCCTAAAAATGAAAATCTTTATGTCGGACAGATGTTCAGTGACAAAACTATGCTTGTCAATGTAGTGAGAAATATGCACATTAATTGTAATCGGATGTACATCGTGGTGAGGAGCAATCACGATCAATTCATTGCAAAGTGCACCGTGCAGAATTGTCCATGGAGAGTGAGAGCTACGAAGAAAAAGAGGCACGGTTTCTTTGAAATCACAAAGTGCACAGAACACATATGCTTATGTGATCATCCTACGCAGGACCACATGAAGATTACTGCAAGATTAGTTGGAGATATTGTCAAACCACACGTACGTTTTTCATTTTCAAATTTAATATAAGTCATTTTTAATAACTTTGTAGTAATGACATGTTTTCTTAACATGTTTGACAGGTTGTAGGCTCACCGAATCTCCCAATCAAGAATGTTTTGAGCTTGGCCACTAAGGAATTAAATCACAATGTGAAATACATGAAAGCATGGAGAGGGAAGCAGTTGGCGGTTGAGGATATATACGGCAAGTGGAGCACAACATATGACATAGTACCACGATTCTTCATGGCCATTGCCCATTCCAACCCTGGGAGTGCTGTTGTGATTAACGCAGTACCAGATGAAAAAGTAGCACATCAATCCATTTGCAAGCGTGTTTTCTTCTGCCTTAAAGCAGTGATGGACAGTTGGCAACATGCCCGACCTGTACTTTCAATTGATGGTACATTTCTGAAGGGCAAATACAATGGGAAGTTACTTATTGCCATGGGTGTTGATTCCAACAATCATCAATACCCCGTCTGTTATGCGTTGGTTGAGGAAGAGTCTGAGGATAATTGAGGTTCGTTTTTAGGACTACTGCGTGAACATGTTTTCAAGGACAGGAAGCGTGTTTGCATAATATCAGACCGTGCTGCTGGAATTCTCGCAGCAATATCGAATCCGGGCAACAGCTTTGCACCACCTTAAGGATTCATAGATGGTGTCTACAACATCTCAGAAGTAACTTCTCTAGTAAACATTCCGGGGGGACTTGAGACGCTTGATGTGGTTAGCTGGAAGTACCCCGCAGGTCAAAAAACACAATGCCTACATGAAAAGAATAGGGGAGATATCACCTGCTGCTTTACAGTGGCTTTCTAACGTTTCTCCTGAACTGTGGACTATCAGTCATGATCGGGGCGATGCTCGTTACGGACAAACCACTACCAACATCATGGAAGGCTATAATGGAAACATACGAATGGCTCATTTCCCCATTTCCTTCCTGTTACGTCAATGATGGAATACATATTCTACAAAAATGTTAGAATTGTCAACACACAAAGGAATCAAGCCCTTGATGCTCTACATGACGGCCAACAATTCTTTCAAAGGACGAATGACATGATACCAAGATATACGGAGAAGGCTAAAGCACATTTTGTGACAACACATAGTCGTCAACTTGGCATTTTCACAGTCGTCACTCAACGCTATCGGGTGAAAGGTTGCACGAAGGGGGGAAACCAGCAGAATGTGGACATAAGTAAGAAAACTTGCACTTGCGGAAAATGGAAATGTCACCATATGCCTTGTTCTTATGTAATGGCCGGTTGTTTAGCGGACAATATTGATTGGAAGCAGTGGGTTGGACCTTACCACTACTCGTCCAAATTGCATAAGTTATGGGAACCCCTGATATTTCCATTGCCAAGCACTGACTTGTGAAACTACGTTTTACCCGACGAGTGGCAAGTGTTTGGAAAATTGATACCAAATCCGGCCTACAAGAAGGTGAAGAAAAAGAGTGGCACAAGGGGACAGTCCGTAAGAATTCGAACTGAAATGGACCAGTCACGATCGGGGATAAAGTGTAGTCGGTGTAAGCAAGAAGGACATACAAAACGGAGAAGACTTTGTCCACAGCGTCCCCCGGAGCCTTCTAGTTGATGAAATCGAGTCTTTAGATGTCTAATGTCATTTTACTTCATGCTGCTAGTTTGTTTATCCTAATTTGATTTGGTGTTAACTGATTTGTGTGATTTTATTTTTTCCATGTACTTTGGCTCGTAATAGTTGTATTTTTGTGCTTTATATCAATTTCATTTCAATTATAAAAACATGGCATTTTTCTTTTATGTAGAGGCATATATGATTTTATGTTTGAAACATAACAAATGCCAGCATTTATGAAATCATAGCAATTGAAGAAATTAACAAACTTCCAATAATAAAATTACAATAGTCTACTCCTCGTCGGACATGTCGCAGTCCGATTGATTTTCAGGACTTATGCTCCATTGATGATATTGTCTAGCTTGTAGGATGTCTCCGTCCTCTACACACATCCTCACATCTTCTGTTAGGCTGTATCATCGTATGCGCAAACGTATTCGATTCTCCTCCTCACGTGCACGAAATAGCGCAGTTTCCAGTTGTCGAGGAGTGTTACGTGGCATGGATTTAGCGCGTTGTTTTACTACTCGTAGCCCATTCGTCTGACATTGTTCAACACAAATGTCAAGAGTTCGTGCACGCCATTCCCACTCCCTCTGCATTGTTGCTACTGAAAGAGTTGAGTAACGATGATTAGGGTTCAAGGAGTAACCAAATTCATCTTCACACACCCAACTCCTACCCTTAGCTCGAAAAATATCACCAGGAGTATAAGTCATTTTGTGTCGATGATAATTATTTTGGTTACATATTTATAGTGAAACGGACTGTTGTTTCCCACTTGCATTATTGTCCACCACTTGTATTATTTCACCTACCACCGAGAAACCACATGAACAAATAATTTAAATTTGTATGCATTGCACCCACATCTTCTAGTCACATAGTGAAGAATCCCGTGCATGTACAGTAATCTGCAACAAGCACTGAAAAGTTCTGGAAAGATAAAAATTGAGTGGTCACATCTTCTTATCTTCACTGTGTTATGATTTTCCCATTACTGTTTTAAGCTTCCCGTGAATGCACAACAAAAAAACAACAAGAATCTTTGCAGTCCTGAAAAAGCATTGTGAACAGATCACTTAAATTTTTTGTCGAATTGAAAACAAAGATGCTAGTCTGTAAAAAGATGTGAGGTTCCGTCAACAGTAACATAATTACAACTATCTCGTGAATGCACAGGAAAAACAACACACGAATCTTTACAGTATTGCCAAAGCACTAGAATAAGCTGTACAATACTTTGAAACAAAGCTGAAAATTTATGTGAAATTCAAAAATTGGGTAAAGTCTGTATAACTTAGTGTAGTCCCGTCAACAGTAACATATATTTCATTATTTACAGCTGTTACTGTGTATTATTGACGAAGACATCTACAAATTTCTCTATAAATAGGTTCTTCTTTCTTATTCATAAGCACAACTCATTACTTTCTTCTCTTATAAATTTTGATCCAATTTTTTTTTTCAAGGCACTTGCATCAAATGGATAGGAGGAAGGGGAAGGGGAAAGTTCCAGAAACAAGGTTCTACGACGACATGGATAAGAAGAAAGAAGACGAGCATCAGAAGAAGAGGGATGGGATTATACGGGCTGGTGAGTAGTCCTTGTTCATCAAAAAGATGAAGATTTTTAAGAGCAAGGAGGAGAGAAAGGGAAAAGACTGGGTCCAAACTAAGGAAGAGATGTTTAACTTCGACTTCTACAATGATGATTTCGCGACTGAGTTTTGTGATGGTCGTAAAAAGCTAGATGCAGAATTGAAAGATAAGAAGATTTCTGATGAGGAATGGTAGGAACAGCTGGCTAATCGGATGCACAAAAAATACGAGGAATTGTTGGACGCCGAGGAGGCGGAAATGGCAAACTATGTTGAAGAATATGAAGCAAGGGAACGTCAATTTCCTCCAGGAAATTGAGGAATGTAGCGACGAGAATTAGGCAGTTAGCCTAATTCGAATTTAAGAACTTGTTGGGTATTTTATCTTTGCTTTTAAATTCTATGTTTGCATTTTAATTTTAGTGTGCTTCATCTCTTGTACTTTGTTTGCTTAATTTGAATAAAAATTTTCTGTCAAAATTTGGAAATTTTTGTCATTTTTGGGCCATAAAAAAACATAGTTACGCATATGATATATTAATTTTTTTGGGCTTACACCAAAGTAGAACGTCAATACTTTAATACAGAACAAAAAGAACGAAAGAAAAACATGTACAAATATGTTTTTTATGGCCCTGAACATGACTTGACGAAGGAATTGTTAAGAATCGGATGTGGAGTTAACATATTCGGATCAAAAAATAACAAAGCTAGACATAATAATTTTTGGAGATTTTCGTATTGTATCAAAGTAGGAAGTAAATTCTTTAATATATATTAGAAAAAACAAAAAAAATTTATTTACAAGTACATCTTCAAAGTCATGTAAAATGAATACTAGAAACTATATTTTCTAGTTAAAAAAATGTGCTAAGGGCTGGAGGAAAATTTAAAAAAAAGGGCAACTTAAAATCGCCACTTCAAGTGGCGATTAATGTTAAAATTCAGTCCAATAGAATTCGCCACTTCAATTGGTGTTTTCTGTTAAATTTCTCCAGCTATACCAGAAGTGAAAAACTTGAATGAACTATACCATAAAAGAAAGTTGAATTCAGTACTATACTAGAAATGTAAACAAGCCGACATGAACCCGTTGACGATGAACTCTAGGGCTCGTTTACTTTTCTGGTACAATACTGAGTTCAGTTTTCATTTGTGGTACATTTCGTTCAGTATTTTCATTTCTGGTATAACTGAGAAAACTTAATAGAAATCGCCACTTGAAGTGGCGAATTCTATTGAACTTAATCTCAATAGAAAACGCCGCTTGAAGTGGCGAATTCTATTGGCCCCATTTTTTTTTTGTTTTCCAGTACTTAGCATAATTTTGTAAGTACAATATGTGCTGTCTAGTAGTCATTTTATATGACTTTTAAAATGTATTTGTAAATAAAATTTATTCGTTTTTTTACTTCGTATTAAAGAATTGACATCCTACTTTGGTATAATACGAAAATCTCCAAAAAATATTATGTCTAACTATCTTATATATTGGTCCGAACATGGCAACTCAACATCAAATTGTTAAGAATTCCTACGCGTAGGCATGTTTAGGGGAATAAAAAATATATTTGTACATGTTTTTTTTAAGTTGTTTTGTTCCATATTCAAGTATTGACGTTGTACTTTGGTATAATACGAAAAACTCCAAAAATTATTATGTCTAATTATCTTATTTTTTGGTCCGAACATGGCAACTCAACATCAAATTGTTAAAAATTCCTTCGAGTAGGCATGTTTAGGGGAATAAAAAAATATATTCGTACATGTTTTTTTACGTTGTTTTTGTTCCATATTCAAGTATTGACGTTGTACTTTTGCGTAAGCCAAAATTTAGGAAAATTATTTTGTGTAGTTACGTTAAATGTTTGCCCGAATATGGCAACTTCACATCAAATTGTTAACAATACCTTCATGGAGTTATGTTGAGGGGCTTAAAAAACATATTAGAAAACGTTAAATTACATTAAAGTAAACATAAAGCATCATACAAGTACTTAAATTTGAAAACAGAAAATTGAAGCATCATACAATTACATTAAATTGAAAACAGAAAATTCAAAAATAAGCATACATTGACACGAGAACCACAATACAAGTTCTTAAAATTCACTGAGATCAATAGCATAATTCTCGTCCTCAACTTCCTCAATTTCCCTTGCAATTTGTCGTTCCTTTGCAGCTTCAGCTTCTATTGCAATTTCACGTTTCTTTGCAGCTCGAGTTTCCATTTGAATTTGAATTTGACGTTGTTGTGCAGCAAATTCAAAATGTTTTGCAAGTTTAGCATCCTCATCCTGCACATCGTATGACCTTCTGGTTTTCCTGGTTTGTTTGATTTCGGTTTTACTAGTTTGTGATTTTTTGCCCTTATCCATCTTATGCTATTGCCTTGAAGAAAGTTAATTTGAGAAGAAACTAGTAACTTGTGATTTTGAATAAGCAGCAACATTGGTTTTTATAGCCAATTTTGGATTATTATTTTAGCTTTTTGTTGATGCCAAAATACCTAAATAATTTTAACAAGCGTTATTTTGAAGTGACCAGAGCACTTTGCGTACAAGCAATAGGAAGATGTGACTACTCAAATTTATTAGCCTGCAGGAAAATGTACAGGATATCTGCAATCAACTTTACTTTTTCAGAAATCAGCTTTATTTTACTATGCCTGCAATCAACTTTACTTTTTCAGAAATCAGCTTTATTTTACTATGCGTGAAATCAACTTTACTTTTTCAGAAATCAGCTTTATTTTACTACAGGCTATCTTTGCAGTCCTTTCTCAGAGTGCTTTTTTTCAATAATGCAGGGTAAATTTAATTGTTTGTTGATGTGCATTCATATGATTTTCTTTGATAAGAAATTTGACTCCTCAAATTTAATTTTTTGCAGTTCTTTTCAGTGCTTTTTGATAGTATTGTTGAGTCACGGGCTAATTCAAGAGCAATCAATAATTTATCCCTTGATTTTCAGCTATAAAACAAGCCTGTGTTGAGCTTGTCCACCCAGCCACTGGAAAAAAATTTAGCACTGTAAAAAACAACAAGAATCCGTGAATGCACGGCAAAAAAAACAACAAGAATCTTTGCAGTCCTGAAAAAGCATTGTAAAATGATCACTGAAATTTCTTGTCGAATTGAAAACAAGGATGCTAGTCTATAAAAAGCTGCGAGGTCCCGTCAACAGTAACATTATTACAACAATCTCGTGATTGCACAGGAAAAACAAAACATGAATCTTTGCAGGATTGCAAAAGCAGTACAATAAGTTGTACAATACTCTGAAACAAAACTGCAAAATTATGTGAAATTCAAAAAATTGGGCAAAGTCTGTATAAAGTAGTGTAGTCCCATCAATTGTAACATATATTTCATTATTTACAGTTGTTGCTGTGTATTATTGATGAAGACATCTACAAATTTCTCTATAAATAGGTTCTTCTTTCATATTCATAAGCACAACTCACTGCTTTTTTCTCGCATAAATTTTGATCCAATGTTTTTTTCAAGGCACTTGCATCAAATGGATAGGAGGAAGAGGAAGGGGAAAGTGCCAGAAACAAGTTTCTATGACGACATGGATACGAAGAAAGAACACGAGCATCAGAAGAGGAGGGCTGGGATTGTACGGGCTGGTGAGCAGTCCTTGTTCATAAAAAAGATGAAGATTTTTAAGAGCAGGGAGGAGAGAAAGGGAAAAGACTGGGTCAAAACTAAGGACGAGATGTTTAACCTCGACTTCTACAATGATGATTTCGCGACTGAGTTTTGTGATGGTCGTAAAAAGCTAGATGCAGAATTGAGAGATAAGAAGATTTTTGATGAGGAATGGTACCATCAGGTGGAACAGCTGGCTAATCGGATGCACAAAAAATACGAGGAATTGTTGGACGCTGAGGAGGCGGAAATGGCAAACTATGTTGAAAAATATTGATAAGTGGATTTTTATCCACTTGGATCGCTTCATTTTGGCTTAAATTGATCGCTTGTATCTCAAGTATTTGTGTGTTTTAATATGTTTTGTGTAGCTATGCAGGTTAGCAAAATGCCAGCTATGATTGTTGATTTTCATTGGTCTTGGAGTTTAAATTGAGCTTTGGAATGAAGGGTGGTGAATTTCCCTAGGCTACCATGAGGATTCATAATTCAAGAATTGAAGAACGGGAAGTGGCAAAAGAATCGGAAGAGAAAACGGAAGAGAAATGAGCAAATTGTAGGAAATTCGGATTTGCCGGTAGGTTGCGCAGTCTACTTTGTTTTAGCCATATCTGGAGTTCTACAAGTCCGTTTGAGGCCCGTAAGCTGTCCACGCGAAGCTTGAAGAATTTTATTGAATTTGGCAGAATGGTCAGCCATACTTGTATCTCAAGTATTTGTGTGTTTTAATATGTTTTGTGTAGCTATGCAGGTTAGCAAAATGCCAGCTATGATTGTTGATTTTCGTTGGTCTTGGAGTTTAAATTGAGCTTTGGAATGAAGGGTGGTGAATTTCCCTAGGCTACCATGAGGATTCATAATTCAAGAATTGAAGAACGGGAAGTGGCAAAAGAATCGGAAGAGAAAACGGAAGAGAAATGAGCAAATTGTAGGAAATTCGGATTTGCCGGTAGGTTGCGTAGTCTACTTTGTTTTAGCCATATCTGGAGTTCTACAAGTCCGTTTGAGGCCCGTAAGCTGTCCACGCGAAGCTTGGAGAATTTTCTTGAATTTGGCAGAATGGTCAGAATTTTAAGCAGCACGGTCGCGCCTGAAATACACTAAAAAGCAGCGCGGTCGTGCTTGGATAAATTTCAGAAATTGTTTATATCGCGGGGGCGCCCGAATTACACTAAAATGTAGCGCGGCCGCGCCGGACACCACCAGAAAATTTCCAGAACCTGCAAAATTCAATTTTAACAAGGAAATTACCACAAATTCTACTTCTAATCATTATGGTAATTGCTTGGAGCGGCCAGAACCTTCTAGAATCAGACTTATACATGGAATTTGCAATTCTATTTCATTCAAAGATGGAATTTGCCAATCTTCTATTCCAACTCAAAGAAGGCAATTACTTGGAGAAGTGGACACTTGGGGCTATAAATACACATCTTAGGGGACAGAAAAAAACAGACACCATTACATATCAATTACTTAGTTTTATTTGTATCTTTTCATACTTTGTTTTTATCATGGTTTCATCAGATCCCATGATGACGAGAGGTTGGATTATGAACTAATCGTTGTCATGGGATTCTAACGGATTTACTTATGGAATTTAGATGTTGATTGCTTAACTTGATATATGTGTGGTGAATTTGCGATATCCTTGCAGGGTTGTATTTAATTCATATAGATGCGTAGCTAACATCTATCTTGTTAATCTTTAGTGAAGCGACAGTGGATCTTTAGATTTAGAACTTGCCATGCTAGCATAAGTCCATGAATGTTATTCATGTTTGTGGTGTGTTTCTAACCGTCTCATACTACCTTATGTAATCTTATGGATACTTGATCTTCAACCATTATGTTTTCAAATTCTATAGACATATAGGGTCTAAGCATAATTGGTGCTTGCATGATTTCTATCTTATGTGGATATTGTGTAGATTGGTGTTCGTGTACTGAAAGGTAACGTATACTTATTTCGTGTTGTCCGATTAGTTATCGTAACCACCACATGTATTGATAAAAGGGCATGATCTCTAAAGGAAGTTTGTATTGAAGTTAGGATTCCATGGTTCATATTGCGTAAGTAATTTGATTTTAATTATCGTTAGTTAGTTAATTCTTAGTTGATAATTTGCATCTTAGTTAGTTTAGTTAATTAAAACTCAAATTTGTTATTTGTCTTAGCAGTGAGTAATAACCATACATTGTTGCATAGGTACAATAACTGAATTAAAACCTTAACCAGATCTCTGTGGGAACGAACTCGACTTATTCATATATTACTTGTGACCACGTACGCTTGCGTGATTTAGTGCAAACAAGTTTTTGGCGCCGCTGCCGGGGATCATCGGTGTTTTATTTTTGGTTTATGTGCTTGTCAATAGTGGTCGTTAGAGTTCACTGACTCGGATTTGTTTTTCTTACCTATTTTGTAGTTTGGTGAGTTTCAGGTACTTGAGTTTTTGAAGATGGCATGCGAGGAGTTGCTATGGTGGGCATATTCAAGGACATCCATGCCTTATCAATGTGAGTAGTGTTTGGGCGTTCATGATCCCTCACAATATTGTTACTACGAAGAAGTTGATCCATATGTCACTTATGAGGAACAACCATATTTTCCATACCATCCTCAACAGTACCAGCAAGATGTTCCAGATATGACATATTTCTTTGGGAGTGAAGAGTTTCAACATCAACAACCTACTCCTACTTTTCAGTCAGATGAGGTTCCTACTATAGAGGAGCTTAGGATGCTTGTAAAGAGTAGTGAGAAGTCTATCAAATCTTTGGAGATTCTAGTTGCTCGAGCTGTGAGTGCTGTGAAACAAGAGAAACAACAATTCATACAAGAGGCAATTCCAGAAAGTAACTGTGACTTGGAGCAAGGTGCTGCATGCTTAATTGAGAAATACAAATTCCAAGGTGAGGTGAGCATTCGCAAGCCATGTGAGGAATTTGATCATGTTAGGATGGTGGATGATTTGGAAAGGGCACTATTTGGGACAGACACTGTTGAGCTGCACAAATTTCGAGAATTTGTATGTGCGTACCAAGAGGCTGAAGAACATGGGAAAGATGCAGGTCTTCTACTTGACTCAGAGTTTAAAGATGGAGGTAGCGCATTAGAGCCAATGGAGGAAGTTCTCTTTGAAGAACCAAAGGCTTCAGCAACTTACATTTACCCTCCTCCATTATATTCAACCAAAGCCCGCGAGTGTGTGTTGTTCTACAAATTGACAAATTTTGGGTCAACAGATGAAGGCATTGGAACAGGACATATTTGTTATACGAATAGGCCAAGCGAGGATAAGGGGCAGAAAGTGTGCCGCCGTGAAGACGATGAAGTCTCGCGAAGAGAGGACCAGGCAAACTATTATTATCCTTAATGGAGTTTTGGAAGTAATGTCAAGCTATTGACGTTAAAGAAGCGCTTCTTGGGAGGCAACCCAAGCATTGTTGTATACTGGTATGTTTTCTACTTTCCCTCGTATTTACTTCCATTCAATGAGGACATTGAATATTTTAAGTTTGGGGGTGGTTTGAGGGATAAGTAGTGTATATATATGTGATTGTTAGTCATTGTGTTCATATAGGATTTCATGTTTTGCATATTATTAGTAGTAATTCATGCATATATGTTCATATTAATTATGTTTGTTTCATATAGGACATTCTGTTTTTATTTTTCGTATACCATGTGAGTTCATATTAGTTGCATTTGCATAGCATGCATATTTCATGATCCCTTAGAATGAGCTAATTCTGATTGGTAGGTAGGTGTCTAATTGAGTGTGGTAATGATGAATAGAGGGTTGACTTATAGTTTCTATGAAATTGACTTATGTGTTTCAGAAACGAAACTAATTTCACAGTCTCATTGGGTGCTTTTGGGCTAGGTTGAGGTCATGCTTGTTTGGATGTTTTGAGATTTAATCACTTGATTATATTTAGAATTTTCGTTATTCCCTTGATAGTGTAGGAGCACTTAAGTCTAAGTTTGGGGGAAAACAGGGATTTCATGCTTAATTGTAAATAATTGTCAATAATGGCTAGGCGTCAAATGGCTAGTAGCCGGCTCATATTTATATGAGTAGTCTAGGGTTGGAATTGAGAATTCTCATTCCAGATTGCATAAAAGAAAAAAAAAAGCAGAAAAAAAAGAAAAAAAAGTGTCAAGTGTTTTTATGCAAAATTATCCAGGGTGAGCTCTTTAATACTCGAGCAATTAAGTTCGCGGGGACTTTGTGCCTAGTGACCTAAGGCTTTTATAGTCTGGGATCCACTAACCCAACGCTCGCTACATGGGTATTATTGTATAAGCCTTTTGGGGTCTCATCCATTGCACGGTTAAATAAGCATGCGTTGTTGTGTATATTATTATGTGTCGTAGTAATAAAGCATGAATTCCTGGCTAACTTGAATAAGGATGGAGGTGTTCCTAGGTTATGAAGTGTCTAAAGTCTATTCTATTTATAAACATGTGATTGTCTTGACGAAGAGCATGTATGATTTTTGACCTAGTTTTGGGAGTATTTCTGATGAGCATTGCACACACGCACGTTTCTGTTCATGTATTGTTAGTATACGGGAACTTGGTCGAGCTCTATTTGGATTTAGTTGCATTCTCTAAGATATTTGCTTGCTAGTTGGTTTTGGTGAGTTTGAAGGGGATCGTTGCATTTTCATTCTAGTTGCATTCATGCATTGCATTGCATTAGGTTAAATGGATTTTGTGGGTACATTCGCTATAGGCCCTCACGAGACCTTATTCGTCCACTAGGGCTGCCTAGGGGTTTAAAGGGCTTGTTGCATATGCCAAATGCAACCGTGATCACCTACGGAAGTGGTACTAGTTAGTGTAGATAGATTTCTATGTTTATGCTTGAGGACAAGCATCGGTTTAAGTTTGGGGGTGTGATAAGTGGATTTTTATCCACTTGGATCGCTTCATTTTGGCTTAAATTGATCGCTTGTATCTCAAGTATTTGTGTGTTTTAATATGTTTTGTGTAGCTATGCAGGTTAGCAAAATGCCAGCTATGATTGTTGATTTTCGTTGGTGTTGGAGTTTAAATTGAGCTTTGGAATGAAGGGTGGTGAATTTCCCTAGGCTACCATGAGGATTCATAATTCAAGAATTGAAGAACGGGAAGTGGCAAAAGAATCAGAAGAGAAAACGGAAGAGAAATGAGCAAATTGTAGGAAATTCGGATTTGCCGGTAGGTTGCGCAGTCTACTTTGTTTTAGCCATATCTGGAGTTCTACAAGTCCGTTTGAGACCCGTAAGCTGTCCACGCGAAGCTTGGAGAATTTTCTTGAATTTGGCAGAATGGTCAGAATTTTAAGCAGCGCGGTCGCGCCTGAAATACACTAAAAAGCAGCGCGGTCGCGCTTGGATAAATTTCAGAATTTGTTTATAGCGCGGGGGCGCCCGAATTACACTAAAATGTAGCGCGGCCGCGCCGGACACCGCCAGAAAATTTCCAGAACCTGCAAAATTCAATTTTAACAAGGAAATTACCACAAATTCTACTTCTAATCATTATGGTAATTGCTTGGAGCGGCCAGAACCTTCTAGAATCAGACTTATACATGGAATTTGCAATTCTATTTCATTCAAAGATGGAATTTGCCAATCTTCTATTCCAACTCAAAGAAGGCAATTACTTGGAGAAGAGGACACTTGGGGCTATAAATACACATCTTGGGGGACAGAAAAAAACAGACACCATTACATATCAATTACATAGTTTTATTTGTATTTTTTCATACTTTGTTTTTATCATGGTTTCATCAGATCCCATGATGACGAGAGGTTGGATTATGAACTAATCGTTGTCATGGGATTCTAACGGATTTACTTATGGAATTTAGATGTTGATTGCTTAACTTGATATATGTGTGGTGAATTTGCGATATCCTTGCAGGGTTGTATTTAATTCATATAGATGCGTAGCTAACATCTATCTTGTTAATCTTTAGTGAAGCGACAGTGGATCTTTAGATTTAGAACTTGCCATGCTAGCATAAGTCCATGAATGTTATTCATGTTTGTGGTGTGTTTCTAACCGTCTCATACTACCTTATGTAATCTTATGTATACTTGATCTTCAACCATTATGTTTTCAAATTCTATAGACATATAGGGTCTAAGCATAATTGATGCCTGCATGATTTCTATCTTATGTGGATATTGTGTAGATTGGTGTTCGTGTACTGAAAGGTAACGTATACTTATTTCGTGTTGTCCGATTAGTTATCGTACCACCACATGTATTGATAAAAGGGCATGATCTCTAAAGGAAGTTTGTATTGAAGTTAGGATTCCATGGTTCATATTGCGTAAGTAATTTGATTTTAATTATCGTTAGTTAGTTAATTCTTAGTTGATAATTTGCATCTTAGTTAGTTTAGTTAATTAAAACTCAAATTTGTTATTTGTCTTAGCAGTGAGTAATAACCATACATTGTTGCATAGGTACAATAACTGAATTAAAACCTTAACCAGATCTCTGTGGGAACGAACTCGACTTATTCATATATTACTTGTGACCACGTACGCTTGCGTGATTTAGTGCAAACAAATATGAAGCAAGGGAACGTCAATTTCCTCCAGGAAATTGAGGAATGTACCGACGAGAATTAGGTAGTTGGCCTAATTCGAATTTAAGAACTTGTTGGTTATTTTATCTATGCTTTTATTCTATGTTTGCATTTTAATTTTAGCATGCTTCATCTCTTGTACTTTGTTTGCTTCATTTGAATAAAAATTTTCTTTCAAAATTTGGAAATTTTTGTCATTTTCGGGCCATAAAAAAACATAGTTACGCATATGATATATTAATTTTTTTGGGCTTACACCAAAGTAGAACGTCAATACTTCAATACTGAACAAAAAGAACGAAAGAAAAACATGTATAAATATGTTTTTTTATAGCCTTGAACATGACTTGACGAAGGAATTGTTAAGAATCAGATGTGGAGTTAAAATATTCGGACCAAAAAATAACATAGCTAGACATAATAATTTTTGGAGATTTTCGTATTGTATCAAAATAGGAAGTAAATTCTTTAATACATATTAGAAAAAACAAAAAAAAATATATTTATAAGTACATCTTCAAAGTCATGTAAAATGAATACTAGAAAGTATATTTTCTACTTACAATAATATGCCAAGTGCTGGAATAATAGAAAAGAAATGGTGGAATAGAACTCGCCACTTCAAGTGGCGTTTTCTATTGAATTGACTTTCAACAGAAATCGCCATTTCAACTGGCGATTTTTATTAGGTTTTCTCAGCTATACCAGAAATGAAAACTTACGTTCAGGTGTACCACAAATGAAAACTGAACTCAGTACTATACCAGAAATGTAATCGAGCCGAACTCTAGTGCCTTCATGTTAAGAAATTGCAGGCTAAACTTTCCCAAATTAATCTTTTCTTAAATCTTAGGATATTTCATTTGGTACCACTCTAAAAATGACTTTTCCATTTGGTACCATTTTCCATGCAGTACCACTCACTAGTTAACTTACAATGATACTAATTAAAAATACAGATACTAACATTTTGGCTGATGGAGTGGTATTTCTTGAAAAAATCAATTGTACAATGGTATCATTTGGAAGTCAAAAATAGTGAATGGTATTTCATGAAAAAATTAATTATATAATGATATCATTTAAAATTTTCCTAAATCTTAATTCATCTACGGTGAATTTCCATATCCTGTCATGATTATTCGGCTCTTTGTTTTGTTATGTGTAGAACTATTCCCGGTGGTGTTTTGTTATATTAAGAATAAAAGAAATATTTCTAAAATGAAAAATTTTCTTAATAAGGAAATTCGAATGCTGGTGTCGCTGGACTTTTCTGGGTAGTTGAGAGTAGAATAAAATAGTAAGCAGAGGATAAAAATATTGGCCTTCTTCCAAGTTTCTAATGACTCCATACGGATCTTAAACGGACTTGTAGAACTCCCAATAAAATCCGAAGACAGCTATTGTTATCCAAATTGTCCAAAACTCTCAATTTTGTATGTGTTAGGTCCAAAAATCCAATTTCAGTTTCAATCCTTTATTTTGTTGATTCCTACAAAGAATTTAAAACACATTAAATAAAATCCAATTTGATGTGAAAATAATTAACAATATAAAAATAAACTAATAATAAATATCTATTTATCAATACTAATATAATCTGAATCAATGGAGAAAACCCCTGAGCTAAAATCATATATATAGTACCATAAATAAAATTTATAGAAAATATTTTAAAAAAATTTAGATAATCTCATTTCGTTGGATATATTTGGTCAACCTCTAGAGGCCTGTAAAAAAGATTTTATATGATATATTGCCTTATAAAAATATATTCTATTTATAACAAACTAAAATAATAATAATAACATGCTATATTTACAATATAATTAAACAATATAGCTAATATAACATTGGAGCACAACATCTTACAGGTTGAGCAAATTTTACATAATCAATATTTTATTTGATTTAATCGACCATTTTTAGTCAATGCCGATTTTACATAATCAATATTTTATTTGAGATGCTTTTAGACTCCTTCTATTGCATTTCTAATTTTGTTTTGTGAATGACAAGGATGAAAAAAAGGATCTTTAATTAGATTTTTATAGTAATGTCATGTGTATAGTTTTAAACAGTGTCGGACCTAAAACAAAATTGAATGGAGGTCCAAAAGTTTAAGTTTATTAATGCAAAAAAACTTAATTTAATTTTTATGAAATTAATATTTAAAAAAATTATTTTTACAAGGGCTATGGAAAATTGCAAGTTAGGAGGTCATCAATAATAAGAGAGGCACTAGTACTGAGGCACTAGTACTAATATTTTGTACATATTGGTCTATATTGACAAAATATACTCATAGAAATACTGAAATCATATAAATAATTATCAGAATGGGAATTGATCTGAAATCATATAAAAATTATTAGAATCGGATTTTTTTAAAAATTCAATTGATATATATCAATGAAAATTTAATCAATAATATTTCATTAAATTTTATACCAATTTAGGATTTTAAGTAAAGCAACTAGACTTATGTTATTCCCAGATTACACACTTGTATAATTGTAGAAGGGGGGGGGGGTTGAATACAATTCTTGATATTTATAAATTTCTGATAAGAACTTCAGAAACTTATGAAGAGATAATTGCAATGTAAGATTTAAACACAAACACATATAAAATCAGGTGGTTAATATGCACCACCTGAAGCTTTTATTTGAAGAAAACTCTGTGATACAAAATGTACACAGCTGCCGTTTTACAACTCTTTGCTTCTAAGGATATTCAAGAAACCCTAAGCAAATATGTCTGTTTTCTTAACCTACAAAGAGTTGCTACACTTGGTTATATATCCCAAGTTTTACAAGTACTACTGGAATAAGATAATACTAATCTAATTCTAGTTGACTTGCTACTACACTCCAAATACACATGTAGCCGAAAGGTTGTCCTTGTGTTCAGACATGTCTCCTGCACCTTTCTTGTATTCATAGTGTAAATGGAATGCTTCTTTCTTCTGTGTTTCCAAAGTATGGCTGCCATACTGCTTTTTGTATCTACTATAAACTCATGTGATCTGTCAGTCAAACATGTCCTTATCAACTGCTAATCTCCAGCTAATCATAGAAAACAGTGTCAATGATTATCCGTTGATGATATATACTGACATCTGTTGATGATGTATAGAGCAGTATCCGTTGATATTGGGACTTGAGCTGTATCCGTTGATAGAGTGGATTTGAGTTGTATCCGTTGATAGAGTTTAGTCTTCATCCGTTGATACACTTTCACTTAGACAGAATTACATAGCATAGCTTATTTACAATTGGCTACCCTATTCTGCCTATCCGTTGAAAGTCAACATGACTGTGGATAAAAACACTATCAACTGATAACATAGAGATACTGCAGTGTGCTACAAAACCTCATCCGTTGATGAGCTACCTGTCAACGGATAGAGTTATAAATCCTCATCCGTTGACAGCTACAAAACCTTAAACAATTTGATTGATTGTGAAGTTATCATCAAGTACAACATATTCCTAACAATCTCCCCCAATTTATACTTGATGGCAATAAAGCATAAATTCAGGACCTTGATAATAACAAAACATTTCTAAAGATATATAAAGAACAATACATAAATTGTATTAAGCTACAATAATTAAAAACTGAAAGTTTGAGAAATTTACAGAGAAGTGCTCCTCTAGACTGAGCAGATTAGGACTGTTTCTTTCCTCTTGTTGGCATCACCCTTGATTTTCCTTCCTTGGCAGAGTTGGACTCAATCTGTATTTGGAGTTGCCTATAGAAGGCATCTTCTTCATCTACCTTTGGATTTAGCTTCTGTTGTAGCCATCTCAGGTATTGAGAACTAGCCTTTGGTAGTTGGTCTTCTAACCTGAAGAATCTCCTGTTACCATCTTCATCCCTGAACTCCATCATCCAGAAAGGTTGGAGGTGGATTTTCTGTCCATTGTATGGGATCTTCATTTTCCTTGGTAGACTTGATGGTGAGTTCCAATCCCTCCTTATTTGTTCTATTTTGTCCAGTATCTCCCCTTTTGCTATCTTGGAGAACCCTGTGTATCTCTTGATTGCAGAGAACACTTTGGTTAAGGTATGATAATTTTCTCCAAGAACCCTTTGTAGTGGCCATGTCCTTTCCGTTCCTCCCTTGTATACAAAGACCAATCTTTCAGGCAAATGTCTATATTTGTCAATTCCTCTTACTTCTGACAATTCATCCAGATAAAGATTCATGTCAGAGTATTCTTCAATATCTGCCTGATAGATAAAATCATCTTTGTTTTCCAAGATTGGCTGCCTGACAATTGCAGGTACCCTAGCAACTTGAATTGGTTCCTTTGAAGGTTGCTTCCTTGGTTTCCTTTTCTTCTGTGTAGGCTTCTGTTGAGGCTTCAGCAAGAATGAAGGAACCTCAATGGAGTCAAGATTCATTGGTTCCTCTTTAGGTACTATAGGCTCACCATGGAAATTTACATATGGGTTGAATACTTTTACATCAATAGGTTGTGATGAACCAACTGTCTCTTTGTTTTCAGTTTCTGGAGAGACAGGCCTCCTTGCATGTGATTTTAATCTCTTGGATTTGGGGACTGATTTCCCTTTCTTTTTGAATTTGGGGACTTCCTCAGGTTCCCTCAATTCATCCTCTACCTCATCCAATAACTCTTGAGCCAGCCTTGCTTGCTTCTCATCTGAGTTTTCATATTGATATTCAGTGCTTGGTTGAGATTCTCTTAGCAGCCTTGAAGTCTCTTCTCTCTTGGCTTCAACAAATCTAGGATGGCTGTTGGATATGTTTAGAACTTTTCCATTCCTTATGATTACAGCCATCCATTCTCTTACACAACTGTTAGTCTTCTCCTTGAATTCCTTGATTGCCTTACCCATCAACTTCTCTTCATCATCCTTGGGAAATGGAAAGTCCAGTTGTAACTTGTTCTTCCCATTTGCTTTTGGTGGTGAGAAGGGTCTTGATTTGATGTAGGGTTCAAATTCCTTAACATGAGAAGGCTCAGCATCATAGAATGTAGGAGCCACAATTGCTGGAGTAAGCACCTTCAGAATTGTTGTAGATATTGTTGGAGCTGAGGTTTGGCTAGAGAACAGAGTTGATGCAATAGATTGATTGATCAATCTTTCTGTCCTCATTATCCTTTCATAGTTTTCTTCTTTCATCTTTTGGAGAGCTTCAATTTTGGCTAGCTTTTCTTCTTCTGTCAAGTTTGAAAGATCAAACTCTTCAGATAGAGGTTTGGATTTGCTGGGGGAAGCTGTGACAATGAATTCTTGTGGATTGACCACTATGGTAGGCTGCTGCTCCCCCTCACTTGCTGCTTCCCTTCTTTCAGAAATTAAGATTTGACTTGTAGTTGCCACAGCCTCTTCCACTTTCTCCCCCTTTTTGTTAGCATCAAGGGTTTGACTAGAAGTTGGGGCTGCAACTAACTTTTCTAGCAGTTGGGTTTGCAGTTTCTGATGTTGAAGAAATTGCTCAATCTGGGATTCCATCTTTTCCACTCTTGAATTGAGAAGTTGCACAGATTTAGCCAGGTTGTCTTCTTTGAGAAACCTTTGTTGCAACACCCTCTGAGTGGCTGTAGGAGCTAGTTGCTCTAGCTTGGAATCCACAGAGATCTTCACATCCTTGATTTCTTGTTTGACCTCCTCTAAATTGGATCTCTGAATCACCATTTGCATCTTTTGTAACTTTAGGGAGTCAATTGCCTGTTGAAGAACAACCTTTCTCTGTGGATCTGCTTCTGGGTGCTCAGCCAGGGCAGATTTATATTGCCTTATGATTTCCATATCAAGTTGATGATAGGTGTAGTTTTGAGCAAATGCAAAATCATGAATACTGCTACCACCTTCATCTTCAGAGCTCTGGCTGTCTTCATCTTCAGAATTGTCAAATTCATCACTCTCAGCAGTGGTTGGCAGAGCTGCTATAGATTCCTTAGCTCTAAGTAGAGATTGTGAGGTGTGCACTAGGTGCATTGCCTCCTCTGCTTCCACATTGCCCTGTTGTGCCAGAATTTGATAGGCAGGAACAGGGTGAGTAAAGGTTTCAGCATCCAAAGAAATGGAGTCAATCATGGACTGATATTCTCTTTGAAATTCCATTTCCTTGGATGCATCCTCAACCCCCATTGACTCACTAGCAATGGCTGCTTCTTCCATCCTTATCTCTTCTGTAGTCCCTTCTCTCCCCTCATCTCTCTTTTCTTGCATCAAGGGCTCCCCTTGGCTCACACCTCTCACACCCTCACCTTCACCTACTAAGGTGGAACTCTCAAACTCTCCTTTTGCCTGACCGGAAGAAATGGCCAGCCTCTCACTATTTATCTCTCCTTTTGCCTGCTCACAAGGCAGCCTCTCACTCCCTTCCCTCAAACCTAAAAGTGTTTCAACTACTGAGAACTCCTCTACACTTGACACTGGAATGTCAGATATAGCAGTGGTAGAGTGAGTTATCAACGGATAAGGAATATCCGTTGATGGAGTAGTTATAGCTGTCAACGGATGGCTAGATAGAGGCGCATCCGTTGATGGAGAAACACTTGTCAACGGATGAAGGATATCCGTTGAGGAAGGAATAATTATATCCGTTGAAGAGAAAACCAACACTGAATCTGTGGAGATTGATTTTAAGTTCGAGGCCACAGTCTGTGTTGAGAATTCTGGAAGGGAAGATTGATGGTCCAACAAATCATCTAAAAGATGATGACCACCAATTACAGAGTGGGGCTTCTCCAAGAATCTTAAAGATGGAGAATCAGGAATTGATGTAGATATCATATCCACATCCAGAGAAGGAGTTGGTGATGGTGGATTGTAATGTGTGTCGATTTGAAGATTAAGATCAAGGGGCTGTGACTCCACATTTATTGAAGCCACATCAAACTGAGTTTGAGAAGGTACAGTTTCCTGTACAGTGTGTGCACCCTGTGATTCCCCTGTGGTTTTAGATTTCACTCTTCTTCCATAGGTTTTTGAGATTGGGCTATATGTGTCCCTAACCCTCTTGTGCAGTGTTCCTTGTGGGGAACTTGATTCAGTAGTCACACTCTTTTGGGAGAGTGTAACTAGAATTTGGCCTGTAGTTACATTAGCAGTCTTTTGAGAGACTGAAATGGTGGTTGCACTCATCTCTCCTTCCTTATCCTTAGGGCTTCTTTGATGTTCACCCTGTCCCTCACCACTCACTACCACCTTCACACTCCCCTCAAGAGGTTTGGTAGATTTTACAACAGGTGTCTTTTGAGAGACACTTGAGGTTTGCCTTTTAGAATGTGGTTTTGGAACTCTGGATTTGGTCACTTTGGCAGGAGCCTGTTTGGTCACAACTACAGACTCCATTGTGACACTAGAAGGCAAAGAAATTTGGGGGTTGGAGATAGGGGTTTCAGAGTTAGGGATAGTTACCTGAACAATTGGTAGATATACCAACTGTACTCCTGCATTGAGGTTCATTCGAATCAGGTCACTTAAGACTCTCTTCTCCTGAACAAAACATTGGAACTTGCTATCCGGGTTAGCAATGGATAGCTTATTCTCAGACACATGCAGTGCTAAGAGCATTAAAAATCTAGGAAAGTAGATATTCTTGCTCCTAGTTTCCTTTTTACCCAACTTTGCAGCTATCTCATACATAACTAATGTGCCAAAATTATAGAATTTATCATTTAAAAGCATACACATCATTGTTAGCATGGACTGGGTAACAGCATCAAAATTACTAATTTTTCCTAGATTCAAACAGTTGAAGATATGTTAAGAGCCTGTGCACTTGATTTTAAAGGAGGTTGGGATGAGCATTTGCCCCTAGTCGAGTTTGCTTACAACAATAGTTACCATTCGAGCATATGTATGGCACCTTATGAAGCTTTGTACGGAAGGAAGTGTAGATCACCGTTATATTGGGATGAAGTAGGAGAAAGAAAGATACTAGGACCGGAATTACTTCAACAAACTAAGCAAGCAACCGAGGTTATTCGAAAAAGGTTAGTTGCAGCTCAAGATCGACAGAGGAAGTATGCAAATCAAAAGAGGAAAGACAAAGCGTTTGAAGTTGGAGATAAAGTGATGCTAAAAGTTTCACCTTGGAAAGGAGTAATGAGATTCGGAAAGAAAGGCAAGTTAAGCCCCAGATATATAGGACCTTTTGAGATTCTTAAGAAGATAGGACCACTAGCTTATCAGTTGGCCCTACCTCCAGACCTTCAGCATATCCACGACGTGTTTCATGTTTCTGCGTTAAGAGAGTACCATTCTGATTTCAGGCACGTTATAACCTACGAACCAGTGGAAATTCGTCCAGATTTGACATACGAAGAAAAACCAGTAGAGATCCTAGATTACAAAGTGCAAGAGTTAAGAACTAAGAAAGTGAATTTAGTGAAAGTACTTTGGAGAAACCACCAAGTTGAGGAAGCCACGTGGGAATTAGAAAGTGAAATGCGGAATAGATATCCGGAATTGTTTAGTGCATAGTTTTGATTCCGAGGACGGAACCCTATAAGGGGGGAAGACTGTAATAACCACGAATTTTCGAAATAGATTTTTATTTTTAGCCGAATTTTTGAGTCTCGTTTTAATTAGTCAGCGGGAGAAAAACGAAATCTTTTTATTAAAATTATATTAAATATTTGCATCATTATAATTGTCCCCCATTTTTATTCTTTTAATTTAATAATTACCCACCTATTAAATAAAAAATTTTTATGATGATTACACCACTAAATGTTGCAATGATTTTTTTCTCCATGATTTAGTCTTTTTATTTTTTTTATCACAACCATTACCAATTTCATGATTAATCACAGTACCTTATTTTTGTTATAAAAAGGCTGGTCTCTGCATTAACAAAAACAAACCCAACGATCTCATTTACTTCACACAAACAGAAAAACAAAACACAAATACACAACACAGCCTTGGTCTCTTTATTTTTTTAACCAAGATTTCTGTTCAAATCATACATACACACGAACCATATAAAACACAGTCCTGCATCTTTGAATCAAAAACCAAAAACATAACATAGTTTCTTTTTCACAATCCCAATCTTATATTCGTATAATCGCAGGTAGTTTAATTTTTTTTTTTTTTGTTTCTCTTTCGATTGCTGTTGTGCTTGTATTACTTGAATTGTGCCTTGTCTTTCCGATTGTTTGCAGTCGGGTTGTGTATCGGAGTGAGAGAGTAATTGTGTTGTGTTGAGGTTGCAGTCGGAGGAAGGGGAAACGAGAAGGAGGTGAGAACGGAGAAAGAGGAGAGATTGTAATGGTGGAATGGAGGCCGGAGTTATAAGGGGGAGGGATTGAATTGTTGGATTGTGGTGGTGTGTGTATCGTGCGGAGTTGTCTTTTTTTTCCCGATCGGTATTGTATTGGGTTGTATAGAAGAGAGGGAGTTGGTATTGTTGATTGTTGTCAGTGTTGGTGATGTTGCCGGAGTAAGATTTAAGGAAGGGATGAGGGAGAGATAGAGGGGAACGGGGAGAGAGATCGAGAGAAGGGAGAATGGGGAGGCAGGGAGGAGAGATGTGAGAGAGATTGGTACGGAGAGAGATAGAGAGAGATTGAGAGATGAGAGATTTGGAGAGATTGAGTGCTACCGAGGGAGATGCAGGGGAGGGTGAAAGTGGGGCCCATGCGGTGGGATCCACACCGTTTCTAAGACGTTAAATAGTAACAAAACGATACATTTTAGTGTTTTAACGATTGAATTTTTTTTAAAATCGAGATTTAGTTAATTGATTAGAATTAGTTAGTAACAAATTGTTTTTAAAAGTGGTTTAATTGTTTAAATTGATTAAAAATAGAATTATTTAGGGTTTTTAAAATGAAATTTAGAATTTATTTATTTAGTAATTAAATAGGTATTATTAGGTGATTTTGAAAATAATTTAGAGATTTAACATAATTGTGATTTTGGACACAATTTTAGAGATTTATTAATTTGTCAATAAAAGGGGTATAATTGTGATAAAATAGAATTAAATATGATTTTTAATCTGATAATTAATATTTTCAGATTATTTTATTCACCGAATCGAGTTAGATTTATTTGAGAGATTAATATTTGATTTGAATAAATTAGAATTTGTGAGAACTCTTAAAAATTTGAATTCTTTGATAAATTAGTTTAAAAGTGAGAATAATTATTTGGATTTAAATTGAATAAAAATAGATGTTTGAATTTTTCATTTTGAGTAAGAATTTAGATTCCGGATATTAAAAATAGGATTTATTTTCGAGATTTGATTCCTTTGTTCGAAGAAATATTTATTTATTCCGAAATTAATTTCTGTTATTTGTTCCAGAGATTTTATGAGATGTTATTTTATTATTAATAAGATTATCGAATCGGGAGTATTTTATTCTGAAGAATCGCTCACGTATTTCTGGTTGCCATTTTTAGAAAATAATTCTCGAGACGTAGATCGACGCCAAGTTCACGGGTAGAGTATATATTTTAGCTTCATTCATTCGTACTTCGAGATCGAGGCAAGTTCGTTCTTACCCTAACTTTTGGAAACTGTGAAATTCTGTTCGTGTTATTTAAATCCTTAATTATTTTTGAGATACTATTTATTGAGATTATCTGTTGCTCTATATGATGCAATTATTTCTTGTTAAATATTATTATATTGTCAAGTTGGTTTATTTGAGAATTATAATCCCTATAAGCGTAGAAATAATTTAATTGATATCGGGTCGATCTCATTAATTCGAGACGACTATTATTTTAATTCAGTAAAACTAATCTCATTCGTCCGAGATAGTTAAATTTATTCTTTTCGATTGAATTTATTGTACAAATTCAAATCGTTATTTATTGATTATCTTTTAGTTAGTTCCTCGTTCGAACTAACCGATAAGAGTTTAAAATTGTTATAGATTTTTATTCGTCGATCAAGTGAAAAATATTCTATCTAAACGTTCATCAATGTTGAGTATTATAAATATTGAGAAGTACTATTTGTTCGGTACGACTCCCAATTACTTCAATCTCAAGACTATTCTCATAAATTCGAGATAGTTGATCTTATTGTCAAGGTTCGGCATTTTGTTCATGTCAACCGATAAATTATTGAGAATTTACATCAGTCCATTGTTCGGATTGGTGGTAAAATCGAGTCATACTGGCAGTCCGCCAGATTTGTAAATGTTTTCTGAAAAGAGTTATCTCAAGTTATCTGTACCCCAAATATTCGGGAATTCTGTATTCTACTGGTCAATTTTGGGCAAGAGACCCTTTATAGAGAAAGAGAGACTCGTGTACCGTTTTACGGACCCGAGAATATTTAGGCATTCGTTGCCTTGATTGAATTGATAACCATTATGATGCTAGCATTCATACATATATATTATAGTTGATATCGTATTGTAGCCGTGATCGGGCGAAGTGCGGTGTCATCGGAGGCCGTTATTCTTGGTTGGTTAGTTGATCGCCCCACCGAGATACGGAGAGGTGGAAGACCAGTTCATTCTTAAATCATGAGTTAGCAGAGTTATATCAAATGAGTCTTTTGAGTATTCTGTTTTGAGATGAGTTTTGAGCTTTTCGAGTATGATATTTTCCAAGATGAATTTGAGCCAAAACTTATTGTGTTTTTCAATATTAAATTTTGAGTACTTATGTCGGTAAATCTTATTATATTTATATACCGAGCGAGAAAAGAACTTGCTGAGCACTATAGTTGCTCATTCTTGCCTTACAACATTTTGTTCAGCTGTCAAGACGGAGAAAGGCGAGACGTCCAGCCAGGGTTATAAAGGCAAAGGGAAAGCGCAAGGCTATGGCGTCAATAATTAGAAGATCCAGCTGGAACCCTTATATTTCTACTGTAGTTAACTTTGTAATATATTAATTCAAGATGTATCAAGTTGTATCGTATCATGCTGTGAAAACGATCTTGGACCTGAGGAGTGGGACATTTTATGCTCCGTTGTATTATATATTTTGCTTTGTTATTGCGTAACTTGTGCTACAGGATATTGAGACAATGTGACGACCCGGGTCCCCTGTCAGGGTGGATTTGGGGGCGTTACAGTTTTGGTATCAAAGCTTTAGTTATATTTTTTAGGAATCGTACGAGCCTTGGAGTATAACCCGATGCGAGCATTTAGAGATATAATACGAACCTAGAACTATAACGCGACGTGAGAATTCAGAGATATGATACGAAGTTGAGATTTTGGCACTAAGCGCCTTACGCCTTTATATATATATTTATAGGCATAGCTAGTTGATTGAAACCTGACCGAGATTTTCGTACTTTTGTAGATGTCTACTTCCAGACCAGCTGATTTTCGTTCTACCCGAGATAGATCTCCTACACCTTACCCGCATGGACCACTTAGCTCAGGTTCAGACAGTGACCCGTCTGAAGAGTTTATGCTGATGGTTAGTGACACGGAGGATTCTTCAGTTCAGATCCTTACACCTTCTCCTCCACATGTGATAGATTTAGTAGATTCTCCTGACCAGATCATTGAGATAGTCGATTCACCTCCACCAGTGATTGATTTAGAGGCTCCTACCCCTGAGACGTTCAGAGTTGAGACCCCAGTGCCCGAGATTACTGATCCAGTTGATGAGAGCCAGCTTTCACCCGTCCGTATTGAGGTTGTACCTACCTTGTCAGCTCCAGTATCCGGAGTTGATGTACCTACAGGAGTAGCAGCTCTTGCTGAGTTGTTTACTTTACCTGTTCCCGTCTATGCTTCGACGCCGACAGTCCCTACCGTGCCTGACTACATGTTTCCACCTGTCAGTGCCATGCCTGCTTGTGATACTACTCCATCTGCACCTACCATACCTGCACCTGCTCCTGCTCAGCCCACTGTGGTTGCTACTACTGTTGCTATGCCACCTGTTCCTTCTGAGCATCCTGATGTGGCCGGAGGGATGGTCCCTTGGCATGTCCACCATACACTGTTCCAGCATTACCGTTGGTTGTGGGCACGTTATGAGGAGATTTTTACCACTAGGGATAGTATTCTTCGACTGTTGTCAGTTTCAGAACCTCTTGCCGTGCATCATGGAGGGAGTCTGTTGGTGAGAGACGTACCCATGGAGATTATGCACCAGATTGCCCTGACTGTTTTGACCGGGCTTCAGACTGACTTAGCCGCATTACCATCATCCAGCACAGGACAGATTGATCAGGCCAGAGTTGCCACCCTGGTTTCAGACATTATCAGAGAGTTCCATCGGAGAGTGGGCGAGATGTTTCTTCAGTGATGACGTCGAGTTAGACCCTTCTGTAGTAGGGTGCATATATCATGTTGATCTTTGTATTTTAGACCTGGTGCCCAGCCTGTTGGGTAGTAACCTCTGTTATTTCTACTAGACTAGTATGTTGGCTAGTTACTTTTACGATGTACTTATTATCAGCGACCAGTTTGTATTCAGTACCATGACCTGGATTTCACCAGTATGGAATCTTATCAGTATTATATTGTGATCTGCTATAGTACCGTTATTTCATTTTGTTTATTATAGATCTGTGTTATATTAGAATAGCATGTTAGAATAATTTCCATGTTATCCCTGAATTAATTAACAATTTCTTTTCCGATACTACGACTTAAAAAGAATTTTCGAGAACCAGAGATTTATGATGATTGAATTTTTGAGAACCGCCATTTAAATTGAGATAAATCTTCACTAGTATCTAAAATTTTTTTTATATCGAGAAATAAGAGTAACTGCTTATAAGAGACAAGAGAGAGTTGTGATTTTGAGTATTGTGAGAAACCATAAATTTGACCGAGTATTTATTTATGAATGCCTATCATTACTTTGCCAGCAATGGTGTCGTATAATTGCAAACCTGAGATGTAATACCATATTGTTTTCATCTTTATAGAAAAAGATGGCACCAAAAAGAGGAAGACCCGCAAAGAATCATCGTCCTCAACCCGAGGTGAATCCAGGGAATGAGGTTCCACCTCAGAACCAAGTTCCAAACCCGGAACCACAACTCGCTCGAGGTCCCAACCAAGAAAATAACCCGATGAGTCTACTTATGAACTTTCTTATTCAGCATACCCAGAACCCTCAGCCTCAGCTATACCAAAATATAGGAGGGAATCCACCTCCAGCTCAACTGACCCAAACTACTGTGAGTTTCAAATCATTCAAATCCTTGAGTCCACCTGAGTTTAAAGGTACCACTAACCCAGTGGAAGCTAGAATCTGGTTGCGTGAAATAGAGAAAACCTTTGAGATCGTAGGGGTAGAAGAAGAGAAGAAAACCATCTTTGCGGCCTACATGTTAAAAGGTGAAGCGAATTATTGGTGGGAATCAAAGAGAGCAATGGAAGGGAACGTAGTCATACCCTGGACCAGGTTCACGCAGCTATTTTTGGAGAAATATTTTCCTAAATACTTGGAGAGCCAAATGGAGGTCAAGTTTCTGGAACTCAAGCAAGGCAACATGACTGTAGCTGAATATGAAGCCAAGTTTTCTGAACTCTCTAGGTTTGTGCCTTACCATGTGGATACAGACGAAAAGAGAGCTAAACGTTTTCAACTAGGGCTGAAGCCGTGGATCCAGAATCGAGTTGCGGTCCTAGAAATCACCAACTATGCTACTGTGGTTCAAAAAGCATCTATTGTGGAAAGTGGATCTGAGTTGTACTCAAAGGACAAGGATATGAAGAAAAGGAAGTTTCAGAATCGTGGAAATAATTTTGAGAGGAAGCCGGACGATCGGAATGGAAAGAGACCTTTTGTGAAGCGGGAAGACAGAAGCAATGATACAAAGAGAACTGAGAATCAAGACGCTAGGGGAAACAATCAAAGGTCCAGACCCACTCAGGCAGCAAATTTAATTCAAGGAAGGCCACCGCTACCCGAATGCAAAACGTGTGGAAGGAAGCACCCAGGACCATGTAATCTGGCCAGCATTGTTTGTTACAACTGTGGACAGAAAGGGCACTATTCTTCTCAATGCAAGGATAAGGCCGTTACTTGTTTCAATTACGGAAAGAAAGGACATATTGCACGAGATTGCAAGTCACCACCAAAGGAGACAAATGCACCTAGACTCATGGCACCTCCCAGCAACAAGCCAACTGCTCGTACTTTCAACATGACGGTGAAGGATGCTATTGCGGATAGTGATGTGATTGCAGGTACGCTTTTAGTCAATTCTGTAGACGCATGTGTTTTGTTTGATTCGGGAGCAACAAAATCTTTCATATCGGAGAATTTTAGGAATAAATTGGATATTCAGTCCGTACCATTAGGGGAGACATTGATTATAGAAGTAGCAAATCAGGAAAAAGTCCCTGTAGATCAGATATGTCCAAATTGTGGAATCGAAATCCAAGGACAACGTTTCGAAGCAGACCTTCTTTCTTTTAATTTAGGGGAGTTTGATATAATTCTGGGAATGGATTGGTTGACACGTTATGATGCTCAAATCAATTGTCGGCGTAAGTGGGTTAGTGTAAAGGGACCCAACGGCAAAAGAATACAATTCCGCGGAAGGAAACCTACTAGTAATTTTCTGACTTTGATTCAAGCGAAGAAACTACTAAGAAGTGGGTGTCAAGCCTACTTAGCTTATGTGGTTGACAACGAGAAGCAAGCCCCTGCCATTGATGAAATTCCTGTAGTGAATCAATTCGAAGATGTTTTTCCTGAAGAGTTACCTGGATTGCCGCCCGACAGAGAAATAGAATTCAATATCGATCTTGCCCCGGGAACTGCACCAATTTCCAAAGCACCATACCGAATGGCTCCAGTTGAGATGAAGGAGTTGGCTACCCAACTGCAAGAATTACTTGACAAAGGCGTAATCAGACCAAGTGTATCCCCATGGGGAGCTCCAGTGCTGTTCGTGAAGAAGAAGGACGGATCTATGCGACTATGTATTGATTATCGTGAGTTGAACAAGATGACCATTAAGAATAAGTACCCTTTACCTCGAATCGACGATCTGTTTGACCAACTTAAGGGAGCTAGATGTTTTTCAAAGATTGATTTGAGATCCGGCTATCATCAACTAAAGATCAAGCCTGAGGATATTCCTAAGACTGCCTTTAGGACCCGATATGGACATTACGAATTCTTAGTCATGTCTTTTGGATTGACGAATGCGCCAGCTGCTTTTATGGATTTGATGAATCGTGTGTTCAAGAGATACTTGGACAAGTTCGTGATTGTATTTATTGATGACATCCTGATATACTCGAAGTCTCCTGAGGAACATGCTGAACACCTCCGTCTAGTTCTGGAAACGCTGCGGAAGGAAAAGTTATATGCGAAATTCTCGAAGTGTGAATTCTGGCTAAAAGAAGTTCAATTTTTGGGACACATTGTAAGCGGCGAAGGGATTTCTGTAGACCCCGCAAAGATAGAAGCCGTAGCAAATTGGGAGAGACCCAAGACTCCAACCGAAGTTAGAAGTTTCCTTGGATTGGCTGGATACTATCGAAGGTTCGTGAAGGATTTCTCAAAGATAGCTACGCCACTGACTCGACTTACCAGAAAGAGTGAAAAGTTCGAATGGACCCCCAAATGTGAAGATAGCTTTCAAGAATTGAAGAAGAGATTGACTACTGCCCCGGTGTTGACCTTACCCGATGAAAAAGGCGATTTCCTAATTTACAGCGACGCTTCTCACAAGGGTTTGGGATGTGTTTTGATGCAACACGGAAAAGTAATAGCTTATGCCTCTCGGCAACTGAAGGAGTATGAGTCCCGTTACCCTACTCACGATTTGGAACTTGCTGCTATTGTTTTCGCACTCAAGATTTGGAGACATTACCTTTACGGAGAGAAATGCGAGATTTACACGGATCACAAGAGCTTAAAGTATATATTCACGCAAAAGGAATTAAACATGAGACAAAGAAGATGGTTAGAATTGATCAAGGACTATGACTGCTCGATAAACTACCACCCAGGGAAGGCTAATGTTGTAGCTGATGCTTTAAGTAGAAAGGAGAGACTAAACCTATTGACAACCTCAGAAGAATTGGTCAGAGAATTTGAGAAAATGGAATTGGAAGTCAAGATCCCAGTCCAAAACAATGAAAGAGTTTACAGCATTCAGTTTCAACCGGAGTTACTCGAGAAGATTCGTCGTTGTCAAGAGCAAGTGATGGAAGAAAGAAGATCAGAGTTGACCGGAGAAGAATTTCTAAGTTCAAGAGATGAAAAGGGAATTAAGCGATTTGCATCGAGAATATGGATTCCTAATGTTACAGAGTTGAAGGAAGAAATTATGAGTGAAGCGCATAACTCGAGATATTCCATCCACCCAGGGAGCACAAAAATGTATCAAGACATCAAGTTGAATTATTGGTGGCCCAACATGAAGAGGGAGATTGCAGAATGGGTAAGTAAGTGTTTGACATGTCAGAAAGTGAAAGCCGAACATCAACGACCAAGTGGACTTCTACAACCTTTAGAGATACCCGAGTGGAAATGGGAACATATTACCATGGATTTTGTCGTAGGATTGCCCCGAACTAGAGCCAGCCACGATGCTATTTGGGTTATTGTCGATAGACTCACTAAATCTTCGCATTTCCTACTAATTAGTGATAAGTATTCCGTTGAGAGATTGGTGAACATATACCTAAAGGAAATTGTAGTTCGTCACGGAGTGCCTGTTTCGATTGTTTCTGATAGAGATGCCCGTTTTACTTCACGATTTTGGAAAAGTTTTCAAGAATGTCTTGGCACGAAGTTAAATCTGAGCACTGCATATCATCCACAGACCGACGGACAAAGTGAAAGGACGATTCAAACTGTTGAAGATATGTTAAGAGCCTGTGCACTTGATTTTAAAGGAGGTTGGGATGAGCATTTGCCCCTAGTCGAGTTTGCTTACAACAATAGTTACCATTCGAGCATATGTATGGCACCTTATGAAGCTTTGTACGGAAGGAAGTGTAGATCACCGTTATATTGGGATGAAGTAGGAGAAAGAAAGATACTAGGACCGGAATTACTTCAACAAACTAAGCAAGCAACCGAGGTTATTCGAAAAAGGTTAGTTGCAGCTCAAGATCGACAGAGGAAGTATGCAAATCAAAAGAGGAAAGACAAAGCGTTTGAAGTGGGAGATAAAGTGATGCTAAAAGTTTCACCTTGGAAAGGAGTAATGAGATTCGGAAAGAAAGGCAAGTTAAGCCCCAGATATATAGGACCTTTTGAGATTCTTAAGAAGATAGGACCACTAGCTTATCAGTTGGCCCTACCTCCAGACCTTCAGCATATCCACGACGTGTTTCATGTTTCTGCGTTAAGAGAGTACCATTCTGATTTCAGGCACGTTATAACCTACGAACCAGTGGAAATTCGTCCAGATTTGACATACGAAGAAAAACCAGTAGAGATCCTAGATTACAAAGTGCAAGAGTTAAGAACTAAGAAAGTGAATTTAGTGAAAGTACTTTGGAGAAACCACCAAGTTGAGGAAGCCACGTGGGAATTAGAAAGTGAAATGCGGAATAGATATCCGGAATTGTTTAGTGCATAGTTTTGATTCCGAGGACGGAACCCTATAAGGGGGAAGACTGTAATAACCACGAATTTTCGAAATAGATTTTTATTTTTAGCCGAATTTTTGAGTCTCGTTTTAATTAGTCAGCGGGAGAAAAACGAAATCTTTTTATTAAAATTATATTAAATATTTGCATCATTATAATTGTCCCCCATGTTTATTCTTTTAATTTAATAATTACCCACCTATTAAATAAAAAATTTTTATGATGATTACACCACTAAATGTTGCAATGATTTTTTTCTCCATGATTTAGTCTTTTTATTTTTTTTATCACAACCATTACCAATTTCATGATTAATCACAGTACCTTATTTTTGTTATAAAAAGGCTGGTCTCTGCATTAACAAAAACAAACCCAACGATCTCATTTACTTCACACAAACAGAAAAACAAAACACAAATACACAACACAGCCTTGGTCTCTTTATTTTTTTAACCAAGATTTCTGTTCAAATCATACATACACACGAACCATATAAAACACAGTCCTGCATCTTTGAATCAAAAACCAAAAACATAACATAGTTTCTTTTTCACAATCCCAATCTTATATTCGTATAATCGCAGGTAGTTTAATTTTTTTTTTTTTGTTTCTCTTTCGATTGCTGTTGTGCTTGTATTACTTGAATTGTGCCTTGTCTTTCCGATTGTTTGCAGTCGGGTTGTGTATCGGAGTGAGAGAGTAATTGTGTTGTGTTGAGGTTGCAGTCGGAGGAAGGGGAAACGAGAAGGAGGTGAGAACGGAGAAAGAGGAGAGATTGTAATGGTGGAATGGAGGCCGGAGTTATAAGGGGGAGGGATTGAATTGTTGGATTGTGGTGGTGTGTGTATCGTGCGGAGTTGTCTTTTTTTTCCCGATCGGTATTGTATTGGGTTGTATAGAAGAGAGGGAGTTGGTATTGTTGATTGTTGTCAGTGTTGGTGATGTTGCCGGAGTAAGATTTAAGGAAGGGATGAGGGAGAGATAGAGGGGAACGGGGAGAGAGATCGAGAGAAGGGAGAATGGGGAGGCAGGGAGGAGAGATGTGAGAGAGATTGGTACGGAGAGAGATAGAGAGAGATTGAGAGATGAGAGATTTGGAGAGATTGAGTGCTACCGAGGGAGATGCAGGGGAGGGTGAAAGTGGGGCCCATGCGGTGGGATCCACACCGTTTCTAAGACGTTAAATAGTAACAAAACGATACATTTTAGTGTTTTAACGATTGAATTTTTTTTAAAATCGAGATTTAGTTAATTGATTAGAATTAGTTAGTAACAAATTGTTTTTAAAAGTGGTTTAATTGTTTAAATTGATTAAAAATAGAATTATTTAGGGTTTTTAAAATGAAATTTAGAATTTATTTATTTAGTAATTAAGTAGGTATTATTAGGTGATTTTGAAAATAATTTAGAGATTTAACATAATTGTGATTTTGGACACAATTTTAGAGATTTATTAATTTGTCAATAAAAGGGGTATAATTGTGATAAAATAGAATTAAATATGATTTTTAATCTGATAATTAATATTTTCAGATTATTTTATTCACCGAATCGAGTTAGATTTATTTGAGAGATTAATATTTGATTTGAATAAATTAGAATTTGTGAGAACTCTTAAAAATTTGAATTCTTTGATAAATTAGTTTAAAAGTGAGAATAATTATTTGGATTTAAATTGAATAAAAATAGATGTTTGAATTTTTCATTTTGAGTAAGAATTTAGATTCCGGATATTAAAAATAGGATTTATTTTCGAGATTTGATTCCTTTGTTCGAAGAAATATTTATTTATTCCGAAATTAATTTCTGTTATTTGTTCCAGAGATTTTATGAGATGTTATTTTATTATTAATAAGATTATCGAATCGGGAGTATTTTATTCTGAAGAATCGCTCACGTATTTCTGGTTGCCATTTTTAGAAAATAATTCTCGAGACGTAGATCGACGCCAAGTTCACGGGTAGAGTATATATTTTAGCTTCATTCATTCGTACTTCGAGATCGAGGCAAGTTCGTTCTTACCCTAACTTTTGGAAACTGTGAAATTCTGTTCGTGTTATTTAAATCCTTAATTATTTTTGAGATACTATTTATTGAGATTATCTGTTGCTCTATATGATGCAATTATTTCTTGTTAAATATTATTATATTGTCAAGTTGGTTTATTTGAGAATTATAATCCCTATAAGCGTAGAAATAATTTAATTGATATCGGGTCGATCTCATTAATTCGAGACGACTATTATTTTAATTCAGTAAAACTAATCTCATTCGTCCGAGATAGTTAAATTTATTCTTTTCGATTGAATTTATTGTACAAATTCAAATCGTTATTTATTGATTATCTTTTAGTTAGTTCCTCGTTCGAACTAACCGATAAGAGTTTAAAATTGTTATAGATTTTTATTCGTCGATCAAGTGAAAAATATTCTATCTAAACGTTCATCAATGTTGAGTATTATAAATATTGAGAAGTACTATTTGTTCGGTACGACTCCCAATTACTTCAATCTCAAGACTATTCTCATAAATTCGAGATAGTTGATCTTATTGTCAAGGTTCGGCATTTTGTTCATGTCAACCGATAAATTATTGAGAATTTACATCAGTCCATTGTTCGGATTGGTGGTAAAATCGAGTCATACTGGCAGTCCGCCAGATTTGTAAATGTTTTCTGAAAAGAGTTATCTCAAGTTATCTGTACCCCAAATATTCGGGAATTCTGTATTCTACTGGTCAATTTTGGGCAAGAGGCCCTTTATAGAGAAAGAGAGACTCGTGTACCGTTTTACGGACCCGAGAATATTTAGGCATTCGTTGCCTTGATTGAATTGATAACCATTATGATGCTAGCATTCATTAATATATATTATAGTTGATATCGTATTGTAGCCGTGATCGGGCGAAGTGCGGTGTCATCGGAGGCCGTTATTCTTGGTTGGTTAGTTGATCGCCCCACCGAGATACGGAGAGGTGGAAGACCAGTTCATTCTTAAATCATGAGTTAGCAGAGTTATATCAAATGAGTCTTTTGAGTATTCTGTTTTGAGATGAGTTTTGAGCTTTTCGAGTATGATATTTTCCAAGATGAATTTGAGCCAAAACTTATTGTGTTTTTCAATATTAAATTTTGAGTACTTATGTCGGTAAATCTTATTATATTTATATACCGAGCGAGAAAAGAACTTGCTGAGCACTATAGTTGCTCATTCTTGCCTTACAACATTTTGTTCAGCTGTCAAGACGGAGAAAGGCGAGACGTCCAGCCAGGGTTATAAAGGCAAAGGGAAAGCGCAAGGCTATGGCGTCAATAATTAGAAGATCCAGCTGGAACCCTTATATTTCTACTGTAGTTAACTTTGTAATATATTAATTCAAGATGTATCAAGTTGTATCATATCATGCTGTGAAAACGATCTTGGACCTGAGGAGTGGGACATTTTATGCTCCGTTGTATTATATATTTTGCTTTGTTATTGCGTAACTTGTGCTACAGGATATTGAGACAATGTGACGACCCGGGTCCCCTGTCAGGGTGGATTTGGGGGCGTTACAGATATACACGGTTACCAACGGTTAAAAAAAATGTATATCAACGGATATAGAATGAACGGTTGAGATACAGTTTATCCGTTGATGACGTGGATAGCCTGTTACCCGTTGACATGCAAAAATCTAGTAATGTGTTTATACTATCAACGGATAAAAGGATATCCGTTGATAAGCTAATTTTGCCTTAGGCAAAATTTCTGCAGAAAATTTTTCTGAAAGTTTTAACTTTCAAGTAAATCAAAACACATTTCCAGCTTCAATTCATTGAAATCAAATATCACTAGAAATTATGACAAGTTAAGCATACCTAGCTCACCTACCAATCTTGTGAATGTGGATTCATCAAGAGGCTTGGTGAAGATATCTGCAAGCTGCATTTCACTTGGCACAAAGTGCATTTCTACTGTACCATTCATCACATGTTCTCTAATGAAGTGGTATTTGATGTCAATGTGCTTGGTTCTCGAATGTTGCACTGGATTCCCTGTGATGGCAATAGCACTTGTGTTGTCACAGAAAATTGGAATCTTCTCAACTTTTAGACCATAGTCAATGAGTTGGTTTCTCATCCATAGAATCTGTGCACAACAGCTTCCAGCCGCAATGTACTCAGCTTCAGCTGTAGAAGTGGAGACTGAGTTTTGTTTCTTACTGAACCATGACACAAGTAGGGATGGCAAAAAAAACCGATCCGATGGATACCCGATCCAATTCGACCCGATTGGATCTTACCGAACCCGATTTTTTGGATTTGGATTTGGATTTGGATTTGATTTTTAAACCCGAAAGAGTTTGGATTTGGATTTGGATATTAACTATATCCAACCCGATCCAAACCCGAAACCCGAAAACCCGATCCAAACCCGATCCAAACCCGAAACCCGAAAAAAACCCGATATATATATATATATATACATATATAATCTTAAAAAAAACCTATATTATCTGCACAAAATATTGCTTTCATCATTGCTAATTATATATTTATTTGTAATTGTAATTTTATTTTTTATGAAATTTTTATGTAATTCGGGTTTGGATAAACCCGAACCTGATCCAAACCCGATGGATCGGGTTTGGATTTTGAATTTCCAGATCCGATTGGATTTGGATCGGGTTTGGATTTGGATTTCAGATTCGGGTTTGGATTTGGATATCACAGGTATCCAACCCGATCCAACCCGTTGCCATCCCTAGACACAAGCCTGTTTCCTAGAAATTGACAGGAACCTGTAGTACTTTTCCTATCAACTCTGCAACCTGCATAATCTGCATCTGAATAGCCAGTTAGATCAAAACCAGATTCTCTTGGGTACCAAATGCCAAGGTTTGGTGTTCCCTTGAGATACCTGAAAATTCTTTTAATAGCTATTAAGTGAGACTCTCTAGGATCAGCTTGAAATCTAGCACAAAGACAAGTAGAAAACATTATATCAGGTCTACTAGCTGTTAGGTATAAAAGTGAACCTACCATGCCTCTATAACTTGAGATGTCCACAGACTTTTCCTTAGTATTGAACTCAAGCTTAGTTGCAGTGGCCATAGGTGTTTTAGCAGATGTACAATCCATTAAGTCAAATTTCTTTAAGAGATCATAAATATATTTTGTTTGACTTATGAAAATTCCCTCATTAACTTGCTTTACTTGTAGGCCAAGAAAGTAAGTTAATTCACCCATCATACTCATTTCATACCTACTTTGCATAAGTTTGGCAAACGTTTTGCAAAGCTTCTCATCTGTAGACCCAAAAATAATATCATCTACATAGATTTGAACAAGTATTGAAGAGCCATTAATATCCCTATGAAATAAGGTTTTATCTACTGTACCTCTAGTGAAGTGGTTCTCCAAAAGAAATTGAGATAAAGTGTCATACCAGGCTCTTGGTGCTTGCTTCAAACCATAAAGTGCTTTCATGAGAAGATATACATATTCTGGAAATTCTGGATCCTCAAAACCAGGAGGTTGATGGACATAGACCTCTTCTTCCAGTTCCCCATTTAGAAAGGCACTTTTGACATCCATATGATAGACTTTGAAATTGGCATGTGCTGCATAGGCTAGAAAGATTCTTATTGCCTCAAGTCTTGCTACTGGAGCAAAAGTTTCATCAAAATCTATTCCTTCTTCTTGAGAATAGCCCTTTGCCACTAATCTAGCTTTATTCCTCACAATTATGCCATTTTCATCTGTCTTATTCTTGAGAACCCATTTAGTACCTATGACACTTCTATCATCAGGTTTGGGCACAAGTTTCCATACTTTATTTCTTTCAAATTGGTTTAGCTCTTCTTGCATTGCTAACACCCAATCTGGATCTAGAAGGGCATCTTCCACTTTCTTAGGTTCCTCTTGAGACAGGAAGCTACTGTATAGACATTCTGCTTGAGTGGCCCTTCTAGTTTGGACTCTTGAATTTGATTCACCAATGATTAACTCAAATGGATGATTTCTAGTCCATTTTCTTGCAGGTGGAAGATTTGATCTTGATGAGGTTGCTTCATTTCCATGATCATGTTGATTTAGCATTGAATTTTGACCTTGAGAAACTCCCCCTGAGTTTGTTGTCCTTGCTGAGTTATGAAGTTGACTGTCAATGGATGCATCATTTTGCCTGTCGACGGATGCTTGAGAATTTCTGTCAACGGATGCATCTCTAATAGTGTCAACGGATGTTGCAGAATGACTGTCAACGGATGTTCCAGAATGACTATCAACGGATGCTCCAGAATGACTATCAACGGATGCTTCATTTTCAGTGTAAGCATCACTTCTAGTTGGTATAACAGCTCTAGGTGGATCTCTGTGGTCATGATCTTCATTCTCCTCATCATCATCATAGTACATTCTTCCTTCACCTTCATTCTCAAATTCCAACTTTTCATTGTAACCTTCATCATTTAGGCCTAGAATCTTTTGATCATCAAACACAACATGTACAGATTCCATAACAATGTTGGTTCTTAGATTGTAGACCTTGTAGGCTTTCCCTGCTGCATATCCAACGAAAATAGCTTCATCTGCCTTTGCTTCAAATTTGCCTAAATTATCTCCATGATTCCTTAGCACAAAACACTTACATCCAAAGACATGTAGAAAAGCTAAAGTTGGTTTCTTGTTGGTTAATAACTGATAAGGAGTCATTCCTCTAGCTTGATTGACCAAGGAAATATTCTGAGTAAAGCATGCAGTGTTGACAGCTTCAGCCCAGAAATATGTTGGTAATCTTGATTCACTTAACATTGTTCTAGCTGCTTCAATGAGAGTTCTGTTTTTCCTTTCAACAACCCCATTTTGTTGAGGTGTTCTGGCAGCAGAAAACTCATGGACAATTCCATTCTCTTCACAGAAAATCTTCATTGTGGAATTCTTGAATTCAGTACCATTGTCACTCCTGATCCTTTGTACTCTGTCTTCAGAACCATTGTTTAGCATTCTGAGGTGATTGATAATGATTTCACTTGCACAATCCTTGGAGTGCAGGAAGAAAGTCCATGTGAACTTAGAAAAATCATCTACAATCACCAGACAGTATTTCTTCTTTGAAATAGACATGACATTTACTGGACCAAATAAATCCATATGCAGCAATTGAAGAGGCTTAACAATGGATGACTCTGTCTTGCTTTTGAAAGATGATTTCTTTTGTTTCCCTAATTGGCAGGCATCACATAGCCCATCTTTGACAAACTCCAAATGAGGGATTCCTCTAGCAAGATCCTTTCTTACCAAATCATTCATAACTTTAAAATTCAAATGTGACAGCTTCTTATGCCATAGCCAACTCTCATCCTTACTTGCTTTGCTGAAGAGACAAGTAATGGATTCTGAGCATGCTGAATTGAAGTCAGCTATGTAAACATTTCCTTTTCTAAAGCCTGTCAATACCACATTGTTGTCTTCCTTGGCAGAAACAACACAGGCTTCTTTTGTGAACTTTACTTCATAGTCTTTGTCACAAATCTGACTGATACTCAGCAAATTGTGCTTTAAACCTTCAACTAAAGCCACTTCTTCAATGATGACATTGTCTTTTGAAATCAGGCCATATCCCTTAGTATATCCTTTGCTGTCATCTCCAAAGGTAATTCTAGGGCCAGCTCCTTCCTTGAACTCTGTGAGCAGGGTTGAATCTCCTATCATGTGCCTAGAACATCCACTGTCTAGGTACCATAGATTCCTTCTGTTTCCCTGCACACATTTCAAAAACAAATCAAGTTGATTTTGGTACCCAAGCTTCCTTGGGTCCTTTCTTGTTAGCCTTTGACTTTGCACTCTTAGCATTCTTCATCTTAGGTGTAGATGCTTGAGTAATGGGGTTTGACAAATGCTCATTTGCATGAATATTGGATGCATGCATGTGTGGAAAATTGGCATACATATTATTCATGTTAGGTAGGTTCCATGACATTTGTGGCACATTCATAGATTGAAAGTATGGATTAGACACATATGGCATGTTCACATATGGATTTGAAAAACTAGCATTTTGATACAAACCAGGCATAACAGGCATTGCAGGCATACATGGCATTGGTTGAGGTACATGAACAGGAGCCTTGTTGACAATCTTGCAATTAGAAGATAAATGATTGACACTATTACAATTACTACAAGTTTTCCTAGGAGCAAACTTGTCAGGAGAGTAATTGTTTTTCTTGTTGATGCCTATCTTACCATTTCTGTTCTTTTTCTTTTTGCCCTCAATTTCTACCTTTTCATTGTCTGATTTACCAACAGCCTTTTTGTTGTGTAAATCACCTGTCTTAGCCTTCCCACTGGATTTGGTTTTGCTGCACTCACCACTAACAAAATTCTTGTTTACTGGACCATACTTGATATCCAGTTTCCTAAGTTCCTTCTTACTAACAGACTTTTTGTTAGTCGACGGATACCTCTCATCCGTTGACGGTTCATCTGTCAACGGATGATCACTATCCGTTGATTCACAAATAGTCTCTAGATCCTCAAGGCCAGGTTCTAGCTCCTTTTTCCTTTGAGTCCAGGTATCCTTCACAAATGATTCTATTCCCTGAACTTCTATTATGTTTTGAGAAATATTCCTACAACTTTGAAATTTAGCAATTATCCCTTGTTCTTTTTCAAGCTGGTCTTTTAAAATCAGTTCTCTTTTTAACACAGCTTCAAGTTCACTTTTAGCATTATTGCAATCAACTCTCATTTTCTCAAATTCTAGAAATTGAGATTCTAGAGCAGCATTTCTATCACTTAAAAACAGATTAGACTCTTTAATTCTATTGTTCTCTTTAGTAAGTGATTTAAGAGTAACACTTAAGTGATATAGTTCAGTAGACATTTCATCTATAACACTATTGCATTCCTCTTTAGTGAGCTCAGAGAGATTAGTAGAAAATACCTGATTGCTAGCTGAACTTGCTTCCTGCTCTCCAGAATCAGCCATTAAAGCAAGGTTGACTAACTCAGCATCATCATCAGAATGATTGTCATCAACAGCCCAGTCATACTCTTGGGTCAAGAATGCCTTTCCTTTCTGCCTGAGAAGATCAAAATATTTCTTCTTATAGTCAACAACCTCAGTTGGCTTTCCCTTGTTCTCAGATCTAGGTTTCCTGCATTCACTTATCATATGACCAGCAATCCCACAATTGTAGCATTTAATTTTGGATTTATCCACATAGTTGTTTGTGGAAAAATCCTTGTTAAATGGCTTAGCCATCCCAGAGTTTCTCTTGAATTTCAGCTTAGAGAATCTCCTAGATAGAAAAGCTAAGTGCTCATCTATCTCATCCAATTCATCCTGCTGAAGGGCATTCAATTCCTCAGACACCTTTTCCTTGCTCCTGCTTGATTCTGCTCTACCTTTACAAACCTCCCTGTTTGGTGTAGAACTAGCAGTTTCTGTCCTTTCCTCCTTTTGCTCCAAATTGGCAACGAGTGCAACTGACCCACTTTTCTTTTGAGACTTCTCAATCTCTTCATCCTACTCCATTTCCAGCTCATAGGTCTTTAAAGTTCCATAGAGCCTTTCAAGAGTAAATGTCTTGTACTCTTTAGTGTTTCTTAGAGAAACAGTCATTGGCTTCCATTCCTTGGGCAGTGATCTCAGAAATTTGAGATTAGAGTCTTTAACTTGATAGACTCTTCCATACAGTTTCAAACCATTTAGTAGCTTTTGAAATCTACTAAATGTATCATTCAATGTTTCTCCACTCTTAAAGTGAAAATGTTCATACTGTTGGATTAGTAGTTGCATCTTGTTTTCCCTTACCTGTTCTGTTCCTTCACACAGGGTTTGAACAATGTCCCATACTTCCTTGGCGGTAGTGCAGTTAATAACATTGTCAACCATGTCTGTTTCTAGACCATTGAACAGAATATTCATGGCCTTTTTGTCTTTGTGGACTTCTGCAATATCTTCAAGACTCCACTCAGAAACAGGTTTGGGAATGAAAGTGTCAGGCACATCATCAGCCAGGCCAACTCTTGTTGCTGTCTTCATTGGAACGTGAGGACCCTTGTCAATGCAATCCACAAAACCCTCATCAATAGACGAGAGATGTAGACGCATTTTTACTTTCCAGTGAAAGTAATTTTCTCTATCAAGAACTGGAATCTTCACTCCATAATCCTTCTTAGACATGTTGGAAGTGTGTTGATCTTTAAACTTCAAATATGTTAGAAGCTTGCTCTGATACCAATTGTTATTCCCAGATTACACACTTGTATAATTGTAGAAGGGGGGGTTGGATACAATTCTTGATATTTATAAATTTCTGATAAGAACTTCAGAAACTTATGAAGAGATAATTGCAATGTAAGATTTAAACACAAACACATATAAAATCAGGTGGTTAATATGCACCACCTGAAGCTTTTATTTGAAGAAAACTCTGTGATACAAAATGTACACAGCTGCCGTTTTACAACTCTTTGCTTCTAAGGATATTCAAGAAACCCTAAGCAAATATGTCTGTTTTCTTAACCTACAAAGAGTTGCTACACTTGGTTATATATCCCAAGTTTTACAAGTACTACTGGAATAAGATAATACTAATCTAATTCTAGTTGACTTGCTACTACACTCCAAATACACATGTAGCCGAAAGGTTGTCCTTGTGTTCAGACATGTCTCCTGCACCTTTCTTGTATTCATAGTGTAAATGGAATGCTTCTTTCTTCTGTGTTTCCAAAGTATGGCTGCCATACTGCTTTTTGTATCTACTATAAACTCATGTGATCTGTCAGTCAAACATGTCCTTATCAACTGCTAATCTCCAGCTAATCATAGAAAACAGTGTCAATGATTATCCGTTGATGATGTATACTGACATCCGTTGATGATGTATAGAGCAGTATCCGTTGATATTGGGACTTGAGCTGTATCCGTTGATAGAGTGGATTTGAGTTGTATCCGTTGATAGAGTTTAGTCTTCATCCGTTGATACACTTTCACTTAGACAGAATTACATAGCATAGCTTATTTACAATTGGCTACCCTATTCTGCCTATCCGTTGATAGTCAACATGACTGTGGATAAAAACACTATCAACTGATAACATAGAGATACTGCAGTGTGCTACAAAACCTCATCCGTTGATGAGCTACCTGTCAACGGATAGAGTTATAAATCCTCATCCGTTGACAGCTACAAAACCTTAAACAATTTGATTGATTGTGAAGTTATCATCAAGTACAACATATTCCTAACAACTTATACTCAAAAAAGAGGATAAACAACTAGACTTTAGAGAAATAATATATTATCAAATAAATTCAGTTATTTTGTTTTTGAAAAATGTAGAAGATTCTATTAATCTGCATATGTAAAAATATAATTAATCAAATAAATAAATATCTGGAATCTTACAATCAACAGAATGTACGTGTCCAAATTGGATTTCGATATCTGATGAAAAGAAAAATCAAACTTGCATCCGTTAGGTTGGGGGACTTACACAATTCGAGATTCATAAACTCCAATGCAAAACACATACATAACCAATCGATTAGTTGACAAGATTCACCAAAGCACGAAACAAAAAACACACAAATACTTGACGGGGAAACACCCACGTCCCAAACTTGTATTATTAATCCAATCAACAATCAATAATACATCAAAACAATAACACCTTAACAGTGTCCCAACCCCGATACTTGAGTCAACAATACTCAAGCATCTCCCAAACAATACTTAAGACTACATCTCTTAAACTTTCACACATCAAACAAATACAATATAACTATGTATATATAGCCATCACAAACTTAGCCACCAAGTTACCATACAAGCATAATCATATTTGGTTTCTAATTACCTACCAAATTCTAATCATACTTGGTATCTAATTATCTACCCAAACCCACAACATCATAATTGGTTGAAACCCAACAATCCTCCCCTTCAACCCAATACCCATATCGGATTGAACAGTACCTATCAAGCCATTGACATCCATTCGCCAACGCCTCCCCTCGAACAAGAATCTACTCATCTTGCTCTTCCGATCATTGAATGTCGGTAAAACCCGTTTAGTGACCCTCCAAACCCATCGTTCTTCACCATAATGATGTTTCCATCTACAAAATCACGTGCATCAACCACCACGAGTGCTCTTCAACATGTTGCGTCACCCGATCCTTGCTTTCACAATCCTTCGGTCTCCTGAAGAAAATCACTAGTATCATCAAAATAGTTCACCTGGTTGATTAAGCCATTGAAACAATTTCGATGACCTCTTCTATCTTCTTCCATCTCGAGTCCGAACACAGGATTTATCCACGGTGCAAGCCAACCGTCAAACCACACGTAACTTTATCTCTTCCAGCTTTAGCAGCAATCTCCTTGTCAGTAAATCCTTCATTGTACTCTGCCAGATCAATTGAACCTCAAACTTTCCCTTAACCTCATCCATCACGAACCCGAACCTCGGCTCTGATACCACTTGTTAGGTTAGAGGACTTACACAATCCGAGATTCACAATTCCAATGCAAAGGACACATATAACCAATCGATTAGTTGATAAGATTCACCAAAGCGTGAAACAAAAAACACACAAATACTTGACGGGGAAACACCCATGTCCCAAACTTGTATTATTAATCCAATCAATAATCAATAATACATCAAAACAATAACATCTTAACGGTGTCCCAACCCCGATACTTGAGTCAACAATGCCCAAGAATCTCCCAAACAATATTTAAGACTACATCTCTTAAGCTTTCACACATTAAACAAATACAATATGACTATGTATATATTGCCATCACAGCCACCAAGTTACCATACAAGCATAATCATATTTGGTTTCTAATTACCTACCAAATTCTAATCGTACTTGGTATCTAATTATCTACCCAAACCCATAACATCATATTTGGTTGAAACCCAACAGTACCCTCCTTTATATGCAGGGTCGGGGTGGGTCAAATAATTAATTACGCTAAAAGAAGATATTTTAACAAAAAGTGAGGTTACATATTGTTATGATCTAACTGATCAAGAATTAAAACTGTATTGAAAGGAAAAATTGTTTGTATTGATTGAAGCAGAAGAAGTAAGTGAAATGTACAAACATTAGAGTTGTTATATCCTACTCTACTTGAGAACAAAATAAGCGGGAAAAACTGTTACAACTCTAACTGACTAGATGCTGAGCTGGCAGCTTAGGTGTAAAATAAATTACATTATTTATTTAGCTAAGTAACCCCAACACCCCCTCAGGTTGGAGGGTAGCGATGTTACACCCACCTTGGAAAGAATGGTATGATGTTGTAAACCAGTTAGAGGTTTGGTTAAAACATCAGCCGGAACAAAGCTTCTCTCGAACAAAATGACAGTCCAGCTCTATGTGTTTGGTACGCTCATGATATACAAGGTTCTTGGCTATGTAAATAGCTGCTTGATTATCACACTTAATGGGAATATGTGTGATATCTGGAACTGTAAGATTAGTCGGTAGTCTAGATAGCCAAGCAAGCTCTGCAGTTAATCTTCTTAAGGATCTGTACCCAGCCTCGGCTGAAGACAATGAAACAGTATGTTGTTTCTTTAATTTCCACGAAATAAGACTATCACCAAAAAACACAACAAAACCACTAACAGACTTCCTTGTATGAGGGCAAACAGCCCAATCTACATCACAGTATGCAGTGAGTTGATAAGAAGCGGTAGAGCTGAAGAAAATACCTTGTTCTAGGTTATGCTTTAGATATCTCAGTACCTGTAATGCTGCATCCCAGTGAGGTTGTCTTGGGCAAGCCATAAACTGACTCAAGTGTTGAACACTGAAGGAAATATCTGTTCGAGTATGAGTAAGAAAATTTAATTTGCCAACCAGTTGTCTGTAAGCAGAATAATCATGTAGTAAAGAACCTTGATCATGATAAAGCTTATGATTGATATCCAAAGGACTAACTACAGATGTAGCATCATGAGGAAGAAACTCTTTTAAAAGGTCTAGGGTGAATGTCCTTTGTGAAACAGCCATTCCTGTAGGTAATTTGTTAAATGCCAACCCCAGAAAGTAGTGAAGAGAACCAAGATCTTTGATCTTAAAGGTGGAATCTAGAAAATTCTTAACATCTTGAATTTCTATAATATCATCACCAGTGACAAGAATGTCATCAACATATATTGCCAGAAAAGCTACACCTGAGGAAGACTTCTTATAAAATAAACAACAGTCATTTTTAGATGTTTTATATAAAACACAATTGTACTGAGTTTAGAATGCCATTGCCTTGAAGCCTGTTTAAGGCCATATAGATTTTTCAAGTTTGTAGACAAAACCAACAGGAACATTCAGACCTGGAGGGGGTTTCATATAGACATCTTCATGTAAATCCCCATGTAAAAATGCATTGTTCACATCTAATTTTGTTCACTCCCAATCCTTTTTAACAGCCACTGCTACCAAACTCATAATAGTTGTCATTTTAATTAAAGGAGAAAAGGTTTCAGCATAAATGTATTATCTATGCCTTCCTTTTGTGTGAAACCTTTAACTACCAATCTAGATTTGTACCTTTCAATTGAACCATCAACATGATGCTTAGTTCTAAAAACTCATTTACAGGAAATAGCTTTCTTTCCAGGAGGTAAAGGTATAACAGACCAAGTTTGATTGCTTTCTAAAGCTGAAAATTCAATTACTATAGCTTGTTTCCACTCAGGGTAAAGTATAGCCTCTTCATAAGTAGAAGGGTCCTCTGGTGGAGTATTAGGTAAAAATGTTTTGACATTACAACAGATTGAAGAAGAGATAACACTAGAAGAGGTGCAAAAAGAGGTTAAAGTACAAGAACAAAGGGAATCTGTACAATTAGCATGGAGTGGATGAATATAATGATCAAGATAACCAGGTAATTTGGAAGTTCTTGATTATTTTCTTGGTTGAGAAGGGACATTAGGATTTTGAACAACAGAATTCTGAAAATTATTGTTATTCTGATTAGTATTTTGATCAACAGGGAGCTGGGGATTATGATCAGTATTGTTATTCTGACTGGTATTAGTGGAGAGTGGATTAGAACCAGAATCAGAAATAGTAGTATATGATGAATATGTCAACTCAGGAGTAGATAGAGGCAAGAACTGAGAGACAAAAATATTAACAAATGGAAAAATGTGTTCATGAAAAACTGCATCTCTAGAAATATGAATCTGTTTGGTTTCAAGATCTAAATATTTATATGCTTTCTTTCCATGAGGATACCCTATGAAAACACAAGGAATGGCTCTAGATGAGAATTTGTCTCTATGTACTTTAGGTGTAGAGATATAGTTGAGACAACCAAAAGGTTTAAGGTAAGAATATTGTGGTAATGTCTGAAATAGAAGCTCATAAGGAGACTTATTGTTTAAAACCTTAGAAGGAAATCTATTAATCAGGTAAGTAGCAGTGAGAACAAACTCACCCCAGAACCTTATGGGAAGATTAGATTGAAAGAGAAGAGCTCTAGAGGTTTCCAACAAATTCTTGTGCTTTCTCTCCACAACTCCATTTTGTTGTGGAGTATAAGCACAAGATGTTTGATGAGTAATACCTTTAAAAGCAAAGAAAGACTTAGCAAAAGAACTCAACCCCAATTCAAGTGCATTATTTGTTCTAATAATATGAACTTTACTGTGAAACTGATTTTCCACAATAGCAAGGAAAGACTGAATGAAATTGAAAGCATTACTTTTATGACTTAGAAGATGTTTCCAAGTAGTTCTAGTGAAATCATCTACTATAGTCAAAAAATATTTATACTTATTATATGTAGGAGTAGAATAAGGGCCCCATACATAAATATGTAGAAGTTGAAATTTATTAGAACTTTGAATTGTGCTATGAGGAAAAAGCAATCTATGATGCCTAGCTTTAGCACAAACAGTACAAGGTAAATCAGGCAAATTGCCATTATAAATGTGTAAAGTTTTGAGTTTACTGTAAGGTAAATGCCTTAATCTGTTATGCCATAAAAGGGCAGAATTATTAGAATTTGAAATGGAATTGAAAACAGCAGATTGTGAATGTTCTGAGAAGAATTGAGCAGTAGAGTCAAGAAGGTACAAGCCTCTTTGAGCTTTACCAAGAACCGGTGGCTTCTTCAGAGAAGTGCCCTGCAGACAACAAGTATTATCAGTAAAATAAACTGAACAATTCAACTGAGAAGCTATCTTGTTGACAGAGAGAAGATTAAAAGTGAAATGAGGAACATAAATGACATTTTCCAAAATGATATTATTAGGAAGTGTCACTGAACCTATGAGATTGACTGCTATAATGTTTCCATGAGGTAATGAAATTTCAAAGGCTGAGGTAAAGTAGTGAGAATGGTGAAGCACATATGATCATTTGCTCCACTATCAATCATTCATATGTTGTTATTGAAAGCAGACAAGCAGGTGATATAGGGAGAAGAGTCAATAGAGTTACCAGCAAAATTAGCTGTGGAATTTGCAGACTCAGCAGGTTGAGCTGATTTGATTAGATTCACAAGTTGGCTGTACATTTCTGGAGTCAGACCAGTAGATAAACCTGCAGTAGTATTAATGAAACACCAGATTCACCAGAAGAGTTATTATCAAAATTTGCAGCAAACTTCTTGGTTTTTGGTAAACTTAAAATCACTTGGAAATCCATGAAGTTTGTAGCACTTATCCATGGTATGACCTGATTTCTTGCAATAATTGCAATGCAGAGAAGACTTAGGCCTATTTTCATTTAGATGTTTTGGTTTAAATTGAGAAAAACCAGGTCGTGAAGCTGTAGCATTCAGAGAAGAAGGGTCAACCATAAAGTGATTTGAAGAAGAATGAATATCTCTCTATGCTTCTTCCTGAAGAACCATGCTATAAACTTGACCAATAGAAGGAAGAGGTGAAGTCATGAGAATAGATCCTCTCATAACATTGTAAGACTCATTCAAACCCATGAGAAATTGTATAACACGTTGGAATTTTGCTGAAACACAGTAAGCTTCTATGCAGCACCACACATACAACCAGATGTACACACAGGTACTAAGCAAAGAGCATCTATATCATCCCAAAGCATCTTGAGTTTAGTGAAATAATTTGCAACATTACTATTTCCTTGACTAATTTCACTAAGATCCTTATGAAGTCCAAATAACTGAGCTCCACTAGATACACCATAACGCTCCTCTAATTCATTCCACATCTCATGTGCAGAGCTTGAATAGATCACACTCCTGCCTATTTACTTAGACAAAGCACCAAGAATCCAAGAAATAACCATATCGTTACATCGAGACCAACTTTTGAAAGTAGGAGAATCAGAAGCAGGTTTCGGAATAGAACCATCAATAAAACCGAGTTTGTTACGAGCTGATAAAGCAATAGTCATTGAACGTTTGCAGTTTCCAAAACTAGTACCATCAAAACTGTCATTAACTAATTTCATACCAGGACTATCTGAATTTTGTAAATGAAGAGGATTATCTTGATCGAAGCGTAAAGAAGAATCAGTGTGTGGAATAGATTTTGAAGATTCAGTCATCGTAACGATTTTTAACAAGAAATTGAAGAGAATTCAGAAATTTAACATGGATTGAGAATGAATTTGTATAAAGAAAAACAACGAAACAAGAATTTGTTTATGTTTTTGAGTTTTTCTGATAAGATCAAACAAGAACGAACAATCACAATTTTCAAGATAACACGAACAAGAATTAAACACACAATAAGATCGGAAAGCTATAGAGATATGATACAGAAATGAACTATCATCAAGATAATGATCAAAGCAACAAGAAAATGACCTGGATGATCGGAATTAATATGAGCACCGAAGAGATGACCGGAAGATGACCGGAAAAAGAGAGAACGCCGACGAACATACTAATAACACCGTTGAATTCCATCGTAGATCGATAAAATCGTTTATTATAGCTAAACTGTTTGATAAAAGGCTACAGAGAAAAACAAAGAAAAAAAAAAGAAAACAAAGAAGATGAGAAAGACTTAGCAAAAAAAAAAGATGAGAAAGATCGAAACTAACGCTCTGATACCATGTTATGATCTAACAGATCAAGAATTAAAATTGTACTGAAAGGAAAAATTGTTTGTATTATTGAAGCAGAAGAAGTAAGTGAAATGTACAGACATTCGAGTTCTTATATCCTACTCTACTTGAGAACAAAACAAGCGGGAAAAACTGTTACAACTCTAACTGACTAGATGTTGAACTGGCAGCTTAGGTGTAAAATAAATTGCATTATTTATTTAGCTAAGTAACCCCAACACATATTCCGAATTAGATTCTAAATATGTTCCCAAATAATATTTATCATATTTTTATTGGTGTAAATCTATGTTTTAATGATTTAAGATAAAAATTATAATTGAAAATGAATAAAAAATAAGAAAAGGGAAACAAAATACCTAGTAAGGGTGGGATGAGATATGAGAAATATTAGGTAATTCTATATGAGAAATATTAGGCAATTCTAAAACTAAAAACGATCAAAGAAAATAACAATTTTTACAAAACAAACACCAACAAAGTAAATGAAACCACTTGATTTCCTTTTGCTTTGTTTAATTTATCCCTGATCAAACAGCTCCTAAATTAAATTGACAGCAATCTAGAAAATTTGACTAATAAAAGCAAATTAATTAACGAAAAAATCAAGATTTCATTCGGGACTGGGGGAGGCTATAAACAACAAAATACACAAACATAAGCCAAAACTACGTTGTATCTCTAAGACTGTTCTCAGCTTTCTGGATTAAGATCTTCTGGTAAGATTAACATCTTCTATATCTACATTTTTTCTTTATACTTTGATTTGTTTAATTATATGATTATCTGTTATAACATAGACATTTTAGTTTTGATTTAGTTGTTAATTTCATATTCAATGGCCATTTTGACCAATTCTTATATCATCGTGTTCTTGTATTCATTTTGCCTGCGCATTAGTCCTTACAATATAAATACAAAATTTGAAAATTTAATTCAAACCATAAATTATCCTATCCCCTAAACTATTTCGGAAACGTGTTTTTCATAGAGCGCGACCCTGAAGTTAATTAAAGGTTAGTTGGATAGTTTTTTTTTTGGTTAATATGGTTAAAGGTGTTAAGCTTCATGTGTTCTGTTTATTGATACTACTGAATTACCATTGGAGTGAGACTATGTATAGTTGAGTATTGGTTGCCTAAATGATAATATAGTGATGGCCTATGATCAGCGGGTGGTTGGCTGTGTAGTAATATTTTGCATATCGGCTTTTTTGCGGAGTGGATAGAGTTTATATGATTTTTGTAATTTAGATATAGCCATTCAGTACTATTTGTACAATCCAATTCTAGTATCTGTTTATCATGTGGTGATACTAGCTTGTTGTGTCTGATGAAGCAGATACAATGACTTCGACTGGTGGCAATGTGAATGATGAGAACTGCCTCGGATATGCAGCCAGAGATCCTTCTGGATTTCTGTCGCCTTACAAGTTCAGCCGCAGGTTCTGTATTTATGTATCGTGATTAGAGATGACATTTTAGTTGCCTTACATTCTAGTCATAAAGATGTATAAAATGCAAAACTACAGTCATGCATCTATGTCATGAAATTGAAACATGTTAGCAAGCATTTACATACTTAATAATACTAATATGCAATTCTATTCAGATTTTCTATAGTAAAGAAGAAGTAAGAAGTTATTATAATTTTGTTAATTTGTACTGTTCTTCAGTACTCGCTACCTTATATAGAAGTTTCAACCAGTGGGGGATTTTTATTTTAACAGGGCAGTGGGAAGTTCCGATGTATCATTAAATATTACACACTGCGGTGTTTGTTATGCGGATGTTCTCTGGACTAGAAATTTTTCTAAACACTCAAAATATCCTCTGGTTCCCGGGTATGAGACTTATTTATGTTCAACAAAATATTCTGGTAGCCCATTGTTCTTTACTGATGTATGTCGGTGTTAATTTTGCTAGCCATGAGATAGTTGGAATTGTAAGAGAAGTTGGTTCTGGTGTCCAACGTTTCAAAGTCGGTGAATGTGTTGGAGTTGGAACATATGTTAACTCTTGCAGAGACTGCGAGTACTGTGATGATGGCATGGAAGTTAATTGCTCAAAGGGTTCTGTCTACACATTTGATGGTATTGATGATGATGGTACCATCACTAAAGGAGGGTATTCCACCCATATAGTTGTCCATGAAAGGTGAGTGTCAGATATTTCCTCAATTTCAACTTCAATGTATGTGTTTAATCTTAAGTTCAAAAGGTCAAATACAGAATATTCGATTACATTGATTTCCAATATTAAATATTTAGCAAGTATAGCGACAGCTTACAATAGTCAACAACTCAAAATTATATTGAATAAAACAAGTGAACATTTATCGTATGTCCCCTAAAAATGTGTTTTTAAGGATTTGGATTCAAAGATTGATCTTATATTCCAAAGCTTTGGTGTGTGGAAGTCTGCTTTCCTCTGTAAGGTCAAGAGCTGAAAAGAAACTAGTTACCGTGTAGACTGTTTTCCTGTTTTGTGCAGGTACTGTTTTAGGATACCTGAGAACTACCCTCCAGCATCAGCAGCACCTTTGCTCTGTGCTGGTATAACTGTTTACACTCCCATGATGCGACATAACATGAACAAGCCGGGTAAGTCACTAGGGGTGATCGGATTAGGTGGATTAGGTCATTTGGCCGTCAAATTTGGGAAGGCTTTTGGGATGATTGTAACAGTTTTCAGCACAAGTTTATCCAAGAAGGAGGAAGCTTTGAAACTGCTTGGTGCTGACAAATTTGTGCTCTCTTCCATTGAAGAAGAGATGAAGGTAAGCGATCATTAGCTTTGTAATTAAAAGTGTTCTATTTTAATTTTGGAATTTATGTTATTGCAGGGGCAGCTTAATTCACTTGACTTTATAATTAACACTGCGTCCGGAGATATTCCTTTCGATCAGTACTTGTCTCTTCTCAAGACAGGTGGCGTGCTTTCCTTGGTGGGTTTCCCCAGTGAAGTCAAATTTCTTCCACATAACCTTAACATAGGTAAGTTGTGAAAACTTAATCCACTGTCAGTTTCATCCTACAAGATTCCCCATTCATTGCATAGCGTGGAGACACGGACATTGTCTGATTAGGGGTTAATTCTTGTAGGCATGAAAACCATTTCTGGGAGTATTACTGGTGGTACAAAACAGACGCAAGAAATGCTGGATTTTTGTGCTGCCAACGGAATTCACCCAAACATAGAATCGATTCCAATTCAGCATATAAATGACGCACTTGAGAGGTTAATAAACAGGGATGTGAAGTATCGATTTGTGATTGATATTGAGAACTCCCTCAAGTGACACGATGGTAGGAAAAATAAGGTGTCCTTTGAAATTTCCTTCACTAAACTTATTGATTCCGTTTTTTTTTAAAAATTTCTGTTACACATATGCTCACATTCAAACAAGCGACATCTAGTAAAATCTTTGTCAACAAATGAGCATTTTAATGAAGTTCAAGTTAGACATCTATTTGTCCTCTGCATATTTGAGTACAAAATTTCTTAAACCGTTATATATATTGTTGTTAATTAGAAACTTAAAGTAGTGTTCTTACTTAAATGCTCACGAACTTATATTTCACGTGAACATCACACACCAATTCTTAATCACGTTAAGATTACCGGGGTGTTCGCCCTCTTTATCACAATTTAGAGTTAAAAGGCCCTAAATCTCACAATTCTAAAAAATGGCCCTTACTATCAGAGATAAACGCATGGGCGTGTGACGTTTATGATTTTGGGGTAATATCGCAACTTTATGTTGCGTTTCTTTTTTTTTTTTTTTTTTTTTTTAACAGGCACGCATCATTATCATGCGTTACTCTCTATTTTTTATTTTTTTTGGAAAATTGATTACCCCTGCGGGGCCCACAGAAGTAAACGCCAATGGAAGTTACGTTTCTTAGAAACGCAACATAATGATGCGTTTTTTGCTTAATTTTTTTTTTTTTCTCGAAGTCGATTTTTAATATTTAAAAATTAAAAACGCCACACGCCCTTGCGTTTTTAAAAAACGTGAGATAAAGTGGCGTTTCTCTGTGATAAAAAGGGCCATTTTTTAGGATTGTGAGATTTAGAGCCTTTTAACTCCAAATTGTGATAAAGAGGGCCATTTTTCAGATTACTGTTATGTTTGAAGATTTGTTTCGGTTCAAATTTTTTTAAGATTATGCAGATGCTTTCTTAATTCTATTTCATTTTTGTTGTTGTACTGCGGTTTATTTTTTGGATTTGAAGAACAATGTTATTTATAATTTGCGGAGATGATACCTGTACTTGCTTTGCTTTGCCTTTTCAGACTGGAGAGCGATGTATAATATGCCCTGGATCGAAGTACATTCTCAGTTTCATTACGATCTTCAGTTCTCCAATGACTTTTGATATCTCCGAAGTCCCTCTGATCCGAGGCTTTATCCTACTTAATATTTTGTGAAGTTTATACATAAGCAGATGGTTTTATTTTCATTACAAGCAAACATATGGAGTACTAAGCTTGTAAAGAAAAATCCTAAATCTGGATTATAAGAGCGTGCGTGTATTGTGCAATGTACTATCGTGCTCGATTGGTTTTTCGATTGCAATTTTTACTAGCTTCTGAATGCGAATATCAAATATGTATATTTCTTGTGTTTATTAAAATTTAAGTTGTTATCTCGCATTACCAAAAAAAAAAAACTGAATGGCAATGCTAAAGTTTTTATGACACAATAATTCAACAATTTATTCAATAATGTAAATATTTTATAAGATAAAACTACAAAAAATTCTGAAAAAATTACAAAAATAACCAATTTTTTGATGAAAAAAAAAACAAAAATAACCATTATGAAAAATAGGAACAATTTTAACTTTTTGGATACTCTTATCTCAATTTATATAAGATACTCCGGATATGGAATACTCCATTGACAATTGGGTACTCCACTAACAATTGAATATTCCAAATACTCGATATTCCGGGTATCATATAAAAGTGGATACTCCAATGAGAGCATCTCCATTGCAATAAAATTCTTAGCTAAAATTTTAAATAACTTACCAAAATTAAAAATTATACATAACATGTTAAAAGTTCATCACTCCAATGGGACATTCTCCTTGTCTAAAAATTTACCCAATCCTTTATATTTTTTTAATATTGGCCATATTTGTTGAAGCAGTAGAGATCGGTAGCAAATGTCTTGTCATTTACCGTCCATTTTCTTCCCATAATTGACCAAAAAAATTATTAATAAATTAATAATAATAATAATCATACCTTTTTCGAAATATAACCAATCATTAGAGCTGATTTCCATTGGAGTAAAACACTCTACAAGTTCAGTAAATTTTAGCCAACTATTATTTTCTTGAAATTTAACCAATGAACTTAACCAATACCATTGAAAATGCTCTAATAGTTGAATATTTTATAAAGTTAACCAAAACTTTGAGAATAGTTAAAGTTGGCATTCATCCCCGTATTCTTTATCATGTGTTAACTAATAATGCTATTGATTATATTCATGAACTTTTTAGGAATTTTCGTACTTCCCTTGCACATGACATATTTAAGTACGAGGTTTTTTTTCACAAATAAATTGATTTCTTTGTAAGGATTCATACACTGCAAGTAAATATGTTGAGTATTATTTATTTAGCAAATTAAAAAAAATTGAGTTCTTTCTAAAATGATGAACACAAATCAACTGGCATAATAAGTTGTAGTGTTTTTTTTTCCTTGAAACAAAATAAGTTGTAGTGTTAAAATTACACTTTGATTTCGATAATCAGAGTTAAACGTAAGTACATTCGTCACATGTTTGTGTTTTGGCGTAATCAATTTAGTCATGATATGAAGATAAATTAAATTAAAGGAAACTAATTTGACGGTAATCTAATCTCGTAATTTAATATTGAGAATAAATACTCATTTGGAGAGTATAAATAAACAACATACAAAAAACAAAATTGTCGAAGTTCTATATCGATTAACTCATTAACCGTCTAGTAAGATATTTTTAAATCTAAAAAATATACAAATGCATATCTTCTTGTGGTTTCTCTAAATATTTTTAAGTTTAGATATTTTTAAGTCGACCCAGAGGTTTTGGGTCCCAAAAAAATTCCCAAATGACACATCTTCTGATTGGTCTTATTATGATGGACCTCACTGTATTCACATCAATCACACTAATTAAAATACCCCATACTACAAAATCATCAATGTCACGTCATTTAGGGATCCAATTTGGGGTCCCCAGCACTAGCGTCACAAGTTATGTTATTCTCCATCGGGAAAGAATCTTTACGAATCAAGATAAACGTGGAAGACGTATCAGTCCAGGAGGAGAATTCTACTGAAGCACAACTTTACTAAGGAAACATATAGTATAGAGTGGTTTCAGCCTACAAGGAAACTAACGAGAATACATTGTTTGGCATGATCCCCAGGTTAATAAAAAGAGGATGCATAGATCTTGGTTCTTAATTGAGACATAATTTTGCTTTCACAAGAAGCGTAGTCTTTTCTTTTCTCTCTAAGTTGAGCCTCCAAATTATATGAACCCTAATAACATGATCAAAAATTTCAACATATACTTTTTGCCCATTAATTCTCGCAAATCTCCATAAAATTTTCCGACCACAATTGGCTCTAGAAGAAAGGCTTTCTTCAATGATTAACAGCCTTCCTTCTAGCGCCAATTGTTGTTGGAGAAATTTGGAACGTTGTTAGATTGAACCTCCAACTGTGTGGTTAACAGCCCTCCAAAACAAATACATATTTTCCCTGTTTACTCTTTTTTTGCCAATTGTCTGCTGGTTCTTTTAACTGCTTTGAGAACCAACATGTTATATCATTGTTGTGCGTGTGTCTGCATGTTATCATATTTTTTGTGTTTTTGTGTGAATGAATAAAGTTAATTAGAGGTTGATTGGGTTGTGTTTATATTGTTTCTTGATACTGCTATCATGGTGTGTTTAAGCGGGACTTTAATAATACTATTAGTTGCATGATTTACAGGAGAACCCCTCTAAATTAATACTTATTCTCTAAAGTGATAACCTTCTCATCGGTAGTTATATATTAACCCCTCTAATGTAACAACATGTCTAAAGTGATAATTTTTCCGATCCCAACGATATCACTTTAGAGGGGTTCTACGGTATAATTTTTTATTTTATAAAACTAAAACTATGATCAACCGTTGGCTGAATAGTACTTGTTGTTTTGATATAGCGCATTCTTTGACTTGCATATTTTTAATTTTTTTCGAAGTTCATTTGAACTAGTATCTGTTAAACATGTGCTAATGCTTTATGCGAGCTTCTTGCTTCCGATGAAGCAGATACAATGACTTCGACTGGTGGCAGTGTGAAGGATGAAAACTGCCTAGGATATGCAGCTGGAAACCCGTCTGGATTTTTATCGCCTTACTAGTTTAACCGCAGGTTTTGCTTTTGTGTTTCGTTTGTATATGCAATATGAACTATAATTATGCATTTATGTCACAAAATTAAACATCTGCTGAAAGTAACAACTCTGACCTGACTGTAAATATTATAGAAGGCGTGAAAATTAACATTATATTTTTGTTTACATATAAGTTTTAAGCAGTTTGGGGTGGAATCATATTTTTAACAGGGCAGTTGGAAGTTGCGATGTTTCACTAAAAATTACCCTTTGTGGTGTTTGCTATGCGGATGTTTACTGGACGAGGAATTTTCGTGGACATACAAACTATCCATTGGTTCCAGGGTATGAAACTCAATTACATAGAGTTTAAGAATTTGTTAGGCTTGTGTTCTTTACTGACGTATGTTGCTGTTACTTTTGCTAGCCATGAGATATTTGGGATTGTAAGAGAAGTTGGTTCCAGTGTCCAACGTTTCAAAGTTGGAACATATGTTAACTCAATGATGGCTTAGAAATTCATTGTTCAAAGGGTGGTTGATAAATGGATTTTATATTCATTTAGAGCGTTCCATATCGGCTTAAATTGATTCACTTGGCCTCAAGTTTGTTGTAGTTTTGATGTGTTTTTTTTTAAATGTGCAGGTTTGTAGAAATGTCGATTAAGGTTAACGTTTCCGTCAAATTTGGAGTTGATTTGTGCAATGGAATGGAGTATGGAGTCAAGTTTTAAGATCTTACGAAGATTCCAAGAAAAGAGAATTGACAACGGAAGCAATTGCAAAAAGAATGGAAGAAAACTGTGAAGAAACGAAGAAATTAAGGCAGAAAAATCATCCTGACAGCAAGCAGAGCGCTGGCAGCGCTTGCAGGGCGCAGACAGCGCGCCAGAGCAGTCCATGACAGAGAAGGAAGCGTTGGCAGCGCTGTGGGATCGCAGGAAGAGCGCGTGCAGCCAGAAAATTGCTGAAAAAATTCCTGTTTTGCCCTATTCGAATTCTAACTGTATTTTTGGTAGTTTATTCGAATTATAATTGTATTGTATGGTATTTTTCTTGCTTGGCAAGATATTTAGGGCTATATAAATACATTCTACCTTTGTAAATTGAATCATTACAATATAATAGCATAGTTTTGCAAGGGAGAAAAGGAGAGAAGGATTCAACGCTCGTGACAAGCAACGGATCTCTATCAACTTCAACTTTTGTATTCTTTTCTTGGGCGTATTCTGGATTCTAGATTTGTTTTCTTAATTCTACATTTATTTAATATTACTTCTTTTATTCATATCTTGTTTAATACCATGTTTTCATCAAATCCCATGGTGACGAACGGTTCAATTATGAACTTATCGTTGTCATGGGATTCTAACGGATTTATTTATGGAGTTTTAGTATCTTGATGCTTTAAAGATCTGTATGTGATGTGTAATTGATATCCTCGTGTGGTTATGATTAATTGATAGATGCGTCGCGAACATCTAACCTGTTAATCCCTTGTGAAGTGAAAGTAGATCTTGAGATTTAGAACTTGCCATGCTAGCATAGGTTCATGATTGTTTATCAACGTGATTCGTAGTGTAAGATGAAAATACTTATACTGCCCTATGTGATCAATATGGATAACTTGTTCCTCAACCAATATGTTTTCAAATTCTATAGACATATAGGGTCTAAACATAATTGGTGTCTATTCATCTTCTATCTCTTTTGTGGATGTATGGGTAGTATGGTATACGTATACTGACAGGTAGCGTGTACTTATTTCGTGTTATCCGATCAGATATCAAAACTATTGCATATAGTGATTAAAGGCGTCATATCTAAGCGAAGTATTTAATGAAGTTTGGATCCCATGTTACTATTGTAGAAGTAATTCGATTCCAATTCTCGTTAGTTAGTTAATTCTTAGTTGTTAATTTACTTCTTAGTTAATTTAGTTAATTAAACCCAAATTTGTTAATTGTCTTAGCAGTGAAGGATAATCATACATTGTTGCATAGGTGCATTAACTGAATTGAAACCTAAACCAGATCTCTGTGGGAACGAACTTGACTTATATCTATATGACTTGTGACCACTTATGCTTGCGTGTTAGTGCAAACAGTGGTAAAGTCCTCACCTTCGATAGTGTTGATGTTGATAGTACCTTAACTAAAGGAGGGTATTCCACCTATATTGTTGTCCACGACAGGTATATGTCAGATATATAGAAGTTCATTTGGTCAGTCAGATTATATTTCTAATAATTAGGTAGTATAGTATAATACTTTAGAACAGTTAGCAATATGCCAAATTGTATATGACATAATGAAGGTGTTTTGAGTACCAAAGTCGACCTTCTTTTTAAGGTCGGGAGTCGAAAGAAAATAGTTATGACGCGATCTGTTGTACTTTTTGGGCAGGTACTTCTTTAGAATACCCGAGAACTACCCTCCAACATCAGCAGCGCCTTTGCTCTGTGCTGGTATAACTGTTTACACTCCCATGATGCGCCATAACATGAACAAGCCTGGTAAGTCACTAGGGGTGATCAGACTAGGTGGATTAGGTCATTTGGCAGTCAAATTTGGAAAGGCTTTTGGGATGGTTGTAACAGTGTTCAACACTAGTCTATCCAAGAAAGAGGAAGCTTTAAATCTTCTTGGTGCTGGTAATTTTGTGCTATCTTCTAATGAAGCAGGGATGAAGGTACGCAATCATTAGCTTGGCGATTAGAAATGCTTTATTCTAATCTTGGAATTTATGTTACTGCAGGGGTTGGCTAATCTTGGTCAGGTTCAATCTCTCATTCATTCGCTACTTACACACAATACACAAATTCTCTACGTTCAAAATATCTTACCAAAACCGACTAACTTATTCTCACGCCGGAGGTGAATCGTGGGGTCAATCCCTCGCATTCTTCTTCATTGCAGGTCCAACCGAAGCAAGGTCCGGGAGAAATCCAGTCGTAACATTTGGCGCCGTCTATGGGAACGTAGACATACATTTGTGTTGAGATTTACCAGAGGCTATGATGATAGAAAACACACCCTTAACCGATAACATTATCGTGGCCGGAAACAGCCACACTACCCCTGTTATCCCGAGGACGACTCCTCCTATCGCTCCGAGGCTGCTGACTTTCGAAGAAGAAGGGGACATGCCGTCTCCTAAGAACAACAACAGATGCTTCTGAAATGGCGAGAGGAGCAGAAAGCCAAAGGGAAACGAAAAGTGGCTGATAGAGAAAAGAGCTACAAACACACAGATAATCTAAAAGAAAAAGAAGTATAGAAGCACTTACTATTTTGCCAGTAAAAGATAAGATCTAATTCCTGAGGATAGTTCTTGTGAAGATGAACTGCTACTGGAATCAGAGGACTTGGAGTGGTCGAAGATGAATTGACGTTTCCAATCGTTGTCCGCGAGAAGCTCTGGGAGATAAGATTTTTGCTCTAAAAATTGCGTGGTATCGTAAGCGTAAAAATGAAAGGGTTTGTGGAGGTTTAAGTATAAGGACGTGACTTTTGGACAAAGAACGTTTCAAATTCAACGGTGGTGATTAAAGTGCAGATCTCGAGATTAGACAGCTGTCATCTTTAAAGGGATACACCTTCCCTTGAGACGTCTCATCGATACACGGTGTCATCCTTATCCGAAGGTGACGTCCGAAGATTGAATTTCGAAGATGGGCCCAGGCTTTGGCCTCCGTCCTGAGGATAACTCCGAACGAAGCCGAGGGACATGTTGGAGGCCCATCTCTTAAATGGGCTAAACCAAAGATCCCGGGACAGATTGTAGGCCCATCCGAATGAAGCCCGTTAATAGTCGGTCCATCAGTCTGCAACGGTCATGCGGTTGTGGACTCCCCAGAACGTGGGACACGACACCCCATGTCGCCCACTCTTCGGATAACCGCCGGAGAAGGAGAGAATATGGTTTTGTCAAGTTCAGTATCTCATTCATTCACAACTTACGCACAATACACAAATTCTATATGTTCAAAATATTTTACCAAAACCGATTAACTTATTCTCACGCCGGAGGTGAATCGGGGGGCCAATCCCTCGCATTCTTCTTCATTGCAGGTCCGACCGAACCAAGGTCCGGGAGAAATCCAGTCGTAACTGAGAGTACTCGAACTCTCGAACGTTTGTGATTTTTTTTACAGAAAACGTCATGAAATATTATTTCCAATATTTTGCTTATTTGTAAAGTGAGATGTTTGTGTTAAATGTTACTAATATTTTTGAAAATTAATCTATTATGGATGTCTCAATTGGTTGAAATCGTAATTTAGGGAGTTACCCTGTCAAGATTTTAGGTTCGATCCTGATATGGGCCGAACATAAGCCCTAAAGACACATTTAATGTGGCATTAATTAGACCAAGAATGGTCCAAACGTAGGGCCCACCAGATGAGCCCAAAACCCCAATTATAATATTAATTTCGTAATTAATATTGGGGGAAATAAACAGCTCAGCAATAAGAGTTGGATAAGGATATTATTTCCCCCAGACTTAGCCACCAAGGCATCCAATTCAATATTGAAACTGATTCCTACAAGGAATAGATCTAGAACCTTCCTCAAAGACTTGTCCACCAAGTCTCTGACTCATACCATAATTCTAAGGCTCCTGCAGCCTATTTAAAGGGCCAGACCCCTCATCTCAGAACTACGTTTTTTGGCTTGATCTTTGATATTCATCAAAGTACGTAGGCATCTTGTGAAGGCAGAGTCAGCCACGAGCACAAGAGCAGCCATTAAAGCACGAAGCTCACACACCTTTGCATTAAATACACAAACCCTAGCCGTAATACTAGTAACCTAGTTTTTATTCCATAACATTTGGCGCCGTCTGTGGGAAGACAACATCAACCATGGTTCAAACACGAAGAACAACATCAACCGAGGCCGTGCCCCTTAACTCTGCTCCACCAGCCACTTCTGATCCGCTCATCGTCACTGAGGAAGGACAAATACTCCCATCAACAGGGGCGGTCATTCAACCTCTGCCCACTCAGCCCCCAGGGACGACTCCCCATGTGGAGGGGAACCACTCAATGATTGTCCATCAAAGCCAAGAAACTAACCCTCTCCAGATGGTGGTTTCTCCTCTTGGTAACGTTGATCACACGGGGGTACAGATCCATACTACGGATCTCCCTTTGAACACCAACCCTATGTATGGGCTGCCTAATTACCCCCCTCGACGAAGGGAACCTGGACCAAGCGGTCACGCCTTACAGATCCGGGATCGAGAATATGATGACTACTCTGGTCCCTATACTGATGATTCATCATCATCTGAGGATGATGATCGAGATGAAGCCCCGAGAAGGCGACGTGTTAGCAAAGAACCTCTAAGAAGGACACGAAGAATCCATGATGGACTCCCCTTGACAAATGCTGAGAAAATCAAGGCTTATGAGGCAGAGATCTTAAAATTGAAGGACGATATTGCAAGGGAACAAGATAGATTGAATCAAACTCAGCCTCCTCCAACTGCAGAGAGGATTCCCATTATAAATTTGGAGAGGCCTTCAAGAAGGCAAAGGAGGGCTGATACCCGAACCGAAAAATCGACAAGGGTGGAGACCCCCAGAAGCAGCCCCAAAGATCTGATGCCACTTGGGGACCCTGACGACCCCACACCTCCGTTTACTGAGGAGGTGATGAATGCCCACATCTCAATGAAATTCAAGATGCCGACTATTAAGGCCTGTGACGGAACGGGCGATCCCGCAAACCATGTCAGGACATTCTCAAACGCACTGCTGCTGCAGCCCGCTAGTGACGCCTTGAAGTGTAGTGCGTTCCCTCAAACTCTGTCGGGCATGGCTCAAAGATGGTATAGCCGCCTACCCGCAAACTCAATTGGCTCTTTTAAGGAGTTGAGCGCTGCCTTTATCAGCCAATTCATTAGTGGGAGAATCCATGAGAAAAGTTCTGCATCCCTTATGTATGTGGTGCAGGGAAAGAATGAGAACTTGAGGGATTATCTTAAGCGATTTACGAAAGAGACGTTGAATATCAATGATCTGGAAAATAAGGTGGCCATGCTAGCCCTGGAACACGGAACCACTGACCTCTTCTTTAAAAGGTCCTTGGCAAAACACCCTCCTGAAAACATGGCCGAGCTCCAGAGAAGAGCCGATAAATATATCAAGGCTGAGGACAGCATGAAGAAGGAAACCACGGGAGGCAATGGCAAGGGTTCTAATGATTCAAAGAAGTGAAAGCTAGAGCAAGAGTACGACGCTAGGGACAAGTATCCCCGGGCTGGCAAGGATTCCGAGTCATCACCCAAGAAGGGTTTTGGATCGAGGTTTTCTGATTACGCGAGGCTAAACGCTCCTATGAGTCAAATTTTGTTAGATATTGAGAAGGATAAGGACTTTCGTTGGCCTAAGCCACTCAGGGGTGACCCCGAAAAGAGAAACAAAGATCTGTATTGTAGATTCCACAGGGATGTGGGACATGACATAGATGACTGAAGACAGTTAAAGGATGAAATTGAATTTTTAATCCGGAAGGGAAAGTTGAACAAGTTCACCAAGGGTGAAGATCGTGGAGCCCAGAAAAGGGATTATGATAGAAGAGACAATGATAGGAGGGATAACGATCGTGATCGTAACCCACAGCCTCGAGGGCCAGTAATCAATATGATTTGGGGAGGACCAACAGCGGCTGGCACTACCCGAAACTCCCGAAAGGCCTATGCCAGAGAAGTGATGCACATCGTAGGAGAAGCCCCGAAGCGTGCTAAGACTGAGATAGTGATTGGTTTTGATGATTCAGACCTTGAAGGGGTGAAATTACCCCATGACGACCCGTTGGTCATAACTCCTGTAATTGGAAACTCAGAAGTAAAGCGGGTCCTGATAGATAATGGAGCTTCTATCGATATCTTGTTTTATGACGCTTTTGTGAAAATGGGGTATACTGACTCCCAATTGACCCCGACTAACATGCCTATCTACGGGTTTAACGGAGTTGAGTCCAAGGTTGAAGGGACCATTCAGCTGCCCGTGACAATAGAGCAAGAACATAAGGAAGCCACCCAGATGTTGAATTTTCTAGTGATTAAGGCACACCTTGAGACCGGATGGCTCCCAGACAATGCCTTGGAGGCACGAAAACTTTCAGTAAGGGCATTGAGATACACTTTGATTGAAGGCATTCTGTACAAAAGGTCGTTTATCATCCCATACTTGAAGTGTTTAAGGCCTCAAGAGGCAAGAGAAGCATTGGAGGAAGTTCATGAAGGGATCTGTGGGCAACACTTGGGGGGCAGAGCCCTAGCTCACAAGATAATTCGTTTAGGGTTCTATTGGCCGGAGATGTTGACTGATGCACAAAACTATGTCAAGAGATGTGAGAGATGGCAGAGGCATGCTCCAATTGTGAGGCAACCGCCTGAGATGTTAACTTCAATTAACTCTCCCATTCCATTTGCGATGTGGGGGATGGATATACTTGGACCTTTTCCCATGGCTTCAGCACAAAGGAAATTCCTGATAGTGGCCATTGATTACTTCACTAAGTGGATTGAGGCTAAACCTCTGGCCAAGATAACCACCAAACAAGTTTCCCAGTTCTTTTGGGAGAACATAATTTGCAGGTACGGAATCCCACGAATCCTTGTAACAGACAATGGGACACAGTTCAATAATGAAGAGTTCAAGAAGTATTGTGAAGAGAATGCGATTGAGCTCCGTTTTACCTCAGTGGCACATCCACAAGCCAATGGGCAAGCTGAGGTAGCTAATCGAATTATCCTTGATGGACTGAAGAAGAGGGTCGAACGCTCTAGGAACACTTGGGTAGATGAATTGCTGCCCATACTTTGGGCATATCGTACCACTTGTAAGGTAACAACTGGAGCAACCCCATTTTTGCTGGCTTATGGAGCTGAGGCAGTTGTGCCTTTGGAGATCATGCAAGCATCACCTCGAGTCGAGGCATATAAGCCAGAAACTAATGAAGAGGGGATGAGACTTGCCCTTGACTTAATTGACGAGGTTAGAGATGAAGCTAATGCTAGGAATGCTGAATATCAGAAGAGAGCCTCTTTTCATTACAACCAGAGAGTTAAGGAAAGATTCTTTCGACAAGGCGACATTGTTCTAAGGAAGATTGAAGCCTTAGGAGTTGGCCAGAAAGGAAAGTTAGCACCAAACTGGGAAGGACCGTATCTAGTCAGAAAGGTGTTAAGACGAGGATCCTACAAGTTAGAAACCTTGGATGGGGTTGAGGTGCCCCGAACTTGGCATGCTGTGAACCTCAAAGTTTATTATGTTTAAGTTTTTTGACAAAGGCTTGGACTTTTATCTATTTATTAGGAATAAGGTTCGAATGAAACCATTATAGAGCATGTTGCTCCCAGTAGGAGATAGAGTATCTATGGGCCTGTTTGGGAAAAATTATTTTAGTGGCTTATTGACTTATTTTCGGGTAAAAATTTTATATTTTGATAATTTTTTTATATATAAGTATCTAATGTATGTTTGAGATTCAATAAGTTGCAAAAATAAGTTGGAAAATAAGTTGGAATGTTAGGAATCTCTAACTTTGTCTTAAAATAAGTTGACTTATTCTTAAAAAAAGTTCCCCCAAACACCCCCTATGTAAGGGTTGAACCCATCTTATTGATGTCCTTTGACAACATAATGGAATTTATTCTGTTTTCTCTATTAGTTATTCTTCCTTGTTAAAACAAACGAAAGACGAATGTTGAACCAACTTGTGAGTTTAGTACCAGCCAGGAGGCCAAGTACTCGAAAAATTCTAAAGTTTAACGAACTATGAGCAGAAACAAGAAAAATGAACAACAGAAACTAACCGCATAAATAGTTAAGTTAAAAGTTACACAAACAAAGGCCCGAAGGCTATCAAGTCAAATAGCGGAAACCAAGAGTTCAGATAAACAAAAGATAAATAAATAAAGCTTAAGGGGCCTCCTTAGCAGGAGAATCATCCTCAGAGCTAGTGTCAGTAGTGGATCCATCCTCAGCAGAATTAGCAGCACCAGACCGAACTAGAGGAAGCTTAGGATCCAAGGCTGAAGTGGTAGCGGTAGCGGTAGCATGCTCTTTGACCAAAGCATCATCCTCCCCGAATAGCTCTTCACTTGATCCAGGCTCGTTAACTACTAACGGGGCAGGAAGATGAGGGCTCACGAAGTCCGAAGGCTGGAATAAGCCAGGATGGCTCCTAAGAACTGCCTCAATGGCCTTGTTCCAACCCTCAGAAAACTGGCCAGGAAATAACAACTCATCATGCTGATCCATGTGGGACTTATACTCATCAGAATCCAGATAGTCATCGATGATCTTCTCCCTGTCATCCTTCAAAGCTACCAACTCTGCCCGAGCACTGGCCAGCTCCTCATCCTTACCCTTGAGCTTCTCCTCTAGCTGGTTGATAGTGAGGGTTTTCTTTTGGGATTCAGACTCATACCCCTTGGCCCTCTCCTTCCAAGCTTTGGCCTGGTAGAGAGAACTCTGGAAGTGAACGTTGGCCTGTTCAACAGAAACAATAATAATGTTGGGATAAAGTAAATAAGTACGAAGTTTAAAGAATGCGAGGTTTGAGTCTTACCACAGCTAAAGCCTGAGAACCAAGTGCCTCTGATTCCCCGATACCTCCGTTGGCAACCAAATCTTTATAGTCAGGAGGGGTGATCGAGTTAAGAGACCAGTCCATGGCGTGCTTAGTCGAACCAACAACGGAGTCCCGCTTCCTAAAGCCCCAGGATGGCCTAAAAACGGAAGATTGGACGTTCACCTGAGAGCTCCCCTCTAAGTCTGCTATATCACCGAATTTAAGGTCCACCTTTTGAACCTTATGGGCGCGCAGGAAAGCAAGCTAAGTTGATTTCTCTCGAGGATCAGCATTCCGCTTTGCCCGGGCCATCCTCGAGGTTTCATTGTCTGGATCTGGGGAAGCTTCCACAAGCATCTTAGCAACTGAAATGGTATAAATAGAAACACAAATGAATAAGTCAAGTATGAAAATAAAGAAAAACAAAGGCAAGAAAGGAATTTACCCCGTTCTGAAACTTGTGAGAGGCCTACTGCCCTCAGAGATTCTTCATTTATGAGGCTTTGGCAGGTTTTAGACATACCATCACCTCTCCTCAAAATGTCAAAAGCAGCTTGATCCTCTATGCTAAGGGTGATTCCCTTAGCATTTCCATCTGAAACCTTCGAAAAGGTTTTCCTAAAGAGGGTGCCCCAATCACCACCCTCCCATTCGAGATAGGCAAATTCTTTCTTCCAACCAGGATTGTTGTCGGGTAATGATTTAATATTGAAAATAGGAGGGACTTTGGGGCGATGTTTGATATATACCCAGCCAGAATACGAAGCAGGGCTGTTGTAAACTTGAAAATTTTTGCGAAAAAGGGCAACAGATAAAGGAAGGTTTTGCCTTAGACACAAAACCATAAAACAAAGAATTGTTCTCCACGCATTTGGGGGCAATTGGCAAGGGCTACACTGAATGTTAGCTAAAAGGCGGGGGATAAATTCATGAAAAGGGAAACGGTGGCCCGCTACTAAACATTCCCTATAGATACACATGGCATTGGGCCTCCAATGACAAGGCCTGTCACCTGGCCCAGCTGGAACGAGTTTATAAGGTTTTTTAATTTTATACAACTTGTTATACCTACCAATTTCATCTGTATCATGATATGTATTACAGCAATCATACGCATCTAACTCGGTTAAAGAAGGATATTCATCTGCTCTTTCATTTAAAATATCTAAAAGAGAGGTGTAAGGAGATCGAATTTGGATGGTACCTTTAGAGGAGGCTGAGTTCATTTTCAGAAGGCGAGCTTGAGCTTTGTCCGCCATTAATGAGAGCTTGAAGTCTTGAAAAACGAAGAAGATGACCGGAGACGAAGGCCGGAATTAGCCGAGAAAAACTCCGAACGGAATTTGAGAGAGAGACTTCTTAGCTAAAAGTTGAGAGCTCAAAGTGAAAGTGAAAGTGAAAGTGAGAGTGTGAGAAATGAACTCTCAACTCTCACTCTTATATAGGATTGAGCAACCGGTTGAAATAATCTCAAACGGTCAGAAAACCTACAATGACCGGTCAGAATTCCAAAATTGACCTACTGAAGGCCCATGAAACTGGCTCAAATTGAGGCCCAATTCTGGAACATTCCTAGAAAAATATCTTGGAAAAAATATCTGAGATATTTTGAAGAAATGTTTAAGATATTTTGAAAAAATATCTGAGATATTTTGAAGAAATATCAAACTCAAACCCAAACAAAAGGTTCGGAATTTGAACAGGCCCATTATGGCCATAGGGCCAGACCCAAATAAAGAAGGTATTTTCATAAAAATACACACTTTAAACAAGTAAAGCCTCGAAGGCCATCAAGAAAAAGCCCGAAAATTTTGAGTCTAATTCGACCAGAATCCTGGTCGAAACGACTAAGAATCTTGGTCGAAAAAATATTCGACTAGAGAAAATTTGGATGCTTAATTCGACGAGAATCCTGGTCGAAACGACTAAGGGTCTTGGTCGAAAAAATATTCGACTAGAGAAAATTTGGATGCTTAATTCGACCAGAATCCTGGTCGAAATGACTAGGAATCTTGATCGAAAAAGTGTTCGACTAGAGAGAATTTGGGTGCTTAATTCGACCAGAATCCTGGTCGAAATGACCAGGAATCTTGGTCGAAAAAGTGTTCGACCAAAGGAAATTTAGACGCTTAATTCGACCAGAATCCTGGTCGAAACGATCAGGAATCCTGGTCGAAAAAGCTGTCGACCAGAAAAAAATTGAATGCTTACTTCGACCAGAATCCTGGTCGAAACAACCAGGAATCCTGGTCGAAAATCTCTTCGATCAGGATTTGTTGAAGCCCTTATTTCGACCAGAATTGTGGTCGAATTTCTGGTCGAAATTCCTGGTCGAAAATCTCCAGTTTTGTTCGAAAATTGCTATGAAAAAATGATTTTTGGACATTAAATCTTCGTGGGCATGGAATTTTAAAGAGAGAAATACCTGTGGGTACTATATAACTCTAATGTATATTTACGATACGAGAAGTACTATGGATGATTCCTTCATATTGAATAGACAGAAATCCAGTAACAGAAGTTACTTGGAAATAATTGTTTAGCCTCGAATAAGGCGAATCGTCGTAAATGTGTAGGTCGCTCCACTCTTTACGTTAAGACGATACTTGTGAAATACTAGTGTACAATTATGAACCCTGACCCAAGTCTCGGAAAAGACCATTAAAAAACTTCAAGGAAAACCTGATCAGTTTTCCTAGAAGTTGGGGGGCAAATGATATGGGCCGAACATAAGCCCTAAAGACACATTTAATGTGGCATTAATTAGACCAAGAATGGTCCAAACGTAGGGCCCACCAGATGAGCCCAAAATCCCAATTATAATATTAATTTCGTAAATAATATTGGGGGAAATAAACAGCTCAGCAATAAGAGTTGGATAAGGATATTATTTCCACAAGACTTAGCCACCAAGGCATCCAATTCAATATGGAAACTGATTCCTACAAGGAATAGATCTAGAACCTTCCTCAAAGACTTGTCCACCAAGTATCTGACTCCTACCATAATTCTAAGGCTCCTGCAGCCTATTAAAAGGGCCAGACCCCTCATCTCAGAACTACGTTTTTTGGCTTGATCTTTGATATTCATCAAAGTACGTAGGCATCTTGTGAAGGCAGAGTCAGCCACGAGCACAAGAGCAGCCTTTAAAGCACGAAGCTCACACACCTTTGCATTAAATACACAAACCCTAGCCGCAATACTAGTAACCTAGTTTTTATTCCATAACAGATCCTATTGGGTGTCACGGAAATAATTGGATTGTGCAAAAATTGATCCGAATATCGAATTATCAAAAAAATTTGTTATTTACTAGATTCCATGAAAAAAATTACTCGCGAAATATAAAAAATAAAAAATTTCAAAATCGAACCACAAAAGACCAAACGATACCACAAAATTTTCAAAGTCGTATGATTAAATAAATCGAAGCAGGGACAGCACATGGTCAACTTAAGATTACAGCAAATAACACCGTACCACAAAACGATACACACCGACACAGGAACGCGGCTAAACTGGACCCCACTGTTCGAGTGATGGCCATTATAAATTATTTTATGGAACGCAATTTCGTGTTTTACTAGTAGTACTATTTTGCATGTGACTTTTTTTTTAATTTGGATTTGAGACAGGTTAAATTGTTGCTATGTACCCAGATACCCGATCACGTATATGCTTTAAAATATGAAGACTACCTTAAAGTTTGTACGTTATTGCCTTTTTTTATAATTTACTCCATACTTATATCTATTGATAACTTAAATAGTTCAGATGGATTATGGATGGATAAGATGATGAATTGGTTTCTGATGAAAAGAAAGGAATATAAATTAAACTTAAAGTTTTATGAAATATTTATTTAATTGCAGTACTTGGAGTATGTATGCATTTTGTATTCAAAATTTTGCAAATTTTATTATTTTGCAAGCTTATTACATGAATATTACTATTTCATTGAAAATCTTGAAAATTTTGTATGTTTTGCAAACAAAATATTGCAAAACGAATTGTTCTGCGAAACACATTTGAGTTGCAAAATATATATGTTCTGATCGCAAAACATAAAGATTTTTCAAGGTGAACATATTGTAAAACATACATGATTTTCAAAATTATTAATGAAATTATGATATTCATATAACAAGATTTCAAAATAATAAATTTTAAAATATTTTAAATGCAGAACGTATATATACTTTAGGTACTCCAATAAAATATGTATTCCATATAACTTTACTTATTGTTGTGGAATAAAAACTAGGTTATAATTATTACGGCTAGGGTTTGTGTATTTAATGCTTAGGGTTCGTGAGCTTCGTGCTTTAATGGCTGCTTCTGCGTTCGAGACTAAACGGTCCTCACAGAATGCCTACGTATCTCTGTATTAGAGAATCAAGCCAAGAAAACGTAGTTCTGAGAATGAGGGGTCAGGCCCTTTATATAGGCTTGAGAAGCCTTAGAATTATGGTAGGATTTGGAGACTTGGTGGACAAGTCTTTGAGGAAGGTTCTAGATCTATTTCTTATAGGAATCAGTTTCCATATCGAATTGGATGCCTTGGTGGCTAAGGCTGAAGGGGATATTATCCTTATCCAACTCTTATTGCTGAGTCGTTTATTTCTCCCAATATTAATTACGAAATTAATATTAAAATAAGGATTCTGACCCCATTAAGGGGCCCATATTTGGACCACACTGGGTCTAATTAATACCACATTAAATGTGTCTTTAGGACTTATTTTCAGCCCATATCATTTGCCCCCCAACTTCTTAGGAAAACTGATCAGGTTTTCGTAGAAGTTATATTTGCCTTAATCGAGACTCGGGGTCGTTTTTATCCCTTACCTGGGACTTCTTAATTTTCCTACTCTTATATAGGAATTTTGGTTTACACTAGTGTTTTACGAGTATCGTCTTGATTGTAAAGTGTGGAGCGACCTACACATTTACGACGATTTGCCTTATTCGAGGCTTCAACTTGTGCTTGCTTCTAGCAATTTCGGCACTTTTATAGAGCTTTTATGCATTATAAGCACAAATGATTGCTCAATTTGTCAAGAAAATATTTCTATAATTTTCTTCGTATTTTTCTGTACTTTCCCTAATATTTTAGGAATTTTTATGTACCCACAGGTATTTTTCGTAATTTTTCCTAATAATCTAGGAAATTTTATGTACCCACAGGTATTTTAATTATTTTTGGCTATTTTACCAAAGATAATCAATAGTATTTTCAAGCATAAAATAATTTTTTTTGTTATTCTGGATTTTTCGGGAATTTTTTATTTTCCCAATCATCATTTTTCAGAATTTTTCAAAGGATTAACCTTACAAAGACATCCTGCCAAAAATGCTTCCTGGGCGTGGGTACCCCCGCCAAGGAGACACTTTCCTTAGGCACGCCTAGGAAGTTTGGTCTCCTGGGCGTGGGTGTACCTTCGTCCTTTAAGAGTCATCCTGGGCGTGGGTACCCCCGCCAAGGAGACACCTTCCTTGGGCACGCCTAGGAGGTTTGGTCTCCTGGGCGTGGGTATACCCCTCTTTAAGAAAAATCGAGTTGGGCGTGGGTACCCCCGCCAAGGCGACACCTTCCTTAGGCACGCCTAGGAGGTTTGGTCTCCTGGGCGTGGGTATACCCCTCTTTAAGAAAAATCGAGTTGGGCGTGGGTACCCCCGCCAAGGAGACACATTCCTTAGGCACGCCTAGGAGGTTTGGTCTCCTGGGCGTGGGTATACCCCTCTTTAAGAAAAATCGAGTTTGGCGTGGGTACCCCCGCCAAGGAGACACCTTCCTTAGGCACGCCTAGGAGGTTTGGTCTCCTGGGCGTGGGTATGCCCTTCTTTAAGAAAAATCAAGTTGGGCGTGGGTACCCCCGCCAAGGAGACACCTTCCTTAGGCACGCCTAGGAGGTTTGGTCTCCTGGGCGTGGGTATGCCCTTCTTTAAGAAAAATCAAGTTGGGCGTGGGTACCCCCGCCAAGGAGACACCTTCCTTAGGCACGCCTAGGAGGTTTGGTCTCCTGGGCGTGGGTATGCCCTTTTAATTGGGCCTCCTGCCTTTAAATTCTGATGGGCTTTTATCCTATTTTCTAAAAATGTCATAGAACATTCTAGAATTAATTCAAAATTTGAATTTTATGGGCTTCCCGCCTATTCAAAGGCCCAGTCACCTGTTGACAGCCCATTTACTTGCTACAACCGGTTGAGTGACCAACCATGAACTCTATAAAAGAGTGGTGTGCGTCCTTTATTTCTCATCTCACTATTCAGCAAAAATTATCTCTCACTATCCCACAAATACTTTCCAAAAAGCTCTGCTAGGGTTCTGTCGCGAGGCGATTTCCGGCGTCTTTCCTCCGCCCCATTCTCCAGTTTCCGTTTGAAGATCGTTGAATCTTCATCTTCCCCAACTTCTTTTTTCAACATTTCTGGGTTTCAAGCCTTCAAGGGAAGCATTTCAATGGAGGATTCCAGTTCTTCAGGCCAGTCTCAACTCGCCAATACTTCTACCACCGCTCCACGGCTTTCAAGGGGTAAGAACCCTAAAACATCTCTTGTCCATGCTAGTGTTTTTTCCCTTAGAGACCTTTTAAACGAGTTTGGTCAAGCTTTTCCCAACATGCTTCATTTAGATGCTTATGAACATAAATCAAAATACAAACAACATAGGGTAGATATTTTAGCCCAACTTTTTCATATTAATGGGCCTTATAGGGCCGTTGTCCCGGCCTCTAATGAAAGGGCTTGTCACCCAAAGCCTGGGGCCATTAGGGTTTACAAAGAGACTTTTTATGCTGGTTTTCGCCTTCCACCTCCTCCTTTCGTTTGCCGTCTTTTGGTTGAAGCCAGGGTTTGTCCAACCCAACTTATGCCAAATGCATGGCGTTTTATCTATTGTTTCATGGTCCAATGTAAGAAACATGGGCTTGAGCCCAGTATTTCTGTTTTTCGATATTTATTCAAATTTGTCAATTCTTCTGACAATTCGGGCTGGGTCAAAATCCAACATCGTTCTTTAGCCCGTTCTTGTTTTGTTTCGGACTCTGCCCCTGATTCCCTTCCTGATTGGAAGAGGGAGTGGTTTTATATCTTTTTGGATGGGGATGATTGGGACAACTATTTTCGGCCCAATTTCTGCAGAGCCGTTGATGGGCCTGTCAGGAGTATAAAATTGGGTGTGGAAGAAGAGGCTGCCATAGCTTTGTTAATGTCTGATAATTTGCATCATTGTGCAAATTTGATTTCTGAAGATTCATTGCAGGCCCATGGGCTAAGCGATTTGGGCCCTGAGGGTAATTAACTTGAAATTTTCACCTCTTGCTTTATTTACATTTTATGCTAGATTTAACTTTCTAACACCTTGTAATCATTTTGCAGCCAAAGCTGCTCTGGGAGCAATTTTTAAGCAGAGGGAGGCTGCTGCTGCTGCTAGGGTGGTAACAGAGAACCCTAGGGCCAAAAGGGCCAGGACTGATGATGCCTCTCCCGCAGTGGAGCGTGTCCCTGCTTTTCTTCAAGAAAAGCCAGTTCCCATTGAGGAAGACCTCACTCCCTTTACAGTGGGATGGGGTTTATGCAATAGGGACACAGCTGTAGGTGACTCTAGGGATGCAGCTGAGTGGTCTAGGAGCGTGGTTACTCCACGAGATAGGGTCCACATTGTGGAGTCCTCTGATGACTTGCAGATTGAGCTTCTTGGGGCCCAAGCTGTTGCTTCGGTAATTTCTTGTTCAACTTCTTTAATTTAATTGCCTTTCTGTTTCCCTTATTCACTTGTATTCTTTGCAGATGAACGCCTACCTTCAGCCCGCTGTTCATAACCTGAAGGAGGTACGTGCTGATAAGACCATAGCTGAGAGGGACAGAGACAGATACTTTGAATCCTCTGAGGCAAACTTTGCTCGTTTTAGGGAGGTGGAGAAGGAGCTGGCTGCTGAGAAGGAGAAGAACAGGAAGCTACAGCTGGAGGTACAGCAGAACAGGGAACACATCATTGCTGATTACAAGGCTTCTAAGGACTTTCAAGATGTCCTGAATGCCGAGTATGATGCAAACTTTCCTGGTACTTTCAAGGAGTATTGGGAGGAGATCATCGAGGAACTGAGTGGGAAGATTGAGGGGGTGTCCCTGGAGAGGTTCCCGGTTCCTGCTATCCCTGGATTGACAGCTGCTATGGAGGTTGCTACAGAGACAGCTGTGGATGGGGACTCTCAGCCCACTCAGGATCCACCTTCTTCTCCTGGGATAGAGGCAGCAGATCCTCCTTCTACCCAGGGAGATGTTGTAGTTGATGACCTAGATGCATAGATGGCCCTGCGTGGCTTATTTCTGTTTTTTATCTTTATTTATTCTGAACTTTCGCCCTTCGGGGTTTATGACTTAACTTATCTATGTAGTTAGTTTCTTTTGTTTCCATATTCTCGTTTTTGCTTATAGTTCGTTAAACTTTAGAAATTTTCGAGTACTTGGCCCCTTGGCTGGTACTAAATTCACAAGCTAGTTCAACGTTTGCCTTTCGTGTTTATTTTAACAAGGAGGAATAACTCATAGAGAAAACGAATAAATTCCATTATGCTGTTAAAGGATATCAATAGAATGGGTTCAACCCTTACATAAATACTCTATCTCCTACTGGGAGCAACATGCTCTATAATGGTTTCATTCGAACCTTATTCCTGATAAATAGATAAAAGTTCAAGCCTTTGTCAAAAGAACTTAAACATAATAAACCTTGAGGTTCACAGCATGCCAAGTTCGGGGCACCTCAACCCCGTCCAAGGTCTCTAACTTGTAGGATACTCGTCCTAACACCTTTTTGACTAGATATGGTCCTTCCCAATTTGGTGCTAACTTCCCTTTCTGGCCAACTCCCGAGGCTTCAATCTTTCTTAAAACCATGTCGCCTTGTCGAAAGAATCTTTCCTTAACTCTCTGGTTGTAGTGAAAAGATGCTCTCTTATGATATTCAGCATTCCTTGCATTAGCTTCATCTCTAACTTCATCAATTAAGTCAAGGGCAAGTCTCATTCCTTCGTCATTAGTTTCTGGCTCATATGCCTCAACTCGACGTGATGCCTGCATGATCTTTAAAGGTACAACTGCCTCAGCTCCATAAGCCAGCAAAAATGGGGTTGCTCCAGTTGTTACCTTACAAGTGGTACGATACGCCCAAAGTATGGGCAGCAATTCATCTACCCAAGTGTTCCTAGAACGTTCGACCCTCTTTTTCAGTCCATCAAGGATAATTCGGTTAGCTACCTCAGCTTGCCCATTGGCTTGTGGGTGTGCCACTGAGGTAAAACGGAGCTCAATCGCATTATCTTCACAATACTTATTGAACTCTTCATTATTGAACTGTGTCCCATTGTCTGTTACAAGGATTCATGGGATTCCGTATCTGCAAATTATGTTCTCCCAAAAGAATTGGGAAACTTGCTTGGTGGTTATCTTGGCCAGAGGTTTAGCCTCAATCCACTTAGTGAAGTAATCAATGGCCACTATTAGGAATTTCCTTTGTGCTGAAGCCATGGGAAAAGGCCCAAGTATATCCATGCCCCACATCGCAAATGGAATGGGAGAGTTAATTGAGGTTAAGATCTCAGGCGGTTGCCTCACAATTGGGGCATGCTTCTGGCATCTCTCACACCTTTTGACAAAGTTTTGTGCATCAGCCAACATCTCCGGCCAATAGAACCCTAAACGAATTATCTTGTGAGCTAGGGCTCTGCCCCCCAAGTGTTGCCCACAGATCCCTTCATGAACTTCTTCCAATGCTTCTCTTGCCTCTTGAGGCCTTAAACATTTCAAGTATGGGATGACAATCGACCTTTTGTACAGAATGCCTTCAATCAAAGTATATCTCAGTGCTCTTACTGAAAGTTTTCGTGCCTTCAAGGCATTGTCTGGGAACCATCCGGTTTCAAGGTGTGCCTTGATAGGGTCTATCCAAGAGCATCCTACATCAATTGGTGCCAATAACTTTGAGTTAACGGTCGGGGCCTTCAAGACCTGAAAATAGACACTCCCAGAATAATTTTCTATCTCGGAAGAAGCAAATTTAGACAGGGCATCGGCCTTAATGTTTTCCTCTCTTGGAATGTGCTCAACGTAGCACTCCTCAAACTGGGACATAACAGCCTTTACTACTCTCAAGTATTTTTCCATAGTCTCATCCTTAGCCTCAAATTCACCATTTACTTGTGATACCACAAGCCTTGAATCTCCACAAACTTTGAGATTTTTGATCCTCATGATTCTGGCCAAACCCAAACCAGCTATTAATGCCTCATACTCCGCCTCATTGTTGGTAGTAGGAAAATCCAACTTTAAAGCGTACTGAATTGTGAACCCATCGGGGCTTTGTAAAACCAAACCTGCACCACTAGATTTTATTTTTGATGCTCCATCAAAATAGAGCACCCAATATTCCTTTAGATCAGGTGTAAGTTCTTCTTCTTTTTTCTCCTGCCCAGGGGTAGTCATTATCTCTTGCCCCCCGATTTCTTGGTTGTTAATAGTGCATTCAACCACGAAGTCAGCCAATGCCTGAGCCTTGATAGCTGTTCGAGGCTTGTATGTGATATCAAACTCTCCTAACTCAATCGCCCATTTGATTAGCCTTCCACTGGCCTTAGGGCTATGCAATATGTTCCTCAACTGCTGGTTTGTCAGAACTTGAATCTTATTTGCCTGAAAGTAAGGCCGCAACTTCCTTGAGGCGGTTACTAATGCCAAAGCAAACTTTTCTATGGGTGAGTAATTCAACTCAGCCCCATGCAACACTTTGCTCACATAGTAGATAGGTTTCTGGATTCTCTTCTCTTCCCGAATAAGGACAGCACTCAGGGCTTGTTCGGATACTGCCAGGTATAGACAAAGAATCTCCCCAGGACTTGGTTTGGTCAACAACGGGGCTTCAACCATGTACTTCTTCAGTTGCTCAAAGGCCTCTTGGCTCTCAGATGTCCACTCAAAATTTTTCACCTTCTTTAACGCTTGGAAGAAAGGCAAGCATTTGTCTCCAGACTTGGAGATGAATCTTCCTAAAGCGGCAACTCGGCCTGTCAACTTCTGTACATCTCTTATAGAGTGTGGTGGCTCCATGTCTAAAATCGCCCTGATCTTGTCAGGATTGGCCTCAATGCCTCTCTTTGAAACCATCAGTCCTAAAAACTTTCCAGATCCAACGCCAAAAGCACACTTGGCGGGATTCAACATCATCTTATGGTGCCTCAGCACTTCAAATGCCTCTCCGAGGTGCTTGATATGATCAGCCTTGAGTAGGCTTTTGACTAACATGTCATCAATATATACCTCCATGGTTTTTCCAATCAGATGGGCGAATATCTTATTCACCAATCATTGGTAAGTAGCTCCTGCATTCTTTAGACCAAAAGCCATAACAAGATAATAGAAGACACCAAAGTCAGTTATGAAAGATACCTTAGGGATGTCATCCTTGTGCATCTTAATCTGATTATAGCCGTTGAATCCATCCATGAAGCTTAACATCTCATGTCCAGCTGTGGCATCTATCAACATATCAATCCTCGGCAGGGGAAAACAATCTTTTGGACATGCATCATTCAGGTCAGTGAAGTCTATACACATCCTCCACTTTCCATTTGCTTTCTTGACCATAACAGGGTTCGCTAACCATTCGGGAAACTGAATCTCTTCAATAAAACCAGCTTCCAAGAGCTTATCCACTTCTTGCCTAATGGCCTCTTGCCTTTCCGGAGCAAAGTTTCTCTTCTTTTGCTTTATTGTCTTCTTTTTGGGATCAACATTTAACTTGTGAGTTATGAGTTGGGGGTCAATCCCTGGCATATCAGCTGCTGTCCAAGCGAACACGTCGCTATTCTTCTGTAAGAATTCTATCAACTTGCCCTTCAGGGGTTCTTTCAGAGATGCTCCAACATAAGTAACTTTTTCAGGATCATTCGGCTCTAGAGGTATGGAAATCAAATCCTCTGCTGGCTTCCCTCTATGTTCTTCATCATCGCGGACATCCATATCTTCAATCGGAAGTACCTGCCCCCCGACACCATCGGCCCTGAGCGCGGCTACGTAGCAACTTCTTGCCATCTTCTGATCACCCTTTTGTTCTCCAACACCATTCCGTGTCGGAAACTTATTCTTCATATGATAGGAAGAGGCCACAACCTTAAACGCATGAAGTCCAGTCCTTCCAAGGATTGCGTTGTTTGTTGAGGCTACCTTGATCACCAAGAAGTTCAGCATCTGAGTCGCCTCTTTAGGCTCCTGCCCAATGGTCACTGGTAATTGGATAGTCCCTTCAACGTTGGACTCCACTCCATTAAACCCGTATATAGGCATGTTTGTAGGGGTCAACTGAGAGTCGTTGTACCCCATCTTCACAAATGCATCATGAAACAAAATATCCACAGAAGCCCCATTGTCTATCAAGACTCGTTTTACTTCTGAGTTTCCAATCACAGGAGTTATGACCAGCGGGTCGTCATGGGGGAACTTCACCCCTTCCAAGTCTGAATCATCGAAACCAATCACCATCTCAGTTTTAGCACGCTTCGGGGCTTCTCCCACAATGTGCATTACTTCTCTAGCATAAGCTTTTCGGGAATTCTTAGTTGTGCCAGCTGCTGTCGGGCCTCCCCAGATCATGTTGATAACTGCCCTTCGAGGCTGTGGATTGCGGTCATGGTTGTCATCCCTCCTGTTATTATCTCTCCTTTCATTGTCCCTTCTGTCATTGTCCCTTCTCTGGTTCCCACGGTCATCACCCTTGGTGTACTGACTTAGTTTTCCTCTTCGTATCAAGAACTCAATCTCATCCTTGAGTTGCCTACAATCGTCGGTGTCATGTCCCACATCTTTGTGGAACCTGCAGTACTGCTCCTTGTTCCGCTTGGCTGGGTCTCCCCTAAGTGGCTTCGGCCATCGGAAGTCCTTTTCCTTTTCAATGTCCAACAGGATCTGGCTTCTTGGAGCATTAAGCCTGGCATATTCGGAAAACCTTGGACCCGAGTTCTTTTTTGGAGCAGATTCAGAGTCTCTGCTAGTTCGGGGATACTTGTCCCTAGCATCGTACTCTTGTTCTTGCTTCCGCTTGTTGTTCCCTCCATTGCCCAATGCGGCTTCCTTCTTGATGCTGTCCTCAGCTTTTATATACTTGTCCGCCCTTCGTTGGAGTTCATCCATGCTTTCAGGGGGGTGTTTTGCCAACAACCTCTTAAAAAAGAGATCCTTGGTTCCATGCTGCAAGGCTACCATAGCCACCTTATTTTCAAAATCAGTGATATTCAAGGTCTCCTTAGTGAATCGCTTGATATAATCTCTTAAGTTCTCATTCTTTCCCTGTGTTACATACATAAGGGATGCGGAGCTTTTCTCATGAATTCTTCCGCTAATGAATTGACTGACAAAAGCGGTACTCAACTCCTTGAAAGAGCTAATCGAATTTGGAGGTAAACGACTATACCAACGTTGCGCCATGCCCGACAGGGTTTGGGGGAACGCCCTACACTTAAGGGCATCGTTAGCAGGCTGCAGTAACAATGCGCTTGTAAACGTTCTCACATGAGTTGCGGGATCCCCCGTTCCATCGTAAGCTTTGATTGTGGGCATCTTAAACTTTCGGGAGATATGTGCGTTCATCACCTCCTCAGTGAATGGAGGGGTTGGATCATCAAGATCTCCTTGTAGCATCAGATCTTTGGGGTTACTCTTGGGGAGTTCCACCCTTGTAGTTCCTCTGGCTGGGGCTTCAGCCCTTCGGTGTCTCCTTGAAGACCTCTCCAAATCTATGAACGGAATCCCTCCTGAAGTCGGAGGAGGTCGAGTCTGATTAGGGTTCTGTCTCTCTTGCTCCCTTGCTTGGTCGTCCTTCAGCTTCTGAATCTCGGCTTCATAAGCCTTAATTTTCTCTGCAATTGTTAAAGGACCATCACGGTTTGATGGATTCCTCCTCAGAGGTTCCTTACTAGCACGTCGCCTCCTTGGGGCTTCGTCTCGATCATCGTCTTCAGACGACGAGTCTCCAGTATAAGGACCAGAGTAATCATAGTATCCTGGTTCAGGAGGGGCCGAGCCTCTAAGATAAGGGGGTTGTTATTGCCCATGGATCAGCCGAGCATGACCGCTTGGTCCTGGATCCCTTGGATCCTGGGGGTAGTTAGGCAGCCCATACAGTGGGTTGGTGTTGACAGGGAGCGAAGAAGTGGAGAGACTGTGAAGCGGCGGGCGGCTACTCAGAGGGAGAGGAGAGACTATCATCTGGAGCGGGTTAGTCTCTTGTCCTAGAGGGACAATTACTGGTTGAGGTCCTTCAACATGGGGATTCGTCCCTTGTGGTTGGGAGATCTGAGTATGAGGGTTTGTTTCCGTCAATGGGGGTACATGCCCTTGCCCCGTACCAACAGGAGGAGCAGTGATTGGTGGAACGACGGTTCCAGAGGTAGCCTCGGTTGAGACCGGTGTTGTTCTTCGAGTGGTAACCATGGTTGATGTCTTCGTTCCCACAGACGGCGCCAAATGTTGTGGAATAAAAACTAGGTTATAATTATTACGGCTAGGGTTTGTGTATTTAATGCTTAGGGTTCGTGAGCTTCGTGCTTTAATGGCTGCTTCTGCGTTCGAGACTAAACGGTCCTCACAGAATGCCTACGTATCTCTGTATTAGAGAATCAAGCCAAGAAAACGTAGTTCTGAGAATGAGGGGTCAGGCCCTTTATATAGGCTTGAGAAGCCTTAGAATTATGGTAGGATTTGGAGACTTGGTGGACAAGTCTTTGAGGAAGGTTCTAGATCTATTCCTTATAGGAATCAGTTTCCATATCGAATTGGATGCCTTGGTGGCTAAGGCTGAAGGGGATATTATCCTTATCCAACTCTTATTGCTGAGTCGTTTATTTCTCCCAATATTAATTACGAAATTAATATTAAAATAAGGATTCTGACCCCATTAAGGGGCCCCATATTTGGACCACACTGGGTCTAATTAATACCACATTAAATGTGTCTTTAGGACTTATTTTCAGCTCATATCACTTATTTAATTATATTATATTTGCATCATTACGAGACCACTTGGATCACGAAATTATGATACGATACTGATTTTCGTTAATCACGTTGCAACTCCATGATCTAAATAACACTATACTGTATATTCAATTTCTTTCTACAAAAATGAAATATTTTTTCAATGAAAATACCTATTTTGATACATTAATTTGAAAAAAGATATTTACTTATGGAAAATAAATTATTTCGAAAAAATTACAGAGTGAATTTGGAAACTCTTTCATTCTAGTACTAAATTGTCACTTCGGTATTTTACCTTTGGTCCTTCCCACCGAATTCCTCGTACAGGAGGGAGTATCTCAAAAGTTAAAAAGATTTTAAAGTGATTACCAGCAAACATGAAAAAACCTAGAATCAAATGTCTAGCTTTTACTGTGCCTTAATTTTTTTTTAATTAATAATTTAACATATTCACACAACTATCTTATTTATCGAAAACAAGAAAAAAAATGCTAACGGAATAAAAATATCAACAACCTAAATTTATTTATTGAAAACGGAAGAAGATCCGCACGAATTAAAGCATGGACATCTTAGATTTAAGTTTTGTTGTTCGTTTGTGATCCCTAACGACTCACAAATCTACATTCTCATGTTTAAGCACGCTATTTCAAAATCAGAAAAAGTCAATGAACCAGCAAGCCAGAATGAGAATGTGATGAATCTATGAAACAGGGAGACCAAATGGTACTAGTACATCTGTAAGTTTCATACCACAAATTTGTCGAAAGTGATTTGTGAGGAGCTTTAAAATTTGGAATTTTGCAAAATTAATGAGACCGACTTAAATAATTTGAATTTTTAGACACATTTATTGGACAGGGGTGGGGATGGAGTGTGAAACCTCATTGTGACGGACTGACGGTGGTGCCTCTCCCCTTCAATTTTCATTACTCCCAATTCCACGGTGTGCATGCATGTGTGTTTTCACGTAAATATAAATTAAATAAATAAGAAATGTTATGCTCGGTGGATACAAATGTGTTAGCAATTCTCCGGATTAGTCGAGATGCGCGAAAGTAATTTTGTGATTCAATCCTTGCTTCTAGGTATATATTAACTTTATATAGATCGTGAATATATGAAGAAATGAACAAGAAAATTGTATATACAAAACACCATTGTTGCAGAGAGAAAAGGAGAGATTACGTGCGTGTTTGGCTATTCATATAAGGGGATTTATATGGCCAAAGGTCGTTTGCAATTTTATAAGATTGTTTGGCAAAATAAGTAAATGCTCGTTTTTAGCACTTAAATGAAATAAGTTGATTGTTGTAAAATCCTAACATTCAATTTTCAGCTTATTCTTATTTCTCGATACACACAATATATAATATCCTTTAAATTTTCAAAATCATATATCTTTTGATCTGTTCATTAAAAAATTGATATGTATATATAAAATTTCTCTAAGATCTATCCATTGATATATATTAAAAAACAAATATTTTATGGTACGATACGGTGCGGGTTGCGGTTTAAAGTTTCAGAAATATGGTTCAAACCGCACTGCATCGCAATATTTAATATATTATATAATTATATATTTGCTATTGTCACTTAGAGTTTAGAGTCTTGTTTTAATCTAAGTAATACAATAGATGACTTTTGCTATATTAGTTTTTTAATCGAGTAATTATTATTGATATTGTTACATAGTTATTAGTATTGCATTCAGGGAATAGAACACAGATGCACTAGTAGTGTAATTATAATGAAGAATTAAGAGAATTAAATCCAGCCAAACAACTAGTGTAGAGATGCATTTGCATTTTAATTCCTTAAATAGTGAATAGCCTCTTGGAGACTGTGACACACTCAAATCTTACATTCCATAATACTAATAAAAATATTTAGACAATGTCTCCTGAAGCCAGATTAATTATTAAAAAAAATAAAGCAAGCCAGATTTATTTGGTTTCAAATAAACATGTCTAAAGGTATGTTAAAAATGTAAATCGTAGTGAACCGCACCACACCACACCGCATTTTCGTGGTGCGGTTTATGCGGTTTTAAAATTTCGTAGTGCGGGTGCGGTTTGAGAATTTGAGTAAACCGCATATACGGTTTGGTCTGCAATTTAAGGAAAAAATCGCACCGTCCGCACCGCGATCACCCCTAACTATTTATATAAAGGTCTTTGCTCCATGCAGAACACTCTTATATAACAAACAAAGAACACCTTAGATCTATTAGATCCTTTGGCCCCGCCAGGGGCACCCAATACAAAAAGTTGTTATTTTTTACCCTCTATCAAGTCTGCAAAAAAAATGAAAATTACTGTTCACTGATGACGTCATCAATGAACAGTAAATTTTCAAAAAAAAAAATTTTTGCTGGTTTGGTAGAGGGTAAAAAAATAACAACTTTTTGTATTGGGTGCTATGACGGAACTCTTAAATTATATTAGATATGAGATGTTCTTTATTGTTTGTTATATAAGGTGTTTGCTATGGAGTGCAACTCTTTATATAAATTCAATTGAATTATATAAATGTAATACGTAAATAGTAGACTAAACATTGGTAAACAAATGTTGTAATACATATATGTAGTGTATAATATTAATTTGTATTAAATTTTACTTTATATATTTATTTAAATTAGAATTTCATTTTTAAGTTAAACAAAATATAAAGTTCAAACAGTGGTTCGAAACCGAACCAATCCGTTCTTCTCTGGTCCGGCTTGGTTTGATCTTGGCATCTAACTGGTCTGGTTTGATTTTAATTTTTGAAAAACCGTTTATATTGGTTTGGTTCGAAAAAAACAAGAATCCGGATCAAACCAATCCGTGAACACCCCTATAATCTAGGAATAACTATAGATGTATTAATAGCTTCAGTTGAAGATCTCCAGTACCAAGCTCGCTGCTGTCTAACTTCTATGTATCGTTGGCTGTTTAATATAAGATTATCAAAAAAAAAAAAAACATTAAAAACAGTCGTATGATTGTTTCATGCCTTTTTTTATGCTCATAAATCCTCTAAGTGATGGAGTAACCATGCCTAAATTCATTGACGGACCAGAGCCAAATGGGTGGGGGTCCAAATATTTTTTTTTCTTTTATAAAAATAATTTAATATTAATATTTAAGTAAAAATTATTACAAAAGATATTAGTATATTTGTAAGTAATTATAAGTTTGTTAAAGAGTAAATAATAAAGAACAAGTCTTTATTGCGGTGTATTAGGAGTGTTTACTGTTTACACATGTGAAGACATGAGAATTTCAGTTATTGAAGTAAAAATTACTAATATCATGTTTAGCAAAAAAAAATAAAAAATTCACTAATATCATGCAAAGAAGGCTGCCAAATGGTATCGAACTTGGGTCCTTGCGGAAAGAGAAGATTGGTGTACCAATTCTACTAGCAAAATTAATACATGCACGAACCTGAAACATAAATATAGATCCTATGCTAAGGATTCCAGGGTCGGTCTAAATGGTTACTTTCTTTGTCCCTCTCATTTTTTAAATTTTTTTTTTTTGGGATGTCATTCTCAATTTTTTACCTTCCAAAACTTATCCAAAATAGTACTCCCTCTGTCCACTAAACATGACCCGATCAAATTTATACAAAGATTAAGAAAAATCAGTTTGACTTGCTAGGTGGCAATATTTGATTGACTAGTTGTAAAAGTGAGTGTATAAAAATTGGGTAAAGTGAGAAAGTATTGGGTGTAAAAATATTTATTGAATAAAAAGAGAGTGTAAAATAGAGAAATAGTGGGTGTAATAGTGAAAAGTAGTGTTAAAAAAAAAGTAAGCATAGCAGGTTCATTCTTTTTAGAACTACCTAAAAAGAATAAGGGTCTTAGAGCATCTCCAAGAGACTCCTAAATTCATTCTTCAAAATAATATAAATAAGTGGCTCTTAGCAAGTTATTACATAGGTTTATGTGTCAAACTCCAACAATCCTCTTTATATTAGCTCTTTATTTATAATTTATTCATAAATTGACCCCACTATAACCACAAGTTGTGCAAGAATTGGTGGACATGTATATTTTATTATTAAAATACAACTTAAGAGCTACGAGAGGCTCTTAGAAATAAGGAGAGAGAAGAGGCTCTTAGTATTTTTAAGAGCCATTAAGAGTCTCTTGGAGCAACATTTTTATTCTCTCTCCTCATTTTTTGAGTTAAGAGCTTGAATAGAGAGCCTCTTGGAGATGCTCTTACAAAATAATGGGACAGAGGGAATAAAGTTTTATAATATAAAAAATAACCACATCCACTGCTTTTCTCCACTAAACCCAATTACATAAAATATTTATTGATCCCATCACTTCAATCACTTTTCTTACTTTTTTGCACTATTTTACACATTTTTTTTTTAATCTTTGTGCCCAACTTATTTGTAAACAAATAAAAAGGGATGGAGAGAGTATCATGAATAATTAAGAAGCATGGATGCCCAATTAAGATATAGATAAAATGGAAAAAAATATCAAATTTCATGTGATGAGAAACGTTATGTCTTCACTATGGAGACCAAAGGAGGGCATGGAGATCCATGATTTGGGAGACTATCGCTACTCTTTTGTATTTTTCCATATTCTGGATTTACAGAAAGTACTGGAGGGTGGTCCGTGGTCCTTTGAACAGGCTCTATTGGTGTTTAATCGACTACAACCAGATGAGAATCCTCACATGGTGGAGTTACAGGAAACAGAGATGTGGATACAGATTTATGATATTCCTCGCGCCTGTTTATCGGAAAATATCCTTAAGAGTGTGGGAGCATCTATTGGAAGGTACATCAAAACTGATCCAACAAACTTTGATGGAGTATGGAAGCCATATGTAAGGATCAGAGTAGCACTAAATGTGGAAAAACCATTGAAGAGAAGAATGAAAATAAAAAGAGAAGGAGAAGGAGTTGAGTTCAGCTGGATAAATCTCAAATATGAGAGACTTAGTACATTCTGTTTTGTTTGTGGAAGAATTGGTCATTCTGAGCGTGACTGCAATATTGTATATGCAAACCCAGATAAAATGGTTGATCGTCTATTTGGTACTTGGCTACGTGCACCAACAAGGAATGCTAGTATGAATGCAGGGTCAAGATGGCTTCGAAACACGGGTGATGGTAGTAATGCCTGGTCATCTAGTACTACGTTTTCGGGGTCAACAAATACCAGTAAAGATAGAGAAAAAGCTGCAACAAGATTCATGGAGATTGAGGGAGGCGATGTTCAGATGGGGGAAGGAAATATCAATCTGCGGGATTCAAGGAAAAGTGATATTGGAAATCATTTACAAACTGGGCGGGAGAGGAAAAGTGATACTGGAAATCATTTACAAACTGGGCGGGAACCTTTTGTGGTAGAGAAAAGTGGAATAAAGGAATTAGAATTTACAGAGGCAAAAAGGAAACGAGTGGAAGAAATAGTAGAAAGTGAAATGGGTGAAGAAAGTGATAACCAAATCATAGCAGATAACTCAACAAACGGATCAAAAAATGGTCAAGGGGTGGGTACTGGACTCCAGGTCCACCTTTCATTATGAGTCTTATCTCCTGGAACTGTAGGGGCATGGCCAACCCTCGTGCAGTTCGGTTTCTAAAGGAAATCAACAACCAACTTAGGCCTAGTATTATTTTCTTATGTGAGACTTTAGTTAAAAAAAAGATAAGATAGAAAATATTAGTAAGAGTTTAGGGTTTGCAAGCTTTCATTCGGTTGATGCTGTTGGTCATGGAGGAGGGTTAGCTTTGTTGTGGAAAAATGAAAATGCTGTGTTGATAAACTCAAGTTCAATAAACTATATTGATTTTGAGGTGCATAATGATCAGGTGGGTACTTGGCGATACACCGGTTTTTATGGCTATCCTGAAAGGGCCAGGAGGATGGATTCTTGGAATCTATTAAAAGAATTAGCTTCGAAATCTGATCTCCCGTGGTGTATAGTTGGGGACTTTAACGACATGGTGAGTTTAGACGAGAAGAAAGGGGGTTGCCATCAGCCGAGATTCTTACTGGAAGGCTTTAATCAAGCAATTACAGAGTCTGGGCTTTCAGATTTGGGTTTCGTGGGAGATAAATTTATGTGGGAAAGATTTAGAGGAAGTGACAGGTGGGTTCAAGAATGTTTGGACAGAGGCTTGGCAAGTGATGCTTGGAGAGATTGGTTTCCTTTAGCTGAAGTTCGGGTCCTTGAGGTTTCAACTTCGGACCATCTCCCTTTGTATGTTTGTTTGAATAAGCAAGTGTACAAGCCTAAACAAAGAAGATTTCGTTTTGAAAATGGCTGGATAAAAGAAAATGATTGCAGATACATTATTCAGAATTGTTGGAATACGGAAGAAGTTGGGGGAATTGTCGAAAAGATGGTGAGATGTTGTGCTAAATTAGAAGAATGGGGGGGTGGTTTGACTAAAGAGCTGAGAGTGAAGTTGGACAATTGCAGGAGAGATTTGAAAAAGTTTCGATCAAGAAGAGACTCAAATGGTGTTTTGAGTTACAACAGGGTTAGATGGGAGTATTTAAGCTTGCTGGAAAAGCAAGAAATTTACTGGAAACAACGAGCAAAACAGTTCTGGTTGAAGGAAGGGGATAAGAATACGCGTTTTTTCCATTAGTTTGCTTCGACCCGAAAGGAAAATAACTGCATTAAGAAAATTAAAGATGTGGAAGGTGAATGGAAAGAATCTGATAATGAAATTGAGCAGGTAATTACAGACTATTTCGCAAATCTTTTCACAGCAGCGGACATTCACGAAGGATTACTCGAAAGGGAGTCAGTCTGCAAGGTTTCAGAGATTCAAAACATGGAACTTTTGATGCAAGTTACAAACGAAGAAGTTAAGCAAGCAGTTTTTGCAATGTATCCAGAGAAGAGCCCAGGAGTAGATGGATTAAATCCAGCTTTTTTCCAAACTTATTGGAACATTGTGGAGCACGATGTGGTGAACTTTTGTAGGAATTTTATTTCTACAGGAGAGCTTCCAAGTGGTGTCAATCGTACTCTTATTTGCCTAATCCCAAAGATAAGAAATCCGAAGCAAATGTCAGATTTTCGACCGATTGCCCTATGTAATGTCCTTATGCGAATATTATCAAAAGTTTTAACTAATAGATTGAAACCTTGCTTGAAGGACATTATCTCTGAGAACCAAAGTGCGTTTATTGAAGGGCGTCTTTTAACGGACAATGCTTTAATAGCATTTGAATTGAACCATTTCATTCGGAGGAAAACGCAAGGAAAAATAGGGGTGGCTGCGTTGAAAATAGATGTGTCGAAGGCTTATGATCGACTGGAATGGAGCTTTGTAGAACATATGTTGAATAAATTTGGCTTTAATAATGGATGGATTAATAGGATTATGACATGTGTTTCATCAGTATCCTACAGTTTTTTGAGGAATGGGAATGTGTTTGGTGATGTTTATCCTCAAAGAGGGATTCGTCAGGGAGATCCAATCTCCCCCTATCTGTATATTATGTGTGCAGAGGGTTTATCATCAATCATAAAAAATTATGAGACAAACAGATTGATTCATGGCTGCAAGATTGCTCGGGGTGCACCAACTGTATCTCATCTGCTGTACGCAGATGATTGCTACTTCTTTTTCAGGGCTTCAAGTTCAGAGGCTTCGAATATGAAGTCGATTCTAAATAGGTATGAGCGAATCTCAGGTCAAGCAGTTAATTACAACAAGTCGAGTGTTGTATTTAGTCCAAATACATGCCTCACAGATAGAGAGATAGTTTGTGCAAGTTTGGGAGTAAGAGAAGCTAGTGACCGAGACAAATACCTGGGAATGCCAATGAGGGTTGGAAGAAATAAGGCGCAGATTTTTGGTTTTTTGACGGATCGAGTAAGACATAAGTTGCAGGGATGGATAAATAAAAACATTTCAAAGGCAGGAAAAATTACACTTTTAAAATCTACTGCTCAAACAATTCCTAATTTTTGGATGTCCATTTTTCGTATCCCCTTGAGTATTTGTGAAGATATAGAGAGAATTATGAATGGTTATTGGTGGGGGAGGTCAGATAATGGGAAGGGTATTAGCTGGCTATCATGGGACAAGCTTTGTGTTCCAAAAGCTAGTGGAGGTTTGGGTATGAAGAAGTTATCCAGTTTCAATGGTGCTATGCTAGCCAAGCAGGGTTGGCGCATTCTAAATAATGATAATCCTTTGGTGTCTTCATTTATGAAGGCCAGATACTTCCCCAACACGGATTTTCTAAACGCAGATTTAGGATGCAATCCTAGCTTCGTGTGGCGTAGTATTTTAAGTGCTATGGACGTGATCAAAGCAGGCTGTCGTAGAAAAATTGGAAATGGAGAAAACTCGAAAGTTTGGAAGGTTCAGTGGTTGCCAGACCATGACAATGGTTTTATGACCACGGAAATGCCTCTCCAGTTGCAAAATATCACAGTTGCAGGTCTTATGGAAATTGATAATAAAAGATGGGATTTAGAAGTTATTCAGGATATCTGCAATACCAGAGACTCGGAGTTAATTACTCGTATTCCAATACCAGCTACGGACAAAGAAGATTCATGGTGCTGGATTAGAGAAGATAATGGTATTTTCTCCGTTCGTAGTTCCTACAGATGGCTGAAAGGAGAGTGTACTAGTATTCATAGTAGCTTCTGGAAAAGATTATGGTCACTAAAGGTTCCTGGCAAAATTGGTAACTTTTTGTGGAGGGTTAGTCGAGGGTGCTTGCCAACAGTTCATGCCTTGGCTTCCAAACGAGTTGAAGTTAGTGTAGGCTGTCCCTGGTGTCACATTGAAGTTGAAACTGATGGCCATATCCTGTTTGGCTGTCATTTTGCTAGAAATGTGTGGCAGATTTCAGAAGTGAGGCATCTCATTCGTTTCAGCCCGAATGAGTCAGCGTTTGAGGTGCTTTGTAGATGTTTTTCTGTGGGATCTTTAGAGCAGTGTGTGCTAATAGGTATGATAAGTTGGAGTATTTGGAATAGGAGAAACAAGTGGGTGTGGGATAAGGTTAATGGCTCAGTTTATGGAGTTCTGGCTGCTGCAAAAAATCTGTTGCATGACTGGAAGGAGGTGCAAGCAGGTGGCAAGATGGCCTCAAACCGAGATGGTAATGCGGTTGGAAGAAAATGGAATAAACCTGCAAATGGTTGGTTTAAAATAAACTGTGATGCTTCTGGGGTAATTAATGGAAGGGTGGGAATTGGGTGTGTTATCCGTGACTGGCAGGGGAGCTTCATTGCAGCTCGTTGTCAAACTGTTCGAGGAAACTGGTCTCCCAGAGAAGCCGAGGCAATTAGCCTCAAGGAAGCTCTATCGTGGATCAAGACAATGGAACTGAGATGCTGCATCTTTGAAACTGATTCTAAGGTTCTGGCTTTAGCTTGTAATGGAAATGAAGGAGAGTCCTACTTCCATACTATTGTTTCTAATTGTGTTCAATATTTTAAGCACTTTGATCATGTGCTAGTGAAGTTTGTCTACCGGTCTGCGAATTGTGTGGCGCACGAGTTAGCAAGTGCCGCTCATTCTATGACAGGCCTTGGCGAATGGCATGTCACTCAGCCAGATTTTATCAATCATGTACTTGAGAGAGATCTCTTTTAGGTTATGCAAGTACGTTTGTTTCAAAAAAAAAAAGATATAGATAAAAAAGGACACGGACATCTTAAATTAGATCTCAAGCTTTAGATTTAGATATTATACAAATTAAAGTGTTTAAATACTAAGAAATGGCTTAGGGAAAGACAGCTAAAACAAAGGCCAGCCTTTTCCACCGAAAACTCCCTTGTCCTTAGTCAGTCAGCTAGTTTCCCCTCCGGCGGTGGTTTATCCACCGGCCGGAGGCCCCCTTCTTCCTTTTCTCTCCTCCTTCTCCATCCAAGCTCTCCTCCACCTTCATAATTCCATTTCTTTCCTCCCATAAATCGAAATTTCTCCAAAAATTTCGAAACCCCATTCGAGTTCTTTTCAGATCTATTTTGATTTAGAACTCGAAATATCAAATAAACACATTCCTTAAACTCAAAATCTCCTACTTAACATCATATCAAAATTTGGTGTCAATCCGAGATCTTTGAATTTTTGAATTGTATCGCCTTGGGCGAAGTAACGCTTTATGCGTATGTCTCTCCCTTTGGAGTGGTTTGTTTATGTTTATGTTAATTTGTTTTGTTTTGTTTGGTTTGGTTATTTCAGTCCTCGGAGAATGTTTCATTTGATGTCTCGAGAGATCTGGAGGGGCCGCATCGAAACTGAGGCAGTGATGATTATTGCAAGAGCTCACCTTTCACAACAGTATAGTGTTCATCCTTGGGGAGTTTTCACTTACGGCAAGTCTATAGCTGGTTCCCGGCAAATAGATAGCTGGGGTGCTCCACCTGAACAATGGGCTACCAATGGTTCTTATGTGTTAAGATCAATTGTGATATTACTGTATTCAGGGATGTTGGTACAATTTGGATTTATTGGGTTGTCTTTGATTTCATTTTCAGTTAACAGAGTTCTCCAGTTCTGTATTGTCAAACGGCCAGTAAACAAATCAGCTAGGTGTTTTAGCTTGTCTTTGTTTATCAACCTGGTCGTACCGCCAGCTGGGGATTTGTCCCAGCTGTGTGTTTGCTATAATTAATGGAAACTTTTATTTATGTGGCAAAAAAAAGATATTATACAAATTATTTTACTTTTCTTTTATTTTTAATTAGTTTATAATATCTTATTACTTGATATGTTTTGTTAGTTGGATTTGTTTATTTATCTTTGCTTTTTATTTTTTCTTTAATTCCTTGCATGTTTTCCGTGTTAGTAGATTATATACCGATGTAATTTGAAATTTAAATGAGGAAAAATAATATACATATGTAATTTGAAATTTGAATGATGAAAAATATAATTTTTATGTCAATAATACATTGAGCCCGTTTGGCTTACCTTAAAGTGAGTAATTTATAACTTAAAGTGATGAGTGTCATACAGGTGATAAGTAAATGAGAGCTTATAAGTTAGTAGAATGTTTGGTAAATTAAAACTTATAAATCAGTAGAGTGTTTGGTAAATCAGAACTTATAAGTTAACTTTTTTTATTATTTTCAAAATATTTGTTTTTTAATATATATCAATGGATCTCAATGGATAGATCTCGATGAGTAAAGAAATTTGATATATACATATCAATTTTATAATGAACGGATCAAAAGATATATGATTTTCAAAATTTGAAGGATATTAAATATTGCGTGTATCGAGAAATAAGAATAAGCTGAAAGTTTTTTTTGTGGGGAATGATATATTTCATTCATGAAAAAAAAAACAGATGATACATCTGAAAAGATAATAAAAGCTCATTATCTAGCCGAAAGGTATGCTTAGCCAATCTATGGGTCTACGACCCAATAGAAAGACATTTTCCCGGAAGTTAGATAATATCACCTTTATATCCACCAAAAAAGGCCTCGTTAAAAAACCCCGTAAGAGCAAAACCCTATGGGAAAAAAATTCAAGCTGGGAAAAAGAGAGTCCTACTAAAATAAATGAGTACATCATTTTACAAAAGCATATAAATCAAAAGATTAGGAACTTCTTGATTCTTCAACTTGATTCTTCCACTATGGTAAGTGTCACAGGGGTGGGTTTTTCAAACCTGAATTTTCACCCTTGTGCGGCCTGCCCTTGTCACCCGAAGTCAAGAACAACAGCCTTCCCTTGTCGCCCCGCGTTTTCAGCAAAGCGCACAACCACGCAGCGGATGGAACCAACTTAGCAACTCTGGGCAGCCAACATGGAGTGCATGTTTATCATCAAGCAAATCAAACAAGACACACTAGCAATTACGGACAAACGTCCAACCTTTTATTGCTCAACTAAATACAAAGGATACAAGAGACTTTCGGCCGAGGTTAGCATCAAAATACCTCACCAAACACACTCTAAGGCCTACCCAGAATTCTCTAAGTGTTTACAACGTTTTTGCCTAACACAAACTAGAGAATACAAGTGTTTTCCTCCTCTATACAAACTAGAATCAGGCCCATATATATAAGCCACGAATTTCCAGCCTATGGGCAGTTTCCAAACTGCCTGGCAGTTTTATAACTGCCACCCCATGTCACAAAACAGTCCTTGAGCCTTGCAACTGCCTTCTCTGCCTTTGTGCCCACATATAAATATATATAAACATATATCTATCAGTCCCAGCAATGCCATGTTGTAGAACCCATGATCTAGGAGCAGTTTCCACTTTCAAGTAACCGCCACCAACCACCCATCATAAGCCATGCACATGCCTTGCTTTTCTGGACTCCAACTCTCTTTTGGATCACATCTGACCCACCTTTAGACAAGCCCAATAAACCTTTCTGAATGCCCAAGTACTTTAGCCACGTCCATTTATAAGGGCACCAAAACCCGCTAAGGCTGCCACCACCAAAACAGCCCAGCACCAAGCCCAATGACCTTGGCGCGCATCCAACCAAGTAGACCAGCGTCCCACCGTTCTGTGCCAATGTCCAGCCCTCGTTTGCTTTGAGTATTCACCAAGTGATCAGGTCCTTGCCTTCACCAGTTTCCCACAAATGAGACCAAGTCGCCAATGACTAGCCCCAACGGCTCCGGTTGTCCTGGCTGCCAATCAGTCAAGCCGCCAAGCTCGGCTCCCTCAATGTTTTTCAACCAAGGTTCCTTATAGTAAGCCATAAACCCGCCTTCATCCATCTTCTCACACTTCTTCCCACCAAAATAGGTATCTTATTGATTCCCCTAAAATCCAAATTCTGTCATTATCCATCTTCTCTTTACACTTCTTTCCATCCACAGAAACTGAAAATATAAAACACAACAGATAAAACTATGTCAAAAAACCATTAATCGCATATACATTAAATAATTATTATACTCGGTATACATAATGAAGTTGAACAATTTTATATATCTAACCAAAGGGGTCCCTTATGGTTAGACATATAAAATATCAAATTCTCATATAAGATCTACTATAAAGTCATCTAAAATGACTTTATACAAGCCAACAAAATGGCACAATTGTCTCCTAGAGGTCCAAAATATACGCCATCAATCACGGTCACCCATAAATGGTACAAAACTTGATTACTACCCATAAATGGTACAAGACTTAATTAATATCATAAAAGGTACAAAAACTTGATTAATAAAAGCATGCAACATAAAAAGTGGAAATATTTATTCAGGGAAATTTAAATTTTGAATTTAAGAATTAAGCAAAAAGGAAGAAAGTGTGTCTAATTATATTAGAGGAAAGTATTACTAATAAAGCACTAAAGCATTAATAACTAATTAACAAGGCAGTTATGGAAAAAAAGGAATTACTATGTTCCTAATCATAACAAAACAAGTGATAATAATGTAGTAATTGACTATATCAACTATTTAAGGAAAATTAAAAATACCTATTTATGGAAAATTCAACAAGGCCAAAAAAATTTGCCATCATTTCTGGCCACCCATAAATGGTACAAAATAGCCATTAAACAAGTCATAATTAGCATTGAATATGTTTAAAAAATCAATTATTACAAGAAAAATCAACTTTAACACAATTAAAAACAGAAGTAATTACAATCCAATTAAAGAATTGAAAACCTAAATTAATACCTAAAAATCAATCAACCACATTTAAGGCATATAATAACGAAATTTCAGTTACCACATTATAACCAAATCATTAAACTCTCGACTAACAATATGCATATAATTATAACAAAAACGATCATTTAATGAAATTTAAAAAATATATGATAATTTTAACTAAAGGTACAATTCCATATACTCAACTATTTATCAATTAAATCCTTAAAAGACTCCCTAAAATATCAATCAAAATATAATATATATGTAATTTGTCAACCACCAATTAAAAGGAAGATCAGCCGACATAAATGCACTTTAAAGACTTAAAACTATCAATTAATCATGCACACGTCCAAAAAAATAGATAATTTCAAATACAAACTCAATTCCTTTAATAGAGGCAAAATTGATACTTAAGTGATATCAACTTGGTAACCGAAAGAATTAATTAACTAATTACCACTTTCCAAAACTGGAGCTAAGGCAATTAAAACGAGTAATCTTACCAATTAATCATGCATACATATTTTATCACAAAATCATAAGTTGGCTTATAAGTTCAATGTCAAACACCCACATTCTCTCAGGTCTGTCGTTCCTCCTTCAATCATGACTAAGATATTTTTTGACGTGTTAGATATTAGAATACAATATAAGATCCATATAAAACCTCCTTCTAACACCTTAAGCTTTTAGATGAGTTGGTTACTTAACATGGTATCAGAGCTCAAGCACGCAGATATTCCAGATTCGACTCTCTGCAATCCCTAATATTCTCACAATTTATTTCAGGCACGAAGGCAAATTAATGCCCCAAAAGATGGGCGTACGTGATCCACTCTCGACCCAAAAAATGGGCTTTCGAGTGAGGGGGAGTATTTCATATAAGGCCTTCCTCTAACACTTTAAAGTTTTAGATGAGTTGGTTACTGTTATAAAAAGCGTGAACCAGAGTTGTTTGGAAAAACCACGGAACAATGATTAATCGAATATTCGTGAATTAATCGGACCACTAATATATATATATATATATATATATATATATATATATATATATAAATAATATTCCTAAGCAACTACTTAATAAATTTTTTTTAAAAAAAAAACACTAAAAACAAATTTGTAAAATAAATAATTTAATTCACTTGCATACATTAAATTGTTTAAAATAGTACAAAAGTATTCAATAGTAGAGGCCGAAAATTTCAACCCATACTTTGATTTCGAGAACTAACAAAAAAGAGGGTTATTTGTACATTACAATTATAAGATTTTTATTGTTTCCAGAAATTTTTATAATTTTGTGAATTTTTACATTATTTTTTCTTAAAAAAAAGTTGGTCGATTAATTCCGATTATTGACCGAATTAGCCGATTTTTGACCAATTTTATAGATTATTGACTGATTTAAAAAAATTATTTTGACCCAATTATAGCATAATCAGTTCGATTAACCACCAAACTGCGATTAATCGCCTATTAATCACGATTAATCACCGCTTTTTATAACACCGGTTGCAACCACAAATTCTTCCTTTGGGTAGTTCTAATTTTGTTTTGTGAATGACAAGGATGTAAAAAAGGGATATTTAATTAGATTTTTATAGTAATGTTATGTGTATAGTTTTAAATAATATCGGACCTAAAACAAAATAGAATGGGATCCAAAAGTTTTAAGTTTATTAATGCAAAAAAACTTAATTTAATTCTTATGAAATTACTATTTTAAAAAATTATTATTACAAGGACTATGGAAAATTGTAAGTTAGGAGATAATCAACAATAAGAGAGGCACTAGTATTAATATTTTGTACTGGCAAAATGTACTCACAGAAATACTGAAATCACATATGGGAAATGATCTGAAATCATATAAAATATTATTAAAATTGGATTTTTTAAAATTAAATTGATTTATATCAATGAAAATTTATTCAATAATATTTCGTTAAAGGGCTTGATGTGCCTGAGGTTGTCCTCTAGTTCTCCCCTGAAATTAAAAGATTTTCAATATAAATTTTAGGGTATATATATAAATTATTGTAAAAAAAAATTTTATTTACAAAATTGCCCCTGCGGGGCCACTTGTTTTATAGGAACAAAATCTTTCAATCTCAGGATTCTTCCCTGAGGACAACCTCACGACCAGTTTTCTCTTTCATTAAATTTTATACCAATTTTGATTTTTTTTTGAATAATTAGACATATAGCCTTACAATTACGTATATGTTTCTAAGAAAATTTTCAGGGCGAGCCAGAGTGAGACAACAGAAAATAAGCCATTACCACTATTTGGGTTATTCATTTGTGCTCACCAATTTTGGATTTTAAATAAGCGTCTAGATTTATAGTCGAAAAAAAAGGATACACAACTAGACTTTAGCAAAATAATATATAATCAAATAAATTCAGTTATTTTGTTTTTGAAAAATGTAGAAGATTCTCTTAATCTGCGTATGTTAAAATATAATTAATCAAAAGTAAATAACTATCCGGAATCTTACATTCAACAGAATGTCCGTGTCCAAATTGGATTTTGATATCTGATCAGAAGAAAATCTAACTTGCATCCTCCTTCATAGGGTGGGTCAAATAATTTATTGCGGTAAAAGAAGATATTTTAATAATTAATTAAATTAAATTGACGGCAATCTATAAAATTTGACTAAATGCAAAATAATTAACGAAAAAGAAATCAAGATTTCATTTGGGACTGGGGGAGGCTGTAGCCTGTAAACATTTTATAAGACCGCAACATAAGCCAAAACTACGTTGTATCTCTAACACTGTTCTCAGCTTCAGGATTAAGATCTTCTGGTAAGAGGAACATCTCATTTATCTACATTGTTAAGCTTCATGTGTTCTATTTATTGATGATACTACTAGATTATTACCATTGGAGTGAGACTATGTATAGTTGAGTATTGGTTGCGTAAATGATAATATAGTGATGCTATGTGGTTGGCTGTGTAGTAATATTTTGCATATCGGCTTTTTTGTGGAGTGGATAGAGAGTTTGTATGATTTTTGTTATTTAGCCATTCAGTACTATATTTACAATCCAATTCTAGTATCTGTTAATCATGTGGTGATACTAGCTTGTTGTGTCTGATGAAGCAGATACAATGACTTGGACTGGTGGCAATGTGAATGATGAGAACTGCCTTGGATATGCAGCCAGAGATCCCTCTGGATTTCTATCACCTTACAAGTTCAGCCGCAGGTTCTGGATTTATGTATCGTGTTTAGTGATGACGTTTTAGTTGCCTAAAAAAATTACATTCTAGTCATAAAGATGTATAAAATGCAAAACTACAGTCATGCAATTCTAATCAGATTTTCAATAGTAAAGAAGAAGTAAGAAAGTTAATATAATTTTGTTATTTTACACTGTTCTTCAGTACTCGCTACCTTATATAGAAGTTTCAATCAATGGGGGATTTATATTTTTAACAGGGCAGTGGGAAGTTCCGATGTATCATTAAATATTACACACTGCGGTGTTTGTTATGCGGATGTTGCCTGGACTAGAAATTTTACTAAACACTCAAAATATCCTCTGGTTCCCGGGTATGAGACTAATTTATGTTCAACAAAATATTCTGGTAGCCCATTGCTCTTTACTGATGTATGTCGGTGTTAATTTTGCTAGCCATGAGATAGTTGGAATTGTAAGAGAAGTTGGTTCTGGTGTCCAACGTTTCAAAGTCGGTGAATGTGTTGGAGTTGGAACATACGTTAACTCTTGCAGAGACTGCGAGTACTGTGATGATGGCATGGAAGTTAATTGCTCAAAGGGTGCTGTCTACACATTTGATGGTATTGACGATGATGGTACCGTCACTAAAGGAGGGTATTCCACCCATATAGTTGTCCATGAAAGGTGAGTGTCAGATATTTCCTCAATTTCAACTTCAATGTATGTGTTTAATCTTAAGTTCAAAAGGTCAAATACAGAACATTCGAGTACATTGATCTCCAATATTAAATATTTAGCAAGTATAGCGACAGCTTACAATAGTCAACAACTCAAATTATATTGAATAAAACGAGTGAACATTTATCGTATGTCCCCTAAAAATGTGTTTTTAAGGATTTGGATTCAAAGATTGATCTTATATTCCAAAGCTTTGGTGTGTGGAAGTCTGCTTTCCTTTGTAAGGTCAAGAGCTGAAAGGAAACTAGTTACCGTGTAGACTGTTTTCCTGTTTTGTGCAGGTACTGTTTTAGGATACCTGAGAACTACCCTCCAGCATCAGCAGCACCTTTGCTCTGTGCTGGTATAACTGTTTACACGCCCATGATGCGACATAACATGAACAAGCCGGGTAAGTCACTAGGGGTGATCGGATTAGGTGGATTAGGTCATTTGGCCGTCAAATTTGGGAAGGCTTTTGGGATGATTGTAACAGTTTTCAGCACAAGTTTATCCAAGAAGGAGGAAGCTTTGAAACTGCTTGGTGCTGACAAATTTGTGCTCTCTTCCATTGAAGAAGAGATGAAGGTAAGCGATCATTAGCTTTGTAATTAAAAGTGTTCTATTTTAATTTTGGAATTTATGTTATTGCAGGGGCAGCTTAATTCACTTGACTTTATAATTAACACTGCGTCCGGAGATATTCCTTTCGATCAGTACTTGTCTCTTCTCAAGACAGGTGGCGTGCTTTCCTTGGTGGGTTTCCCCAGTGAAGTCAAATTTCTTCCACATAACCTTAACATAGGTAAGTTGTGAAAACTTAATCCACTGTCAGTTTCATCCTACAAGATTCCCCATTCATTGCATATCGTGGAGACGCGGACATTGTCTGATTAGGGGTTAATTCTTGTAGGCATGAAAACCATTTCTGGGAGTATTACTGGTGGTACAAAACAGACCCAAGAAATGCTGGATTTTTGTGCTGCCAACGGAATTCACCCAAACATAGAATCGATTCCAATTCAGCTTATAAATGACGCACTTGAGAGGTTAATAAACAGGGATGTGAAGTATCGATTTGTGATTGATATTGAGAACTCCCTCAAGTGACATGATGGTAGGAAAAATAAGGTGTCCTTTGAAATTTCCTTCACTAAACTTATTGATTCCGTTTTTTTTTAAATTTCTGTTATACATGTGCTCACATTCGAACAAGCGACATCTAGTAAAATCTTTGTCAACAAATGAGCATTTTAATGAAGTTCAAGTTAGACATCTATTTGTCCTCTGCATATTTGAGTACAACATTTCTTAACCGTTATATATATATATTGTTGTTAATTAGAAACTTAAAGTAGTGTTCTTACTTAAATGCTCACGAACTTATATTTCACGTGAACATCACACACCAATTCTTAATCACGTTAAGATTACTGTTATGTTTGAAGATTTGTTTCGGTTCAAATTTTTTTAAGATTATGCAGATGCTTTCTTAATTCTATATATAAGATACTCGGGATATGGAATATTCCATTGACAATTAGGTACTCCATTAACAATTGAATATTCCAAATACTCGATATTCCGGGTATCATATAAAAAATGGATACTTCACTAATAATTGGGTATCGTATAAAGTTAGCCAAAACTTTGAGAATAGTTAAAGTTTGCCTTCATCCACACATTCTTTATCATGTGTTAACTAATAATGCTATTGATTATATTCATTAGGAATTTTCGTACTTCCTTTGCACATGACATATTGAAATACGAGGATTTTTTTCACAAATAAATTGATTTCTTTGTAAGGATTCATACATTGCAAGTAAATATGTTGAGTATTATTTATTTAGCAAATTAAAAAAAAAATTGAGTTCTTTCTAAAATGATGAACACAAATCAACTGGCATAATAAGTTGTAATTGTTTTTTTTTTTTTTGAAACTAAATAAGTTGTAGTGTTAAAATTACACTTTGATTTCGATAATCAGAGTTAAAGGTAAGTAGATTCGTCACATCTTTGTGTTTTGGCATAATCAGTTTAGTCATGATATGAAGATAAATTAAATTAAAGGAAACTAATTTGACGGTAACCTAATCTCGTAATTTAATATTGAAAATAAATACTCATTTGGAGAGTATACATAAACAACATACAAAAAACAATATTGTCGAAGTTCTATATCGATTAACTCATTAACCGTCTAGTAAAATATTTTTAAATCTAAAAAATATACAAATGCATATTCTTGTTGTTTCTCTAAATATTTTTAAGTCTAGATATTTTTAAGTCGATCAAGAATTTTTGGGTTCGATATTCACTTACCACGAGATTTGTCAATAAACAACGATATTTGTCAATAAACAAATACTCATTGTAAAAGATCATAAACCAATATATTCAAAAAGAAAGAAAAAAGTCTAAATATTTGTTATTGTACTCTTCTCTGTTTGTTCTGTCACATGCCATAATCTGACGCATTGTCATAATTTCGAATATATGTTTGAATATAATTTTTAAAAATCACATTAATACGAAGGAAAATGCTAGAGTTCCCAAATTGGATCCTAAAAAAATTTCCAAATGGCACATCTTCTGATTGGTCATATTATGATGGACCCCATTGTATTCATATCAATCACACTAATTACCCCATACTACAAAATCATCAATGTCACGTCATTTAGCAACTCTTTTTGGGATCCAATTTGGGGTCCCTAACACTAGCGTCGCAAGTTATGTTATTCTCTGTCGGGAAAGAATCTTTAGAGCATCTCCAATAGGGGTTGCCAAGAGGTTGCCAAGTCCTATGTGGCATGGCACCCTTGGTTGCCCACCTATTGGAGTATCAATGTTGCCAACAAGTTGTCAACCAAAGTTGCCAAAAGTTGTCAACTTCCCCATTTAGTTAAAACACCTACAACTCTCCAAAAATCATTGACAACTTTTAAAGTTGCCAACTATTGGAGTAGATTTATAACAAAAGTTGCCAACAATGAGATGGAAGAGAGAAGAAATAAAAAAATAATATACATGATGATGTGGTAGAAATTGGCAACTATGTTGGCAACCTCGAGATGCCTTACGAATCAAGATAAACGTGGAAGACGTATCAGTCTAGGAGGAGAATTCTATTGAAGCACAACTTTACTAAGGAAACATATAGTATAGAGTGGTTTCAGCCTACAAGGAAACTAACGAGAATACATTGTTTGGCATGATCCCTAGGCTTATAAAAAGAGGATGAATAGATCTTGGTTCTTAATTGAGACATAATTTTGCTTTCACAAGAAGCGTAGTCTTTTCTTTTCTCTCTAAGTTGAGCCTCCAAATTATATGAACCCTAATAACATGATCAAAAATTTCAACATATACTTTTTGCCCATTAATTCTCGCAAATCTCCATAAAATTTTTCGACCACAATTGGCTCTAGAAGAAAGGCTTTCTTCAATGATTAACAGCCTTCCTTCTAGCGCCAAATGTTGTTGGAGAAATTTGGAACGTCGTTAGATTGAACCAACATGTTATATCATTGTTGTGCGTGCGTCTGCATGTTATCATATTTTTTGTGTTTTTGTGTGAATGAATAAAGTTAATTAGAGGTTGATTGGGTTGTGTTTATATTGTTTCTTGATACTGCTATCATGGTGTGTTTAAGTGGGACTCTTTGATAATACTATTAGTTGCATGATTTACAGGAGAACCCCTCTAAATTAATACTTACCCTCTAATGTAACAACATGTCTAAAGTGATAATTTTTCCGATCCCAACGATATCACTTTAAAGGGGTTCTACGGTAAAATTTTTGATTTTATAAAACTAAAACTATGATCAACCGTTGGCTGAATAGTACTTGTTGTTTTGATATAGCGCATTCTTTGACTTGCATATTTTTAATTTTTTTTCGAAGTTCATTTGAACTAGTATCTGTTAAACATGTGCTAATGCTTTATGCGAGCTTCTTGCTTCCGATGAAGCAGATACAATGACTTCGACTGGTGGCAGTGTGAAGGATGAAAACTGCCTAGGATATGCAGCTAGAGACCCGTCTGGATTTTTATCGCCTTACAAGTTCAACCGCAGGTTTTGCTTTTGTGTTTCGTCTGTATATGCAATATGAACTATAATTATGCATTTATGTCACAAAATTAAACATCTACTGAAAGTAACAACTCTGACCTCTTTTCCCTTGTAAATATTATAGAAGGCGTGAAAATTAACATTATATTTTTGTTTACATATAAGTTTTAAGCAGTTTGGGGTGGAATCATATTTTCAACAGGGCAGTTGGAAGTTGTGATGTTTCACTGAAAATTACCCATTGTGGTGTTTGCTATGCGGATGTTTACTGGACGAGGAATTTTCGTGGACATACAAACTATCCATTGGTTCCAGGGTATGAAACTCAATTACATAGAGTTTAAGAATTTGTTAGGCTTGTGTTCTTTACTGACGTATGTTGCTGTTACTTTTGCTAGCCATGAGATAGTTGGGATTGTAAGAGAAGTTGGTTCCAGTGTCCAACGTTTCAAAGTCGGTGACTGTGTTGGATTCGGAACATATGATGGCTTAGAAATTCATTGTTCAAAGGGTGGTAAAGTCCTCACCTTCGATAGTGCTGATGTTGATGGTACCTTAACTAAAGGAGGGTATTCCACCTATATTGTTGTCCACGACAGGTATATGTTAGATATATAGAAGTTCATTTGGTCATTCAGATTATATTTCTAATAATTAGGTAGTATAGTAAAATACTTTAGAACGGTTAGCAATATGCCAAATTGTATGTGACATAATGAAGGTGTTTTGAGTACCAAAGTCGACCTTCTTTCTAAGGTCGGGAGTCGAAAGAAAATAGTTATGACGCGATCTGTTGTACTTTTTGGGTAGGTACTTCTTTAGAATACCCGAGAACTACCCTCCAACATCAGCAGCGCCTTTGCTCTGTGCTGGTATAACTGTTTACACTCCCATGATGCGCCATAACATGAACAAGCCTGGTAAGTCACTAGGGGTGATCGGACTAGGTGGATTAGGTCATTTGGCTGTCAAATTTGGAAAGGCTTTTGGGATGGTTGTAACAGTGTTCAGCACTAGTCTATCCTAGAAAGAGGAAGCTTTAAATCTTCTTGGTGCTGACAAGTTTGTGCTATCTTCTAATGAAGCAGAGATGAAGGTACGCAATCATTAGCTTGGCGATTAGAAGTGCTTTATTCTAATCTTGGAATTTATGTTATTGCAGGGGTTGGCTAATTCCCTCGACTTTATAATTAACTCTGCATCCGGAGATATTCCTTTCGATCTGTACTTGCCTCTTCTCAAGACAGCTGGTGTGCTTTCCCTGGTTGGTTTTCCTAGTGAAGTTAAATTTAGTCCAGCAAACCTTAATCTCGGTATGTTCTGAAGACATTTTACACGATCAGTTTCCTCCTCAATTCCCTGGACAACACATTTTGTGGACCTTGTCAGGCATGAAAACCATTTCTGGGAGTGCCACTGGTGGTACAAAACAGACGCAGGAAATGCTGGATTTCTGTGCTGCCAACGAAATTTACCCAAATATAGAAACTATTCCAATTCAGCAGATAAATGAGGCACTTGAGAGGTTGATAAACAGGGATGTGAAGTACCGGTTCGTGATTGATATTGAGAACTCCCTCAAGTGACCTGCGACCTGGTGGTAGGAAACATTAAGGTGCCTTCTTATACTTCCATCATCCAACAGATTAATTCCAGTATTCCACACACACACAAACATGTCACAATATGTTACATCTTTCTTAACGAGTGAACATTTGGAGTTCAGGGTAGACATTTTATCTGTCATCTTCTTTGCATGTATGAAGAGCATTAATTCATGTCCTAAAGAAAAAAGAAGGGAACATTATTTCTTAAAAGTAAAAACCATTACAATTTATTCATTAATCCTTAAACCATTGATATAAATCGGTGCTAAAATCTATATGTCATGTAAACTAATGAAGGAATATCCTATGCCTGCCATCTGTCCATTTGCAGGACCACTAGTTTTCCACAAATAAGTTGTTAAACATATCATTTCTATTCCTTGTTTTTTAGCATAACTGTTGGCCTATATTCCCTAGGATAATTCTGTCATTTCTGATTGTTTTGTCTGTTAGCATCATATGCTCATCATATATACGAGGAGCCTGTAATCATTGGGGACATGAATGATTAATAAAGTTTATTCTCACATTTCCAAATATAGCATTTTCTGCTCTATCACTCTTTATGGTATCAAAGCGTTTTACATGCTTTTTGGAATTTGTTTTTTGAGATTTAAACTGTTTATTGTGCCTTTCACTCATTCATCCTTCTCTTTTCTGTTTTTCAGTCCATTGTTGACTCAGATCTGAGAAAGTTTATAGTTCTTTAATGGCAAATGGTGCACGTTTCACGTTTGCGGATATGCAAAATCCGCTGTTTCTACACCCATCTGATGGCCCTCTCTCTGTGAGTGTTGCAAAACTTCAAGGCGCTGGGGATTACAGGAGTTGGAAACGCTCATTTGAAATCCAACTCTCTGCGAAACGTAAATTGGGTTTTGTCACCGGCACTTTCAGACGAAGCACAGATGATGATGTTCAAGCCACTCAATGGGATACGTGCAACGATCTGGTAATATCTTGGATCCATAATAATGTCTCAGATAGTATTAGACAGTCTATTCTGTTTGTTAACTCTGCTCATGAGATCTGGATTCAATTAGAAAAACGATTCCTTTTATGTAATGGCTCAAGAAAATATAAACTCAACAGAGATCTGTTTGCCTTAAAACAAAATGGAGCCAAAATTAATGATTACTTTACTACATTGAGTGGTCTTTGGGAGGAGATAGAGTCCATGAATAGCCTCCCTGTCATTACTACTATAGCTGTAGATGTCACAGCTTTTCTAGCTGCTATTGAGAAACAAAAGAGTGAATCTCGTCTTTTCCAATTTTTAAATGGGCTTGATGATACTTATGCATCTCTGAGATCTCAACTGTTGATGCATCACCCCCTTCCCTCTGTTGAGTCTGCATATGCCACTATTCAACAGGAAGAGGCTCAAAAGGACTTGTTCACTCTGGCTGAAATTGATGCTGCAGCAATGTATGGCAAAAGTCAAAATGTGTTTAGTCGGGGTCAGTCTGAATATAAAGGGCCTCCATGCACTGCCTGTGGACAGAAAAACCATGGCGCTGATCGTTGCTGGACTGTGAATGGCTATCCCAGGTGGCATCGAAGATACAAACCCCCACACAAGTCACAAAACTCTACCCCAGCTCGAACTGTGCAGCCAAAACAGGCCAATTCTGCTGTGCAGGTTCAGTCTTCGACAGAGGATGTCACATTTAAAGCTCAACAAATCCAACAATTACTAAAATTGTTTCCAAAAGGGGCAGCTGATGATCTTGGACACAGTGCTAACACTTCCATTACAGATGATGAAATTGACAACTGTTTCTCTGGAATGGTCACATGTCAAATGTCTACAGTTGACAACCAAGCTTGGATTATCGATTCTGATGCTAGTGACCACATGACATTCAATCTGCAAGCAATGTCTAATGTTAAACCAGCTCCTCCAGATTTGATTATAAAGTTGCCTACTGGAGCCACCTCACGAATTACTCATATTGGCAACATCAGGCTAAAGAATGGTCTACTACTGCAAAAGGTGCTTTATGTTCCTCAATTTAAACACAACCTACTCTCTTGTCACAAGCTGTCATAGGACAACAATTGTCTTGTTAATTTCCATCCTGAAGGCTGCAAAATACTGGATGCTCAAACACACCACATCATGGCAATTGGCACTTTACAGAATGGCCTCTATTACATGAAAGATACTCCGGTTGCTGCATCTATCAACTCTGCATCGAAACAATCAACTTCTGACTTTGCCTTATGGCACAATAGGCTGGGCCATGCCCCCTTAGCCAAACTGAGGTACATTCCCTCCCTAAAGTCTCTTATATTGCCAATTGATAAAGTCTGTATTACTTGTCCCATGTCCAAATTCACCAAGTTACCATTTGATTTGAGCCTGTCTCATGCCAAAGAAAAATTTGCTCTCATTCATGTTGACACATGGGGACCGTACAAGTCCATCACTAGAGGCAAATACAGATATTTCTTAACCATAGTCGACGACTGCACACGAGTCACATGGGTGTATCTGCTTCAATTTAAATCTGATTTTCTATCCTCGATTAAAGCCTTTTATAACTATGCTCAAGTCCATTTCAAAGCCAACATCCAAACGCTACGATCAGATAATGCAGCAGAGTTTAGTGATGCAAGCTGCAGACAATTCTATGCTGAAAAAGGTATTAAACACCAAACTTCTTGTCCAAATCGTCCTCAACAAAATGCTCGTGGGGAGAGGAGGCATAGATATGTTCTCGAAGTAGCTAGGTGCCTTCGTTTTCAAGCTGGACTCCCATTACAATTTTGGGGTGAATGTGTACTCACAGCTGTCTATCTCATTAACAGGCTGCCCACACCCACATTGGGAAATAAAACTCCCTATGAGTCCCTGTTTGAGGCTCCTGTGGACTATGATAACATCAAAACGTTTGGATGCCTAGCCTTTGCTGCAAATCCTTCAACCACTGCTGACAAATTTGGTCCAAGGGGAGTTCCGTGTGTCTTTGTTGGCTACCCATTTTCCAACAAAGGATACACTTTACTTAATCTAACAACTATGAAGACATTTGTCTCTCGTGATGTTGTATTTCACGAGTCAATATTTCCTCTAAATGCTTCCAGCAAAGACTCCTACCTACAGCCAACCCCTGTTCCTATGCCTCACAACACTCACTCCTTTACCTATGATGATCTTGTAACTTATGAATCCGCAGTTGCTGATCCACCCACTCCTCCTCCTTCTCCTCCACCTGCACCTCCCCAACTCAGACACTCCACCAGAGTTACAACGAAACCTGCTTGGCTAGAAGATTATGTACACAATGTTCAGTCATCTTGCAACATTGTCCAAGTAATTACCCTTCCTGTACCAACTCCGTTTCTATGTCTCTCTGCTCAGATATCGGCTCATACAGATCCTGTAAGTTTCAAACAGGCTCTTCAGCAACCTCATTGGATACAGGCTATGAACAATGAACTCTCAGCATTGGAAGACAATCATACTTGGGTCGTCACTACTCTTCCAAACGGCAAAAAGACAATTGGATGCAAATGGCTCTTTAAGACCAAATACAATTCTGATGGCTCAATTGAACGCTACAAAGCACGACTTGTAGCATTGGGTTGCAAACAAATGTATGGCATTGACTATGCCGAGACGTTTGCTCCAGTTGCTAAGCTCACCACAGTTCGTACTCTCCTAGCTGTAGCTGCAATTCAACAATGGGTCACAGTACAAATGGACGTATCTAACGCCTTTTTAAATGGTGACCTTGATGAAGTTGTTTACATGAAATTCCCCCTAGTTACATGGGAATTGGCTCCAGAATTTGTGATACATCCTTGCCCCCATTTCACTCCTCTCTTCCAAACTTGGTTCTCAAGCTGCTCAAGTCGTTGTATGGATTAAAGCAAGCACCTCGCCAATGGTTTAAAAAACTTTCTGAGATATTAACTACTCTTGGCTATGTGCAGTCCAAAACGGATTACAGCCTGTTCTCCAAGACCTCAGGCGTGTCTATCACACTTGTACTGATTTATGTAGATGACCTCTTGATCTCTGGGAATGCACCTGATGAAATCAACCACTTGAAAACTGTGCTGGCAAAGAAGTTTCATATGAAAGATCTTGGCCCCGTGAGCTACTTTCTGGGCATTGAAATATCTCGATCTGCAGATGGCTTTTTCCTATCACAAAAGAAGTATACTCTGGACCTTCTTAATGAATTTGGGATGACTACTGCTTCCTCTTTGAAATTACCAATGGATTCGCATCTAAAGTTGACACCAACTACTGGTACTCCTCTTGTTGACCCTCATCCATACCAACGCCTAATTGGAAAGCTCATATACTTGACAGTTACTCGCCCTGATATAACCTTCTCCGTTCACATTCTCAGTCAATTCATGCACCACCCAACAGATGCACACATGCTGGCTGCCAAGAAGCTACTTCGTTATCTAGTGGGCAATCCCTCCCAAGGCTTACTTCTAACATCCTCCTCAAATGCATCAATTCATGCTTACTCCGACAGCGACTGGGCAAACTGTCCTGTCACTCGCAGATCGACCTCAGGGTTCTGTCTCCTCTTAGGCAACTCTCCTCTTAGCTGGAAAACAAAGAAACAGCAAGTGGTGGCTCGCTCCACGGCAGAAGCAGAATATCGATCCATGGCCTTAACAGCTTGCGAAATAACCTGGCTTACAGCCCTACTCAAAGACATGGGTCTCAACTCTTTACCCCCTGCAACATTGCACTGTGATAACTTGGCTGCTCTCTCGATTGCAGCAAACCCTGTGATGCATGAACGCACCAAACATATCGAGGTTGATTGTCACTATATCAGAGACAAGATAAAGGCTGGAGACATCAACACTACTCATGTTCCTTCTCAATCCCAACTTGCAGACTTACTCACGAAACCTCTCTCTGTCAAACAGCACTACTACTTACTTGACAAGCTTGGAGCTTCAGTTCAACCTCCAGCTCAGCTTGAAGGGGAGTAATGAAGGAATATCCTATGCCTGCCATCTGTCCATTTGCAGGACCACTAGTTTTCCACAAATAAGTTGTTAAACATATCATTTCTATTCCTTGTTTTTTAGCATAACCGTTGGCCTATATTCCCTAGGATAATTCTGTCATTTCTGATTGTTTTGTCTGTTAGCATCATATGCTCATCATATATACGAGGAGCCTGTAATCATTGGGGACATGAATGATTAATAAAGTTTATTCTCACATTTCCAAATATAGCATTTTCTGCTCTATCACTCTTTATAAACTGTGGACACCATTTTTCACCAAGTCACTTAATACCTAGATTTTTATACAACCAGGCTTCATGTTCAGTATGGCGATATGTTAAACTTTGGTAATGAACCTGGTCCAGGCATACTAAATTTACGCAGTCTTCTTTGGATTGTACACATCCAGATACTACTTAAATTAGCAAAAAAAATAAAATTAAAAAATGCTTAGCTCATTATATGTGTTGGAAGATTTGTTTCAGTTATACGCATATAGTTAATATAGGTTTGCTCAAGTGATCACTACGTACCTTGGACCGTAATGTTGTTTCCTGGATTCGAAGAACTGTTTTATGGATAAGTTGCAGAGATCATAGTAAGGTGTATTTGATTTCGTTCGCCTTTTCAGATTCGAAGAACGATATATTTCATAAGGATTGGATTGCAGCAGCACTTGTCGGTATCACTTGTCGATATTCTTGCTATCTTAGAGTCTCCTACGACACCTGCAATCCTCCTATCTCCAAATGGTCTGTGAGCTTTCAATACTAATTGATCATTAGTGAAGTTTATGTACAAAAATAATTTTATTTACATTCGATTTAAACATAGAGTACTCGAACTCTCGAACGTTTGTGATTTATTTTTTTTACAGAAAACGTCATGAAATATTATTTCCAATATTTTGCTTATTTGTAGAGAGAAGATGTTTGTGTTAAATGTTACTAATTGTTTTGAAAATTAATCTATTATGGATGTCTCAATTGGTTGAAATAGTAATTTAGGGAGTTACCATGTCAAGATTTTAGGTTCGATCCTATTGGGTGTCAAGGAAATAATTGGATTGTCATGTTCGTTAAGCAAAAATTGATCCGAATATCGAATCATCAAAAAATTTTGTTATTTACTAGATTCCATGAAAAAAATTACTTACGAAAAAATTAAAAATTAAAAATTTCAAAATCGTATGATTAAATAAATCGAAGCAGGGTTTGAGCACAACTGGGTTACAAAAGACTAATGAGACGCACATGGTCAACTTAGAACATCTACAATGGTGATATGTAAAATGGTTAGCTAAAAAATGATAAAATAATGATAATATAAAATTTTAGCTAAGTGAAGTGGTGAGTATTCCAATGATGTTATTATGTATTATTATGATAATGTAAATTATACCTAAGGGTTTTACTGGTTCGACAAATATAGTCAACCAAACTTAGTTATCTAAAGAAAAAGCCCCCAATATCACATTTTGAAAGTAAATGGTCCCAAATATCACAGCTTAAAAACTTGGCCCCAAATATCACTCCAAGACATAGTATTAAACTATGTTTTGAATTTTTTTTTCTTTTTTTTTGTAACGCTAATGCGTCAAGCGTTAAGTTTTTTTTTTTGTTGAAACGCAAGTTGGTGTAGTGTTTTGACAATAACGCTAATTGATGTTTTGTTTTGAAAGGCCCAACGCCACTTTATGTGGCTTTTTGGGGGGTTTTTCTTTTTACTAAAATTCTATTTTTTAAATTTTAAAAGTACAATTTAATTAAATTTAGGGGTTCAACAATTAACTTTTGGGGTTCAATATTTCCATTTTGGGTTTAGAAATATTCGGAACGACGAATAAACCGTATACGAACTTAGGGTTTAGGGTTTGGGGTTTAGGTTTTTTTTTTTTTTTTTGCTAAATTTGGTTTAGGGTTTAGAGTTGTTTACAACCCTAAACCCTAATTAATCCTGATTTTTAAACGCGTTAGCGTTTAAAAATCAGGCCGTCGGATTCAATTTTTTAATTAAAATTTTAAAATTAAAAAAACCAATTTTAATTAAATTTAGGGGTTCAACAATTAACTTTTAGGGTTCAACATTTTCATCTTGGGTTTTAGAAATATTCAGAACGACGAATAAACCGTATACGGACTTAGGGTCAACCCTAAACCCCAAACCCTAATTTATCCTGATTTTTAAACGCGTTAGAGTTTAAATTAAAAATCAGGCCGCCGGATTTAATTTTTTAATTAAAATTTTTAAATTTTATCAGTATTTTGGGATTTCAACAGTTAATCTTTCGGGTTCAATAGTCCCATTTTGGGTTTAGAAATATTCGAAACGACGAATAAACTGTATACGAACTTCAAAAAATATAAGTTCATATTTTAATTGACTATTTATAAATACATTTTTTAATATTTGTTTCCAAATATATATTGAGGAGAAAACAAAAAAGAACAAAAAAAATTTTAAAAAAATAAACATGGCCAAACGCCACATTATGTAGCGTTCAACCCTCCAAAACACATTCCAAAGTAGCGTTACTAGTGACGCTAGACGCAGGTGTGTGTAAGGAGTAGAAGTGTGCACTTCTACTTCAAAAACCCAAAACACTACACGCAACTTTGTTTTGAAGTGATATTTGGGGCCAAGTTTTTGAGCTGTGATATTTAGGACCATTTCTTTTCAAATTGTGATATATAGGGCCAATACCCAGTTATCTATTAGTCATCTATATTTATTGTTAAGGGGTTATAAGGTTGGAGGGTTACATTTTTTTACATATTCTTCAAATTGCGACACGTAGATGCCATGTAGACTGATTTAGCTAATAAAAAATATAGTATAAATATCTTATATTTTCACAATAATTCGACAAATTTTTAGTCTAATTTAAATATTTACTAAGATGAAAAATACAAAAAATACTTTGTCATGTATTAACTAACAACTAGCATGATAGCCCGTGCAAAGCACGGGCACCATTTAAATTCGTCTAATTTAATTGTTATGATTATTAAGATAGATGATTCGTAATTTTTGAAATATAATAGATAAAAAGTGTGATACATTTAATAAAATATTTGAAGTATGATACATTGTGTGTATACATCTATAAACTATTATCACTCGGCAATTCTTTAATGTCACAAAATCGACCAACACTCTAGAAATTATATGCAAACACGTTTGTCACGAATTACCCTACACCTCCGATCACTCATTCATCTCAATTTTCATCCTCTCACATAAGATCCGAGTTTATAAAGCTCATTCACCCACTCTACCACCGTCATCACCAGCACATTCGAACACTATTAGATTTTCAGATTTTGGAAATTTTGGTAATTGCGTTCAAAATTTTAATGATTTGAATTCAAATTTTAGTGATTTAAGTTGAATGTTCGATCATTCTACTATCATTTTGATTTTTAGTGGTGTACAGCCTGATATTGATTTGATTGCAGTAAAAATTTAGTGATTTCACTCGTGATCTAGCGATTGTGTGTGGTGGTGGCGATGTGGTGGTGGTATGGCCGTGATGGTGATAGTGGTGTTAGCGATGTGTTGTTAATGTTTATATTGATAATGATACATGTATTCATAGAAAACACATGACTTATATATATATATATATATATATATTTTTCTTACAAATTGAACGATAATATGAAATATATGATCTATGATTTAGTTACGTATCTATACTATATTATAATAAGCGAAAGGGGGTATAATTTGTAGTTTGGTTACCCCCTATTTTTTGTAATCCCCCATTCACAACCGTTAGATCTTCAACTCAAATAGATCATGACCGTTAGATACAACAATACTAAAAGTTGGAGGTCTAAGGTTCGAATCCCGCCAACAACATTTTAATATAAAATTAATACTTAGATTATGTAATATAGAAAGGTTGAAGGTTCGATTCCCACCGACAACATATTAATTTTGATTTAATATTAAAAATTAATTATATACAAAGGTCTAAAATTTGAATTATCCCAACATATCATTAGTACAAAACAGGCCTATTACGTCGCCTTTTTTGGTCTTTTACGTCGCCCTTTTGGCGACGTATACAGGGGCGTCGTATAAAGTCACCCTCTTTTACGTCGGTTAAAAAGGCGACGTATAAAGCATCGTATACGTCGGTCAAAAAAGCGACATATAAGACCAGAAAGAGCGACGTATAATGTCATAAAACAGGCGCCGTATAAGATCAAAAAGTGCGACGTATAAAATCAAAAAGGCCGACGTATAATATCAAAAAAAGGCGACGAATAAGACCAAAAAGTGCGACGTATAAAATCAAAAAGACCGACGTATATGTCTATTGAAAAATGACAATTTTTTCCTATTTATATTTATATATACATCAAAATTCCTGTTATTACAAACCAAAAAAATAATAAAACTTGCAACCCAAATTTCTCAACAAAGTGACTAATTAAATTAAAATAATTATTATTACATACTTAAAAATACATCCACAATATTTATAAATTCTTGATCCAAGTAACCACGTCATACATTTTATTCAAAACGTCATAAAATTAATTCAACACTACATGTCATACATCATGACTATCATAAATCATGACTATCCTGCTAGGTCGCCCTGCTCAGCAGCAGCACGAGCTTGAGCCATTGCCTCAGCTGCTTGGAGCCTGTTCCTTTTGCCTGTCAACTTCTATGGACATGAAAGGCAGAGTGTATAAACTTGTAACACTATAACTAATGTAACTCAAACTAAAGGAAAAGATACTTAACCAGAAGACAATCAAGAACAGGAAGTCACAAGAAATCAACACTAAATGAAGACAAGGTAATTGATACAATTTAACATGCTAACTATGATCAAGCCAAGAAGAAATCATTGAGAGAAGTTCAAGTCAAAGTTGTTCATGCCTCGATGATTTGATTAATCAAGAATCAAGATCATAACTATCAGTATCAACAAGACCAATTGATTTCAAGTGAAGAAGAAGGAAAGCAAATATTGGAAAGCCAAGTTATTCAGTGAATATGGTAATTTATTCAAGAAGCAGAAACACTATCAAGACTAGTCACTTATGAACCAGACCAGTGCATCAAGTGTCAGGACATTGATAGCAAGTTTATGTCAGTAATAAAGAACCATGTTCAAGAGCTTGTTGAAGAATAAAGAAGACATGAAGATATCACAAGTTCAAGATGTGCATTGAAGTTTCAAGTTGAAGACCAGAATATTTTCTAAGTACTAAATGTTCTGGATGGCTAAGTAGAAATTCTCAAGTAGAAGTTCTACTTAGGAATTTCGAGATAGCCAAGTAGAAGTTCCACTTAGGAATTTCGAGATAGCCAAGTAGAAATTCTCAAGTAGAAGTTCTACTTAGGTGCAGCTTCAACATGACACATGGCATCTTCTGATTGGCAGATTTCCAAGCTTTCAAGATAAGGCAAGAATTATGTGGACATCATTGGGCCACGTACATCTTAGTCTTTGAAGACTACAGGACATAGATTACATGTAGTATAAATAGAAGTACTTGTGTAATGTTTTGGTTGGAGAGCAATTCTAGAGAAAAACACAAGAGAAAAAGAGAGAGTGCATTCACAGAGCTTAGTATCATTCACTTCTCTCTCAACTTCTGTTATACTTTGTAATGAATGTTGTAGCAACCCTTTCAAGTTATATATAAAGAAATATATTCCTTGAATCTGTGTGTTCATTTATTGCATCGTTTTTATTGCCTCTCATATTCGAAAAGTTGTATTCACCCCCCCTCTACAACACATTTGGACCTAACAGGACACTATCTCTTGTCCAGCTATTTCACCAAAATCAATGACCCCTTTTCGTTTGATTTTCGTTTGCCATCAAAGAGCTCAAAGATCTGCAAGAACAGATACCAAGAAAAACAGAGATATGTAAATACTATTATCTTAATAAAATCCTATCAGCATTAGTTTAAGTATAGGAGCATAGCTCATTCTTGTATAGACCGAAATTAGACAACATATCATAACATGCATACTATGCTGTCAGCAATCAGAGAAACCAGAGATTTGCATACAACTTCTCTGGAAGAGTATTATGGAATATTAAAGACCTATGAGCTGGAAACGCTTCAAGATCAAGCATGGGACAATGATTCAAAGTCAAAAGAAAGTGCATCAGGATTAGTTGCTGATGAGGAAGAGTCTAAGAAGGCAATGGTTGCAGCAAAGCTTAAATCATCACTTGCACCACATCAAGTTGATAATGATGACGAGTGCGCATCTGACAGTGATGATGACTACTACACCCAAGAAGAGCTGGACAACATGGACGATAGTGTCGTGGCATACATGGCAAGGAAGTTCAGCAACATGAGATTTAGAAAAAGCAACCGACCACAGAGAAAATCTTCATCTTATTATCGGGCTGCTAAGGGTGGTGGTAGTTCGTCAGGCTACAAAGGAAAAGGCAAGAATACCAGCTACAAATCTCCTTTGGATTTCAAAATGAAATTCAAATGCTACAATTGTGGTGAAGCTGGACACTTTGCCTCGGACTGCAAAAAGCCTAAACAGACTTATCCAAAAGAAACATTTGAAGCTCTCAAAAGCAACTATGAAGCACTGTTGAAGGAAAGACATGGAAAACGAGCTTTATTGGTGACAGAAGGAAGAGCTTGGGATGATTCAGATGAGGAAGATGTTACTCAAGTAGCAAACTTTGCGCTCATGGCTGAGACATCAGAGGAACCAGAGGTACCAGTTCTGACTCTTAAAGTAGAAATGTCTATTGATGATTATAAAGAACAGAACGGGGCTCTTAGTGAAGAGATCTACATGTTGTGCAAAAGCCTAGACTCTTCTCAAAAGGAACAGAAAACACTTGTTGCCAAATGCAGAATGCTTGAGGCAAAAGTGGAAGAGCTAGAGGCTGCTTGCACTGTAGATACATCTCTAAGAGACTTTATTAAATCTCTGGAACACAAGCTCGTCCTTAAGGAAGAAGTAGAAGCATGTCTTAGGAACAATCTAGCTGAGTTAGAAACTAAATGCGAAGCATACAAACTAGCTGCTAGTAAAGTGTATGTAGATAATGACACATTTAAGAAGATAACTGGAGTAGGTATAGGGCTTGATTATTCTGACCTTCCTAAGAAAGAAGGAAAGAGACCTATTGACCCTAGTTCCAGTGACCTTAAACAGGAAACACCTAGAATTCTTAAATCAGCTGTCAAACCTATCTACAAACATCTTGTTCCTAGAATAGAAGAAGAAGAGACTGAATTGATAGCTAGATATGAGATTGAGATGGAAGATCGCCAGAGAGAACAACCTGTAACTCCTATCAAACAAGTTAAAATCAATTTCCCTAGAGATGAATCTAGACTGGGATTAGGAGCTAAGGCTGTTAAGCAACAAGGAAAGAGAGAGAAAGGCATAAAAGAGGTTAAGGCTGAACGAATAAAGAAAGCATGTTATCATTGTAAATCTACTGAACATCTTTCTTATGCATGCAAAGCTAACATGAATGTTCCTGTTGCACATGCCATGCCTACCACACATACAATGAATAATCTGCATCAGAATCATGCACAGTGTGGTCAACCTAACTGTATGCCATGCACTTTTAATATCATGCAAACTTTTGTGCATTTAATGAATGCATCTAGCCAGTCATGCTCAAATACTGTTGCTAGTTCAAATATCAAGAAAAAGTATGGTAGAGCCAAGACTGTCAGTCCTCCTAAAGTTAGGAGTGACAAACCTTCTCCTAAGACTGACAAATCTGTCAAGTCTGAGAAAGGAAAGGAGATAGTCGAAAGCTCTAGTAATGTGAAGAAAAGTGCATCTCCTGTTGTTAAATCTGTTGATTCTCGATCTTATCGAAAAGCCGGGCCCAATCAAAGTTGGGTTCCGAAGAATGTCTAATCAATCTGTCATTGCAGGGCATTAAGCAGAATAGAAATAAAGTTATATGGGTGCTAGACAGTGGAGCATCGAGGCATATGACTGGAAACAAGTCCCTGCTTACAGAGTTGGTTATGAAGGCTGGCCCTTATGTTACCTTTGGAGATGACAGCATAGGTGTGACTAAGGGATATGGCAAACTGAAAACTGGCAATGTCATCATTGAAGATATTTCCTATGTTGAGGGACTAAAACACAATCTGTTGAGTATAAGTCAATTCTGTGACAAAGGTTACGAAATTGTCTTCAACAAGAAAGGTGTCTCAATCACTCACATCAAGGAAGGCTCACTAGCTTTGAGAGGAGTTCGAAAGGCAGATCTTTTTGTTGCAGATATGGATTCAGCAAATCAGGATGAGGTCACCTGTTTCTACAGCAAAGCCTCGGATGATGAAAGCTGGTTATGGCACAAAAAGCTATCTCACTTAAACTTCAAAACGATGAATGCTCTCGCGAGGCGAGAATTGGTGAGAGATCTACCTCAAATGGAGTTCGCTCCGAAAGGACTCTGTGAAGCTTGTGAAATGGGAAAGTCGAAGCGAGCATCGCATAAAAGCAAAGAAATTTCTAGTATTACTGAGCCTCTACAACTTCTTCATATGGATTTGTTTGGCCCAGTGAATGTCCTATCTTTGTCTAGGAAAAGATATGCTTTGGTAATCGTGGATGACTTCTCTAAGTATACATGGGTATTGTTCGCAATGACGAAAGACGAAGTACCTTTCTTAATCATTGATCACATCACTCAAATTGAGAATGTTTCAACACTTACTGTGAAGACGATTAGATCAGACAATGGCACTGAATTCAAAAACGCAGTGCTAAATGACTTCTGTGTATCTAAGGGAATACGTCGTCAGTATTCAGCCCCGAGAACTCCACAGCAAAATGGAGTAGTTGAAAGGAAGAATAGAACTTTGGTTGAAGCAGCAAGAACTTTGTTGTATGATTCAAAACTTCCTTTGTATTTCTGGGCCGAAGCAGTGAGTACCGCTTGTTACACTCAAAATAGAACCTTGATCATAAAAGATAAAGAAAAGACACCATGTGAGCTAATGAACAACAGACGACCAACAATCAAATACTTTCATGTCTTCGGAGCAAAATGCTATGTGCTTATAGATGATGAAAATCTAGGCAAGTTTGCAGCAAAAGCTCGTGAAGGAATCTTTGTTGGTTACTCTACAGACGTGGTGGCAGCTTATAGAGTGTTCTTGGTGAATGATCGAAAAGTGACGGAAAGCTACAACGTCAGATTCGACGATACCAAACTCTCATCAATTTCAAGAGATTCTAGTGAACCTGAGTCCCTAAAATTTCAGAATCTGGACTTAGAAGATCTTGAAGATGAACCTGAGTTGGTTGTTCCATTAAATGTTCCAAGTGTACGTGAAGAACCTGAGTCTAGTGAACGAGCTAATTCTACAAGATCAGGAGAGACTTCTTCAGTACCAACCGGCAACAACTCAGGGGGAGTAAATAGCAGCTCAAGGACTACTGTTCAAGGCTCGAGTCGAGTTGACTCTAGTTCTGTAGGAGCTGGCACTAACTCAGGGGGAGTTAGTGAAAATAATCAAAGTAGTCAGCACCCCATCTCAGAAAGTCAAGCTGAATCATCTAGACAATTTCCAGGTGAACGGGTATGGAATAGAGACCATCCGTTTGAGTTAATTATTGGTGATCCAGATGCTGGTGTGACTACTAGAAGAACTGCAAGAGCTGACATGGCTAATATCTCCTTATATTCTGGGTTCTTATCCAAGCTTGAACCTAAAGAAATAGAAGAAGCTCTTGGCGATGCTGATTGGGTGATTGCAATGCAAGAGGAACTTAATCAGTTTGAAAGGCAGAAAGTTTGGAAACTGGTACCCCGACCAAAGAACAAATCCGTAATTGGAGCTAGGTGGGTATTCAGAAATAAACTGGATGAAAACGGACTTGTAACACGAAACAAGGCTCGTTTGGTTGCAAAAGGTTATTCTCAGCGAGAAGGAATTGATTATGATGAAACCTATGCACCAGTTGCAAGACTTGAGGCAGTCAGGATGTTCTTGGCATTTGCAGCACATAAGAACTTCAAGGTATTCCAGATGGACGTGAAAAGTGCCTTCCTGAACGGAGAGTTAGAAGAAGAAGTGTATCTGGAACAGCCGCCCGGCTTCGTTGATCCAGAACATGCAGATTTTGTGTATCTACTCTTCAAATCTGTCTATGGCCTCAGGCAATCCCCAAGGCGATGGTATGAAACCCTATCTCTATTCTTAATTGAAAATGGTTTTGTTAGGGGAGTAATTGATAAAACATTGTTCTATAAAGTTGTGAGAAATGACTTAATACTTGTTCAAGTATATGTGGACGATATTATTTTTGGGTCATCAAATGAGCGCTTGTGCGAGAAATTTGCCAAGCTAATGCAGGAAAAATATGAGATGAGCATGATGGGAGAGCTGTCCTTCTTCCTTGGATTACAGATCAGTCAGAGAAAAGATGGTATCTTTATCTGTCAATCCAAGTACGTCAGAGATTTACTCAAGAAGTATAATCTAGAAGATGCATCAGCAGCTAAGACTCCTATGGCAACAGCCACGAAGCTTGATGAAGACAAATCAGGTAAATCAGTTGACATCACAAGCTATCGAGGTATGATTGGCTCACTCCTCTATTTAACTGCAAGTAGACCAGATATAATGTTCGCAACTTGTTTATGTGCAAGGTTCCAAGCGGATCCTAGAGAATCACATCTCGTAGCCGTCAAAAGAATTTTTAGGTATCTCAAGGGCACACCAAATCTAGGGATTTGGTACCCAAGAGATACAGGTTTTAATCTTATTGGCTATTCGGATTCAGACTATGCAGGTTGCAGGATTGATAGGAAAAGCACATCTGGTGCTTGCCAATTTCTTGGCAGAAGATTGGTGTCCTGGCAAAGTAAAAAGCAACATACAGTATCTACTTCTACTGCTGAAGCTGAGTACATTGCTGCTGGAAGCTGTGTAGCTCAAATACTGTGGATGAGGAACCAATTGAAGGATTATGGCATGGAGCACAAGAAAATTCCAATCATGTGTGACAACACAAGTGCCATTGCCATAACCAACAATCCTGTAGATCACTCAAGAACCAAGCATATTGACATCAGGTATCATTTCATAAGAGAACATGTCGAGGAGGGGACTGTGGAGCTACATTTTGTGCCCACAATGCAACAAATTGCAGATATATTCACCAAACCTCTTGATGAAGTAACATTCAATAGGTTGGTTGGTGAATTGGGAATGCTTAACACAAGTTAGTAAAGCCTTCTATCTGTAAAATCCATGTTTATGTTTGTATGTGCAAGCTAATCAATCATTATGTGCTTAGACTTTAATATGCCTAACTAATGATTGTTATAGGTTGCATATAGTGTGATTTTGCATGAATTCATTGTGTTCTAAGTGTCTTTTATAGCACAAATCTGTGAATTTATGCTTGTTAGATTGCATGATCATAGGGGGAGTTAAATTCATAATAGTCTAAATATTGCATGATTTTTAGATGAATTTACCTGTGTTTTTCATGTAATTAGAGGCCTTAGAATTATCAAGGAATGTTTTAATTATGTCATATATTAAAATCCTTGAATTGATATTTATATTAATTTGGCAAAATTAATTGTTGAGTTTTTCAAAGAAAAATTGTCAAATTATTCTAAGTATCTTCAAAATTTCGAGTTAGTCTCTATCTCGAAACTCATGTAGAAATTCGACTTGAATTTCGACTTGAGCTTCCAGGGTGAAGTTTTGAAAATTCTAAGTCTGGGAAGAATTTCGAGTTAGTACCTATCTCGAAATTCATCTCGAAATTCGACTTAGAGTTCGAGTTCGAGTTACCAGTGTGCCTAGTTCTATCTTCAAAATATTCGAGATAAAGTCTATCTCGAATTTTATCTCTAAGGTTGAGATGAGGTTTCCATTAAGGGAATATTTTGAAAAGAACTGAGAATTAACTTCGAGTTAGTCTATCTCGAACTTTATCTCGAAGTTCGACTTGATGTTCGAGATAGAGTTCTTAGTCTATCTCGAAACTCAACTCGAATTTCGACTTGGTGTTCGAGATAGAGTTCTCAGTTAAGCTAAAGGGAATTTTTCGAGTTACACTCCTAACTCGAAACATATCTTGAATTACCCTGGACTTTTTGATTCAAGGAAGTATTTTGGAAAGAATTTGAGATTAACTTCGAGTTAACTTCTATCTCGAACTTTATCTCGAAGTTCGACTTGATGTTCGAGATAGAGTACTTAGTCTATCTCGAAACTCAACTCGAATTTCGACTTGATGTTCGAGATAGACTCTAACTCGAAATGTATCTTGAATTTTCTGTTTTTCCAAGTTTACTACAAATCAATAATGTTCAAGATAGTATTTCCCTATAGTTTCTGCTGTAATTTTGGTTTAAGTGCTTATTTGTGCATAATTGTTCGAGTTAACTTCTATCTCGAACTTTATCTCGAAGTTCGACTTGATGTTCGAGATAGAATAGTTCGAGATAGAAAAGTTCGAGATAGAGTTCGACTTAGATGTCCCCTGTATGGACTTAGTACTTTTCACATTTTTTAACAGGGACATTTTTGTCATTTCTCATTCACCTATATATACATCTCTAACTCGATGCCTAAATTCACTTTACCTAATTTTAATTTTCAGCAGCCGTTTCACAAGAACAGTGCGATTTCACTAATTACATACCTTTGATCCTTGTTTTTGTGATTAAACTCGTACTAATCACGAATTACTGCCGATTTGTTGACTGCTATTATCTGTGTTAACCTTAATCTTTGTGTTACTGTGTTTTGTGAACATTCATACACGCGCATATACATACACACGAACACATATTGTTTGTGTACTGTTCATAAACACGATTCCATTTTCTCCATCTATAAACACACACGATTCCACTGGTATACACAAGAAATAGTAATTGGTTGTTGAATTGAATCCCGTAGTTTGATTTCTCAGATTCCATTTGGTGTTCTTGAAAAATTAAAAGGGTTACAATTCTCTTTTGTAATTCGGAAAATTAATTGTTTTTCTAAATTAAAATAAAATTCACATCTTCTTAAAGAAAAACATTTAATCAAAATGGCTCACCAATTTTCCCTTGCTAAAAACAATTTTTACAATATTTCTACGGAAATTGGTGATCAACTCCCGCGGTTTAAGTTTTGGATACGATTTCTCAATTTGTATTCCAAAGCTAGCCAAGCTTTTACTGCTAAACCTACACTAGTACATGATGCTTTACAGCAATTATGGACTAGTGCGGTTACTTTTGGGAGTAAATCAACCCCCTACGGTTTCAGGTTTACCTTAGCGGGTCAGGAATATGAGGTGACAGAACAAATTGTCAACAGAGTTCTAGGATTCCCAATTAAAGATGCCTATGATCCAGAACCTACTGCTGCAGAACGCCTCAGATTCTTTGAAGAAATTGGATGTTATCCTACAAAAGGCCCAATCACGGGAAATATCCAAAAGCAATTCTTCCATGCGGAATGGAATTACTTTTTCGAGGCCATCACAAGATGTTTTCGGGCACGCGAAAAAGACTTTCATCAAATTCCGATTCCCATGCAAACCTTTGCAGTAGCCCTAGCAAGAGAACTGGATATAAACTATGGACGCATAGTTCTCTCTGAGATAGTGGCCTCAATGGGATCCCTTGCAAGCAGAGACCTCTCTACCACTGATGTCGTCTGCTGGTTTCCTCGGTTTCTTCAAATGCTAATCAATGACTTAATACCGAAGGATGCCCTTGCTATTAGACAGGGATTTGCCAGAAGCCCCACATCTGAATCGCTGGGGATGGGCACTAAGTCACTTGCAACCATTGCAAATCAGGATAAACATCAAGGTAAGCCAATGTCTACTCCTGAAAATATTCAAATGTGGCTTAGATATGATGCAGGAGTTACCAATTTGGAGGCATCATCACAAGTCTCATCACATGCTCAAAATCCATCTGTTCATGCTGAGGCATTTGATGAGATTCCGGATGAGGAAAGCGATGATGCACAAGGTAATCAATCAGGTAATCTCTCTATGCATACTATTCATTCCTCCTCATATGTTTCTGATTCCGCGACCCGAGAGACTGCTAACCCGCAGGATCTATCCCAGGGTAAGAGCCATATTTCTGACTCTGAGTCTGATACACATTCCTATTCTTTATCACCCCTGTTAACGGAAGTCAGAAAACCAGCACGTATATTTATACAAGATGATGAGGAGAATGAACCCGAAGAGCAGCAACTTTTTCGCAAGAAAGCCAAACTTTTCCACGCTGCTACTTCACAACCACAATCAAACCCTAGCGTGTCACACGCAACCACTCCACCTCACGCGAGTGGTTCACCCCTTGAACATTCTGCACATAGGGATTTTGATTTTGGTGAGGATGATGTGCCTCTTGATGATACTGTTGCTTCAAGAGGACATGAAGTCTTAAGAACTTCAACCGTACCTTCACCGGTACGTACTGATGCTGCAAAGAGGATCGGTTCTGATGTCGTACAAGGACACTTTGCAGCCTCTCAGACTGAGATTCCAACTCAGGAACAAACAGAATTTGATCCCATAACTGTCAACAACATTTCTTATCAAGTTTCTGCAGGTACTGCTTCACTTTTAGGATCAGTCATTGAAGACATACACGAGCGTGAGACAGGGAGTGTGTGTGAGAGGTTAGGGAGAGAGGGACCTTCATTTTTAAGGCCCGAAACCGAGCGCCAAATACCAACAGAACGCGTATTAGAGCGAGGTCACCTAAACCAAACACCGTCCCTTAATACTGAAAATTTTGATACTCGTATGACTTCAATGGAGAATAAAATGGAGCAGTTCGGGCAGTCGATGGGGCAGTTGGGGATTAATGTTGGAAACAATCAACGGGCTCTAGACGACTACGCAGCAAGAATGGCAAGTCAAGCTACAGCTTTTGATGATTTGACAAATAAGGTCAATGACTTGGGCCATGCTGGTGGTGTCTTGGGAAGCACTCTCAATGAGAGGATGGGGGCATTGGAGTCTACAATGCATACAATGATTGTGGAGATCAGTAGAATGATGTTCGCAGTCAGGAGTTTTGTGCCCCCGGAGTGCTTCGAGTCGGAACAGCCTCCCCCCGATGCTGGAGCAGGTGGTGCAGGTGGTGCTAGTGGAGCGGGAGCCTCTGGTTCTGGTTTTGGAGGTTCCTATGCAGCTGGTGGATCTGAAGACCATGGTGGAGCTCAGGATAACTCACCTAAGGGGGAGAGTGGAAAGGAGACGAGACAGCAGGCAGTTCACATCGAAGAAATTGAAGAACCCGCTGATCTTGTTAAGGAACCAGAAATTGAGCCTGCTGTTGCTGAAGAGGCTCTGAGGAGGAGAAAGGGTAAGGCAATAATGGTTGAAGAAGATGAACCAGTTATTGACCTGAGTCATCAGGACACAGTACAGGAGGTACTAGACTCAGATTCTGATATGGAAGACGTACCTTTCGCACATGCTGTTAAGCGATCTTTGAAGGAACAAGGTGGAGGTGCTGGTATGTCTTTCGGAATGCCTGAAGAAGATCCTGTTGATGAAGAAACCCTGCAGTCTCAACAGTTAGCCTTGGAACAAGCTCAGTTCCATAAAATGAAGATGATGCAAGAACATGCTGCGTTCCTAGAACAGAAGGTGGAGCTACAAGGGAAGCAGTATGAGTATGAGCTTGCAAGGCTAGCCAATCCTCAAGTTGATCTGGACAAAAGAAGGATAGGGCAGAAATGGGATGAAGCAAGGAAGATAATGATGGGACCATGTGCAAAAGGAGTTCATAACAAGGATGCAGATGATCTGTTCTACAACTTGAATTTGCAGAATCCAATGACTGGGGACTATATAAATGCTTTGAAGAGATTAATTTCTAAAGTCAGGGTTGGATACAATGCAAATCTTAAGGAGTGGCAGGTTATCTTGTCTTTGGTAGAAGGAGTCCCAACATCTTTCCTATTTGTGGATGACCAATTCATAATGAGAAGATCTGCGTCAGAGTTGTTCTTGCTAGCGACTAAAATTCAGTACTCTCAATCTGAGGAGCTAAGCATTCTGTACAGGGATCAGTTAATGCAGCTAGCAGAGGACAAGGGTCCAGAATTCTCAGCTTATCCAAATTTTGTCCGGATGGTGGTTCAAGGAAAGATGAAGAGGGTGAGCATGGAGGAAAAGGACTTAATGGAACTTTCAGTGGAATCTCTTAAAGCTGTATGTAGACAAATGATGGGTAAGGGATTCGCCTCTGAGCTTAAAGATAAATCCGTGAGGATCATTGAAAGAGTCATATTCTTGAAGAGCAATGAGGTGTGGAAGTGTGATGTCATTGCTCCAAACCCTCTCGACAACGTGAAGATTGAGCCGGAGCTGATAGAAAAGAAATGGAATATTCTTCAAGCAATGAAGAATGTAGATGAAGCTTTGACTCTTCCTTCTGGAGAACTGGAACAAGGAGAAATAAGGGAGGCAGTTGGCGTTCCAGGGAAAGATAGTGTATACTGGATACACTCTTATGCTGATGATACAGCTGATGCCTTAGCATACATAGATGCAGACCAGAAACAAACACTCTTGCATATGAGTAGACAATGGCTGCTACAGACTCAAGATGCTGCATTTCTAGAGAAAGTGTTATATGTGTTCAAATGGGGCGAAGTGGAAGACAAGTTTGTTGAAGAAAAGCAGAGACTCGTGAGTTACCTGTCTGAAGTAGTGGTGGAAAAGAAGCAAATGGAGCGAGATGCGGCTAGTGTCCACAATACTAACCGTGTCAAGGGCTACCCCAAGATGATCTATTGTCAGTTTAAAGCTGATAAAACTCATTGGAAATCTCAGCTCATCATGAAGAACTTTGAGGATATTCCAAAGATCAGGACTACTCAGGAGGTGGACAAACTCAGAAGGCTTTTCAAACATCCTTATCCAGAGCCCAAGAACCCTCTAGAAATGGAAGCTGTAAGTCTGTTGAATGCTAGGTGGAAGCAGCTTAAAGATCCAGTATACAAGAAAGAAAAGCAGCAGAAGGAGAAGCTCAAAAGGCAGAAAGAAGAGAGAGACCAAGCTGCTGAAGCTAGAAAGAGGAAACGGAATTAGGGTTAAAGGTCAGAGTGGTGTGAACTTGAAGTTGGAAAAACTTCATGTCTTTCGGTTGCTTTAACTCACTTGAGGAAAATTCACCTTAGAGTGAATCCAATAAGGTGATATAAGTTTGACTAGAAGGTATGAAATAATCCAGGTGATAGGAATCATTCAAATGATCTTTAATTCGAGGTTCGAATTCTGTTTCTAGTTTTTATGTTCATTGTATTGTTTTCAAGTTCTTTTCAATTGTATATTATTCAAGAATGTAATGTTAATTATCTTTTCTCGTCTCATTGTTTAGTTGAGTTATCCTTCATTAATTTGAATGTCATTGTTAGACAATCAAATTGGGGGAGATTGAAAGGCAGAGTGTATAAACTTGTAACACTATAACTAATGTAACTCAAACTAAAGGAAAAGATACTTAACCAGAAGACAATCAAGAACAGGAAGTCACAAGAAATCAACACTAAATGAAGACAAGGTAATTGATACAATTTAACATGCTAACTATGATCAAGCCAAGAAGAAATCATTGAGAGAAGTTCAAGTCAAAGTTGTTCATGCCTCGATGATTTGATTAATCAAGAATCAAGATCATAACTATCAGTATCAACAAGACCAATTGATTTCAAGTGAAGAAGAAGGAAAGCAAATATTGGAAAGCCAAGTTATTCAGTGAATATGGTAATTTATTCAAGAAGCAGAAACACTATCAAGACTAGTCACTTATGAACCAGACCAGTGCATCAAGTGTCAGGACATTGATAGCAAGTTTATGTCAGTAATAAAGAACCATGTTCAAGAGCTTGTTGAAGAATAAAGAAGACATGAAGATATCACAAGTTCAAGATGTGCATTGAAGTTTCAAGTTGAAGACCAGAATATTTTCTAAGTACTAAATGTTCTGGATGGCTAAGTAGAAATTCTCAAGTAGAAGTTCTACTTAGGAATTTCGAGATAGCCAAGTAGAAGTTCCACTTAGGAATTTCGAGATAGCCAAGTAGAAATTCTCAAGTAGAAGTTCTACTTAGGTGCAGCTTCAACATGACACATGGCATCTTCTGATTGGCAGATTTCCAAGCTTTCAAGATAAGGCAAGAATTATGTGGACATCATTGGGCCACGTACATCTTAGTCTTTGAAGACTACAGGACATAGATTACATGTAGTATAAATAGAAGTACTTGTGTAATGTTTTGGTTGGAGAGCAATTCTAGAGAAAAACACAAGAGAAAAAGAGAGAGTGCATTCACAGAGCTTAGTATCATTCACTTCTCTCTCAACTTCTGTTATACTTTGTAATGAATGTTGTAGCAACCCTTTCAAGTTATATATAAAGAAATATATTCCTTGAATCTGTGTGTTCATTTATTGCATCGTTTTTATTGCCTCTCATATTCGAAAAGTTGTATTCACCCCCCCTCTACAACACATTTGGACCTAACAGGACACTATCTCTTGTCCAGCTATTTCACCAAAATCAATGACCCCTTTTCGTTTGATTTTCGTTTGCCATCAAAGAGCTCAAAGATCTGCAAGAACAGATACCAAGAAAAACAGAGATATGTAAATACTATTATCTTAATAAAATCCTATCAGCATTAGTTTAAGTATAGGAGCATAGCTCATTCTTGTATAGACCGAAATTAGACAACATATCATAACATGCATACTATGCTGTATTCATAACGTAATTTCCACTTGGTTATATAGTATAACATGCATTGTATTATCACTCAGATACTAATAAAAAAGCATAATACTATGAAATAAGTCTAATTACCTCCATCTCATGGATGACGTGAGTTCCCTGAGTTCCCTCGACTCCTGCACAAACACAAACAATGATCAGGAGACCGGAAAAGATGTCCTAGTAACCCATTCCTTCTATAAATCTAGATAGATTTTAAATATTGTATCCAATCGAATTTAAAAGATAAGACATACTTACAAATACCTACAGAATAAATATTTTCTACTTTGCAGTGTCAGATCCCAGTTTTCCTAATATTTACTATGCCTCTTTATAGTGATCCAATTTATACTAGCATGTAAGATCAATACCAAAAACCTTGGAGGTTGAATGTAAGCCAGCTACGAGTAGCGCACCCAGAGCTTAACAGCGTTTTGAGTATACAAACAGGATACATAAGTAGTTGCAAACATTATGTTACATATTTGATTGAGGAAGTTTGTTGCAGGTTCATACCAAAAACTATCAAATGCTATCCCTACTGATCCATGTTGGTTTCGCTATCAACAAAGAATATATAATATTTACAAATGTCTACTATACAACTATGTAATAAAGCAAATGAAAGTCATTTCTACAAAACAATCAAAGATACATTCAGCTTAAATCAGGCAGTAAACATAGATGTATATATAATTAGTTGCACAATATGACCCTATGAGTAATATAGCCATTGCAGGTAAAGATTAAATACATTATCTGGGTGCTTAGCCATCCTTGGTATTTGTCTTCTAGTGCTTGAGGTAAATCCCAATGGTATAGGGTGACATACGGCTTAATTCTTGTACATTGTATTTCATGAATTAATCACATCAATTTCTGCATAATTCAAGAGCACACTATATACTCATTCAGAACCATCAAAAGTTTATAGATGATCTTTTATTAACTCTATGTTGCAGTTATCACTCAAAAATACCATTGGCTAGCAATGCATTGATCAGATTACTATAATGATCAACTCCAGCCTGATTGATTTTTCCACTTCCATCTGAAAATCATGAATGCAATAAATTTTTTATATTATTTGTTGCATTAATTCACATCACTGGTCAACGGTCAAAATAGATAGGTCATTAAATGTACATAAGCTTACAAGGGATGGATGGATTACAAAGTATGATGAAAGACACTCACCTGGGAAAATCCTAGACCAAGCAATTGAAAACTGGTAAGCATCCATACCCATATTTTTGATAAGCTGAATATCATCCTGTTTGTAAAACAGCTTTATAAGTACTATGCTCAATGCTACTCAATGTAAAAGTATTATGATTAGGCTTACATTGAAGAGATGATACTGATTCACAGCAACATCAGCATTACTAAAATCAATCACCTTTCTTGCAATGTATGTTCATTCAGAATTCAATACTCAAACACAGTTGTAGAGCGTAGTTGGCTATGAACTTTCATTATTATTATTCTGCAATTCATATTTTATTTTGTAAAGTAAATTGTCTAATGATATAATTATCGAGATGTCAGAAGATTGTGCTTCACACAATAGGCAAGTGTTTACTTGTTATTTGCTAGATAATTCACGAGTTTGAATGCCTCAAAACAATATTTGTTAAAATTTGATAAAAGGTTACCTATACAGTATCAACTGTTTATGCAAGAGTCAAGATCCTGCTCATATTGCAGCAACATTTTTATAGTATCAGCAACTCTTTTATTTAGAAAAAAAAAAAGAACTCATATCTGTAACTTTGTTGATACAATATTGTCACTTTATGGGGTATGAAAATGAAGTTTTACCAAATGAATGTGCAAATTTGTCCCAGATGGTTTCTCCCCTTCCGTCCTCCTTTACTGCTCCTTCATACTGCAAGGTTGTGCACAAATCACAGGGGTCAAAACAGTAAAGCAAATGTTAAATCTTAAAGTCCGAACAAAAACACACTAGGTACAGATTTCAAAAGAAAGGTGTATACAGGCTTGGCAGGTGTTGGCCCATTTTTTTAATTATTATTTTTACAATATAAAAAAAAGTCTAAAATCTCTTATTCTAAAACATTGGCTCAAATACCACGAACAAGGGGAAAATGCGTATCAACTGAAGGGTAAACTATGCTGATTCTTACACATCAGTCATCACTATAATGCATATGAGGTGATCCGCACATGTGAGATGCACGGTTGAACTTTTAGCACATGCAAGATGCAACGGAAATGCAGCGTTGAAGCTTTAGAATAAGTCATTTGCAGATGAATATCATGAATAGACAATGATAGGCATCACACTTACGTGCACGGGTGCACACTGTTTATATTCCGCAAAATGTGTGGCTCATTCTGTAATCGTTTGTGTATTCATAATAAATATTAGATGCTTTACTTTTGATCTTATATCATTCTGATATTTTGATACAAACTTGATCGAAATATAGTCAATCTATCAGTTTTTGCACAGGCTGTCAAGCTCTGAAGCACAAAAAACACTTTAAACAATATACGGAACTACGTAATACAAAACTGCAAGTCCTTTCAGGTAATCAATCAAGTACATGCCTAAATTACCCTTTCTACATAAAATTCATAGTGCTCCTAATGATTGTGAAGAAAATACACAACTCCAAATGGAAGTATAAAAATGCAGATGAAAAACATACAAATAACTAATAAGCAGGGTTCGGACGTGAAATTTACAGTGTAGTAGTAAAATTTCAGATGGGGTTGAATCTATGAAGACCACCGTTAAATTGAAGACCATATATGTTCTACTTGAGAACTTACACAAACATATTGTTCACAAAGTATGTCCCGTACATATTTTAACTTACTCAACATATATGATCTTAAGGTCTTTACTTAAACTTAAAGCATGGTCTTCATAGAATATGTGTACACTCCTATATATAATTTTATGTAATTGTTATAATGTATCGGAACAAAAATGGAACATTCAATTTTGGGCTGATAAATTAAACAGGGGATGTATGTATATCAACTTACTTCTGATTTTTAAAACAACTATATATATGACGATATTTCTGCATTCGTCACTGGTTGTGGAGCCATGTAAATAAACAATATTGGGCCAGCTCCGATTATAGTGACATTCAAGAGTCAAGACTGGTTATTAGTGTTTGTTTAGGAGTGGTTAACAGTCATTATATATACAACATATGTAACAACTAACGAGAACAATAGATTCCTGAATGATTGGTTTATTATAAACACCTAGATGTTAATTTTTAAGTTATTAATTATAAGAGCATGATTAGGAGATAAACAACATCAAGTGTGAATGATTGGTTTATTATAAACACCTAGATGTTAATTTTTAAGTTATTAATAAGAGCATGATTAGGAGATAAACAACATCAAGTGTGAATGATTGGTTTATTATAAACACCTAGATGTTAATTTTTAAGTTATTAATAAGAGCATGATTAGGAGATAAACAACAGCAAGTGTGAATGATTGGTTTATTATAAACACCTAGATGTTAATTTTTAAGTTATTAATAAGAGCATGATTAGGAGATAAACAACATCAAGTGTGAATGATTAGTTTATTATAAACACCTAGATGTTAATTCTTAAGTTATTAATAAGAGCATGATTAGGAGATAAACAACATCAAGTGTGAATGATTGGTTTATTATAAACACCTAGATGTTAATTTTTAAGTTATTAATAAGAGCATGATTAGGAGATAAACAACATCAAGTGTTCACCCCATGCATCACGACGAGCATTTTGCGTTATTGCTAATCAAGAAATGATATTAATAAATTCCTCAAGCTTTTAACTTTAAAATATTAATGTTTAGGTGAGTTTACATTTTAAACACTGCTACTAGTAGTCTATGGAGTAGTACTATATATTAATTGCATGTTTTATACCTTCAACTATTTCATCAATCTCAAATCTCAGTATCATACCTCCCTGCTTCTTTTAATTCTTCTTCGCATTATTATTATGTGTATTACGTTCCGTCTAGCTGACATTCCATTCGTGGGAAAATTTCTGGAGAGGGTGTCTGATAAAGCAGTTGATGGTGTGTTTAGTTGTTTCCGGTACGTGTTCCGTTACAAGTCTGTTGTTGACCAACTCACTTCCGAAACTAAGAAACTTAACATTGAGAAGGACAACATGTCTGAGAAAATTAGGGAAGAAGAAGCTCATGGTAAAGTAATCAAAGGCCATGTATTAGTGTTATAACGGAAGCAAGAAAGATTATATGCAGAAGAGAAATAAGTTTATAGATCTGAGAGGATAAACATATTACAGAGGTTTTTCAGATTACAGATGCTCAGATCTCTCAGATAATTTACAAGAGAAATATGAATGTCTATTTATAGACTAAATCTAAGGGGTTAGGTGTGGTTGGTGGCCGCCGGAGGAACAGTAGCCGGCGGCCGCCGCAGTCAAATCCGGCGGCTACCTAATTCAAGTCATACTAACAAATCTCCACCTTGACTTGAATCCTCTCACAGAAAACAGATAACAGATGTACCAGATGCATCATAATAAAGCCAGATGTACCATATAAAACTCTTCACCTTGACTTGAATCCTCTCACAAATAACAGATAACATATGTACCAGACGCATCATAATAATGCCAGATGCACCATAATAATGCCAGATGTACCGGATGCACCATAATAATGCCAGATGTACCAGAAAAAAAACTCTTCTGCCTCAGATTTTGCCCTAAAAAAGGGCAATCAACAACTCCGAACATTTAGCAAGTCCAAACAATGTTGAAACTTGCTATGTGGAACCGGATTGGTGAGCATATCAGCTGGGTTATCAGCAGTACCCACTTTGCTCACCACAATTCTCTTGGGAGGCACCCCATAATTAGATCTCCTTGATCTATCAAGAGCCAAACTGTGTTGATTCGCTACTGAAACTGATGATTCTGATTCTGACTGTGGTTGTTGAACTTCTTGTTGTGGTTCACTCTCATCTTGAGTGACTTCCTGCTCCACCTGTTTCTCAACACCACCACTTTCTAAAACAATCGTAGATCCACGATTTATCAGATAAGCTGATGTACTAACTGCTTCTGCCCAGAATCTTCTAGTAAGTCCAGCATTAGAGAACATGCACCTAGCTCTCTCCAGAAGTGTCTGATTCATACGCTCTGCTACACCATTCTGCTGCGGTGTATACCTGACTGTGTGATGCCTAGAAATCCCTTCTCTCTCTAGAAGTGTCTGATTCATACGCTCTGCTACACCATTCTGCTGCGGTGTATCCCTGACTGTATGATGCCTAGAAATCCCTTCATTCTTACAGAACTCATCAAACTTAGATGAGCAAAATTCCAGACCATTATCAGTTCGCAGCCTCTTAATCTTTTCCGAGGATGCGACAGCAACAGAACCTGATAACGTAGAACCTTGAAGAAGATACAAGGTACCACGTTTAACACCTTTCAGAACCACATTAGAACCCTTGCGGACATGTAAAACTCCACCTTCACCTTGAAAACTGAAACCCTTGCTGTCTAACATACTCAAAGATATCAGATTCTTTGTCATAAGTGGAACATGCCTAACATCATTCAATGTGCAGAATTTACCATCATGTGTCCGAATTTTAATCGAGCCTATTCCAACCATCTCACAAGTAAAACTGTTAGCCATAGAAATCTTGCCACCGTCTACTCGCTCGTAGGTTGTAAACCACTCCCTGCGCGGACATATATGATAAGACGCTCCAGAATCAAGAATCCACACATCAGAGTGATGCGTGTCCTTGACAGCAACTAGAGTAATATCTTCTTCAGAAGTAGCATCAGCTACAGCAGCAGTATCTGCAGCAGCATCATGTTGCTTCTTTTTCTTGGGACAGTCGGATTTCCAGTGTCCCTTCTCTTTACAGTAATTGCAGACATCATTAGCTCTCGAACCCTTAGAAGCTGGTTTCTTGGATTTATACTTCCCCGACTTTCCATGTCCGGTACTCCCGCTAGCTACCAACCCAGCAGCATGATTATCTGCACCTGTACCAGCCGCCTTATGGCGCAGCTTTCTAGAATGAAGAGAAGATCTAACCTCCTCTAGAGAAATAGTATCTTTACTAACAATAAACGATTGCACAAAGTTCTCGTACGATAATGGTAAAGAAACTAACAGAATCAAAGCAGCATCCTCATCTTCAACTTTAACATCAATATTACGCAATTCTAATAAAATTGTGTTTAATTGATCTAAGTGATCTCGAAGAGGCATACCTTCCTGCATTCGCAGACTAAACAGACGTTGCTTCAGCAACAACTTGTTTGTTAAAGACTTCGTCATGTAGAGACTTTCAAGCTTCAACCACAGACCAGACGCGGTATCCTCCTCCGCGATTTCAGTAATAATATCATCTGCAAGGCACAACAAAATTGTTGAGTGTGCCTTTTCTTCTAGACTGGCCATCTCAGCGCTTCCAAAAGCAGCCGTTTTTGTGTTCAACGGCGCCCAGAGCCCCTGTTGCTTTAACAAGGCACGCATCTTGATTTGCCACAGACTAAAACTATTTCTCCCAGTAAATTTGTCGACCTTAACGTTAATACCACCAGACATCTTCTCCCAGAACCGTATGAATAGTACCTGTGAACAGTACCCGTGAACAGTACCCGTGAACAGTGCCGTATGAACAGTACCATACGAACAGTACCGTATGAACAGTGCCAGTACCGTATGAACAGTGTCGTCTTCTCCGTTGATGAACAGTGTCATCTTCTCCGGCGATGAACAGTAACTCCGTCTGAACAGTGTCGTCTTCTCCGGCGATGAACAGTAACTCCGGCGAGCTTAAAAAATCCGGCGAAAAATTTTGCAGCAGTTTCGACCAAAACTCTGATACCAATTTGTTATAACGGAAGCAAGAAAGATTATATGCAGAAGAGAAATAAGTTTATAGATCTGAGAGGATAAACAGATTACAGAGGTTTTTCAGATTACAGATGCTCAGATCTCTCAGATAATTTACAAGAGAAATATGAATGTCTATTTATAGACTAAATCTAAGGGGTTAGGTGTGGTTGGTGGCCGCCGGAGGAACAGTAGCCGGCGGACGGCCGCCGCAGTCAAATCCGGCGGCTACCTAATTCAAGTCATACTAACAATTAGAATGGCAAAAAGATGTGCAAAAGATTCAGAATAGTGGCGAAGAGCTTTCACCTTCATGCAACTGCATCCAACGTCTGCCCATTCCTAATCCCGTCTCTCGTTTTCGAATCGGCAGAATGCGGCAAAGAAGGCTAAGACAGTAATCAAACTCACGGCCACCGGAAAGGATTACCTAATTGGAGGAATTGCAAACCTTCCACTGGTTAAGAATATGCCAAAATCTGATACCGCATTTGAGGAGTTTCGGTTTGAGGAGTTTCAGTCCAGAAAAGATGTTTATGGGAAGCTATGGAAAGGACTAGTAAACAAAGATAGTCCTCTGGTCCACGGCATCTATGGAATGGCAGGAGTTGGTAAAACGAGAATGATGGAGCAATTGTGGAAAGATGCCATGGAAAAGGATATTTTTGCCAAGGTGGTACGAGCAAAAGTGGGCAATGAAAATTTGAACGAATATAAATTACAAGACCAGATTGCTGCCCGTCTAGATTGCAAAATGGAGTCGCAAGATGTGGAAAGTAGAGCTTCTCAGCTGGAAAATAGTTTAAGCAATGGAGGAAAGATTCTCCTTATATTAGATGATGTATGGAGGGAGATTCCCTTAGGCCATATTATTGGGACTTTATTTAAAGATGGTAGTGTTTCCAATGGCTCTAAAATACTCTTGACATCTCGAGATAAACGTGTATGCGAGGTTAACAACTGCAAGCATCCTGTCGAGGTCAAAACCTTGAGTCCTGATGAAGCTTTGGATCTGTTAATGAAGACTGTTGGTCCTGATACAATTAACTCTCTACCGGATGTATCTCTGATAAAAAGCAGTGTCTGATGAGTGTGGTCATTTACCATTACTTATTCACGCGGTTGGCAAAGCACTGAAAGACAAGCCTCACAATTGTTGGAAGGATGCACTCGATCAACTTCAGAAGGGTAAATTTGAAAATATTTCTGGAGTAGATCCACGAGTATATCGGGGTATTAGACTGAGTATTGATTATTTAGAACAAGATGATGCAAAGTCATGCCTTTTTCTGTGCTGCTTGTTTCCTGAAGATGCCGATATCGATATGAAGATGCTGATCCAGTTAGCAACAGGCTCACAACTTATACGCGATGGAGAATCAAGAGTACTTGCTATGGTTTACTCTCTCAAGGATTCTTCTTTGTTGCTTGACTCTGGACCATATAATGAAACTAAAGTTCATGACATCATCAGAGACGTAGCAAGAAACCTGGCTTCCACAGATTCAAAATATGCATTTTTACACGTAAAATGCAACTCATGGCATTTTCCATCTGATGATGTCGGTTATTGTACCCGAAAATTATTACGTTTAGATGTGGAGACTGATGACGTTCATTTCGAGGAGCATCCGGTATTCCCTGACCTGCATACCTTGTGGCTACAATGCAACAACCATCCACAACAATTCTCAGATGGCTTCTTCCAAATGTTTGTGAATCTCGGTTGTTTGATGCTACAAAATGTGCCCATATCTTTGGAGAAGTTCTCTCTTCAACGCTTGGGTAATCTCCGGACACTTATTTTATTAAACTGTGACATAAGGAAGACAGATGTTAGTCTTTTTCCCAAAAAACTCAAAACTCTCTACATTTGTGATTGTGATCTCCCAAGCCCGCTGGATGTAGCAAACCTGAAATGTCTTCAAAAGCTAGAGATCCAAGCTGGATCTAAGTTGGTAATGAAGTCAAATGTCATATCTAGTCTCTCCCATCTCGAAGAATTACATGTACCGAATGGATTCATCATTGACCTTGAGAGATATGAAATTAGCCCCATAGTGATGGAGATTAGTGAATTGACTCGTCTGAAAAGTTTACAATTTCGATTCTATGATGATCATACTTTTCAAGGTAGAAATGTATTTCATGATTTAGAGAGATACAAGGTATCTGTGGGTGTTTCGCTGCTTCATTATTGGGAACCAGATGAGATAGTTCAATCAACCAAGTCAATTGTGTTGTTTGGCAATCACTCGCAATCATGGGAAGGTTTGATGGCAAGGGCTGAAGAAGTGAGATTGGGCAACAGCGATGTCGAAGTGAGTAGAGCATTCGAACACTTGGAAAGACTATATATTAGAAATTGTGACAAGATGGGGCATCTAGCGAGATTTTCACATAGTCTTCAACATGGGGCAACATGTTTCTCCAAACTTACCATTTTAAAAATTATGAACTGCTCTGAACTGAAATACCTCTTTTGCAACAAAATTGCAAAAAGTCTGGCACAGCTGCAAGAGCTCAGTGTACAAAGTTGTGAATCTGTGGAAGCCATCATAATGAATGAAGGCACAACTGAGGGAGAAATCATAATTTTCTCCAGATTAAAATCACCGGAGATATATGACTTGGAGAGACTCGCAAGCTTCTACGCTGAAAAGAAAAATATGGATCCTGTCGTGGATTATTTTGCTGAACATCAGCCTTTTTTTTGATGGAATGGTACGCTTTCCTTCCTTCACATAATTTTCTTGGTTTACTTGGGAAGCAGAATGGTTAGAGCATCTCCAAGACACTCCTACATTCACTCTTAAAAATAATATAAATAAATGGCTCTTATCAAGTTATTACATTGGTTTATGTGTCAAGCTCCAACAATACTCTTTATATTAGCTCTTTATCTATAATTTATTCATAAATCAACCCCACTATAACCAAAAGTTGTGCAAGAATTGGTGGACATTAATAATTTATTAATAAAATATAATTTAAGAGCTACTAGGGGCTCTTAGAAATGAGGAGAGAGAAGAGGTTCTTAGTGTTTTTAAGAGCCACTAAGAGTCTCTTGGAGCAACATTTTCATTCTCTCTCCTCATTTTTTGAGTTAAGAGCTCAAGTAGAGAGCCTCTTGGAGATGCTCTTACAGAATCTATAAACTTTATTAATAAGCAAATTTCCTTTTTAATGGTACCGTATTTAGTTTGCATATTTTGGTTTCACCTAATGATAACAAATTTGGTTCGCATCACCACTAAACTCCTATTTCTATTAGAATTCTATGTTGTTTTTGTAATTAAAAAAATAAAAAATATATTATAACTATAATTCTCTTTTTGCAATTATTTTAATTAACAAGAGGTAAAACACCAGCATCGTAAAACTCCACCAACAGGGGTACAATCTAATTATATTTAAATATACATCATGAAAACTTAAATTCTTTGTAACATATTATCTTTTCATCATGCTCATACAGTATTAGATTTTTTTTCATATTAATAAGTGAAATCCTCTTTTAAATTGTATTACGGTACCAAATTTGGTTCCACTTTTTTTTTTTTTTGGTTTCACCTCTTTATTTCTATTTTTTCTAAAATTCTATCTCCTAGAACAATTGTAGTTCTTTTCCGCCATTTATTCCTATTTTTTCAAGGTTTCCATGTTATCTTTAAAAAAATAGTAAAATTGTTATAATCTTAAAACAATTGTAATTCTTTTATTGTAATCGTATTGAGTTATAAAATAATCTATGAGAACCATATATATATATATCGTATTTTCTTGATTTTCTTAAAACAATCTTAAATTAATAATAAATATTAATAAGTAAAAAAACCCGTTCGAATGATACTTCGGTCTCCATATTTAATTTCTCCCCAAAATTCGTATCTTCGAGAATTGTTGAAATCCTGTTATAAATATAATTGTTTCTTTATTATAACCTACTGAATTGTATAAGTAACATAATTTTTTTAAAATCATTCAAAATAATAAATTAATGATCAATTTAAATTAATCTTCTCTACGCACGGGTTATATTCTAACTGATAGTTATTGTAAAACGTACAGTAATTATTTTATTTCATTAACTCGTTGGTATATATATGCTGCAGGCTGCATTCCCTTGCTTGGAAAATCTGGCTATTTATGGCTTACAAAATACAAGTGTTATTTGGGGAAAGGATTGCTTTAATAATGACAATGTTTCCTCCTTTTGCAAATTAACTTATGTAGACGTAGGTGGAAGCAGGAGCTTGAGAACCGTGTTCCCATCTTATGTAGCCAGTGATCTTACGCACCTTAAGAAATTGAAAGTAACGTACTGCGGGAAGATGAGAGAGATTATTGAGGCAGGTGAATCAGCAATCACTGATAATGGTTTACTTTTCCCTGAGATGACCGATCTATCCCTATGTGTTTTGCCAAGTTTGACGAGCTTTTGGTGTTACCTGAGTGAAAAAGCTAATATTTGCACGGTATACATATATTTAAATAGTGCTAATTGACTCTGTTCCAACATTTTATATTTCTTACACACACATAAATGTATATTGATTTCTGTAGGTTCCACTCACACTCCCTCAACTCTCGTCAATTTCTCTTATAAGATTGCCTCAGCTCACAAGGCTTTTTCATGGTGCAAATTTCGAGTATCATGCGCCGGCTTTAAAGCAGGAGCAGGTGAAAGTATCTGGTTGCCCATTGTTGGAACACATCTTTGAGGATGTAAGGGTTGACAAAACTTCTGATATATATGTGTGACTATTCTGGAGAATCAGAGAGAATTGAAGAAGTAGAGCCTCAGGAAAATAAGACTGAAACTGAGAGTTCAGTGTAGAGGCCATTGGTATCAGTCAAGAACAGACTAAAGAGTGCACTTGTACTGTTGTAGATTTCTCTCAAATGTGAACATCAGATATTTGTTTTTTGCTAAGCAGCAGAGATATTTAATTACATTCATGTATGTTATAAATTTTCCGAGGATGTTATCAGTTGTTTAACCATGGTTAAGGATGGAGTAATTTATGGATCATCCGTGCACTCTTTTTAAATTTCTTGAAAAGATTTAGCAAGTAATTTTATGTATATCAAGGGCGTCTTCACTTTACAAGGCAAGTGAGAAATGTAACCATTTTTGTTCTCTCCATTCTTTCTCTAGTGGTTGTATATTTGTGTAACAATGGTGTTGTGCCAAAAATCCGTCCTGGGCTTGATTTTTAGGCCCATTAAGAGGACAAACTCGAGTTAGTTGAATATGAAGGGATAAGCTGGGTCCAAGGTTGAGTGGGATGGCTTAATATGCTTCGAGGATGGGTTGAGGGATGAGGATCTGGTGTTAAATGTGAAGTATGTTCATATAGGGGTGCGGGCATGTGAACCCCAGATAAGGGTAAAGCTGTGTGGAGGCCAGAAGAGGGTTCGACTGGGTGGCAGACGATCAAGCAGGGGTTCAACCGCGTGAACCCCGACAGTTCCCAGAAAATTGCACCAGCGATCGCGGGGCTCCTTAAAACGCGGAAAAACGGGTGGGGGATGTCCAAACGGCCCAGTAGATAACTCATAAACAATAGGAAAGGTATATCATAGGTGGTTATCGTGGATTAACATCAAATATACATGGAATATGTGTATATATGCATGTATATATATGGAATATATATATATATATATACGTATAAATAAAAGGATATATCTCCTATATGGAGGGATAATCACCGGATTCTGTTGGAATAACAGTCGAGCAACCATATCAGTAGGGATAAACGATTAGGGCAGGTGGTTTTGTGGAGGATAAGGCTCATCAAATGGTGAAGATTTATCAAGAACTACATGGGACTTGATCCCATATAAATATATGGGTATGTAGGCCATTTGCAAGGTTAGACACACTTTGACACCTCTAACACTTGCTCCTAGCTGCTGGAATTCGATTGAATAGGTTATATTCGATCAATATAGCTTGGAGTACTTGCAAATTCAGTCCATAAAATCACTCTTCCACCTCTCGGGTTAGGGTTTATGAAACTAGGGTTTTGGCTTGTAATTCGGCTTGTTTAATCATTATTATTGGATTATTTTGGTTTGTTCTTGTAATTCTCTTATTGAAGTGTTGTACCAATTTTCCCTCACAACATTTGTGGCGCTAGAAGGAGGGGTATAGCTTCTCTTGAGGGAAGAGATGTCACGGAATTCGCGTGATATTCATACACCGGAGGATGAACGCAGTGAGGATAATGGAGGACATGATGATGAAGTCACAAACCAGGAGCTCAAAGAAAAGATTAAAAAGATGGAAAAGAAGATCGTTTCTTTGGAAAGGAAATCCAAAAAGCTGAAGAAATGGAAGGTGAAGCATGGTTCCACGGACCGAAAGGTGAAAAAGAAGGTGGTTACACCGGTTCGTTTGGACTTTGACAGTAATGAGGAGGGGGAGGAGTCGGAAAAGGAGGCACCACAGAAGGGATTTTCTGATGTGGAGACTAATCAGACAAATTCGGACTGGAAGGATGGGGACGAAGAAATTCAACAGTCTCAGGGTTCACCCACTCGCAGCCTGAGTGTCTTTGATAGACTGGGGAACAGGGTGACTAGCAGGGATTTGCGTCATAAACTCGATGGAAAAAGGGAGAAGCAGACTAGGAGAACTCAGGATATGAGGTCTCAATCGAGAGGATCGCAAAGTCACAGGAAGGACAAATCTATTTCTCGGTCCGGAAGGCTCTCTAAGGGGGGTGATGATGAGCGAACCTATAGCTCTCAGCATAACCCTGAGCGCCGTGATGATGGCCAGGATTCAACTGGGGATTCCAGTGACGATGGAAGTCAATTCACAGATGGTGAGAATGAAAGTTACAAGGTGAAGGACTTGCGTGAAGCTCTAAAAAAGTTAAAGTTGGAGAAATAGTCGTTGGAGGGTTTAACAGTAGCTTCACCCTTCACCAAAAAAGTGAGGGATTCGCCACTCCCGCCAAAATATCGGGGGGGTAGGAGACCTGAAATTCAGTGGAACCACCGATCCGGTGGAGTATCTTAGTCGGTTTGACACGGAAATGGAGGTGTACCAGGTGAAAGATTTGACGAAATGTCGTTTGTTGGCAGCCACGTTAAGGGAAAGTGCTCACCAATGGTTTAAGAGGCTACGCCCAAATTCCATTCGATCCTGGAGACAAATGAGTGAACTATTTGTTACAAAGTTTCGGGCTTCAGTTGCATTCGCACCCCCAGCCAACACTCTGGCGAACATCAAACAAGACAAGAATGAAACTCTTATTGAGTATTTCAAACGATTCAATGCGGAGGTCCCTAAGGTGAGGAAGACCACTCATGAAACCTACAAGAATTTTTTGATTGCGGGCGTACGCCCAGGTACTGATTTCTGGAAGGAGCTACAAGGGGCGGAACCTAAGACTTTTGCAGACTTTTATGCAAAGGCTGAAACTCACAAGATAATTGAGGAGTCGATGGCTAAACTTGAAAAAAGTCGAAGCTCAAGGGAGTGGAGCAGGAGCAAGAGGCGTAGGTCATACAGCCCAAAGGATAGGGGGTACCACAAACGAACCTCCTATGGTGGAGGGTCTTCTATCAGGTCCACCCACCGTGATGAAAAGACGACACCTATCACTGTGAACACAAATAATACAGGGAGGACAGTAAGCCATAAATATCCTTCGAGGAAAGATTTTAAGGGTTCAGGCAAGTATACTGAGTACACCCCGCTCACCGCTTCTGTTGAGCAGGTGTACGAGGTAGGGAACAAGGCGGGAATGTTCAGAAAGCCAACAAGAAATGGACCTCCGGGAAACAAAAATGAAGGGCGATATTGTGCCTTCCATGATGTTAATGGGCATGAAACGGCGGATTGCCATCATTTGAAGGATCATATCGAAGATCTAATCAGGAGGGGTTACCTCACTGAATTCGTGGCCCACGAAGCTAAAGGGTACAAGAATGACAGGACCGGTAAGGAAACCGAGAAGGAGAACCCTGAACGTCGTACAAGGGCCAACAGTATACATATTATCATTGGTGGACCCTACATTGGGGGTGCAAGCAGGAATGCCCACAAAAATTACACCCGGGAGGCGAGGGGTGCACCCCTCACAAATGTGTACAACTTGTCTGAAAGGCCACCGAAACTTTTCAAAGGTGAAGCGGCTGATATAACATTCACAGAGGAGGATGCCAGACATGTACACCATCCGCATAATGATGCTCTAGTAATTAAGGTTACGATTGGGGGTATGAACGTACACCGAGTATTGGTGGACAACGGAAGCTCGGTTAACATTCTGGCCTACAGCACCTACCAGAAGATGGGGTTACTAGATAAAGAGACGGCTCCCTCTTATAATGAGTTATATGGCTTTACGGGAAACCCCGTACAAATTGTGGGGCGAGTAAAGCTCCCTGTTACTTTGGGAGATGAACCCCGGACTGCAACACAAGTAGTAGAATTCATGGTAGTTAATGAAGACATCTCTTATAATAGGATACTTGGAAGGCCGTTACTCAAGGAAATGCGAGTGGTAACCTCTATCTACCACATGTCCATGAAATTCCCAACCCCGGGAGGAATCGGATGCGTTCAAGGATGTCAATCTGATTCAAGGGAATGTTATAGTAGAGCTTTGCATACTGCTGAGCAGGCTTGCAAACATCTTTTGCTGGTGGATGGGGGTTCATCTAAGAAATGTTATCACTACTTGGAACCCGGTGTAGGGCAGGAGGAGGAACCCCTACGTCGGAAGGAAGCAAAGCCAGCAAGAGACATGTGCAATGTTATCATGATTGTGCAACATCCAGGCGAGGAGCCTTACACAGATGTTACAAGTTTTTGGGGGGTGGATACCCCCAATAGGGTGCTAATGTTGGAGGCCCCGAAAATTCAAAATTCAGAGATAGAAGATACATTGATCGAAGGGATAGTCGAAGAAGTAATGGACAGTGATTTTGAGAGTTCGAAGGATGAAAATGAGCGGCAAGGTGCAAAGGGATCCAACGGTCAGTTGGTGAAACCTCATCAGGGGGTGAACAAGGCGAATCCAGTGGAAATTGATCTTGACCCGCGTATGCCGGAAGCAAAGGAAAAGGCTGGCGCGGCTGAAGACACTGTGTCTATCTTGGTAGATGCAGCTGATCCTACCAAGGAGTTGAAGGTTGGCAAACAGCTGAACCCTGTAATCAGGGAAACATTAGTCTCATTCTTGAAAAACAACCTGGATATATTTGCATGGAGCCATGAGGACATGGTGGGGATAGATCCAAAAGTGATGTGCCATCACCTAAACATTGATCCAGAGAAGAAGACCGTAAGGCAGAAAAGGAGAGCTATAAGTGGAGAAAGAGCTATTGCTCTAGAAGAGGAGGTAGATAGGTTGTTGAAGGCTAAACTGGTAAGGGAGTCATTCTACCCCATGTGGTTGGCAAATCCAGTTCTGGTAAAGAAGCCCAATGGAAAGTGGCGTACGTGTGTGGATTTTACTGATTTGAACAAGGCATGCCCCAAGGACAGATTTCCGCTTTCGCGCATTGACCAACTAGTTGATGCTACGGCCGGCCATGCCTTGCTGAGCTTCATGGATGCATACTCGGGTTACAACCAAATCCCGATGTATGAGCCCGATCAGGATCACACTTCCTTCATAACGGACAGATGCCTCTATTGTTACATTGGGATGCCATTTGGATTGTTGAATGCTGGGGCAACTTACCAAAGATTGGTGAACAAGATGTTCAAGGAGCAGATCGGAAGGACTATGGAAGTGTATGTGGACGACATGCTGGTTAAATCTAAGGAAGCAAACGACCACGTCGCCCACCTCAAAGAAATGTTTGGCATCCTAAGGAGGTACAGAATGAAGCTGAACCCCCAAAAATGTGTATTCGGGGTTGAATCTGGAAAGTTCTTGGGCTTCATTGTGAATCACCGAGGAATCGAAGCCAATCCTGCCAAAATCAAGGCACTGGTTGAAATGAGGTCCCCTCGGAGTGTAAAGGAAGTTCAAAGCCTTACGGGACGAGTGGCATCCTTGAACAGGTTCATCTCTAAATCCTTTGATAGATGTCGAGAATTCTTCGCAGCTATCAAGAGAAGGAAAGGCTTCGAGTGGACACCCGAATGTGAGGCTGCCTTCACTAAATTAAAGGAGCAACTTGGAAGCCCCCCATTGTTAGCAAAGCCAGTGGAAGGTGAAACCCTGATTTTATACTTGGCGGTTTCTGAATATTCAATTAGTTCAGTTCTGGTTCGTGAAGAGAATCAAACCCAGTATCCTGTATATTATGTGAGCAAGAGGCTTCTCGATGCTGAAGCTCGATACACCAATATGGAGAAATTGGCCTATGCCCTGATTCTGGCATCAAGAAAGTTGAGGCCATACTTCCAAGCGCACACCATAGAGGTGCGAACCTCATTCCCACTAAGGCAAGTCCTGCACAAACCTGGAGCCTCGGGAAGGTTAATGAAATGGGCTGTGGAATTGGGTCAATTTGATGTTGAACACCAATTATGATTTGATTTAATGAAACTGGAATCAACTTGCTTTTCCTTTATCTTTGTTTTATGCATGAAAATGTATGGGTATATGTGGATGGATGCATGCTATGTGTAGCCTGCTTTATTTATGTTTGATAGAGGATACGACTGTTGAACCTAGTTCTTCATTATAAGCTTAATTATACTAAAGAACTTGGGGGGTAGTAGGTGTACACTAATTAATGGAAATATAACTTGGCTTAAAAAATGGGCAAATTGGAAAGCAAAATTTATGTAACGGAAATGGGAACATATGGATTATATGTTTAAGGATGGAAAACATATGGAATATATGTTAACTAATTACACAAAACATATGGAATATATGTTAATTAATTACACGGATCATATGGAATATATGTTAATTAATTACACGGATCATATGGAATATATGTTAATCAATTACACGGATCATATGGAATATATGTTAATGGATTACACGGGTCATATGGAATATGTATGGACTATACGGATACCTGGATGGAAACGTACGTGGATTATGTGCGCATGGATTGGAATATGTATGGCTTATACATGAAAAAGGGTGGAACCTCAAGGCATGAAGGTTCTAGGGTAACTAGGATCACGAGGGTCTCTCATAGGGAGGTTCAACCGTTTGAACCCCTAATTTCCGTGTAATCATGGCGGTGGATAACCAACCCCGTTATGGGACTTATGTACAGCTGTGGAAGCTATGTGCAATTTGAAGAACGGCTTCGCAACAATCCCAGGAAAACTGGGTGAGTGAGGTCTAACTCCTAGAAACTGGAACGCTAAGGATTTTAGCGGTGTGAGGAAATCACAAGGAGTTGGCAGATGACTTCGCCACGACCCCAGGGAAACTAGATAAGTGAAGTTTAACTCTTGTAAACTAACATCATGAGAAAAAAGACCCTATGGAAATTAACATCATAAGGGAATCACAAGGAAAGGAAATTTGGGCACATCTAGGGGTACGACAGGTGGAACACCTATCCCCCCGAGTTAAAAGACCCTATGGAATATGGGGGAAAATTTCAAGGCAAGGATTTGGAACGGATATGGGTACAGGTGGAAAACCTATCCCTTCTACGGCAGGAACCCTCCTAAGAATGAGGATGCACTTGGGTTCACTCCTGGTAACTCACTTGGCAATAATCCTTAAGGCAGGAAAGGCTTATGTCTAAGTCTATGGAATAACAACTGGGTGGGGTACGCCTACAGAAGGCATACGATTCTACACGTTGCCCAGGCTACGAAGGGTGTACCCCAAAGGCTAACCGGGGTTCATTCATCTTAACTAGGAACGTGGCATGGATTTTCTACGAGGAACATACCACGGATTCTCTATAAGGCATGACATAACAAGACATCCACAAATATGTGCATGTGTGTGCGCACAAGGTGGGCATACAACAGATACATATAAAAGAAAAGCATGCAAGGTTCATAAACCATCTACTTAGAGTTCAAAAGAAACCAATTCAAAAGTTATGGGTACAACTTGTGAGGCCTTCTGAGGAGCCCGCACTCTCAAAATAACGAGTTCATGGCGATCGACGCCGAAAGAGTTCTTAAAAAGTTCACTTAAAAAGAGCACATGATAAAGGATTACTGGCTTGGTTTGGTTGGAGAGGCAGGAGGAGTCACATTGACTGGGGAAGTTTGTGCAGTTTCGAGTTCAGACGGAATGACTTTCACCTGAGCTTCCACTGTCGAACCCCCATCCTTTGCTTCAGCTGTCTGGATCTCTGTGGCCTCCATCACGTCCTGTGCCGCAGCATCTACAGGCACCTCGTCATCCTGGGGCTGGGGAGTTTCAGTCATGACAACTTCTGGAACTTCGGAGGCTTTCTCTGCTTTAATCAGTTCGATGGCGTCCACAGCATCTTGACCTAAGAGGTTCCAATCCAAGTTCGGGAAAACCTCATACGTGGAAGACATGTAGTCTCTAATCCCAGCTTTATAGCCATTGTCGAATTCCTTGTTCTCCTACTGAGCAATGATGACTTTGTACTTGGCGATTGCACCCTGAAGTGCTCTCACTTTGAGCTCAAGTTTCTCCTTCTCTTTCTTATTGGCTTTGGCAGCATCCTCTCTCTCCTTATCCATTTTAAGGATGATAGCATCCATGGTATCCTTCTCCTTCAGCAGCTTGTCTCTCTCCTGGATCAGCGTACCCTCACTCTCATAAAGCTTCTTGTTGGAAGCCAACAGCTTCTTCCTATCATTCTGGGAGGTCTTCAACTCCAAACGTACCCTGTCAAGCTCTTCAACAGCCCTGGAAGCCTCAAGAATCTGGTTGTTATATTTTAGGGATAGGAAGAGGCTCTCGGCACTCTCCAAGGATACCCTGTTTGTGGCTTCCTCGAAACTTAGGCTGTCCCACTCTGAGATAGACCTTGCATGGATTGAATCTTTGATTGCATTAACAAAAGCAGTGAGGGGAGCTGGAGAGATGGTGCCAGAGGGACTTAGTTCGACCTCATGCTTGGAACGTTTGCCTCCCCGAGAGCTAGACGCCCCGGACACTTCAGGAGTATGTTGTGTAGGTCTCTTCCTCGAGGAAACATTCTTCTCTGTGGAAGCTGGGTTGATTTTTGAAGAGGGGACAGGGGTTCGCTCGATAGGAGATGGGGGTACAGGCGATCTGGAAACATTCTTGTGTGCTGAACGCTTGGTGATGAAGGAAGGCACTGAGAAAGACATATCTGCATTATCACATGAATCATTAGCCAAGCCATAACAACAATAAAGATATTCTTCGGTAAAATATCAAGTAAATCGCATGAATAAAAAAAATGTGTGTGTGAAGCATAAATCACTAAGGGAAAAGCAAATAAAGGGGGAGGGGTACGCCTACAAGCAAGGATGTAAGCATGAACCTATCTCTTTGGAGGGTACGTCGACAGGATTCTCCTCAACAGGGGTACTGGCGTCCCCTGGAGGCTTGGAGCTGAGGTTTTTGCTAAAACCTAAGCGAAGTAATTTTCTCTTGGTGAGCAGGCTAGCACCATCTTCTAGCCCTGCACCCATCCTTAAAGCTTTACGAGCCCTTTTTAGCTCGTCTCCTTCTGGTATGGTTTGAGCAGGCATGTCTGGATAAGGGTTAAACTCTTTTCTGTATTCTGGGCAATCGTAGCAGTATAATAACTGCTTATGCCATCCCGACATTTCTTTTTTATTTCCTTTTATACATTTCCCCTGATGGACGTTCCAGGTGGTAAGATAAAAGAAACCAGTAGTCTTCCCAGTCTCTTTGAGTTGGTAGAAGAAACCCAACTCACGAGCAGTCAGTTTGATTTGGAACATGGAATCATATAAAATATACATACAGATGGCCATGCGATAAGAATTTGGGGTCAATTGTAGTGGGGCAAGTTGGTAGGTGTTAAGAATATCCACAATGAAGGGATGAACCGGTAATGATAATCCCAGTCTAAAGAACTGAGCAGAGAAGACAGCACAGGGGATCACTTGATCTGGTTCGAAGTTGGAAAAGTCATGGCATCTTTCATCTGGTTGGGGTACGACCAGAGTACACCCCGGGTTGCAAACTCCTAGTAGATTTTCTAGATTTTGGGCAGTCATTGAGGTGCAGGTGTCGACACATGAAAGTTGATAGACAGGGGCAGTGGGGGTTTTAGCAGGAATAGCCTCATCCTGGTTTTCATTAGCCTCAGGCTGGTCATTGAAGGGTTCAACTGTTGGGGTTAAATTCTCCAATGAGTCGATTTCTTCCTCAGATCCAAGAGAATCAGAACTAACGGTGGTAGGTACGATAGAAGAAAGATCAAGGGAGTAGGATCTGAGTGAGATTTGGGCAGCAGTAGGGTCAAGGACTTTAACCTTGGATCGAGTACGGCCACTCACGGTGGAGGTCATGGGAGGAAGTCGGGATATGGGATTGGGTGAGGAAAATGAGTCACCGTCGGAGGCTCCTGCAATCTAAGAAATCTCTTTGGCAATAGAACTCTGGGACTTATCAGATGTAGATTGGCTTAACATCTGCACACTGAAAAGCAGAGTGAGTTCCGAATCCTTGGAACAAATCTTGAGGAATGGCAGTTGTCATACTAAGAAAAAGACAGGGAAGGTGTACTGGTTATAAGGGTTCAATAATGGGAACCCCCAATTTGTCTGGGATCATTTCTTTTCGTTTCTCGAACATCAACGAAGGAAAATGGCTGGAGGTATTCCAATTCATCCTGGGTTTCAAATACAAAAAAAAACCCACAAGACAGAAAAATGAAAAGGAAAGGATAGGTGAGGCATTATTTTAAACGGGGCCTGTGCATGCGCATACCCCAGGCCAAATGAAGGGGTTACGCATGTAAAACCCCTAGGCTGACAAAGTTATGACTGGGCATGGTAAACTACAACCCATATAAAAGGAAGTCGGGGTAGAGAAACCACGAATGGAAGTCCATTGACATTACGGGAACACAGGTTTGGACAAAATATCGGTTAACAAATATGAGTAAGTGCAAGAGAAAAAAAAAGAAAAAAAATCGGGATTCGTGCACCATTGAAGAGCAGGTGTATGAAAACAGACATGTATATGCGGAATATGAACAGGTGGATGGAGGGTTGTCATTGAAAGTAAGCAGATCTATTCAATTAGGCAGTCAAGCATGGCATGAATATATAGATAATAAAGAACTTCATCTAGAAAATAGTATTCGACACAAGGAAAAGGGTAAGGAGACAATCGGGACGGACTATCAAACATCAAAAGGCACAAGTACAAGGTCTAGGTGTACGAATGTGTGCATCAGTGTACATGAAAAACATTGGGCATCAAATAATACGAGAAATAATGAAGGAGTAAGGGTAGGAAGTACCTTTTGATTGAAGGAGATGATCGGAGAATGGGAGTCTTCACCGGAATTAAGCTTGAGCAGGCAAAACGATTGAAAGGGAGAGAAGAAGGTTTGGCGTCGATTCGTTGAGAAAATGTAAAAAAGAAGAAGGCTTAGAGGGATATGTATATATAAGTGTATGGGGATATGAACGGGTGTGACACGTGTTCGTTGAAGCACAGGCTCGCGTGCAAGATTAATAAAGATAATTATGAATAGATGTTTTGGGAATATAAGGGCTTTAAACATGGACGGGAGGAAGGCTCAATACATGGAATTTTATGGAGGAAGTGGAATGGTTATATGAAAATTAAATTTTGAATTTTGGAAAATTAGAGTTTTTGTAGGATTTGAAGTTTATGGAGTTAAAGTTTAACTGGGACTTTATTTATTTGGAGGGTTATCGCTTGGAAAGAGTTTTTGTCGAAGATACTTCTCTGATAATTATCCGGGACATTGGACGTAACTTGGGAGGTTCGTTAATGGCACCCCAGTGTGGTGATGGTGGAACCCTGAGCTTCAAACTCGAAGGTTATGAAGGTACAGTCATTAGCACCGGAGTTTTATGGTGGAATCCCTTGTTTCCTACAACGGGTACGCCCACGTAGGCTTAGGGGTTCGCATGGGGTGAAGGTGTGATTAGAGGTACGAGTAATGTTGGGTTCCTTTTGCATTCAAATGGCAACAAGGAACCGGGGGGTAGTTGTTGTGCCAAAAATCCGCCCTGGGCTTGATTTTTAGGCCCATTAAGAGGACAGACTCAAGTTAGTTGAATATGAAGGGATAAGCTGGGTCCAAGGTTGAGTGGGATGGCTTAATATGCTTCGAGGATGGGTTGAGGGATGAGGATCTGGTGTTAAATGTGAAGTATGTTCATATAGGGGTGCGGGCATGTGAACCCCAGATAAGGGTAAAGCTGTGTGGAGGCCAGAAGAGGGTTCGACTGGGTGGCAGGCGATCAAGCAGGGGTTCAACCGCGTGAACCCCGACAGTTCCCAGAAAATTGCACCAGCGATCGCGGGGCTCCTTAAAACGCGGAAAAACGGGTGGGGGATGTCCAAACGGCCCAGTAGATAACTCCTAAACAATAGGAAAGGTATATCAGAGGTGGTTATCGTGGATTAACATCAAATATGCATGGAATATGTGTATATATGCATGTATATATATGGAATATATATATATATATATATATATATATATATACGTATAAATAAAAGGATATATCTCCTATATGGAGGGATAATCACCGGATTCTGTTGGAATAACAGTCGAGCAACCATATCAGTAGGGATAAACGATTAGGGCAGGTGGTTTTGTGGAGGATAAGGCTCATCAAATGGTGAAGATTTATCAAGAACTACATGGGACTTGATTCCATATAAATATATGGGTATGTAGGCCATTTGCAAGGTTAGACACACTTTGACACCTCTAACACTTGCTCCTAGCTGCTGGAATTCGATTGAATAGGTTATATTCGATCAATATAGCTTGGAGTACTTGCAAATTCAGTCCATAAAATCACTCTTCCGCCTCTCGGGTTAGGGTTTATGAAACTAGGGTTTTGGCTTGTAATTAGGCTTGTTTAATCATTATTATTGAATTATTTTGGTTTGTTCTTGTAATTCTCTTATTGAAGTGTTGTACCAATTTTCCCTCACAACAAATGGCATTAAGTTCTATGTTTTGCAAACTTATCAATAACCTTACGGACAGTTTCAGTTCATTATAATGGGGAGTTGTATTGTTGGTTGATGCAATTAAACTCTTTGATAAAATGCCTAAACTATGGAATTGTCAATCGGTACAACATTACCTCAAATTAGGACGAGATATACCTCAGTCTATGTTTATTTGAATAATGTGTGATATTTGGCTTTTTGTGGAATGAAAAGACTAGGGAAACCTGTCAGTTTTTCTTAGAAATGGGGGAATAAAGAAGTGACTGCTGTCTTGGTGCCTGGGGATATTATCAACATATATTTACGAGATATAGTTCCAGCATATGCAAATATGGAGGAGATGGCCGGAATGGACGCGCTTTGCAGTGACAAAACCGGAACTTTGACATTTAACAAGCTCATCATTGACAAAAACCTCATTGAGGTATTTGCAAAAGGAAAAGATGAGACTCGGAAATACCAGACCTATTCTGTTTCTATTTTAATAAAGGTGGTGCAGAAAATATAATAGAGTGTTATAAAAAAGTTCATGCTACCATGGAATCAACAAATAATAAGAGACTATTGCAATTCGCAGCTGAAACTCCCACCTTCCGAATGGAAATGTTTATTCAAAAGGGCATTGTATGACGGTTTTCTTTTTGATGCGATTAGTTTACCAAAAAAAACGTAGACTCTGCTTCTCTTTTTTAATTTTTTTTTAAAACAGAATGCTTCTCTTTTGAGTTCTAGTAAAAATATTGAATCTAACAATCTAGTAATAATGTTCACTTCTCTTGTGTTTGTAAGACGATCAACAAATATGGTTGCTCATGAGTTTGCTCGAGCTTCTATTTTATACTCTGGACGTAGTTTCAGTAGTGTAGTATGGGGATGTCCCAACTAAGTGGATGTCCCAACTGAGTTGCTACCTTGTTTGGTAGCTAAATGTGAAGATTAATGAAATGGTTACCTTTTCGGTAAAAAAAAATAATGTTCACTTGCTAATCGAATTGCTGATTCTCTTGGTAGATAAATTCGTTGGTGATCTGTTGACAAAGGAGGAATACGGAATACCTCATCAGAACTATCTGATGATGTCTTATTAATTATTATCTAATTTTTTTGTGGAATTTTTTTATGTGATTTTGAGTTAATGGATATTTGGATTTGAATTTCAATTTTTTCTTTTGAATTTGTGATTGTAGGTAATATTATATGTACATTAATTAATTTTGTACTATTTATGTCAATGTTTATAAAAATGCTCATTTCTTTAAGAAATTTTCATTTAGCTAATTTTTTTTTTTGATTAAACGACATAAAAATACTCAAATTGTTAGTCACCACTCACCTAAGAAAAAAAAATCAAATTGTTAGACGAGGCCTAAATTTACTCAAATCGAATTTAAAAAAATGATTGTAAATTTATTCAAATCGTTAGTCACCACTCACCTAAGAAAAAAATCAAATTGTTAGACGAGGCCTAAATTTACACAAATTAAATTTACACTATCATACAGAAACTTACACAAAGCCCATCAAACCTTAAAACCCGAGGCCGGCAGCATTCATAATCCCCAATTTCTAGGGTTTAGTCACAGCATAGCTGCTTCAATTACATCAGAGCTCTCCACTAATTCGACCCATCTCGCAGCAACTATGGTAATAATTCTCCAATTATTATTATTATTATTATTATTATTATTATTATTATTATTATTATTATTATTATTATTATTATTATGCTTGATAAATTAATAACTTTAAAAAAAAAATTTATGAATGAATTATTTACAATCAATTTACAAAAATTTAGTGGGAAGCCGAGATACAATATGGGCCCCCACTTCTCTAGTTATAGCAAAATCCATCCTGCACGAGCCCCGTAGAAAACTTCTAAACCCGCTTCATCAGCGCAACAGCATCCTTATCCAGCCCCTCAGAAAACTTATTATTATTTTTTTTTTTGATTTGCTGGTTTTTAATTGGGGTTACAATTTTAATTAAAACTTTGATTAGTGTTAAATTAGTGATAAAACTGTATATAAAATTCAATTAAAATTGCAGATTTTAATGTGGTGAGTTTGTTGTGTGATATGATAATCCAGAGGATGTTTGTCGATGTGCCAAATTTGCAAGTGATTAAGTTAATGCAGAGTTTTAAGTCGAAAGAGTATGTGCGCGAGACGTTTGTGGAAATGTTAGAAATGTTGAATTTACTAAGCAATGCTGGTCTGTTTGTGTGAAAAAAAGGTCAATTTGTTTAAGACTTAAAAAGGAGAAGTACGACAATATAGCCGCAAAGATTAATTAAAGCTACCAATCATGGTTCTAAAAATCTTCGATTTAACCGATTAATCCTCTATAAGGTAACCAATCGATTCGATTTTTGAAATCCGATTAATCCTGTGAATTTATTTAAAATGATATGTTTAATTGTAAATTAGACTAATATATTAAATATTATTATAATATCCTATTAATACTCCGATTAATCATTCTGATTAATCTCCGATTACCCGATTAATCTTAAATCGGTACATCAACCAATTTATACCGATTACCGATTTTTACAATCATGCTATCAATGAGTCATGAGTAGATGACATAAAAAAAAACCATGTGTACCTCTCCACTTATGCACATTCCGAACAAATACTGGTAGAGTGGTAGACGAGTCCATATGAAGCCGATAGGGACCTATTCAGATTATTAATATGTTGGCCTTGCTTGTTTTCATGTAACTCAATTATATAAATGCAAGTTTCTTGGAACTAGAATGGGTTAGCGCGTTTGTTTTTTTTTATAGTTGGACAAATGAACATGTAATTCCTAGGTATCTACATTTACACCAAAACATGGAACCTATGGTCCTTTCTTTTAGTGTAATCTATTAGTCACAAACTACTAAGCATTGTGCATTCATGTATCCAAAAACCAAAATTCTTGATTGGTTTTAAAATTAAGAAAAAGAAAATGTACTTCAATGATACATACAAGGGCAATGTAGTCCAAAGTAGATTAAAATTAAAAATTGGGCAAAAAAATTAATAGTACATTAAGTTTTCTTTCCTCCCTCTCCCTTCCATTCATGTTAAGAGGTTGTTTGTCTTTATTTATTAGGTGGATGAAAACTGAAATTTAAAAGCATCATAATTAGGCTGCTTAGTTTTTTCCATTGCCTCTTAAACTGAAATTCGAAGTCTCGAACGTTTGTGGAACCAGTATCTATTTTTTTTGGAAAGCTAATATTATTGATAATAGATCAGGCAAAGCCGCACAACTGAAAATCCATAATACATACTAAGAGCATCTCCAATGGTGTTGGTTAAATTGGTTGGCTAAAATGATATAAAATATTGATTATCTAAAATTTACTGAACCTGTAAGGCGTTGTGCTTCGATGGTATTGGCTATAATGATTGGCTATTTTTTAAAAATGGTATGTTATTATTATTTCAAGTTGTTATAAATAGAATGTATTATTTTATTATGGTAATAAATGATGTGGAATCTTCTTACAGGTCTCTAGAGGTTCGACAAATATAGCCAACATCAAGAGATTATCTATAATTATAGATAGCAGTTTTGTCCCATTGGAATGTAAACTTTTTTACGCATTATTTATAATTCTTATTTATGGTAATTAATTTTAAAATTTACCTAAGGGGTCTCTCCCATTGGAGATGCTCTAAGGCCAAACTACACCCTTTACTAAATGGGCTCCCAACTAACAACTACTAATGGGCTTACCCACTTACAACTCCTAACGGGCCAGCCAAAGACCCAAGAACCACTGAGATACTAGAACTGGACCTAGTACTCCCTCCGTCTCACAAGAGGATCTCCAATTGTATTGGCTAAAATTGGTTGGCTAAATCAGATAAAATATTGATTATGTAAAATTTACTGAACCTGTAAGATGTTGTGCTCCAATGGTATGTTGGCTATAATGTTTGGTTATATTGTAAATATATCATGTTATTATTATTTCAGTTTGTTATAAATAGAATATATTTTTATAAGTTAATAGATCATAAAAAATCTTCCTTAGAGGTTGGCCAAATATAGCCAACGAAAATAGATTATCTAAATTTTTTGCTAAGGGTAATGCCTCATTGGAGTGGTTTTTTTTTTACATAATCTCTATAAATTTTAATTATGGTATTATTTATTTGATTTTAACTAAGGGGTCTCCTCCGTTGGAGATGCTCTAATAATGTTCTCGTTTCATATGTCGGGACTGTTCATAACAAGAAACAAATCACTAATTTACGTCCAATCTATAAGATAAAATATAGTCATTGGCGATCTTGTTTGATTCGTATTTGTAAGTACTTTAATACAGCGAAATTTTTATATTTAATACTAATATGAAATTAAAGATATTAACGATTAAAAGTATACATTGACAAATGTGTCCAGTCAAAATGGGAATAATTTTTTGGGACAGAGGGAGTAACAAACTAACAATACAGAGTACAACATCATAAATACCGGAAGAAACTTGGAGACTACCCCTGGTGTTCTCTTGTGATTTTTTTTTACAGAAATTACATGAAATATTGGGGGTGTTTGGCAAATCTCACGATCAACTTATAAGTTACTTGTTTTGGAAAAAAATTCATATTTACATACCATTTTATAGAAAAAAAAATGTGTATCGAGAGTTTAATATTCATTATCTTGCAAAAATAAGTTACTTATTTCAGAAAAAAGTATATATTTCCTAACTTTTTTCCAGAATAAGTAATTTATTTTTAAAAAAATAAAAAACGGGCCCATTATTTCCTGCATTGATAATGTCATGTGTTCTGTGCATGATTTGATTAATCGATTATACAATGGTGTCTAATCATGAATTTCCAACATTTTGTTTCTATAACTTTTATTAATGAGCGAAATCCCTTTTTAAAGATACTGTTTTTTTTAGTTCGAATAATATTTTGGTTTTATGTATTTGTTGGCTGAGAAGAATTAATAAAATGCAAGTGCTATTTTTCAAAAAAAATAAAAAACCTATTATCTATAACCTTTATTAATAACCGAAGGCGAAGCCCCTATTTAACGGTACTACCTTTTTGGTTCGCACTATATTTTGATTTTATGGTACTATTTTTTTGGTTCGTCCCATATTTTGAATTCACCCCTAAACTCCTATTTCTGCTAGAATTCTATGTTGTTTTATAATTAAAAAAAATAAAAAACCTATTATCTGTAACCTTTATTAATAAAAGAAATCCTTTTTTAATGGTACTATTTTTTTGTTCGCATCATATTTTGATTTCACCTATAAATTCCTATTTTCACTAGAATTTTATGTTGTTTTTAATTAAAAAAAACCTATTATAACCGTAATTCTCTTTTTGTAATTATTTTAATTAACCCGAGGTAAAACACCAGCAAGATAAAACTCCACCAACGGGGTAAAACACAGCGGGTACAATCTATTTACAAATATACTTACACCAACAAATATACAATTTATTATTATAGATGAAGTTATCACCATCCATCAACGAAGTACAAAAAAATAATACTAATCAAATATATTCATACTAGCTTATAACTCGTGCAATGCACGGCTCCTTTTCTAATATTTATAAATATATTTATTTTTTTTAATATTTATATGATATTAATTTATATATTAAATAATTGTTAAACAATTGATATATATATAGTATATAGTATATATATATATATATATATATATATATATATATATATATATTATATTTTACACGTTCAAATTAATATTTGTGCTCAATCTTGAATTCTTAAAATCTGATTTGGACGATTTTACAGCCCACATGAAATTAACAAAATATTTTTATTTAGTGATGGTTTAACAATTATTTTTCAATTAAAACTATGCGGAAACAAAAGAGAGAATAAATTGACGATTTTTTACGTTAAAAATTCTGTTCGATTTATGAAATCTACTTATATTTTGTTTTAATTATCAAAATATTATTCTTATTATTTGAAGATAGTTCTACTAACAACCAAATATAGTTTTAATAATGATTGTAAAAGTGATTTTGTCCAAAACTTTGGTAGTCGGTTGTCTGATCTTTAATACGATAAAATAAATAAGAATCATTAGATCATAAAATAAAGAGTAAAAAGCACTTTGTGTACCTGAAGTTTGGCGAAGACACCACTTGAAATACTACCTTTCTAAAAGTACCACGTGCAATACAAAGTAATGGATTCACTTAAACTTCGTGTACCGCCGTCTATCTAATGCAAACGACGTTAGATAGTCAGGGGCAAATCAGTCATTTTACCCACTTTTATTCCTCTATATTCTAAATCTTTCTCTCCCCCATTTGTATACACACACACCCCAACACATACACCTTAATTTCGATTTTTCTGCTTTGTTTTGCCTCAATTTGAGAATGCAATTACATGATATTAACCTACAAATTCATAGCTTCATTTTGATATATGATTTATGAAGATCCATGAATTTTTTTTTAACACCCATTTTGATTTTTGTTCGATTTTTGTGGTATAGTGATTTGTTATTGTTTTTTATGCTTAATCTTTATTTATCTTGATGTGTAGAGTAGTTTAGAGTGATAGATATTGTGTTTTGGTAAAGAAAATTTTTGGGTTTAAAACCCATTTCGTTTTAATTTTGTTTTTTATGATTTTGATTTTTGATGATGTTGTGGATGATGGGTTAGTGTAGAATATTAAATTTGGAGCATGTTGGTAGTAAGTTTGTCGATTTTCGTTGAATTTTCGGGTTCGTCGGAAAACCACCGGCGGCGGCAGTGTGTTCTTGATCCGGCGGCGTTGATTTTGGTTGTGTTTTGCTATGAGCTATTCTTGTACGAGGTGACAGGACCACAGAAAGCACATTGATTTCTCTCTTACCAGCCCGTTTGCAGGTGGTCGTCCTGGAAGAGTGAAGAGAAGGAACATGAAGGCGGCTTCAAAGAAACAGTCTGGTGGAGATGGAGATGAGGAGGATGACGAATAAGAAGTTCATTTAGGCATCGTTTAGGATGTTTTCTTGGATCCTCCGAGACTGAGGAGTCAATCTTTTGCATTGCGTAATATGTGATTTATGGTTTTGGATTTTGTCTGTGATTTATGGTTTTGGATTTTGTCTTAAGGGATGATCCGAGAAGAAGTAAAAGCAAACATACCACATGACGAAGCATTAAGGTTGTACCCTCCAGTTCCATTCCAGCACAAGGAAGCCACTAAAGCCGAGAATCTTCCCATCGGTCACCATGTTCATCCAAAATTGAGAGTGATGATTCCCCTGTATGCAATGGGAAGGATGGAGCACGTATGGGGAAAAGATTGCTGGGAGTTCAAACCGGAGAGATGGATTTCGGAAGATGGAATTACAAAACATGTACCACCTCATAAGTTTCTTTCGTTTAATGCAGGGCCTCGGACCTGCCTTGGGAAAAATGTGGCTTATTCACAACTAAAACTGGTTGCGGCTGCATTAATCCACAATTACAGTTTTCAGTTGGTAGAAGGACATGTGGCGACTCCTACTCTCTCCATGAATTTGTATATGAAATATGGCTTGAAGGTAAGGGTTAAGAGTAGATGGTCCTGATGCTTTCCTTGCAAAAAGTTAATATTCAGAAAGGCCCTGATAGTATTTGATCCTTAAGACTGTATTAGGGTGGAAAAGACTGATTTACCCCTGGGATTCTAACACCGTTAGAAACAGATAGACGGCGGTACACGAAGTTTAAGTAAATCCATTACTTAGTATTGCACGTGGTACTTTTAGAAAGGTAGTATTGCAAGTGGTGTCTTCGCCAAAGTCCAGGTACACAAAATGCATTTTACTCTAAAATAAATAGATAAAAATGATGGATTTAGCATAAAAAAATATTTTATTTTTTAACATGTAAACTAAAAAGTGTATTAATATTGAAATACGAAGAAGTGTATGTCAATGATTTAAATCATATAATTTGGTCTTCTACATTGAATAGGATTATCAATGTAGGTCTTCTACACTGAATAGAATTAATGTAAAAATTCGTAATTATATTTTCTCTTGATATAATGAGGGTTTCCATTTCGATAATAATTAAATATTAATTCATCACTAAATTAAAAAAAAATTGTGAGATTCGCGTGGACCGTAAAGTCAACCAAATTTGATTTCTAGATTTTCAGATAGAGTCCAAATAGTAAATATGAATAAAAAAATAAATAAAATTCAATTGTATCCTTTTTTAATTATATTATTTTCATATAATAATTTTCTTTTTAAAATTCAATTCTAATAATTTTTTTAATTATATCATTTTTAGATTATAATTTTCTTTTTACTCCCTCTGTCTCTAAAAACTTTTCGCATTTCCCTTGGACACGTTTGCCAACGCACACTTTTAATCGTTAATATCTTTAATTTTGTATTAGTTTTAAATATAAAAACTTCACTGTATTAAAGTACTCATAAATACGAATCCAACAAGATCACTCGTGACTATATTTGGTCTTATAGATTAGACGAAAATTAGTAATTTGCCTCATGTTATGAACAGTCCCGACATATCAAACGAGAGAAGCATTATGAGACGGAGGGAGTAATATGATATAATCTTGATGGTCTATTTTTAAAAATATTAGATTTGACGGTTGAGATTATTTTGATAGTACATTGACCAAACCAAAATTATGGATAAGATCCATACACTTATTATATATAAGGATGTATAGAATCCGGAATTCTATTCTCTTTGTCCATAAATACATATTTATTTTAATTTTTATTGGATAAATTGAACAAATTTTAATTGAAGTTTATATATATGATATAATTAAAAATAAAATAAAATAAAATAATTATATTATTGGAATGTATATTTTATTTATGTTAAACTGTAATTTTCAATTTTTTAAAATAATAAATATATATTATTTAATATTTAGTCAAAAATTGATAATTTTGACTCTTAAAAATTTAAAATGAACATGTAATTACGGAGGCAGAAAGTAATATCCGAGGATAATTAGAATTATATCATATGACGATCAAAGTTTTGAATATCTTCAAAAAAAAAAATTCACAAACAGAATATTGTGTATTGTAAAACATTTAGTCATCAATACAAAAATAATAAATATCTTAAATCCAGTTCTCACTAAGAAAGCTTACGTGTTTTATTGTTTGCATCTGTATGCGTATGCATGCTGAAGGACACATGAACCATCTCTTTTTTAGTTACAGCCTTCACAGTCTTTTTTGTTTATAATCTTATCATATTATAATTTTCTTTTTAAAATTCAATTCCAATACAACCTTTTTTTAATGATATCATTTTTAGATTATAATTTCCTTTTTAATATGATATAATCTTGATCGTTTATTTTTAAAAATATTAAATTCGACGGTTAAAATTATTTTGGTAGTACAGTGATATCCTTTTTAGATTATAATTTCCTTTATAATATGATATAATCTTGATCGTCTATTTTTAAAAATATTAAATTCGACGGTTAAGATTATTTTGGTAGTACAGTGACCAAACCAAAATCAATATATATCTATTATATATACTAGCTTATAACCCGTGCAACGCACGGTTTCTTTTTTAATATCTATAATTATGTTAATTTTGTAAAATTTTATATGTTATTAATTTACATATCAAATTATTATTTTATAAGATTTTACATGTTTGATTTAATATTTAAATTCTATCTTGAATTCTTGAAATTTGATTTGGACAATTACAACCCACGTGAAATTACAAAATAATCTTTAATTTAGTTATGTTTAAAAAATTTTTGTAAAATCTACGCAGAAAAAAAAGAGAAGACGAAATTGACGATTTTTTAAGCTGAAAATTCTATTTGATTTAAGAATTCTACTTATAATTCGTTTTGATTATCAAATACCCTTGTAATAATTTGAAGATAGGTCTACTAACAACCAAATACAATTTTAATAATAAGTGTAAGAGGAATTTTGTCCAAAACTTTGATAATCGGTAGTCTGGTCCTCCGTACGATAAAGATCTTAAAATAAATATATGAAAACCGTTGGATTAAAAAATATTTTATATTTTAATATGTTATAAACTAAAAAGTGTATTTATATTGTAATATGATAATAAAAATATGTCAATCATTTTAATCATATATAATTAGGTTTTCTACATTGAATAACATTATCATTGTACGACTTTTATATTGAATATGATTAATGTAAAAATTCGTAATTATACTTTTTTTGAGATTTTGAGTATTTATATTTGAATAATAATTATTAAATCATCATTACATTAAAGATAATTTTATGAGATTCGCGTGGATTGTTAAATCATCCAAATCTGATTTTTAGATCTTAAGATAAAGCTCAAATAGTAAATATGAATTTTTTTAAATACCAATAAAAAAATAAATAAAATTCAATTATAATACAAACCTTTTTTAATTATATCCTTTTCAGATTATAATTTTTTTTTAAAATTCAATTTCAATACAACCTTTTTTTTAATAATAAGTACTTAAGAGGGATTTTATCCAAAACTTTGATAATCGGTAGTCTGGTCAATAAGTGTAAGAGGGCTTTTGTCCAAAACTTTGATAATCGGTAGTCATCTAGTCCTTCGTACGATAAAGATTTTAAAATAAATAGATGAAAACCTTTGGATTAAAAAATATTTTATATTTTAATATGTTATAAACTAAAAAGTGTATTTATATTGTAATACGATAATATAAATATGTCAATGATTTTAATCATATATAATTAGGTTTTCTACATTGAATAACATTTTCATTGTATGACTTCTATATTGAATAGGATCAATGTAAAAATTCGTAATTATATTTTTTCTTGAGATTTTGAGTATTTCCATTTGAATAATAATTATTAAATCATCATTAAATTAAAGATAATTTCATGAGATTCGCGTGGATTGTTAAATCATCCAAATCTGATTTCTAGATCTCAAGATAAAGCTCAAATCGTAAATATGAATTTTTTCAAATACTAATAAAAAAAATTCAATTCTAATACAACCTTTTTTAATTATATCCTTTTCAGATTATAATTTTCTTTTTAAAATTCAATTTCATTACATCCTTTTTTAATTATATCCTTTTTAGATATATTTTTTTAAAAAATTCATTTCTAATGCAACCTTTTTTAATGCAACTTTTTCTAATTAATCATATCCTTTTTAGGTTATAATTTTCTTGGGATAATTTTATTCATACCCATCTTAAGTTTTGGGCTTTTAAAAATATATAGCCCAACTATCAATAATTCTGGCGGAACGGCAGCTACTTTTCTTAATTTTAAAAATACGGTAGTTCTGTTATAACGAAACAAAACCACCCGCGCCTCTCATTCACTCCAGCTCCAACCTTCGATTCACGCAGCTCGAATCTTCTCCTTCAGTTTGCTGGCCCCGCAGGGGCAAATTCACGACTATTGTAGGTTGAATCGGAGCTCCGACGAGAGTTTTACAACGACGACTAAAATTTGTAAGTGAATTTATGTGTTTTATGTATGTATCTTTGCAAAATTGGTACTAATGTAGAGATAGATACCAAACTGAGATGAGAGCTTTTGTTATAGAATGATAAAGTATGTATGTATGTATGTCCATTTATGTGTTTAATGTATGTATATGTGTAGATTTGTAGGATAGGCTGATTGATTATGTGTGTTTGAATTGAATATATAGAGAATGATTAAGTACAATATGAGGAACAAAATTGTGATGAAATTCTGTTCCGTACCGATTTGATACAGTAGTTGTTTAATTTGTGTTTTTATATATGAAGATTTGGCAGTGATGTAGAGATAGAGATGAAATTCAGATGAGAGCTTTTGTTATAGAATGTGCAAAAGTATGTATGTATGTTTGTTAATGCGTTTTGTGTAGACTTGTATCATAGAATGATTGTTTGAGTGTGATTTGAATTGAATATGCAGAGATGGATTAAAATAAGATCAGGAACAAATACTGATAAAATTCAGTTGCGTATTGATCTTTTGCACTCGCTAACTGTTTTGTTCGAGTGTAATTTTGTGTTCCATCAACTGCCTGCGTATTTACGATATGATACTATAAGTCGATTTGAACTCGGTTTATATATTTGCTGATTTGATAATGTTTTTAATTCTTAGGTAGATTAGAAGTGTAGTAGCTTGTGACATTCTGAATTAGAGGCCCCGCAGGGGCACACATTTTCGATTATATGTTGTGTTTGCTGTTTAGTAGGTTTGGAAGTACCCTTGTGAAATGAGTGTATCACATAGGATCAATAGTCAATCATTATATAAAAGTCCTTATACATTGCAGGGATCTTTAATTGAAACAATGGATCAAAGAATCGGGGAAGAATTGACCCTCTCTCAATGCGTTAGTGGAATGTTTAGTTGGGAAATTTCAAACCCTTTGTATTTCACGGTAGCAAAGCATCTGCAAAGGCCTTTTAACATGAATCTGGATATTATAGAAATCCAGATTCGTTTTAACAAGAACCTTCGAAGATCTCTAAGGATCCACAAATGCTGGATGAATTTCACATTCTGGACGACTTTGACACCATCGGCTGAGGGTTTTAGGTCTAGATTTAGGTTTCATGTAATGAATTATTTAGATCAATTGGGAGTTATTTCAATTACCACTGTAATTAGGGCAGTTCAACATTTTTATTCTAGATATGAAAGACATATTGTACAAATTCAGCAAAAAGAATCAATAAAATTTATGATTTATTGAATTTAAATAGTTCATTTGTTGATTTTGTTCATTTGTATCGATACAATATCATTTGTTCATTTATTGAATCGTTATGAATGGAACTAATATGACATCTATGGATTTGTTAATTTGTTTATTTTCTGTGTAACAGGCCCCACAGGGGCACCAATCTTATTAGTCAGATTCTAATATTTCTATCAGTTGCAACATTTTCAACCCTGTTTGCAACCTTCACAACCATGGTTGCATAAGTTGCAAACAAGGTTGCAGAAGTTGCAACTACTATATATCAATATTAGTTGCAGTTAACAACTTTTAAATGTTAATGTTTTAATTGGTTGCAGAAAAATGGAAAATATTGCTGTTATTCTCCAACACAATGGGGTATGGGATGAATGCAAAAATTATATCAACTTTGAGGTATGTGGATTGTTGATTCCTAACTGCAACTACAACAACTTGGTCGCAATGATATACAATGAACTGAAGTTGGAACCCGGGTCAGTTGGGATTATAATAGAGTATCAAGTAAGAGATGGATACCCTCCTTTTAAGATAACAAATGATAGTCAACTCATATTCTATTTGCAGCTCAAGAAAAAGGAATCCGATTTCACAAAGTTCCCTTTATGCTTGATGAATGAAATTAAAAGCCTCCAGCCTTTTTCCACAACAAGCGATTTGTTGTTCTTTGAGGCTACACAATCAGAAGATGTTGCATCAAATGTTGTTTATGAGCAGTCTGTTGGTACTATTTCGGATGTGGTTACGGACTATGTTGAGTTTGCAGAGCTTATTGCTAGGCAGGTAGTTGGGCTTGATGAAGTTGCAGACAATTGCGTTGAAGAAAACCAGTCGAACAAGGATGTGGTCATTAGCAACAAATACCATAAGCACATTGAAGTTGATCAGGTATACATAGATAAAGAGACATTGAAGATTGTTTTGGGCCACTATGCGATCGACAAGAACTTCCAATATAGTGTGCAAAAGTCTTGTAAAAAAGAGTATCTTGTTTCTTGTGTTGACAAAAGTTACAAGTGGATATTACGAGCATCAAAGAAAGGGAAAACAAATTGTTTCGTCATCATAAAGTTTCATGATATTCATACATGTGATCTGGGGATCAGATTTAAAGATCAGCGACAAGCAAGCGCATCGCTCATTGCAGATATGATTAAAAACAAGTTTTCAAATATTAAAACAAAGTACACGGTTGCTGATATCGTTAGAGACATGAAGAAAGATCACAAAGTACAAGTCACCTATGGAAAAGCTTGGAGATCTAAAGAAAAAGCTTTGGAACTGATGAGAGGAAATGAAACCGAATCGTATTATGAACTTTTCTCTTATCTATACATGTTGCATAGTTCAAATCCAGGATCAGCGGTTATAACAAAACAAGATGAAGATGGAATTTTCAGGTACGTTTTTGTGGCATTGTATGCTTCGATGAAAGGCTGGATAAATTGCATACCCACTGTCATTGTTGATGGCACGTTCTTGAAATCAGCACATGGAGGTACATTATTGGTTACAGCAACTCAAGATGCAGGGGTAAAATTTTTCCATTGGCATTTTCCGTAGTGGACTCAGAAAATGATATGGCATGGGAATGGTTCTTTGACAAGTTCAAGCAAGCTTATAGTGTACGGGAAAACATGACAATAATCTCTGATCGTCATGAAAGCATCACTAAGGCAGCGAGTAGAGTATACCCGGAAGTACCACATGGATTCTGTATTTATCATCTCTTGAATAACCTGAAAAGTAGGTTCAAGAGGAGCTCAAACAAGATAAAGGTTGATTTCTTTAATGCTGCCAATGCATACATTGTAAAGAAATTTGAGTATCACATGAACCAACTTGCAAATATTGACAGCAGGATTCAACCATTTTTAGAGCAAGTTGGATATGACAAGTGGGCAAGGGTTTACTCAATGAATAATAGATACTCGAACTTGACATTTAACATTGCAGAATCTCTGAATGCTGTAATCACAGAGATAAGAGAGTTACCGATATGTACAATGTTAGAGTCTTTGCGTGCTTTGGTAAAAAAGTGGAGATGGACAAACAGGCAAATTGCAAATGACACCTCAACAAAATTGACAACCAAGTATGAGCTGATGCTAAAGAACAATTACTTGTACTCGACAAATATGACGGTATTATCTGACTACTTTAATATTGTAGCTCTACCTAGTTCTATCAGTTGCAACCATGGTTGCAGAAGTTGCAAACATGGATGCAAAAGTTGCAAACATGGTTGCAAAAGTTGCAAACAAGGTTGCAACCATGGTTGCAGAAGTTGCAAACATGTTTGCAACCATGGTTGCAACCTTTACAACCTCCGTCATTCTAATGAAACTGTAAATTAAATTGTTGTTTAAAATAATGTTAAATCAACAGGTGAATCCATCAAATGACTCGATATTAGAAGTTTGTAATGTGGACAAGAAAGCTATAGTTAATTTGGCTTCCAGAAGCTGTACATGCAACAGGTGATTCCCGATAGTGTTTCAACGAAATTTCATAAATACATGCTCTTCGTTTATCTTTATATGATATATATACTGTTGTAAAACAGGTTTCAGATGGATCAACTTCCTTGTGCCCATGCAATTGTTGTTTTGCATAAAGTAAATCATGATCCTTATGATTATTGTTCATCATATTACACAAGAGAATCAATGCTTGCTGCTTATAAAGAATTGGTATATCCTGTTGGCAAGAAAGATACATGGGAAATACCAGATGACATTAAAGCGGTGACAATGTACCCCCCGAAAGCAGAATCAGAGTAGGAAGACCAAAAAAGAGAAGGCGCAAAGCTGCGTGGGAGACAACTATACCAATGCAACAATTAAAATGCGGGAGATGCGGTCAATGTGGACATAATAGAAGAACTTGTAGAAGTCTGCCATTGGAAAAAACAAATTTGTTATTTACATATTACGTTGGAAATACTATTGCAAATATTGTTGCAAATGCTGAATTACTAAGTTGATTAAGTTTAAATTAGTAATGGAACAGATATGACATGTGTTTCTAATTTTCCAATTTTTCTTTGTTTATTTTGAGAAAAATTGCAAAATTGTTGCAACTTTATTTGCAACATTTGCAAACAAATTTACAACTTTTGCAACCATGGTTTGCAAAAGGTTGCAAATGTTGCAAACTTGGTTGCAACATTTGCAAACAAGGTTGCAAATGTTGCAACTGATCGATATAGTTGAATCCAGTACATAACATAGAATATGGAAACAGTGCTTGATAAACAGAACAGAATCAACAAAAAAGAGACAAATAATTCTTCATTATATATTAAATCATTCATATAATAATTTCAAGAACTACAAGCATTATATATTCTTCATTACATATAATAATTCTAAGAAGTAGAGGCTCCTTCTGTTTTTTGTTTCTTGGCTTCTTTTTCCTTCAAAGCTTTTTCCTTCGCATGTAAAATGCGAGACATGGTGCTTGCAAAATCAATTATTCGAGCGTTACGCTCCATCATCTTCCTTTCCCATTCTTGTTCGTCTAGTATTGCTAGCCTATAGTCCATTTGAAACCAATTGATCTGGACATTGTCTCCATAACTGAGGTTCGAACGAATTGATTCCGGGATATCTTCAACTTGGTAGAACACACCGTCAATACGAACAGTGTAGTCCTCATAAAAGAAATCATCATCTTGAAGGAGGGCCATTGAAATATTTAGTTGAAGAAGGTTTAGAGATATGTGGGAAGTTTGTGTTGGAGAAGAATGAGAGACAATGGAAAAGAGCATGGCTTGTATAACAGAGGGTTGTGAATAGTATTAAGTTTAAAATATGAGCAGTCACAACTGTTCAAATGTGAACAGTCACAACTGTTCAAATGTGAACAGTCACAACTTAAAATGTGAACAGTCACAACTGCACTCTTTAAAAATAGTTTCTAAATTTCCAATATTTTTTTGTTTATTTTGAGTAGAATTGCAACCATGTTGCAACCATGTTGCAACCTTGTTTGCAACATTTGCAACCAAGTTTTCAACAGTTGGAACCTTGTTTGCAAAAGGTTGCAAAAGTTGCAACCTTGGTTGCAAATGTTGCAAACAAGGTTGCAAATGTTGCAACTGATCGATATAGTATACTCTTACTATTAATATGGGTGCCTCTGCGGGGCCTATTCCACATAAAATCAAATTTTATTTACATTACCAGTTGAGGACCACAAATTATTGAACCATTACCAAACATTAACAATTGAATAAAATATATAAACAACGAACCATTACCAAACATAGTTGAAAAACAAAGTTTCTATTAAATTCATCGAACCAAAAGAACTACATAGTTATGTCAGCAACATTGTTTCTAGTATCAAATTCATCGAACCAAAAGAAATACATAGTTATGTCAGCAACATTGTTTTACTACCACTTAATGTCATAACATAAAAGTCGCGACTCATTTCTTCACATCTCCCGCCTTTCTCTTTCTCTCATATGGCTTTGTTGTTGGAGCCTTTAACGTTGGAGCCTTTGTTGTTTGAGCCTTTCTTGTTGGAGCCTTTGTTGATGGAGCTTTTGTTGTTAGAGCCTTTGCAATATTCTCCGAATCACTCTCATAGCCGTATATTTGTTTTGACATTCCGTAGGAATAAAACAATAAAGCAAGCCTACTTCTGTGAGCACCAATCTCTAGTCCACCTTGCGGAAAATCCGGCATAGTAGCATAATACTCGGCATATGACAACATGTATATCCCGCTGTCATTGTATCAAAGAAAAGGAAAACAATCAAATCATATAATATAATATAACTAAGTATACATTATATAAGCTTAACAAACTTGAATAGTTTTGGAACTTACTTAGGTGATGAATTAAATTCTGAATGATGCAAAGTGACATCAAAACAGTCAAGAATTGCCTTTCTAGAATACGCATAGCTTGAGAAATTTATATCTTTCCGATCATAAAAACCAGTTGACTTGAGATAAGCAGGCAACAACTGGAGGAATGGATTGGCTACCTTTGCGAGAATATCGCTCATACCATCACATTGCAATGTATTGTAGACATGGAATTCCCTATCTATAAAGTTTAATCTCCCAAGAATCCAGTGTTCTTGCTCAGCAAGCCAAATAGGAAATAAAACATCATCGCTTAAAGCCCAAGGAGTATTGCAACCGATGATCTCACCCTTGGCAATTCCCTTAATATCTTGATCAATTACATATTTATTATCTTTCAGATCATAAGTTTCAAACTGAGCAGCAAGTCTACTCTGAAACGTGGAATCGACTGAAGTAATTTTGAGTGGAGATGTTGAGTTGGAATTCACCTTTTTCCTCAAATGGTAAAAAAATACATCAACATGTTGCACAAAGATTTTTGGACATATCAATTACCAAGAAATCAAAAAACAATGCCATATGCAATCAAAAACTAAACAGGAAGTAAAACTTACAAAGTTGGTGAGATTTATGCTACCATACTCCAAAGTATGAAACCACATCTTTTGGGATATCGAATGAACCCCTAAATCTAGAGGCGGGCTGATCACATTGTTTTTCCTCGAATAGAATGAGGTCGTCCTGGAAGAATATATGCATGACATGTGTTAGCCATGTGTGAGCCTGTACAAATGTATAATTATAAGTTGCAACCTTGTTTGCAACCTTTGCAAGCATGGTTGCAAAAGTTGCAACCATGGTTGCAACCTTTGTGCACATGGTTGCAAATGTTGCAAATATGGTTGCAAACAAGGTTGCAAATATTGTTGAAAAGGTTGCAACTATTACAAATAGACAATTAAGGTCAGTGCCCCTGCGGGGCCGGTACTAATAACACAAATAAGAAAAAATATGAATCAATATTTATCAATCTATATGTGTGTGTGTGTGTTTAATTGAAGCCATACTTTTTCTTCGTAATCATTCCAGTATCCAGCCAAGTTGTGAAACCTTTCATGGATTCTAAACTTGGCAACTGTCCGATATTGTCGTCCAATGCAGAAACCCCTTTCAAAGTCTTCAAAACTTCATTACTTTTGCTTGAGCTTGAACCAAAATCTTGGAGAAATGGTGATTGCATATATGTAGGAAGCTTAACACTCCTTTTTGGCATAGCAGGGGTAGTTTTAACCAAGATAGGCACAATAGAATCAGATTCAAGTGGAATACCAAGCCTATCAACGGGTTTAGCAGAAGCTCCCTATAATAAAGTAAATAACTACAAGTTATTTGAAATGAAAGATAAAAGCATAGTAATTAAAAGCATGCATATCACAAGAAATATGTAATGAAATTAAAGCATGCATATCACAAGAAATATCTAATAAGATTTACCATTATTGAATTTTTTTTCTTAGTTGCACGAATCGCGGCCTGATCTAACTCATACAGGTCTTTTGCAGATATTTGGTCAAAAAAAGAGGCATCCGTTTCAAGGTCTACAACTTTTGGAACCCCTACTGAAACATTGGTATCCTCTACTGATACCTTTGCAATATCTGTTGCAACTCTGCAACATGATCAACACTTGCTGCACGAGTAGTTGCACAATCAGGAATAGTATCATCATTAACATTGACATTCGCATTATGGACATCATCATCGTCATGATCATCATTTATCATCGCAGCCATCTTCACTGTCCTATCGAGATCAATCGAACTATTTTCGGACATTGATGCATCCTCATTATCCTCAACTACAACCATTGGCACATCGTTTCCATCATTTACAACCTCCTGCCCACCCTCTTCAACCTGATTCTCAACCTCGTCGAAAACATCATTCACAACCTTATTGTCATCCGATACATTCTCAAATGCATCCTCAAAATTCCCATCCTCATCATCTACATTCTCATCCTCATGTGCAATTTCTACATCATTATAAGCAACATTTTGGTTGCTTTGTGGCCAACTACCCCAATCACCAACATTGGCCGCAACTTGATTCAAATGTGACAAAGGGTCCAAAGTGCTTCCATTCTAGAGTCAAATATGATTAAAAATAATTAGCAAGTGGATCGGAAATAATCACATATGATTAGAACTAAACTCAACTTAAATTTGTAACTAATGCAAATCACAGAAATGATGTAAGGGTCGAATGGTTGAAAAAATTTGCAAACAAGGTTGCAAATGTTGCAACTGATAGAAATTAGTTGACTCTGACTAATAAGATGGCTGCCCCTGCGGGGCCTACTCCACACAAATAAAAACAAATAAAATAGACAAAAAAGCCTTCAAAATCAAAGTCTACAAACTATAATATATGTAATTCATCTGATACACGTACTTGTTTATCGACAATGGCACGCAACTTAGAGAACTCCAAATCAAAGTGCGACCGCATCTCAGATATGCTCTTCTTTAAACCATTTACTTCGGAAGTCAACAAGGCAATCTTATTTTCCATTTCCAACTGTGACATACGAGAATGAGGTCGATCAGAAAATGTAGAAGCACCCACAAATGATGGGGGAGGATGACAAACAATAGCAGCATCACGATCAACAATATCTTCTAACTGTAGTTCTTCAATCTCCTTTTCAGTTGGAGATATGTTTCTTAATTGCAACTACAAAAACAATATGTTTGTCAATTAAAATGATATATACATATAAAGCAAGAAGAAGTAGGTAAGGTACGCAATGAAATATACCTTTGATGCAGTCAATGACAACGTCTGATACATTTCTCCGAACTTGCAAGCATATTCACCGGACCATTTCAGCATACGGGGGATACAACCAGCATCTTTCATATTGCAGTATCTCCCATTCAGGTACGGACATCACTCATAAAACCATAGTTGAAACGCGTACGGGAAACCAACAAGCCTATAATAATTGTCCTTGGATGTTGTTCTCGCGGCAAATTTCAATGATTCCAAATTGCACGTGAAAACTTCCTTACCCCAAGGAAACTTGTCAAAATCTCCACTGTCTACAATATCCAGATCACCTTTAGGGACAGGACAATCATAAGTCGAGCTAAGTAGGAAATTTTGCAAGAAGTACAGCTTTGCAAAATTCACTGCATCCTCATCTGTCGAGAGTCAAAAACCTTCTTCACACTGCTCCTACATACACGTGCAATGTCTGAAAAATATGTAGCCCTGAAGTTGTTCTCAGGCCTAGCATAACGCGTCTTGTTGACTGAACCAAAACACCTAAGACCGGTGACAAGGGCAAACTCTTTGATCCCAAAAGACATCTTCACTCCAACAACACCAATACAAATCTCATGACTGTTTGGTTGATTTATTTGTCTAAGCAGAAGGTTGTGGATGAGTTGGTGTTGTATCTTGAATGATGGTAGTCGCACAAAATTTCCAAAGCACCCAGCAGCAAAGAGAGCAACCTGCTCCGATGATAATGTGTCCCATATACCCGTAATAAGTTAATACCTATTGTTGGTACTTAGCTTGGCTGGCTTGTGATCTTTAACCGGAATAATATAATCCATCCCCTGCATTATTATGCAATACATGTGTGATTCATATGTGAGCCTTTACAAATGTATAATTATAAGCTGCAACCATGTTTACAACATTTGCAACCATGGTTGCACCTTACAGAAATAGACATTTAAGGCAAGTACCCCTGCGGGGCCTGTATTGATATCACAAACAAGGATACATGAGAGTCAAAAAATACCTTATTAACAGGAATAGGATTGTCATGGATGGCTAACTTGGGCCTCGTATATTTTACTGTTGCCTTGGATTTTGTATTTTTCTTTTGTTTTGAAAGCAGTACAGCTTTGGACGTTGAACCCGGGGAAGCCTCATCGACAGAAACCGGATCATCTTGGATGGCTGCCATATCCCTCTTAGTTGTCAAGGGTGCTTTGGATTTCTTAGTTATCTTTCGTGTTGGCGACATATCTGATTTCAATGTTGAACTCGGGCAAGACGAGAACCTTGTGTGAACCATGTTTCAACCTATGAAAAGATATATGCAGCAATTAAATGTTAATATAAAAATAAACAAAACATAATTGTAAGATGTCTGCCCCTGCGGGGCCTCGACTACTTAGTATAAAATTGATGGAAGATCGCTGAATGAGTCAAACAAATTCACTAAAAATTGATCTCAATTCAACCTACAACCACATAACACCTCAGCACACTCCACCAGTTCCCCAATACAACAACAATTACACAAACAATCCCTCATCCACAATACAGGCACATATCCACAACAATTCCAACACAAAACGACTGAAATTAGCAATCTACAGTACTAATCAAACTATATTAGGGCTGTAATCACACATGAAGTTAACAAAACAATTACACAATGCAATTAACAACTAATTTAATTACTTCAATCACAAATAAACAAGTTTTTCACTTCTATACACATAACAAGCCTTGAACAGTCACAAAATCACTCTGACACCCCAAACAATAAATTGTGTGTGTGTGAGAGAGAGAGAGCGAGAGAGAGGGAGAGAGAGAGAGAGAGTACAGAATGATGGAGCTCACCGGATAACTTTCGAGGTCGTCGGAGAAGTAGAGGAGAAGCTTCGACTTAAAGAGGGAATGCGGAAGACTTTTGATATCGCCGGGATGAGAGATGAGATGAGAGCGTGAATGGAGAAATGGAGATGAGATGAGTAACGGTTATAAAGTCCGTATAATTGTAAAAAGATAAAGTCTGAACTGCTTGTAATCGTATTTTTAAAAAACAGAAAGTGTAGATTTGAAACCACATTTTAACAACAGTAAAAATGTAAAAGAAAGTAGAAAATATATATATTTATGTAAATATCCCTTTTCTTTTTTAATGTGATCTAATCTTGATCGTCTATTTTTAATCCAACGGATCATATGATTTTGGTAGTACAGTGACCAGACCAAAAATTTGGATAAGATTTCTCTTAAGCTTATTATATATATAACTCTAATTAATCATATCCTTTTTAGATTATAATTTTCTTTTTAATGTGATCTAATCTTAATCGACTATTTTTAATCCAACGGATCATATGATTTTGGTAGTACAACGACCAGACCAAAAATTTGGATAAGATCTCTCTTATGCTTATTATATTCTTATGCTTATTATATATAAGGATATAATTTGATTAATATCCATAATAATCAAAAAACAACAAACAGTAGAAAACACAACATAAACACAATAAAAGTACAACCATGTAATACATGGTTCTAATAGATATATTATTTGTGTAATTACAAAATTACAATTATAATAGAATTCCAATAATTTTTATATTCTATTAAAAAATAAAACAAAATTATAGGAAAAATAGAAATATAGGGATAAAAATCGAAATAGGGTAGAATCATAAAGATTATAAATAGAGGAAAACATTAATAAAGGTTATAAAAGAATCTAAGATCATAAAGATTGTTAATAAAGGTTAGATGAATTCAATTATTTTCCAGAAAAACATTAAGGAAATTGCACTTGATTGTTTTTGTTGCAAATCGAATTTTAGAAATAATTTCAAAAAATAGTAAAATCATAAAAATAATTAAATAAGAATAATATTTATAATAATTTTTAAATTTTAAATTAATAATTAATTTAAATAAATTCTCTCAACGCCCCGTGATTCGCACGGGCTTGTCATCTCCATCTAATATTTATATAGAGAAGATGTTTGTGTCAAGTATTAGTTGTTCCAAAAAATTTCGAAATCTTTATGTGGAATTAAATCGTACAAATATCGATCGAGATAACAATGTAAATGTAGATTGTTATTAACTAGATTTCCATGAAAAAAATTATTTTCGAAAAATTAAAAATTTTCAAAATCTTATGATTAAATAAATCGAAGCAGGGACTCAGCACATGGTCAACTTAAGATTACAGCAAATAACACACCATACCACAAAACGATACACACCGACACAGGAACGCGGCTAAACTGGACCCCACTGTTCGAGTGATGGCCATTATAAATTATTTTATGGAACGCAATTTCGTTTTTTACTATTTTGCATGTGACTTCTTTTTTTAATTCTAAAAAATAATGTCAATAAAATGATTAAAAGCAGCCAATCAAAAGCAAGGTAGGAGTAACAGAAATTATCGATACATCTAAGATTTCAATTCCCCAGATGAGATATTTTAGTATAGTATTTTTTTTTTTTTTTGGCATTATTCAGACTTATGCATTTGGATTTGAGACAGGTTAAATTGTTGCTATTTACCCAGATATCCGATCACGTATATGCTTTAAAATATATAAAATCTACCTTAAAGTTTGTATATTATTACCTTTTTTTTATATAATGTACTCCATACTTATATCTATTGATAACTTAAATAATTCACATGGGTAGATAAGATGATGAATTGGTTTCTGATAAAAAGAAATGAAAATAAATAAATTAAATTATATCTGCATCATTACGAGACCACTTGGATCACAAAATTATGATACGATACTCATTTTCGTTAATAAATTAAATTATATATTCAATTTCTTTCTACAAAAATGAAATATTTTTTCAATGAAAATACCTATTTTGATAAATTAATTTGAAAAAATATATTTACTTATGGAAAATAAATTATTCCGAAAATATTACAGAGTGAATTTGGAAACTCTCTCATTCTATTACTAAATTGTCACTTTGGTATTTTACCTTTGGTCCTTCCCACCAAGTTCCTCGTATCGGAGGGACCGAGCGAGTATCTCAAAAGTTAAAATTATTTTAAAGTAAGAGAAAAAGGATCCTAAGATTGATCTCAGGAAACTTTTTCTATAAGATATGTACAAAATATACTCTAAATATGAATGGACCCGCAGGGTTAATTAAAAATGTTTGATTTTACAAAATTGCCCATCTTATTTTTACATATAAATCCCATGTATCTCAGGTAATTTACCAAAGATACATCTCATGTTCCTATCCTCTTAAAGTAATTACCAGTGAAAAAACCTAGGATCAAAGACTTGTCTAGCTTTTACCGTCCCTTAATTTTTTTTAATTAATAATTTAACATATTCACACAACTATCTTATTTATCGAAAACGAGAAAAAAAATGTTAACGGAATAAAAATATCGACAATCTAAATTTATTTATTGAAAACGGAAGAAGATCCGCACGAATAAAAGGCATCCACATCTTGTTAGATTTAAGTTTTGTTGTTTGTTTGTTGGTGATCTCTAACGACTCACAAATCTACATTCTCAACTACTTCAAAATCAGAAAAAGTCAATGAACCCGGAAGCAAGAATGAGAATATGATGAATCTATGATACAGGGAGACCAAATGGTACTAACATTGTAAGTTTCATACCACAAGTTTGTCGAAAATGATTTGTGAAGAGCTTTAAAATTTGGAATTTTGCAAAATTGATGAGACCGACTTAAATAATTTGAATTTTTAGACACACTTATTGGACAGGGGATGGAGTGTGAAACCACACTCACCTCATTATGACGGTGGTGCCTCTCCCCTTCATTTTCATTACTCCTGTAAATCCACGGTGTTTATGCATGCATGTGTGTTTTCACGTAAATATAAACCAAATAAATAAGAGATCATTCGCTTGTCGAACAATTCTGCGATTATTATAACATATCATATTAAAAAAAAAATCGCGATTGTGTGATTTTTATCAAGAAAATTTTTAACGATATGCTATGCTAGGTGTTGTAGGGAAAATTTCGTTACAACACGAAATTGGAGGTTGCTGGATTTATGGAGCAAAATACGGATATTTTGCTATGAACATGAAGAACACGGGAGGAGATTGGTGTTTGTTTTTGGCTGATCTTGTTGATAGATAGTCAGGGATGAGCTGAGGCGTATCCAAACAAGGTGCCTACGTACCCTATTTATAGGGATCAAGCCATACGTAGTTCTTGGAGAAGAAGTTACCTAGGCGGGCTAGGGTTTTAAGAGATAAGCCATAGTCCAAGCCCACTCGTTTAGGGCTGACGTGGCAGTGAGTCATCAACCCTATCCATGATCCATGGCCCAAAAGGAGGAAGCCTATGGTCTCGCACGGATAGAGTTGGCTAGTAGAGAAGTAACAAGGGCCTTGCATGCGACCTCGAGGGGTCAGGCCATGCGAAGCGAACCCTAGTGTCCAGCTACTCATGCGACCTCGAGGGGTCAGGCCATGAGCCTTACAGAGAAGAGGAGATAGTGATCTCGCTGTAGTGACCCCGCATTGGAGGTTATGTGCGAAGCGATCCCTTGACGGGAGCCAAACGAAGCGATCCCCGGGTAGCGACCCCGGTAGATGCGACCCCGAGGCTGAGCGGCATGAGAGGCGCATAGGCCTAGCGTGAGAGGCGCAGAGGCCTAGCGTGAGAGGATAGACAAGGTGCTCTTGTAGCGAGGTGGCCTTGTTGCTAGAGGTGGCCCTGTAGCGAGGTGGCCCTATAGCGAGATGGCCCCGTAGCGAGGCGGCCCTGTAGCTAGGTGACCCTGTAGCGAGGCGGCCTGTAGCGAGGTGGCCTTGTAGCGAGGTGGCCCTATAGCGAGGCGGCCCTGTAGATGCGACCTCGAGGCCGGGCTAGTATGAGACGCCTAGAGGCCTAGCGTGAGACGCCTAGAGTAGCAGCAGGAGGTCATAGTGAGGCGACCCCTAGGGCGGGATCATGTCTTCGAGAGATTGTCTTCAAATAATATGATGAGATAAAGGTGAGGCGATCCCTGACCGGGCCTCACGCCTTCTTGATCCTTCTTCAATATTTAAGCCCATTAGTAGATAATTGAGCCCATTAAGAGAGGTGGTTGAGCCCATTAAGAGAGGTAGGGCCCTTGTATATTCGTTTGAGCCTGTTTAGGATCTATGCCGAGATTCGGGCATAACATTAGGAATTCTCGTTTATCAATGAACGGTTATCAATAAATAAATGAGACCATGACTACCTAGTGACTATGAGTTTGTTAAGCGAGAATGTGAAATAGTAATAAAATAAGACACCAGTTGAGTTGCGTTGCTGTTGCGTACGTATGAGTTGATCAAATCCGGCAAAATCGGCGGAAACAGTGAAGGTGAATATATTTACTAAAACGATGCAAAATTAAATTCTCATGTCTCTTCTTCGTGGATGGATCCACATGTTCGGCTTCTGCTGTTAAAATTATACTTCATTTATTTAAACAAGTACTTCCTCCATTCCAGAAAATATTATTGTAATCATTTTCTTTACACATATTTTAACGTTTTTGATTACTATATTTGTAAATAATTTTTTAAAAAAAGTTTTCATTTTATATAAAAATAAAGGATCTGTATTTTAATATAAAACAAAATTATTCAAAAATACCTTAATCGAACATATTGAAATGCGTAAAAAAAATAATCAAAAAATCATTATTTTTGGGACGAAAAGCAACTGTAGAAAATGTTGAGCTCGTTTATGGTTATGGACCACTAATACTACACGTAATTAAGAGAATCAATGTAGTGATGATAATTAATTAAACAGGTAATGCAACTGGATTATTAGTGTTAATTAATGTTAAAATGTACAGCTTGTGATCCGAGTCGGTGGGGGCACAAAGCTCCATGGCTCCTTCGAGTTCACAGTAGAATCCAGTGGAATCGGGTTTAATATCCACTTTACAGTAGTGTCTTCGATAGCGAATCTCACACTTTCATAGATTCAGCATTCCTTATTAAAATTATAATTTTTTTTTTGAAACCTTATCAAAATTATAATTCATGTTACGCGTATGATTTAAAATTTAATAATAATCTTTTGATAATTCGGAATTTAAATATTTTTCACATGATATTAACAATAACTAGAATCAATATTTATTAGTTGTTTGTTTTATTTTTAATTAAGATATATATAATTCAGTTAATATTACAGTTTTTTTTGTAAATTTGATTTATTATATTTGTTTGTATTGTATAATAATTGTTTTTACATTATGAAATAGGGTAGATTTTGGCTTATAAAGATCTAAGCCCGGGAACAACTGTATCGAATTATAAAGTTGCAAAATTGCGAACTATAAATTTATCCAAAAAACTAAAGTTTCATTTTCTTTTAATCATTAATTTATAAAAAATTATCAAAAATATTTATGTTTTCAAATCAATATATATATAAAAAATTATCAAAAATATTTATGTTTTCAAATTTTTTTATAAAATAGGTTAAAATTGTAAATATAGTTGCGTAGCACGTTTACATTTTAGGTTGCAAGTTCCATTTGGGATTGATCGTATTTCTAAAAAAAAAATATGCAACTTGGATGTTTTTTTCAAAAGTCCTTAATTTATTCATCTTAAAAAAGAGATTCAAAGTTATTAAGTTAAAAAAATGTGGGTGTATACTGTATTGGCTTAAAGCAATAGAACATATATATTTTATGGCTTTTTTCATAAATAAATAGGGAAAAGTAAATTTTTACACATTTACTTTTGTTAAGAATAATTATTTGCAATTTTATTAAACTAAGTTTCTAAATTTCAAATATACTAGAAATTAAGGCATCACTTCCCCCTACCAGCCTGTCCAGTTCGAATGCAACTGAAAAATGAAAATTTCATTCATTTGCATGTGGTTGCAGTCAGAAATTTAGTTGATATATACATAGAGTTCAAAAAAGAGGTCGAAAATGAAAACAGAAAAATGAAACTTTCTTATGCAACTGAATGTAACCACATGCAACTAAAATTCTGACTCCAACCACATGCAAATGAATGAAACTTTCATTTTTCTGTTGCATTCAGTTGAATATGGTCCCTGACGGGGCCATGCAAGTTGCAACCCAAATCCACCAAAATCACCCACCTTAAAAAAAGTTGCATGTGGTTGCATTCAGTTGAATGTGGTTGTATTCAATTGAATATGGCCCCTGGCGGGACCTTGCAACCCACATCCACCAAAATCATCCCACCTTAAAAAAAAAAGCTGCATGTGTTTGCATTCGGTTGAATGTGGTTGAATGTTGTTGCATTCAGTTGCAACTCAAATTCACCAAAATAGCACCCTACCTTAAAAAAATGGGTTGCATTCGGTTGAATGTGGTTACATTCAGTTGCAACTCAAATCCACAAAAATAGCACCCCAATTTAAAAAAAAAAGTATTGAAGTTTGTTGAAGTCGGCTGGGAAAGAAGGGGGAGGGGTAAGGGTTAGTATTTTTATAATTTTAAAACTTAATTTAGTAAAATTGCAATTAAGAAAATATAAGATAGTAAATATGCAGTTAAATAAAGAAGATGATATTTTTGCAAATAAAAATTTTAAACCTAAAATTTTTGGTAAATACTCTAAATAAATTTACATCCCCTCCATGAAAATAAACATAGAATTTGGCTTTACATCGATCAGATTAATTTAAGTCGACAGAAACATAATTAAACAGAGTCAAACCTAAGCAACTCATAAACAAGAGTTCCAAAAGATTGCTAGGCCACTACAACTGCAACTAAACATACATACATACATTCATCTGTATGTAACTACATGTATGTATATATATGATTTTACTACCTAGCTAGTTGTTCACGAGTAAGCTCCTCTTCTCTTCCTGTGCTTCCATTAGATCCCCCATTATTATACTCTGTATAAATAATAAATAAAACCCCATCAATTTTTTTTCTCTCCCCCTCTCCCCCTCTATTCTCAAGTTCTTGATTTTTCAAAGTTGGGTTGTTTGTTTCTTGCAAGAAAGTGATAAAGATTGCAAATTTATCTAGCCCATGAATTTCAAGAAAATAAAGATAGAATCTTGATAATTCAGGTGAAAAATAGGCTTGATTTCAGGGCTTTTGCCTTACTCTACCACATTCTAAGGTACCCTTTAACTGATTTTCTTGTTTTTGAATTTTTGGGTCTGTTTATTTATGTAATGTATGAATTTTTTTCTTTAAGTTTAGTACTTTTGGAGTTGGGTTTATATGGGGTTTTGATGATCAGGTGAATAAGTAAAGGGGTTTTTGTGTTCTTAAGTTATGGTAAGTTCAAGTTGAATTCTTGGCTAGAATTTACTGTTGTTGATGTTAAAAGACTTATCTATCTACTTTATCTTGGCATTAAATTGGATCAGAATTTTTTGTCTAATTCATGTATTTATGGTTTTAGGATCTGCACTTGCTTTTTAGTTGCTTGTATCTGTATTTAATTGCTTGGATGCTAGTAGTGTATTTTATGTTTTCATTATGAAAATCAGTTTTATATACTAATAATAGCGGAATCTGATTGCGGATCTTAGTTTGGCATATTGCATTATTAGTTTGGCAGATTGCATTATCTGTCTTGTGGTAATGCTTATGATTTTTTCATTATAGGTTATCCCATTAATGGTTTTTGTGGGATTATAGGTTGAGAAAATGTCGAGGCCACTCCATCGGGGTGTATCTGGTGGAGGGAGATTATCAGGGAGCATGAATGACTTGTGGACTGACTCTCAGATGAAAGACAAGACAGAGAAAGATGATATTGATAAAATTCGTTCTGATCGATCTCTTTTATCTCTTATATTTCCTTTTTTTCAAGATAACTTACCTACCAAAAACAGTGTAGGTGAGAATGGTTTTATATCTGATCAGTTCAATTCTACGAGTACAAGGAGACGCAATAAATTGATTATGCTTTTTCTGAAGATCAGTTTAGCTGTGATTATAGTACTTGCTATTACTGGATCATTTTGGTGGACAATTTCTATTGGTACGTCATCCAGAGGTCAAATATTCCATGGATATAGACGACTTCAGGAACAACTTGTGTCAGACTTGTTGGAAATTGGAGAGCTTTCCAGTGGTACTTCAAGATTCAAAGATTTGGAATTCTGTTCTGACGAGTCAGAAAACTATGTTCCATGTTTTAATGCTTCCATGAATCTTGAGCTGGGTTTTCCTAAAGGTGAAGAGAATGACCGTCATTGTGGATCTTCGTCGCTGCAAAACTGCTTGGTTCTTCCGCCAGCCAATTACAAAATTCCCCTTAGGTGGCCTACTGGACAAGATGTTATCTGGGTCTCAAATGTTAAGATTACTGCACAGGAGGTACTTTCATCTGGAAGTTTGACAAAAAGGTGAGCAAATAATATGTTTGCATTATCATGGGGAATAATATAGTACTTTGTTCACAAGTTGAGTTAATTGATTAACATCAACTTTCTATGACTGCAGGATGATGATGTTAGAGGAAGATCAGATCTCCTTTCGATCTGCATCTCCGATGTTTGATGGTATTGAAGACTACTCCCATCAAATTGCAGAAATGATCGGGCTCAGAAACGAATCCAACTTTATACAAGCTGGGGTAAGTTAACCGAGTCTACATTTTGAAATTCTACAGCTCACTCTTCATTTTACATGATTTTTTTTTCTCCATTTTAGTTTATCAGTTGTTTTAGGTATGCATACTTAGCTTGGCCGTTATCAAAAATTTGCGATGGCAGGCGCTTCTAAAGCTTCAAATTTTATATTGATGTGTCGATGTCTTTAAAGTGCATAATTACAATTTGCCAGACCATGAAGATCTTTAACTCTTTCAGTATACTAATAAAAAGTTCCATCCATTTGAATTTGTTGTACTTGATATGTCATGATTTTAGTTATGTACATGTCTAATATGGCAGTACTAAATAAAAAGACAATTTCCGATGATGATAAACAAGTATTTAATGCTGCACATCTATGTATATTGGATAAGTTGGTTGTCGGTCTGTATTTTTACGCGATACTTTGAAATAAATGATTAAATGATGCAATTGAAAATAAATAATTGATCATACTCTTGACTTATTACAGAAATTAACCGACGTGCCTTCGATTTTATCTGATTGATTGTTGTCTGTCTTCTTATTTGGCCAGTAGTCATTTTTCATTTTGAAGTTTTATGCATGTGTTGTCGATGGGTCTTCACAGTTATTTCACACTTTTTCTGTGTTTTCAGGTTAGAACTATACTGGATATAGGATGTGGTTATGGTAGTTTTGGAGCTCATCTTTTCTCAAAAGAATTGTTAACCATGTGCCTTGCGGAGTTTGAGGCTTCAGGTAGTCAGGTTCAGCTAACTCTTGAAAGAGGCCTTCCAGCAATGATTGGATCTTTAACTTCGAAGCAGTTTCCCTATCCGTCACTCTCTTTTGACATGATACATTGTGCTCGATGTGGCGTGGACTGGGACAAGAAAGGTATACATAACAAACAATGTGATGATGACATGTTTAGGTGCTTATAAACAGATAAACAGTATTGCCACAGTGTAACCCTTGGGTCTATAGTATCATCCTACTTATATTTATAAAATAGAAATTCTAGAAAAGTTGCTGGAAAGCCATAACAATTACTGTATCAAAGATCTTCTTGCTACCATTACAATAAAGTATAGTAAGTTACTAAATTGCCTAATTTGTTGTTGCTGATTCAAGTAGTAATGAATTACAGGTACCAATAAATTAAGATCCAGCTATATTTGTTATTATCCTCTATAAATTATTCTCTCATCTTAAAATTATTTTCCGTTCTATCTTATATCAAAATGAAAAATGGTGTGGGCCTGGGCTGTTTTTTCTTTTATTAAAAAAGAAGCGGGGTTCAATCTATGAGTCATATAAATCAGCTAGTATGATTCAAAGTAGTGTCATGTCATCTGTATGTAGCATGCAAATACTAAAATGAACATGTAAGACACTATAATTTAAGTTATGTGATGACACTGTTTTTTTGTCATGTGGTACAGATGGTATCCTTCTGATTGAAGTTGATCGAGTCCTGCGTCCTGGCGGATACTTTGTCTGGACTTCACCAGTTACTAATACACAGGGATTCCTTCGTAACAAAGAGAATGAGAAGCGCTGGAATATTGTGCGCAATCTTGCCTCGGGTCTTTGCTGGGAATTGTTATCACAACAAGAGGAAACTGTTGTTTGGAAAAAGACTAGCTTGAAGAAATGTTATGCTTCTCGGTGAGGCGAACTTTGTGCATAGTCTTTTCACATCATGTTTATATATAGCTTACGAATTCATGAATTATGAGTTGCAAGGTACTGAAATTGTGTCTGAGATGAATTGGTTTCTTTGTCTAGGAAATCTGGTTCAGGCCCTCCTTTATGTAGTAAGCGCCATGATATTGAAACTCCTTATTATGGTCTACTCCAAACGTGCATAGGGGGAACACAAAGCCGTAGATGGGTTTCCATTAAAGATAGAGCGCCTTGGCCTGCTAGGTCTAATTTGAAATCCAGTGAAATTCAGTTTTATGGTAATTGTTTCTTTTTGTTTTTTTTCTTTGTCTCTATTGTTATTAATTATGATCATGTTACAGTTTAGGCATAATAGCATCCATCTCGTATTCATAACGCCATAATATAGGTTTTCTTGAATTGTAAAATGTGACTATATAATTATGCATCACAGCAGAAACTGATAGCTAAGAACAAGTGGGACAGAATGAGTAACCTAATGAATTTATGATATTTCTTTTATTAATAGGTTCTTGAATTTTCAGGTCTGGGTCTACATCCAGAGGATCTTGCTGAGGATACCCTAAATTGGAATTCTGCAGTCAAAAATTTTTGGTCTCTACTTTCGCCCCTGATATTTTCAGATCACCCCAAGAGACCTGGTGATGAAGATCCTTCTCCACCTTATAACATGGTCAGGAATGTTCTAGACATGAACGCCCGTTTTGGTGGTTTTAATTCTGCTCTATTGGAAGCTGGAAAATCTGTTTGGGTCATGAATGTAGTGCCAACTATTGGGCCCGACTATCTTCCTCTAATCCTTGATAGAGGATTTGTCGGCGTACTGCATGACTGGTAAGTTTAAGTTATATCTCTGTATACCTTGTGCCAATTTATATTGTGTGCTTTTTTTGGGTAATTTATTGTTTTCATCCTTTGCGTGTGTGGATACTATCCAATAAATGTTTATTCTGTCCAACTTGAAATATAACTTTAGTAGATTGAAACTGAAAATATTTCAGCTGCTGTAAATTTATTATTTCTTGATGACTTGAATCAGAAAGAAGTCTTTGTATTCGTGATGGAACATCTTTGCAAGGCAAATGATCCTTGTTTTATAATGCTTGTGGCCTTCCGCTTATCCTTGAACTAGAATTCAAGCTCTCTACTTGATTGATTTCCTGGTGGTGCTCAAAAAATAATTTATTAGCTGATCTATAAGAGGTTTCTTCCACTTTCGGTTTTTTTGGGGGGGGGGGGGGGGGAATTTGAATTAGACGTCTAATTGATATTTGCAGTCAAAATCCTTGTGTTGACATTAAGATCACCCTTCTTCTCTTGATTTCCTGAAAAGTTGTGAATATTTTACAATGCTTACAAACCTAGTGGGATGCATAGCAAGTAGAACTTTAAGAAAAGAAAATACTATGACATGCATTAAGATTTTATTATAGTCTTTATAGATATAGATCCTGCAAGATCTACCAACTGAAGTGAATTTAAAATATGTTCTTTTCGTAGTGAAATTTGATTTGAACCGTGTAACCATATTTGTTATAGGTGTGAAGCATTTCCAACTTACCCGAGGACCTACGATATGGTCCATGCTGAAGGACTTTTATCACTTGAAACTGGTCAGAAGCGAAGATGCTCCATGCAAGATTTGTTCTCTGAGATTGATCGTCTACTTAGACCAGAGGTACCATTGGTTTACTCTCGTAATATTTCATATTTTTAACATGTCCATGAATCATAATTGCATTAAGGTAGACATGCAATGGATAAGCAGCACCTTGTAGTTGTAATACAGTGCTATTGAAATTGATGGAACTTGTCATACATAATGTCATATGCTAATCAAGTAAAACATTTCTTAGTAAATGTAACATTGAGGAATAATACACGTAAACTTGTCTCCATTCTTAAAAAATCTGAGCCTGAAACGTATCAATAAAGTATTTAGAAGTACTTGGCATTTCTTGCAAGTGCCGGCCTTCAGACTAATAATGTGAACATATGCTCTAATGCGTATGAGCAAAGCTAATTGAAGAAGTCATCAATGCTGGCACAGACCCCTAAATTCTTGAAGCAAGCGAGACTGTTAGCTATGAAATTCGTGCATGTTTATGGTTATATGTATAATACCATTTTTATCTGTGTCAAATGTATTTCTTACAGTAAATTTAACACTAATTTTATTTCTCAAGCACCTTCTAAAATACTAATGATAACATACTGTTTGCTTTGCGATGGTCTACATATTTTGGTGGATAATATTATCTAGTATATAAAGTTCTTGCATATGCTGGTATGTGGATGCATAAGTATCTATGTATCTTTAAATATACTCGTGCATTCAAAATTCAGTTCCACGTGTATACAAAACCAATATAGTACTATCAGTTTCTTCTTCTGATAGCAGTTAGGATTGAGCTCGGTTTAGCCTTAAGGTCATTTACAAACAGTCTTGACAAGTGTATAATGCACTCGAGCATTATGATTATATAAGAGAATTTCATTTGAAATTCTGCATAATTTGTATTTCATCGCCACGTGTTTAAACTTCCAATGACCATGCTCAAATTTGTGGGAGTAGGAGATTTTGTTTATGATCAGTGATCCCCTCGTTTTACATTTGCTAACTTATGGCTTGTTCCAGGGATGGGTCATTCTACGTGACACGACTACACTAATTGAATCAGCAAGATCCCTCGCGCCACTCTTAAAATGGGAAGCTCGGGTTGTTGAGATTGAGAGTAACAGTGATGAGAGACTCCTTGTTTGTCAGAAACCTTTCTTCAAGAGACTAGCAAACTAAAGTGTACATCTGAACCCGAAACGTTAGATGAAATACATATTTGTTTGTATGGATTTAAAGTAAGTCAGTACACCACCTACATTGGGTGTGGAATAGAAAGTTTTGAAGTGAAAGCGAAAGATAGACGAAAGGTGGGTTCGTATGCTAGAACCAAAATCTATGGAACCGTAAGGTGTACATAGGACCATGTAATTACAAATATGAAGCGAGGGCAGGACAAAGAAGTATAGGACTATGCTTTTTTTACATTTTCCTTGTGATCTATCTCGATATTTTATACAACCACATTTCGATTAGATTCTGAAGGTGGTTACAGAATAAGCAAAATGCAATTTACGTGTAGTATATGTAGTCAACAGTTACTCTATTAAAACATTCTTTCGTTTTTTTTTTGGCTAGTCATGAAACACTGAAGATTCATTTATTTTTTCTCCAACATTTATATTTTATAGAACAGTTAATGCCTATTGACAAGATTTGACCATAACATACTTCTGTTCCCCCTATTTGATAGGAAGTGAATTATTTGCACGAAATTTAATAGACTAATACGAGTATACGACTAATAAAATTTGTTCGTGTGATAAGTGTTTGTGCGCTTGAGCCTTGATCAAACTGGTGCGCATTTTGCCTCGAGCTCGAGCAAGCATCTGCTATCACTAAAATTAAAGAATTCGATTGCTAAACATCTGATTAAATTGTTTGAAATGTGCAACAAGGTCACATGCTTTTTAATTGAAGTGGCAGTAGCAGCTAAGAAATAAAAAATTGAAATAGTTTTGTTAAGGACCAACTCATTAAGTAATTAGAGTGAAGTATTACATGAATCTTATATTATATTTTAATACTTCCTCCCCCCTCACTTTTATCCTCACTCGAAAGCCCATTTTTGGGTTAAAGAGTGGATCACGGGAGTTTGAATTTGGATTCAGAGTTATGGTTTGAATCCAGTGTAGTTTGTTGCAGTACTGAGTTGCCATTCTTTGAGGCCTGATTGTACTACTATGTTCGTAGGTGTAAAAGCTTTAAAACTATCTGCTCATCTATGGTTGATAATTAACTACGTAGTAATTTTTGAACTGCAGATTCCTTACAGAGCTTCTAATTTTTGTGGTATAACCTTGTACATTCTTATTAATTATTACAAAGAAGGAATTTTTTTTTTTGCCACAGTGATTCTATTGTTTTAATATCTGTTCTGATACATGCGTTACGGGAGAATCGAATCTTGGTGGTTCGACTAGGCATAGTACTCATTTACCACATGAGCTACACCATCACTCTTAAAGGAAAATTTATTTACACAGTAAGTTGTAGACAATTAATCAGTTAGGGGCAATACTATTAAATTCTAGCAATTTCCGTACTTGTTTTGTTTCCCCCGATGCCCTAAAAGTGGGTTATCATGTGGCATATAGGATAGACAAAATGACAGTTGGTAACCCTTATATGGGTTTTGTCAAATTGGTCCAGATTTACGTTTTTAGCACTTTACAACCCCTATCTTCAAATCTCGCTTCATATTACAACCCTCCGGTCTAATTGACCTATTTTACAAGCAAAAATGAGTCAAAAACCTCTATACATAAGGGGTAAAAACTGTCATTTTTGAAGATATGGGTTGTAATATGAAGCGAGTTCTGAAGATAGGGGTTGCAAAGTGCTAAAAAACGTAAATCTGGACCAATTTGACAAAACCCATATACATAGGGGTTACAAACTGTCATTTTATCAAAAAAAGCTTTAAGAACTAGAATTTTAATGAAGTTGTAAATGTCTTTGGTATAAATGTTTGCATTTTTTTCTAGTCGTTATAGTTACTTCAGAGACACATACATTTCTTAATTTCTTTATATATATTTCTGCTGTATAGTCATAACTGGTTGATAAAAACGTCGGAATTACAAATTTTTTTTAAAAAATTAATACATATTTACGTTATATTATATTATCAATATTAAATTTTAATAGTTACATAATCTTCTTCAATGAATTGATTTCTTGCTAAACACGATTATTTCGATTGAGCAACTCTCTCGTTTAAACTGAAATCTCAACTTTAACATATACTATAAAAATTTTATAATAATTTTTATTCATAAAATCGAACCCTAAAAATTTTTAAAAAAATTATGACATAAGTATCAAATTCTAATAATTAATACAATCTTTTCTAGTGAGTCGTCTTCCCGTTAAATTTATGAATATATTTTTCTAATGAAATTACAATTAACTTGTATAAAAAAGTTAAAATAAAGGATTTCTAGGAAAAAAGATATACATTTTTAAAAAATCGTATAAGACGTCCTCACTTTCCTCATTTTCTACTTCTAATAAAACATTTTATTATATGTATTCTTTATATATTCAAACATCTTTTCTACCTCCAATAATTTTTTTAATTATATGTATTTTCTATAAATTCAAACTTTTCTTCTCTATAAATTAGAACCCCTATTTTACTTACAATAAAAGTCTTAATTACATGTTTTACAAAAACATATTCTACTTTAAATAGAACTTTTAATTATACATTTTTCCGATAAATTCAAACTCTTATTCTCTATAAATTTGAACACGTATTATGCTTTTAATATGTTAAAGTATAGTTTTTAGTTATTAATATTTAAAATCCTAAAAGTCTAAAAAATTCAAAATATATTTATCTTCTATTATATGATCAATATTAAATTTTAATATTCAACATGGTATTCTCTAACAAATCGCTTTCTCGTTAAACACGGGTATACCTATTGAGTCGCTCTTTCGTTTAGACCAAAATCCTAACTTTTACATATATTACTTGTATAACAATGTTTATCCATAAAAATTGAATCCTAAAATTAAAATAAATTTTATAACACCAATATCAAATTTTACTAGCTAATACAATCATTTGTAATGAGCCGTTTTCCCATTAAACATGTTTTGAGTTGCTCTCGTTTGGGATCGAAATTTCAACTTCATTATATATTATTGATGATACTTATCTTTTACAACTACTTTTTTTCCTTAAAATCAAAACCTAAAAATAGAGTGAATTACAATTTTTACTTTATCTAAACTTTCTAAAATTTATGAACTTTTAAAAAATGAAAATACATCTTATTTTATCTTTATATTATATATACTCCTGTATTTATTTAGGATTTCCGCATGAAAATGTTCTTTATGTTAACACATCAATTTTCTTCTTTTCAAATACAAAAACTTTTTTTTTATGAGAGTAGTACTGAATTTATAAATATATATTCCTAATAGAAGTTTAATTAACTTATATAAAAAATATATAATTTTAGAAGATCGTAAAAGATGTCACCATCGCCCTTGTATTCTACTTTCAATAAAATATTAAATTATATATCTCCTCTATATATTCAAACATCTATTATACTTCCAATAGAACTTTTAATTATATGTTTTTTCTATAAATTCGAACTCTTATTCTCTATAAATTCGAATTCCTATTATACTTCCAATAGAATTTTTAATTATATGACTTATAAATACATATTATACTTCCAATAGAATTTCTAATTATATGTCTTTCCCTTTTTCTTTTTTTCTTTTTTGAAATGCAAAGGAAATGTATCTTATTAAAAATCCCCGAACACAACTCTTTACATGGCAATTACATTCTTAACACCAATGCACAAAAGCCTTTATTTAAGTCATTATCAGGCCAAATACTGCAACAACATGATGCCACTGACTGACTTACTGCCTAACATCTTCTAATATTCCCTCTGAAATTAGTTTGAATCCACTGCATTTTCATAGCTCTTGTCCATCATTTTCAGCCCCTACATTAACTACTACTCCATCAAATAAATCTTCCTCATCTAGACTTGAATCTAGGCTTGAATCTGCTCCCCAACTGGACCTAAGTCCATGTCGTTGCTCCACAGTTCCGGGACTCTTCCAAATGGACGCTTAAGTATCACCATTCTATGGTGGTTTTCTGTATAAATCATGATACTTTACCCACTGGGTTAATACCGTCCTTGGACCATATAATTCCTTCTCATTTCCTGCTTTGCTAAGTGATCTACTCCCATATTAAAATTTCTATCAACATGGGAGAAATTGATATTTGGTCTTTTAACCAATTCTTCTAAAGAAACAATCCTTCCTTCATCACTTCTACCTAGACCCGTTCTTAATTTTGAAATATATTCCAACACTTCTTTACTATCCACCTTAAAATTATATTTAGCATTCCTCCAGTTACTTTTAACAAATTCATTCAATAAATATGTTAGTGCCTCTAGTTCTGTACTAAACACATCAAGTGCACCTGAAGGTCCTAAGAAAATGAATGGCAATTTTTCTTTTGAATCCTTCAAATATCCCCCCATACCAGCTACATACTTTCCATTCTCCAAAGTTTTAAAAGCGCCATCCGAAAATTCCACAAATTCAACATTATTCTCTTCATTATCAATAACAAGTGTTCTTGAGGACATTACCACTACACCTTCTGGATTTATGTTCCATAGATTGCGCAGCTGATCGAAGATCACTCCACAGGCAACACCCCATTTCAAAGATCGTATCTTTATTAAAAATGGAACCTCATCATCACTATATCTTTTTTTTTCAAATATCATTGTATTTCTTGACAACCACAATGACCATGGAGTAGAGATTAAAACAATGGACCAAGCCTGACTGGCTTTGATCCATGACATCCACTTCCAAATTTCTAAATCATTTTGACTAGTGAACTTGCTAGAGAAACCCCACCAATCAAAAATGCCCCTCCATACCTTGTTCTCATAAGTGCAACACCAGAAAATATGTTTTAACCCTTCGGAATCAGCCATACACCATGCACAGCGAATATCAAAAATCACAGGTCCTAGTCTACTGTATAGAAACACCCTGGTTGGCAATATTTCATGCTTGAACTTTCAAATAAAGTATTGTACCTTTGGAGGTACTTTCATTTTCCAAACCGCATTCCAATTATTATTACTCTATGATATTACATGCCTTAAACAACTCCTCCCATCAGCTACATTATAGGGCTTACCTGTTTTATTCCATATCAAAAAATCCTTACCTTGTTGTATTGTTATATTTGAGATTACATCATTCATTCTCAGAGCTTCCTCAAGTACCCAAGAACGCAATTGTCTTGACCATAGCATATTTACATTCACATCCGGATCATTCCATTTTGAGCAAAAAAAATTAATTGGTGAATTTCTTAGAGATGATAATTCATATAATCTTTTGAAAGAATCACACACTCTTCCCAATTCATTCCATACATCCTCCCAGAACAATGCAGTTTCTCCATCCCTTATAACCCAATGAAAATTATTTCTTGATAATGCATTATTGAAGCCAACAGCCCATTAACTTTAACCATTCCTGCTAGTAAATCTAGATATTTTTTCCCTGCAACTCACTGCCCAAGTCACCCTGATTAGAACATGTATACTTTGCCCTGATATACTTGTTCCACGACGAATTCTTGTTAACAAGCAAATTATACCACCACTTTCCCATCATTGCACTATTTTTTTTATCTCTTATCGAGACTAAACCCAACCATCCTTGAGCTCTCGGCTCCAACAGCTTTGACCATTTAAGCAAATGAAGTTTCTTACTTTTTTCTTCAGCGTTCTTCCATTCACCCCACACAATACTCCTCCTAAATCTCTTTATTCTTTGAGCCACTCCCTCTAGCATCACAAAAGTATTGAACCAGTATGATGGTAAATTGTCTATGACTGCTTTAACAAGAACTACTCTTCCCGCCATATTTAAACTCCCACACTTCCGATTTGCAAGTGTTTATGAGGAGATTTTGGGGTGTCTTAGAAAATGGTGAATTTTCTGTCACTGTGCATGGCTATCAAGCAAACAGACATTTGAAGTACCACAATCTAGAGATGACAAACGAAATATTTCCAACAACTCTTATTCATGGTTGAGGTTTGCATCTGAGGAAGGTGAACACTATCTCATGGGAATCATTCAACGTAGGGGATATAAACCTGGTAACATTTATAGTTGTCAAATGTTTGTGGAAGACATCGGAGATGGGGTACATTGTAGGGTGAAGGTCACTTTTGGCCCGTACCCTAATGGAAAGGCTTTAGGAATGCTGAGTTTGCATGAAATTCATGTTATTTATGATAATGAGGTTGAGGAAATGTTCCAAGGTGACAAGGTACAGTCATTAAAAAAAATGACTATTTTCTGTTTGAGGATCTCAGAATCAGGAACATTATTGGATGACTTGTTCCATGAGTTGTTTCATGAGTGATCAACTATGATCTGTTATGAATTGGTATTCGACCTATTATAATTTAGTAGTATTTGACTTATTGAAGAACCTTTGTAATATTAAGTAGTATTTGGCTTATTTAAGAACCTTTGTATGGTTATTAGTTGGTAGTTTTAAGATCGAATGTTTCAAACTTACCCTCAATGAAAAATTAAATGAGTATGTTTTTTTTGGAAAAAAAATATGGATTTCCTATAAATTCGAACTCTTCACATCCATAAATTCGAACACATATTATACTTCTAATATATTAAAAGATATTTTTATATTTTTTAGTATTTAAAATCATAAAATTCTAAAAAATTAGAAAAATAGATTGAGGCGATCTTAGAGGCGCCACCTAACCTCCCGAATATCCTCCTTATATATATATATATATATATATATATATATATATATATATATATATATATATATATATATATAGATTTCTTAGAGCTGAAGTTACCAAGAAAGAATATTAACGTTATTACCGGTTCATTTTTTGTCGTCACCAGTCACCAATACACGTAACGTGTTTTCACATAACAAAACATAACATAACCCTCATATTATGAATCCAACAGTCTAACAAAATATCATAATAGATTCCAGTAGTCATTCAATGGGTTACCCATCCCAGAAAGTTTTGAAATTTATATTCATATATTTCTACAACGATTGTTGCGAATTAGACAAGCCTGGATTCATGGGTTACCCATCCCGGAAAGTTCTTTGACTTGAGCTGTTGAGGTTGATACCTTTGGCATCTTAAGGTCAAAGAGCGAAAATGCTTTTTATGGTACCTGTGACTTTACAAAATCAAGTATACTGGATATAGAGCGAAAATGCTTTCGATGGGTCTTCACAGTTATTTCACACTTTTTCTGTGTTTTCAGGTTAGAACTATACTGGATATAGGATGTGGTTATGGTAGTTTTGGAGCTCATCTTTTCTCAAAAGAATTGTTAACCATGTGCCTTGCGGAGTTTGAGGCTTCAGGTAGTAAGGTTCAGCTAACTCTTGAAAGAGGCCTTCCAGCAATGCTGGGATCTTTAACTTCGAAGCAGTTTCCCTATCCGTCACTCTCTTTTGACATGATACATTGTGCTCGATGTGGCGTGGACTAGGACAAGAAAGGTATACATAACAAACAATGTGATGATGACATGTTTAGGTGCTTATAAACAGATAAACAGTATTGCCACAGTGTAACCCTTGGGTCTATAGTATCATCCGACTAATATTTATAAAATAGAAATTCTAGAAAAGTTGATGGAAAGCCATAACAATTACTGTATCAAAGATCTTCTTGCTACCATTACAATAAAAGTATAGTAAGTTACTAAATTGCCTAATTTGTTGTTGCTGATTCAAGTAGTAATGAATTACAGGTACCAATAAATTAAGATCCAGCTATATTTGTTATTATCCTATATAAATTATTCTCTCATCTTAAAATTATTTTCTGTTCTATCTTATATCAAAATGAAAAATGGTGTGGGCCGGGGCTATTTTTTCTTTTATCAAAAAAGAAGCGGGGTTCAATCTATGAGTCATATAAATCAGCTAGTATGATTCAAAGTAGTGTCATGTCATCTGTATGTGCATGCAAATATGTTTGAAAGTTATTCTAAGAATGCGATGTTTGTTTGGATCTGTATGCTTTTAGATTTCAGTTTTGATAGTGTTGTTGTTTGTTAGCGATCAGGAATTGAGCTTTTACACGTTTGTTTTTTTAAATTATTCAATATACGCATATATTACCATGTTTTTTCTTGTTTGGAAAGAGGGATATTTTTATTGTTTGCTCTTTTTTTGATAGATAACAAGTTGGTTTTTTTTGTGCCCTGTCTAGTAAAAATTGCTTTCTTCTTCTTATTTATCTCATCAAAAGATATTTAACTATGCTAAAAATTGATTGTTTATTTGTTCAGGCAAATGGATAACGGGGGGAGAAATGCAAAAACGCTGGTGGACAACATCCAAGAAAAACTCCAGTGTGCGTGCTACTTTGGGGTTGTGGTGCTAGGTGTTTGCCTTTCGTATTGGGTTTGCATCAAAAACTTTGGTGAACCAAAGTAGGGAAATGGACCAGGGCGCTTTTGCTTTTGCTTAGTAGTAGTACTCCGTAATTAAGTAGAAGCTTTAGACTTTGAGACTATGGTTTGTTACTTAAGACTTAATTTCTGGCTGTTGATATTATTGTTCTAAGCCTTGTAAGCTGCGAGGTCTAAGTTTTGAAATTTACGTTCATATATTTCTACAATGATTGCTGCGAATTAGACAAGCTTGGATTCATGGGTTACCCATCCCGGAAAGTTCTTTGATTTAAGCTGTTGAGGTTGATACCTTTGGCATATTAAGGTCAAAGAGCGAAAATACTTTCTAATGAAGGTTATTTTGGTGGTACATGTAATTTATTATATTAAAATATATTTTTAATTCATTTACTGTGTTTCAGTTTATTTTTAATGCATTTAATAGCATTATGATTTTTATTAATTAGGAAAATTATCCCATACGTGTGTAGCATAAAATATTTCATTCTATTTTTCTGTAATTTTTATATTTTTAGAATAAGGTTATTTCACATTATAATTTTCCGACTCAGCCCCAGTACAAGATTTGAGGCCTTGTTTTTGATACAATTATTTTTATATAATAATAGGATATTTAAAAATGTATTATTTTGTAATTTATGTAATATTCGTAATTTTTGGGAAATTTTGACATTTATATTATATTTGTTTAAAATAAAAATTTTACATTTTTATCCCATAAAAATTATTTTTAAGACTTAATGATTTTAATTAGGGGTTAATTTTTTTTGAGAATTTACCAAAACTACAGGGTTTTTCTACTTTATTTGCATAAATACTATCATCTTTAATGTAATGCAAAAATACGGGAATCCATCTTTTTCTTGCAGAACTACTGTTATTCACCCCTTTCTACCCTCCCTCTATCTCTTCCCTCTCTCTCTTCTCCGGCGCCAAAACAAGATAAACCAACATCTCCGGCGCCGACCTCCACCTCCGATCTCCGGCGCCGCAGGCGTCTCCAACCTCAATCTCCGACACCAAGCCTGACCTCCATCTTCTCCATCAACAACAATTTAACTTCACCAGGCACTGCAATCTGAGATGAAAATTAATGTATTTTGTTTTTCTTTATGTTAGGTCCGATAAGATTGTAGAAGGGGGGGTTGAATACAATCTTTACCTTTTTATCGAAATTTATCCGTTAGATAATATTTTAGCAAAGACAAATTTGTGCGGAATTATTTAACACAATTTTTCAAGTTGAATATAACTGTATATTAACTTGATGTGGTGCTACAAAATCAGTATAACAACTTATCAAGATGTTAATAACTAATTAGAAAATTCGACATGAACTTTTCTAATTTAGTTAATAATAATCAAGATAAGAACTAGGAAACTTAATTCGCTAGTAGTACAAGAATCACAAATAGACAAGTTCTAGTGGATAGAATATTACAAAGATGAAGAACTTGAATTTCTGGGAATTGTTTAAGCTTTGGTGTTCTTGGTGTTCTTGAGAGAGAATTCTTTTCTGCTGAATATAATATTTTCTGCTCTGTTTCTTGGTTATGACTTAATCTGCTGTGTTCTGTTCTTTTGTATCAGTCATAAGTCTTGCTAGCTTTCTGTAGGATATTTAACTGCTCCAGCATGACTTAAACTGCTTCCAAGACTTAGTTTTTCTTCATTAAGACTTACACAAACCTCCATTAAGACATAAACCTGGTCGGTATGACTTAATAAAAATTCGGTAAGACTTAAAATAGCTGGCAGGAAGTCGGTGTGACTTAATCAGGTCGGTAAGACATAATCTTGAATGGCTCGGTAAGACATAATCCTGAATACTGTCGGTATGACTTAGTTTAGGTCATACCGAATTTTTCTTCTCCAAGACATAATTCAACCTTCTTTCTTTAAGTCATATTGATCTATTTAATTAATTAATGATTAACTAATTCATATTTAATTGTTACAATAATTAATTTAATAAATTAATTAATTCTTCTAGAATTAATTCATTTAATTAAATCAACTAAATGATTTATATCAATTATAAATGAATTTAATTAAATCAATAAATAATTAATCTAATTCTTACAAACCACTGAAGGTAATAAAGAATTACCACTGACTTGTGTTGACGTTCGATGTACTGTCTGGTTCATGAACAACTAACTTCAATGATGCTTCTTCACTTTTGACTTTAGGTTGTGGTTTGTTTCTTCTCTCAATTCTCTTGTACTGTAACTGACATTCAAACTATCACTCGAAAAATCTCTGTCACTGTTCCAATGAATCTATTCACTTCAATACTATACTGGGGCTTGATCAGATAACTGAATCGTCTTCCAGTGTACAACATCAAAACTATAGATTGACTTTTCTTCTTTCTTCTGACAGATAATACTTCTTGAGATTCCTGTGACAGTTCATATGTATATTTACTTATTACAATTTGGTTTAAGTTGATTTGGATCCTCTAACTACAAATAGGCTGAGTCATATGCCTTTCAATCTCCCCCTATTTGTTTGTTAGACAATAACAAGCAAATTCCTAGAGGAAACCTCAACTAATCCAACTTAACCAAATGAAAGATAAAACTTTAAATACTAAGTAAATATTAAAAAAAGTTCTGGTTTATATTTAACATTTGCCAGATTCAAACATGAAAAATAAATACAAGATAGATGATCCTCTAGACTGATCATATGAAACAAATTCCTATCAAGATTTATCTAAGCTCTAAAGATATAACATGTAGAGCAATTCTTTTTCTTCAGTTGTCTTCCCTTCTGAATTCTCCTTCTTCTGGCTCATTTGTGACTTGAAGTTTCATGTGTAAATCAGAATCAACAAGACGCTCTCTTCTTGATGACAATCCTTGAGGTAAGACTAAAGGAATTCCAAGCTTCTTTCTCAGTTCACCTTGAAATTTCTTGTAATCTTTTATATTCGTTTGTGCATAGGATCGAATGTGATCTGCAGCTATTACCTTTTCTTCAGTCAAGAATCCATGATTGCTGAGAGCATATTCAGCATATACCAAGTGTTTTGCATGATGTTCATATAACTCGTCTGTCTGAAGATTGATTGAATGAAGTACCTCTCCCTTAAGAAATTTTACTTGTGGAGGATCCTTAATCACTTCTGGTCCAGCTCTTTCAGCAAATTCTTTGAACTTCTCATGTAACAACACACCTAGCTCAGAAGATGTTCTCACCGTAGGCCTAAGTACCCAAATCTCTGTCAGCGATCTGTCATAAAAGAACTGAATAGATACTCTGAAAGTTCCAACTTTATGACAATCCACAAATATTACCAGCTCATCAGATTTGGGTTCAAATGCAGTAGTTATCCTGATGACTTCTACCTTTAAGGCCTTTATATACATATCATGAATTGGATTTGCCAGTTTAAATTCCTCGAGAATTTCTCCAAGACGACGATCTTCATAATCAGAACTCTGAGGTGAATCAATTGCTTTTTGAGCACGTTCCCATTTGTCACCGCTCTTTAGTCTGATATATGTCTTTCTCTTCTCAACATTTATAGCATGTAATCGTTGTAATGCTTGCTGTTCACCTTTCTGAAGTTCTTCATTTCGTGCAATTTGCTCTAATGACTTTTGAAGCTTTTATTCTCTCATCAGCAAATTAGCTTCCCTCTGAGCAAATAATTCTTCAGATTCTTTCTCTGCTTGTTGAGCTTCATATTCAGATGTCACTGGTCCTTCATCTTCCCAGTGACTAAGATCAGGTTCAGGAAGTTCTTCACCTTGATCAGGGAATTCAAGATCAGCAAAAACATCGAAGTTATCCGGTTCACCCGTGTAATAATAACCTGTGTTCTTGTCTTGAATTTCTTCCTCAGTTTCTTCAACTACTTTCTTCTTCTTATCTCTCCTATCTTCACTTTGGTCAGATTTTCCAGATTTTCCCGATTTTCCCTCTCACTCTCTTTCTTTAGTTTTATCTTGTGACCCCTTTGATTTCTCCCCCTTAGTTGAGGAATCCTCTACAGATTTATCAGTTGCCTCGGCTTCAGGATATTGTTCATCATCATCACCACCCTTACTTGTAAAGAATTCAATTTCTTCATTTGTAGGTTTGCGAGTTTGACTTACAAGATTAAACAGATGTCTTAACCCTTTAGCCTGGTGTGCATTTTGCTTTTCAATCTGGTCCAGACGAGAATCGGTAGATTTCTGATTTTGCTGTACCTCTGACTGTAAAGTGTCAACTTTCATGGAAATCTCAGAAATTAACATGTCTTGAGCAACAGTAATATCTCCAGAGTCATCAAGTGCCTTTTCATGAGAGAGTTCGAGAGAATCTATCTTCTTGGTGAAAGATGTCTTTAAGTAGTTTATCTCCTTCTTGATCCCAGCAAGCTGAGTGTTGACAGAGGTGGATGAAGAAGATCGCTCACCCACTTGTGCTCTAAAGAATTCTCTTTCAGCCTTGCTGGCTGCAAGTTCTTTCTCTAAAGCAGCTATCTTTTCTAATAGTGAGAGAGTGTATGTGTTAGTGTGTGCGCTCACCTGACGTTCACTTTGAGATCCACTCACCTGAAGTGCATGTGTTTCACTCAATTTTATGGTATTCCTCACATCACTCCTCTCAGTTTCCTGAGCTGCTTCCAGATTTGTACCTACAGTTAAAATCACCCTAGCCTCCTCTGGGAAGGTCAGTGGTGGTGCAATGGGAGTTCGCAAATCCCTGTCCTTAATCAATTCCACTTGTACATTTTGATTTGTAATCTGAATTGCTTTAGTAGTAGATTGATCAAGTTGCCTTCCACTTTCTTCAGTCGAAACTGTGAGTGGAAACTCCCTTGAGGGATCTAAGAATGTTTCTCCTAGGAGGGGAGATGATGGTTCCATTAAAGTTGGCAGGGAACCAAGATTTCCCTCAGAAGTCTGTGAAGACTTTTCTACCATAACTATGGTAGGCACTGTTTCAGACTCTATGTGCTCTCCTGTCAATGTGTCCCTATTTGCATCATAATCTATTTGTTCTCCCATTGTTAGTAATAACAAAGGGGTTGTGCTTGACACATTACAGGATGCCATGGCCCTATGGCGAATTTCAATAGTATCATCCTGTTGAGAGGATGATCCTAGTAACTGTTGCATGGCCATATCAATGTCCATATCTTGTTGAGAAGATACGGATGGGCTTACAGTTGCCTCTGAATCAGTTATACTTTTCTTTTGTAGAGGCAGAGCTGTGGGTTCACTCATTATATTTCTTCTTTTCTTTGATCTTTGAAATGGAATTTTCTTTCTGGAGTGAAAGGTTTTAAGTGATGTTGATTCAGTGTTTGGCTCTATGACCGGGGTTAGAGATTGCGGTCTTACAATCCCTTGGTCAGCCCTATCAACCACTTGGGTTCCAGAAATAGATTGAGAAGTAGAAATAGTTTGAGGAACAAAAGACAATACCTGGTCAGCTGATTCTGCGATAGTCTCTGATAAGATAGGTTGATTTACTTCAGGTTCAGGAACAGACGCAGTTTCTTCCACTGGATGTTCAACAACAAGTGCAGGTGGCTGAGGAACAATTTGCTGAGCAGGATCGACTTGTTGATTGTCTTGATCTTCATTATCAACAAGTATGTTTTCCACTGGTGGTTCAGGGTTTTGTTTAGGTTGTTCAGGTTCTGGTACAGGTTCAATGACAGGTAGTTGTATATAGTTTGACATGTATTGGGTGACAACTACAGGTATGTTTGTGAATTTAGGCTTATTGTTGTACTCAGTGAACAATCTGGTAGTAGGTTTACCTGACGCCATTGATTCTCCATTCAGGAATTGGGCTTGATTTTCTAGTTCCACTAGATGATTAAAAATCAATGACAGGAATCTTGGATAATAGCATGATACTTTTTGTCCATTATCAAAATTCCTCTTTGCATTAATGATTCTTCTAACCATCGGAACACACAGTAGTCTACCAATATTAATTCTTCAGTTGTGTGCAACTGCATATCCAATATGCTGCAAGAAGGATGGTAATACCCCGAAGTTCCCTTTAGTAGAATTGGCAAAGACTCTACCTAATGTGTCAAACAGATAGTCCCATTCCTGAACGAAGTTCTTTTTATTCCAGACAGTTTGATCAGGACTGTCTTGATAGAATACACCATTCAAAAAATTTATCAATTCTTGATCTGATGGTAACTCTTCGAAATTGTAAGTTGTAAAATTTAAGACCGTATTTATTGTATTTTCATTCACTTTGTACTGATTGTCTCCTACAGAGAAGACAAATGATCTGTTATCATTAGAAATGACAGTAGTAGTACACATGATTCGCAAAGGTTCAATTTTCAATGGAGCATCCAAGCTCAAAGCAGTGTGAACCAGTGAATTTTCATTTAAAAATCGAATCCACGGACGAAAACGTTCAACTGAACATTTTTCTGGATCAAAATAACCGATTAAATTATGTTTAATAATTTCAAATCGATCAGCCATTTTAATCAAGATTTAATTTCTTTGAAAATTTCAGATTTTACAAAATTATGATTTAAAAATTAATTTTTCGAATTAATAATTAATTAAAAATTCGAAATAATTAACTTTTCTCCAAAAATTCTGAAAAATTCACACAATGATCCTTGTATACACACAAACAACCGTATATTTTTAGTTTTTCAAGAATCGAAACCAGTTGCTCTGAAAATCAGATCGTAATTAACGATTTTCGAACAAAAAATTCTTCAAAAACCGAACCAAAACACGATTTTAAACACTCAAAACGTAGATAATCAGACAAGGAGTCGAGTTATGTGATTAGTTCGTGATTATCAGCAAGATTTGAGACAAAAATCGGACATGAACGATTGGTATGTTCGTGTATATATGTATGTATCTATTTAGTTCTCTAAGACTTAACTTGAGAGAATGACATAAACCAAAATATGACTTAACTCTACTAACAACTATATATATACTAGTTAGACGAATAAGACTTAAAAAAATAACTAACAAGACTTAACTAAAAAACTTAAAACTGTTACCTGCTATATATATACTAACTGATTAAGACTTAAAATTAAAAATAAGACTTAAACTTAACATTAATTAAAACTCCGAATAAGACTTAATAATAATAGAATAAAACTTAATTATAATAAATCTAATAAGATTTAACTGATAAGACTTAATTAATCAATAAGATCTAATTGAATAAGACTTTAAAAAAAAACTCGCTATGACCTAATGTTAACAGACTCGAGAATATGACTTAATTTAACAAAAACTCGGTAAGACTTAACCTGTTTAAGTCATACCGATTTATTTGTAAGTCATATTGATGGTTTTTTCTAATTTTAAGTCATATTTACTTTAAACAAACATTAAAAACACTCTAAAATATACAATTAACTTATAAAAATAATAAAAATTTTATAGAAAATTAAACAAATAATAAAAATAATTATAAATACCATATGCTATCCTATTAACGAAAACAAAGCAATATTAACAGGACAAACATTAAAAAACATATGATAAATTAATTACTAAAATAGAAATAAATATCTACAAATATTCTAAAAATACAGAAATATGAAGTATCAAATAATATGAATAAACAGAATGAAAAATAACTAAACAAGCAAGAAAATCAGATGGTAAAATAATTATACAAGTGATTTCAAACAACAAATATTCACAGAATAATCACTTGCAAAATTATTAAAGATCAAATTTCAGATATTAACAGTATTAATTACTAGGACTGTTTAACATACCCAATTCACTAACAATTTTAGTGAATGAGGATTCATTAAGCGACTTAGTAAAAATATCTGCAGTTTGATCTCTAGAGCCTACAAATAGTAGTTGCACTGTACCATTCATTACATGCTCTCTTATAAAATGATACCTTATGTCAATGTGCTTTGTCCTTGAGTGCTGCACAGGATTGCTGGCGATTGCTATGGCACTTGTATTATCACATAAAATAGGAATATTTTCCAATACAATGCCATAGTCCATTAATTGATTCCTAATCCATAAGATCTGAGCACAACAGCTTCCAGCAGCTATATATTCAGCTTCGGCTGTAGAGTTGGAAACTGTTTGCTGTTTCTTACTGAACCAGGATACCAATCTTCCACCTAGGTATTGACAAGTCCCAGATGTACTTTTCCTGTCTACAACACTTCCTGCATAGTCAGAATCCGTATATCCAATTAAAGTAAAACCAGATTCATTAGGGTACCAGATGCCTAAATTAGGCGTACCCTTTAGATATCTTAAGATTCTTTTGACATCAGTGAGATGGATTTCTTTAGGGTTCGCTTGGAACCTTGCACACAAGCATGTGGTAATATATCTGGTCTACTAGCAGTTAGGTAAAGCAATGAGCCAATCATACCTCTATAGCCTGTGATATCTACCTTGGCAGAACTTTCACATAAACCAATTTTGACAGCTATAGTTGATGGTGTCTTTGCTGATGAGCACTCCTCCATGTGATATTTCTTGAGGAGCTCCTTGATGTACTTGGATTGACAAATAAATATTCCATCTTGTCTCTGACTTATTTGTAATCCAAGAAAGAATTTCAGTTCTCCCATCATGCTCATTTCAAACCTACCCTGCATTAACTTAGAAAACTTCTTGCATAGAAGCTCATTAGTAGACCCAAATATAATATCGTCCACATAGACTTGGACTAGTATTATATCATTCTTATGTCTTTTAGTGAAGAGCGTTTTGTCTATGACACCTCTTATAAAACCATTTTCTAATAGAAATTTAGAGAGAGTGTCATACCATTTTCTTGGGGCTTGCTTAAGACCATAGATAGCTTTGTAAAGAAAGTAGGCATAATCCAGATGATCTTGATCTTCAAAACCAGGGGGATGTTCTACATACACTTCTTCATCTAGCTTACCATTCAGAAAGGCACTCTTGACATCCATTTGATAAACTTTGAATCTTGAATAGGATGCAAATGCCAAGAATATTCTGATGGCCTCAAGTCTTGCCACTGGAGCATAGGTCTCGTCATAATCAATGCCTTCAGCTTGAGAATAACCTTTAGCTACCAGTCTTGCTTTGTTTCTTATCACAGTGCCATCTTTATCTAGTTTGTTTCTGAATACCCATCTTGTGTCCACCACTTTTCTATCTTTAGGTTTGGGTACCAGCTTCCATACTTCTAGTTGCTTAAATTGATTGAGTTCATCTTGCATAGCAATCACCCAATGAGGATCAGATTGAGCTACTTCTACTTTCTTAGGTTCCATGACAGATAAGAACCCAGAATAGTTACATTGATTCTGATAAGCTCTTCTTGTTTTCACACCAACATCTGGATCACCAAGAATCAGCTCAAAAGGATGAGCTCTATTCTAAACAGTTTGTCTGGGAAGAATTGATCTTGATGATTCGCCTTGATCTTCAGTATGATGTTGAGTATGACTTGTTGACCCTTCATTATCTCCCCCTGAGTTGTTGCCAGTTTGACTTGTTCATGGTTCAAGTGTATCAGTGGTGTCTTGAAAATTATCATTGTTTTCACCAGCATCACCTTGATCATTACCACCAACATTTGGATTATTATTATCAGCAACAACGTCAGGTTGATTGTCATCATCTGAATCTGAGTCTGACATATCATCAAACTTAAGCTTTTCAGATGGATCTTCATTTTGGATACTTGGGAGTTTTGTGTCATCAAATGTAACATTGACACTTTCCATAGATTTCTGTTGATCAATAAGATACACCTTGTAGGCTCTTCTAGTATAACCAATAAATATTGCTTCATGTGCTTTTTCTTCAAATTTACTACCTTGATCATCTCCTTCTTTCAGCACAAAGCATTTTGTCCCAAATACATGGAAGTACTTGAGAGTTGGTTTCTTGTCATGTAGAGCTTCATATGGTGTTTTCATTAAGTCTTTATTGATAAGTGTTCGATTCTGGGTATAGCATGCAGTGTTGACAGCTTCAGCCCAAAAGCTCAAAGGAAGCCTTGATTCACTTAGCATAGTACGTGCAGCTTCAATCAAGGTTCTATTCTTTCTTTCAACTACCCCATTTTGCTGAGGAGTTCTTGGAGCCGAGTACTGTCTAGTTATACCCTTTTCAGTGCAAAAGTCATTCAGAACTGCATTTTTTAATTCAGTTCCATTGTCTGACCTTATAGCTCTTACTAGACGATTAAAGTCCAGCTCAATTAACTTAATATGATCAACTACCAGTTGTGGAGTTTCATCTTTTGAGTTCAGAAATAGTACCCATGTGAATTTTGAGAAATCATCGACAATCACTAGAGCATATCTTTTTCTTGACATAGACATTACACTAACTGGACCAAACAAATCCATATGGAGAAGTTGTAATGGTTCAGTTATTGATGATGTGTTAATGCTCCTGTGAGTTACCCTTTTTAACTTTCCTTTTTGACAAGCATCACATAGACCTTCCTGAGTAAATTCAAACGAAGGTAAACCTCTCACCAATTCTCTTTTAACTAAAGAATTCATTGTTTTGAAGTTTAGATGAGAAAGTTTCTTGTGCCATAACCAACTTTCATCAGTGGATGCCTTTAAATAAAAACATCTAATTTCTTCTGTGCTTCCAGAGTTCATATTGGCTATGTACAAGTTTCCTTTTCTTACTCCAGTCAACTGCGGCCTTTCATTTCTCTTGTGTGATATTAGACAATTCTTCTTGTTGAAATGAACTTCATAACCTTTGTCACAGAATTGACTAATACTGAGCAAATTGTGCTCAAGGCCGTTCACAAAAGAGACATCTTCAACGATAACATTTCCAGCTTCTAATCTGCCATATCCATCAGTTTTACCTTTGCTGTTATCTCCAAAGGTAACGACTGGGCCGGCCTTCTCCACCACATTTGTCAGCAGGGCTCTATCTCCGGTCATATGCCTTGAACATCCACTGTCCAGAATCCACATGACTCGATCAATCTGTTTTAAACCCTGCAATGACAAATTGGTTAGACTTTCTTCGGAACCCAAATTTGATTGGGTCCGGAATACTTAAAGAATTGGCCTTTGTCAGGCAAAGCAACACTTTTTATTTTAACAACATTTTCTTCAGGTACTGGACATTTAACCCTATAAACAGCTTTAACTTGTTTTGGTTTCAGCTTGGGTAACCATGTCTTCACCATATCCTGAGAAGGACTTGAAGTCCTAATCTTAGAATTAGGTGGTGTTACAGTCCTGGATCTAACATGTTTATTTCTACTCATATGCTGTCTAGGGACATTCTTATCAACACATGCATGATTACCGTTAAAGTAAGCAGACATTATATTAAAAGCACAAGACATGCAATTAACACCATTACACTTTTTATGAGAAGTATCAATAACAGGAATAGCATGCATGGTAGATATGTTATTGCATTTATTCACATTATTATTTTTACTACTAGTTTTCAAGGAACTAGTAGAGTCACCAACTCTTTCTGTTTTCTTAAACACAGACTTTCTATCTTCATCATTTTTAACAACTTGATTACTTTCTAAGACTACGCCATTAGCTAAATCCTCAATGCGCATCTCTTCCTTAATGATTAAAGATGTTGTATCCAAAGGTTCTGCTATGGATGTCTTAAAGAGTGGGTTACTAACACCCTTAAGCACTATTGGTATACCCCTTTCTATAGCATTGACACGATTAGGGGTAATAATGCTTTTTCGTCCAATAGCTTCATTATAATCAAACCCAATTCCTACGATTTGATTAATAGCTTGTTGGTTAAACAACTCTTTAGCCACTTTGCATGAATTAGAAGTAGCACTAACCCTTATTTCTAGCTCAGCTATTGTTTCACGTTGTTGAACCACTATCAATGCTAGAGACCTCTCAAGTTCTTTCAGAATTCTTATTTCTGATTTTTGTTTATCATGGCAATTTTGTACATCATGTAATTCTGATAATTGATTACTAAGATCTGTATTTAACAAATTGATCCTTTCAATCTCTCTATTAGCACAACCTAGTGAATCACTAAGTTGATAAATATATTGACTTTCAATACATGATACCTCAGATGAAGTACCACTGGAGTTATCAGATTTTGCCATCAGGGCAAGATTGCCATACTCTTCTTCTTCAGAGTCTGTATCATCCCAGCTCTTTCCAGCAGCCACATAGGCTTTACCTGTCTTCTTCTTCTCAGATCCAAAGTCTTTTCTTTGGTTTTGTTTTGGCTTCTGACATTCAGTAACGAAATGTCCAAGTTCATTACAGTTGTAGCATCTAATTTTACTTCTTTCAACCGTTCCAGTTTTGTAACCTCCTCTGTTACTTGAGGATGAAGAACCTCCTCTCTGGAACCTGTTATAGTTAGATTTGTACCTGAACTTGGGATTCTTCCTAAATCTGAAGTTACTGAATTTCCTTACCAACAAAGCCATGGACTCATCTTCCAACTAATCTAGCTCTTCTAACGAATAGAAGTCTCCTTCATCTGGACTAGCATTCGTTTGACCAACTTCAACTTCAAGCTTGCCACTGTCAACACTACAAGATTGAATAACCTTATCTTCCACTTCCTGTTTGTTCTCAACAATAAGAGCTGTAGAAGTATTAGCAACTCTTCCTTTTGCATAAATCTCCTTTTGTTGAGATTGTTCCAGTTCATAGATTTTTAAAACACCAAAGAGTCTTTCTACAGTAATTTCACTTAGATTCCTCGACTCTCTGATAGCTGTAATCCTATGGTCTAGATGAACAGGCATTGACAGTAGAAATTTTCTGTTGATCTCTTTCTGAGTGTAGTACTTACCATGCATTTGTAAATTGTTGACAAGTTTGTTATATCTTTCAAACACATCTTGAATACTTTCATTGGATGATGATCGAAAGTGTTCATACTCAGATGTCAAAATTTCTAGTCGATTCTCCCTAACTTCCTCTGTTCCTTCATTCATAGTTTCAATGGTTTCCCACATTTGCTTTGCAGTCTTGCAGTTAATCACATGACTGTACATTACAGAGTCTAGAGAATCTATTAAGATCAGTCTTAAATTAATGTCAAGTCCAGCTTCCTCTCTTTCAACAAGAGTGTATTCAGAAGAATCTTTGTGTACAAATCTTGCAGGGGCAACAACTTTTCCATCAGTAACAACTTCAGGAATTAATCCAAAAGGTATTATTGGTCCTTCTGATAAGACTTTCATGTATTTAGGATTTGCAACCTCTAGGAACATTAACATTTTGTTCTTCCACATATCATAACTGTTTTTGTCATATATGTGAATTTTCACAGTTCCAACTTTAGAAGACATGATGAATTTTTTAAGAGAGTTAAAAAATTCGGGGATGATTTTTAATCAAGTAAAATGGGATCTTTGATTTGTGTATCAATCAATCGTCTTTGATACCAATTGTTAGGTCCGATAAGATTGTAGAAGGGGGGGTTGAATACAATCTTTACCTTTTTATCGAAATTTGTCCGTTAGATAATATTTTAGCAAAGACAAATTTGTGCGGAATTATTTAACACAATTTTTCAAGTTGAATATAACTGTATATTAACTTGATGTGGTGTAACAAAATCAGTATAACAACTTATCAAGATGTTAATAACTAATTAGAAAATTCGACATGAACTTTTCTAATTTAGTTAATAATAATCAAGATAAGAACTAGGAAACTTAATTCGCTAGTAGTACAAGAATCACAAATAGACAAGTTCTAGCGGATAGAATATTACAAAGATGAAGAACTTGAATTTCTGGGAATTGTTTAAGCTTTGGTGTTCTTGGTGTTCTTGAGAGAGAATTCTTTTCTGCTGAATATAATATTTTCTGCTCTGTTTCTTGGTTATGACTTAATCTGCTGTGTTCTGTTCTTTTGTATCAATCATAAGTCTTGCTAGCTTTCTGTAGGATATTTAACTGCTCCAGCATGACTTAAACTGCTTCCAAGACTTAGTTTTTCTATATTAAGACTTACACAAACCTCCATTAAGACATAAACCTGGTCGGTATGACTTAATAAAAATTCGGTAAGACTTAAAACAGCTGGCAGGAAGTCGGTATGACTTAATCAGGTCGGTAAGACATAATCTTGAATGGCTCGGTAAGACATAATCCTGAATACTGTCGGTATGACTTAATTTAGGTCATACCGAATTTTTCTTCTCCAAGACATAATTCAACCTTCTTTCTTTAAGTCATATTGATCTATTTAATTAATTAATGATTAACTAATTCATATTTAATTGTAGGGTTGAGCAAAACCGAACCGAAACCGAAAAACCGAACCGAAATGTTGAATTTCGGTTCGGTTTGGATTGTATTTTTCTGAAAATTTCGGTTATTTCGGTTTTTTGGTTTAAACCGAAATTTATTTCGGTTCGGTTCAGTTTTTTAAAAAAAACTTCGGTTCAAACCGAAATAACCGAATTATATATATATTATTTATATTATATATGTATATGTTTATATTTTATATATATGCATGATTTAATTAATTCAAAATTAAGTTTAAATATTTAAATTGATAGTTTGTGTTTTATTTTGTTTTAATTGTTACATATTTTAATATATTTGCTATTAAAATTAATTTTAAAATTAAAAAAATAATATTATATATAATTTTTTTTAAATCGGTTCGGTTCGGTTTTGGCGAAATATTTCGGTTCGGTTTTTCGGTTTTTCGGTTCGGTTTCTACTGATAAATCGGTTCGGTTCGGTTTGGTAAAAATCGGATTTCGGTTATTCGGTTTTTGTTATTCGGTTCGGTTAAAAACCGAACCGACCGAATGATCACCCCTATTTAATTGATACAATAATTAATTTAATAAATAAATTAATTCTTCTAGAATTAATTCATTTAATTAAATCAACTAAATGATTTATATCAATTATAAATGAATTTAATTAAATCAATAAATAATTAATCTAATTCTTACAAACCACTGAAGGTAATAAAGAATTACCACTGACTTGTGTTGACGTTCGATGTACTGTCTGGTTCATGAACGACTAACTTCAATGATGCTTCTTCACTTTTCACTTTAGGTTGTGGTTTGTTTCTTCTCTCAATTCTCTTGTACTGTAACTCATATTCAAACTATCACTCGAAAAATCTCTGTCACTGTTCCAATGAATCTATTCACTTCAATGCTATACTGGGGCTTGATCAGATAACTGAATCGTCTTCCAGTGTACAACATCAAAACTATAGATTGACTTTTCTTCTTTCTTCTGACAGATAATACTTCTTGAGATTTGTTAGTCACAGAGGCATGCCTGAATACATCTAATAACAAGCCCAAGTGGTTCGTAATGCTATGCATTACCTACATGACCTCTTAACTGAGGGAACCTCTAGTTGTAGAGTTTCTACTTGTTTGTACTATGTAATAGGCATCAAATTCTATCTGTGTAACTGTACCTACTAAGTCAAGAATAAAGCTTGAAAGAAGTTCTAAGGTTCATGCCTCAAGCAAGGAAATGAAGACTGTCAAATAATCACAGTTGGGATTTGAAGAATTGAAGAAATGAAGAAAATTGCCTAAGTACTAATTCGAGAAGTACATTTGTTTATTCGAGAAGTCTAGCATTCGAGAAGTCTGGAGTTCGATATCTTAGAAGACACTATTCGATATCTCTCGATATCTCATTCGATATCTCAGGGATTCGATATGTCTATTACACGGTTCGAGAACTCAAGGAGTCAACAGTTCGAGTTCTCAAAGGGTCAACAAGTCAATGCTACATTCGATATCTCAAAGACTCAATATGCTATTCGATATCTCAGGGATTCGATATGTCAAAATGCTCTATTCGATATCTCAAGGAGTCCCAGAGAAAAGAGCTATTCGAGAAGTGATTCGATATGTCAAGATAACACTATTCGAGAACTCAGAGTTATCGATCAAGTCAACTCCAGTTCTCGAATCACTCACTTAGTCACTTCTCGAATACATTCTTGAGGACAAAATACTGAAGAATTGTACAAGTCAGAAACCTGCAACAAGCCAGGATACTTTATTTGACTCTGTCCTATAAAGCATGCTGGAAAGCCTACAAAGAAGCTTGGAGAGATAAGACAAGGGACAAGGAGCTGAAGAAGTGGATCTAAACAGGCTTTTCAAAGTCAAATCTGTAGCCGTTTGGACTCTTACTAAAATGAGATAGACAGACTGGAAAGTGTTTTTGTTTTACCTACCTCATTTGTAGTAAGTGGGTGTATCCATGTCTATAAGGATACAGCCTCACTTCCTTAGCTGTTAAGGTGTTGAAGTTTCTCAAATACCCAGAAAATATCTCTCTGAGAAAAACGAAGCTGAGAATACTATCATTTGTATTCACAGATTGTAGCAAAATCTTTATCTAATAAGATATTAGATTAAAGTGATATTGTGTTGTGTTTGTCTTTAATTATCCGCATCTTCATATCTCACACACTCATCACTTATCTTGCTGCAAAGATTCAAGAACGAAGAAAAGTTCAAGAATCCATTCACCCCCCCTCTGTATTCTTTTACTGTATTCAATACTCAACAAGTGGTATCAGAGCAGGCTGTTTAATCTAAACAGAAAACGATCATGAGTTCGAATACACCAAGGACTACAGGTACGGTAAAGGTCCCTAAGTTCGACAAAGAGAATTACAACCTCTGGAAAATAAAAATGCTGTTGTTCATCAAAGCTGCCAATCCTCTCTACCCTGACATTCTCAAGAATGGTCCATTCATACCACAACAAGAAGTTGCTGAATCCACAGTGGGCGCAGTAGTCATTCCTAGATCATACGTTCCAAAAGATCCATCCAAATGGACGGACTCAGAGAAGGAAAAGATTGCCCTAGACAGCCACCTCATGTTGTTAATCATAGACTCCATGGATATGTCGATGTTTGCCAACATAGCATCATGCAAATCAGCCAAGGACATGTGGAATCACATCGAGGTGTTATGTGAAGGGACAGAGGAGGTAAGAGAAAATAAGAAACAGATACTGGTCACACAGTATGAGGCGTTCATGGCACAGTCCAAGGAAAGTATCACTGATATGTTTGAAAGATTTCACAAGCTGGTGACTGAGCTCCAAATGAATGGGAAGGTTTACAGCACTAAGGAATTAAATATGAAGTTTCTACTATCGTCACCAAACCATCTAGAGCAAAGGGTCATATCCCTAAGAGAAAGAGATTTGAACAAAGTCACGTATGATGTGCTCTATGGGGTTTTAAAGACACACGAGCTTGAGTTGCTTCAAAAGAGGGCTATCCAAGCTAACCAAGGCAGAATGATAAACACATCCTGTGCCTTGATTGTCAACAAATCTATTCAAGACCTGGAAGCATCTGCAAGTCAGCTGAGAATAGAAGAGATAGTAGATGATGAAGAAACTGAGGAAGTAGTGACTGAACCTGCTGATGACAAGGAAGAAGATGAGTTCTACACTCTTGAAGAGCTGGATGGCATGGAAAATACATCATATGCTTTTATGGCTAGAAAATTCCCAAACATCAGATTCAAGAGGAATCAGCCCTTCAAGCCTAGACCTCAAAATCATTCATTCAACAAGAGCAAGGCACCTATGAAAACAAACAAGAACAGATTCAAAACCAGCTATGTGGATAGGTCATCTGTAAGATGTTACAGATGCAATGACCTAGGGCATTTTGCCAGTGAATGCAAGAAGCCTAAAAAGAAGGATAAGGAGTTTCTTGAGCTTGAAGCTAAGTATGAGGCCCTTCTAAAGAAGCAGACACCAGGTAAGGCTTACATAGCTGAAGGGAAGTGTTGGGATGATTCTGACAGTGATGGGGAAGAACAAGAATTCTGCAACTATGCCTTGATGGCCAATTCCAAGGAAGAACCATCTGCATCAGACTCACAGGTACCATCTCTCACTACCATAGACATGTCTGTTTCTGAATACAAATCTTTGGTTGAACAACTATCCGTTGAGATGTTTAACATTCATACTAGTATGACTGCTGCTAATGAAGAGATTGCTAAACTGTCTACTAGGAATGAACTGTTAAATAAGAGAAATGAGGAACTAGAGCTAACTACTGTGCAAATAGAAAATCTTAAACAAGAGATTGAGTATCTAAAGAATAAAGTTCTATGTGCTAGTCAAGTTGAGAAAGCTCTTAGGGATGAATTAGCTGAAAATGAATTTAAGTTGAAGACATTTAAGAATTCCTCTAGTCTATTGCAATCTTATCATGAGAAAAATCTAGCTAGACCTAAGGCTGCCATTGGACTTGATTATGACACTCTTAAACAGAGGAAAGGCTATGCAGTCATTGAAGATGACCTTGTTGTTCAAGAGGAGGTGCCTCAGGTTTTGAAAAAGACTGAGAATCCAATATTTAAATCACCAACACTTGAGATTGATGAGGATGCCTTACTCATCAAGCAAATGTTGGAGGATGAAGATGAGGCACAATCAAATGAACAACAAGCATCCTCTGAGAGTAAGAATGTCAAAACCAAAGCCAAGGAGCCAGTAGGAGGTAGACCTAGACTTGAGAAATCTGTAAATTTTGTTTCAGCTGGAAATTATGAGACTAAGAAGAAAGTGACTAATAAGAGACCAAACAGGAATGGCAAATTAGGGATTAACAAAGATAACAACTATGCTTATGTGCCAAATGCCCCTAGGAAAGTTTGTCAAAACTGTTTTAGCTCTAATCATTTGACTCATGCTTGCAAGAAACCATCTGGTAGTGTTGCTAAACCATTCTATGATTGCTCTGTGCCTTTAAGACATAGAGACTCTCCTTTCTGTGATAAACTTGATTGTATGCCATGTAACATGAATGTGATGACTAGTTGTTTTAATTTGAGAAGACAATTCATGGAGGGCTGTATCAATCATAATGTTCACACACACTACACAAGGACAAAGTCTTCAAGTCCTCCTAAAGTTAGGAAGGTACCTCTGTCACCTAAGTCTAAGAACCCTGATTCTAAGACTCCCAACAGTGACAAGAAGACCAACATCAAGAAAACTGATAAGCATGCTGATTTTGATAAAACTGTCACTAAGTCACATGGACCCAAACTCGTTTGGGTACCAAAGGAGAAGTAATACTTTTGTGTTTGCAGGGCAAAGAAAGTAAAAAGAAGGTCATGTGGATTTTGGACAGTGGATGCTCAAATCATATGACTGGTGATATGGCCCTGCTATCACAGTATGAGGAAAAGGCTGGCCCAATGGTTGCTTTTGGAGATGACAGCATTGGCAACACACTGGGATATGGCAAGTTGGAAATTGGAAATGTCATCATTGAGAATGTAGCACTGGTCAAGGGGCTCAAGCATAATCTACTGAGTGTTGGTCAATTCACTGACAGAGGCTTCAAAGTGAACTTTGACAAAGATGAATGTTTGATCACCCACAAGAAGACTGGTGATTTTGCTCTGTCTGGAGTAAGGAAGGGAAGCCTGTTTGTAGCCAATATGGACTCTGCAAGCAAGGACACAATTTGTTGCTTCTACTCAAAAGCATCAAATGAAGACAGTTGGCTGTGGCACAAGAAGCTATCACACCTGAACTTCAAAGCCATTAATTCCCTAGTCAAAAGGGAGTTAGTGAGAGGCATGCCCACACTTGAATTCTGTCAAGAAGGAGTGTGTGAGGCGTGTCAAAAGGGAAAAATGAAAAGATCAAGCCACAAGTCAAAAACAGTGACATCTATAACCAAACCCCTGCAACTGATTCATATGGATTTGTTTGGGCCTGTCAATATTATGTCACTAGGAAGGAAGAAGTATGCTCTAGTGATGGTTGATGATTTTACAAGGTATACATGGGTAGAATTTCTGGCATCAAAGGATGAGGCTCCACAAGTAATCATTGAGCACATAAAGAAAGTTGACAAAGAAGCAAAGGCCATAAATGCAAGTGTGATTGCATTAAGAAGTGATAATGGGACAGAATTCAGAAATGCCATGCTTGGAGCATTCTGCAAAGAAAATGGTATTTCTCAACAATTCTCAGCTCCAAGGACCCCACAACAAAATGGAGTTGTTGAGAGAAAGAATAGGACTCTGATAGAGGCTGCTAGAACAATGCTACTTGATGCAAAGATGCCTACATGTTTTTGGGTTGAGGCTGTGAGCACTGCATGCTACATCCAAAACAGAACCCTCATCAACAAGAACACTGGAAAGACACCTTACAACTTGATGACTGGAAAGAAGCCTACTCTAAAGTATGTTCATACTTTTGGAAGCAAGTGCTTTGTGCTAAAAGATAATTCAGAATATGTTGGAAAGTTTGATGCAAAGGCATTTGAAGGAATCTTTCTTGGCTATTCTATGGAAAGAATTGCATACAAAGTTTATGTCATTTGTCAAAAGAAAGTAATGGAGAGCACAGATGTAACATCTGATGACAGAAAACTACCTGGATTAGAAGAAGCCAATGATGAAGATAAAGATCCCTTGAAGTTTGACAATCTAGATGATTCTGATGAGGAGATTGAAAGTGAATCTGAACTCATAATCCAACAAACTCAAGTGAATGAAGAACCTGTGTCAACCAACAATGAAGAAACAAGCATCCAAGATACACCTGTGAGGAGTGACAACTTCACAGGGGGAGGAAATGTAGATGATCATGATCTAAATGATGAAGCAACATCAAGGATGAGAAATCAATCTGAACATACAAGGAAATGGGATAGATCACACACTGCAGATCAGATAATTGGAAATCCAAATGCAGGAGTAAGGACAAGGAGAGCAACTATAAATGAATGTCTCTATGGCTGCTTTCTATCCCAAGTTGAGCCTAAGAAACTTGATGATGCATTGTTGGATCCTGACTGGATAATTGCTATGCAAGAGGAGCTAAATCAATTTGAAAGGAGCAAAGTATGGGAACTAGTGCCTGCACCAAAGGATAGAACCGTTGTTGGAACTAAATGGGTTCTAAGGAATAAGATGGATGAAAATGGTGTAGTCATAAGAAACAAAGCAAGGTTGGTTGCAAAAGGATACTCTCAACAGAAAGGTATTGACTATGATGAGACCTTTGCCCCTGTTGCTAGACTAGAAGCCATCAGAATTTTCTTGGCATTTGCTGCACATTCTAATTTCAAGGTCTATCAAATGGATGTCAAGAGTGCATTCCTGAATGGGGAGTTGGAAGAAGAAGTATATGTGCAACAACCACCTGGCTTTGAGGATCCACAGTTCCCCCACGTTGTCTACAGATTACTTAAAGCATTGTATGGACTCAAGCAAGCTCCTAGGGCATGGTATGACACACTATCACAATTTCTACTGGAGAATCAATTCACTAGAGGCACACTGGACAAGACACTGTTCTACAAGAAACATGGTGATGATATTATCCTAGTTCAAATCTATGTGGATGATATCATATTTGGCTCTACAAATGAGGAGCTGTGTGAAAAATTCTCTAAGCTCATGCAAAGCAGATATGAGATGAGTATGATGGGAGAATTAACATTCTTTCTTGGACTGCAAGTTAGTCAAAGGAAGGATGGCATTTTTATAAGTCAAACCAAATACATTAAAGATTTACTGAAGAAATTTGATTTGGAAGAATGTTCACCTGCGAAGACACCCATGGCCACTGCCACCAAGTTAGATGATGACGCTAAGGGCAAAAAGGTAAATATCTCAATCTACAGAGGCATGGTTGGTTCTCTACTCTACCTTACTGCTAGTAGGCCAGATATCATGTTTGCTACATGCTTATGTGCAAGGTTTCAATCAAACCCAAAGGAATCACACATGATAGCAATAAAAAGGATCTTCAAATATCTGAAAGGCACACCAAAATTGGGGTTATGGTATCCTAAGGACACAGGGTTCAATCTGGTTGGTTATTCTGATGCTGATTATGCTGGATGCAGAGTGGATAGGAAAAGCACATCAGGTAGCTGCTAGTTTCTTGGACAAAGGTTAGTCTCTTGGTACAGCAAGAAACAACAATCTGTGTCAACTTCCACAGCTGAAGCTGAATACATAGCTGCTGGAAGTTGTTGTGCTCAAGTGCTTTGGATTAGAAACCAACTTAGAGATTATGGACTTGTGTTGGAAAGAATTCCTATCATGTGTGACAACACAAGTGCAATCTCTATAGTTGCCAATCCTGTCAATCATTCTAGGACAAAGCACATTGACATCAGATATCATTTCATTAGAGAACATGCAACTAATGGAACCATTGAGTTGCATTATGTCTCTACAGAAAAACAACTAGCTGACATATTCACTAAGCCATTAGATGAAGCCACCTTCACTAGGCTGGTCAGTGAGATTGGAATGCTGAATTCTTCGAATTCTGGCTAAGTGAATATATCAACTAGATTGTTGCAGCAGTAAATACTTACTTTATCAAATGCCTAATATTTCTGAAGTAAGTATTGGCTGGAGTATGATGTATAAATATTCCAATGCTGCACATGTTGAAAATCATACATATGTAGCTTGAAATTTCTGTAAAAATTTTGAGTAAACCACTATTTAATTTGGTAGAATATTCGTCAATGAATATTTCTAGTAAATTTTAAAGGATAGTGGAAATTGAATTTTATGAGTGAAAAGTACAGTTCGATAAGTCAGACTTCTCGAATGGTTCATTGTTATGTCTTGGCTCGAGTTCTCGAATAGGCCTATCTAGAACCCTCTTGAGTTCTCGAATAGTGTCTTTTAGAGAAATCGAATAGCACACTTTGAGTTCTCGAATAGAGTATTTTAGTTCTCTAATGATAGAGTTCTCTAATGCTGCATTTGAGTTATCGAATCATTTGAAAAGGCTGATTTTTCGCTGACACTTAATCGCTTTTTGGATTTATATTCAAACCTTCATTTCACTCATAAAAATATATTTTACTTAACTTTGAATTATTTTCTGAGTTAAATCACTGCCAGCTGTGAGTTAAAAACTGCCTGAGATATCGAATAAGCCTTTCTTGACTTCTCGAATAGTTGTTTCATACTTCTCGAATGACTTGTCGCTACAGAACACTTATCTATCGACAACTCAAGACATTTATATATACAACTTCACAACTATTCAATTCATTTCGTTCGATTTCTCAAGCATCTCAACTCCTGAAACCTCTGAAAAACCCTAACTGCGAATTTCTTCTTCAATCCTAATTCTCTTTTCTTCTCTACCCAAATGGCAAACACTCAACTCACCATACCATCCCAAACTAATTTCATCGCAATCTCCAGTGATGTGGAAGCACCGAATGCCAATTTCAAGTGCTTTGTTCGGTGGTTGTCTGAATCATACATCAAGAGTGCGCTCTCAGCCAACCCAACTCTGTACATAGATCTATTGGAACAATTCTGGAGGACTGCTACTGTGGAGGTCATCGCTCTTGAGAATGCTATCACCTCTTATATTGTTCACTGCAAGATTCAAGGAGAGGATATCACTATCACCACTGCAGACATGAATCAAGCCTTGGATATGCAGCAAGAGACGTATGATGCTCTGGCCTCCAATGATGAGTTGGAAGAATTCTTTGACTTCATCAACTACTCTGATACTATCAAGCTGGGAAAGTTGAATAGGAAGTTCTTGAGGAAAGAATGGAGCTTCGTATTTGCTACACTCCTTCAAGTATTCACTGCACGGAAATCAAGCTTTGATCAGATTAGTACACCCGTGCAGCAGCTTGCCTATGCCTTGGCTCATGGGAGAAAGATAGATGTTGGACTTCTCATCCTACAGGAACTCTATGGGAGACTTGGTCAGACCACAGCCAAGAGAGGTAATGAAATTTTCTTTCGTCGCTTTATTCAATCAGTGCTTAACTTTAAAATTGCTTCTTTGATTGAATTGCCTGGAGTAGATAAGAGTAAAATAGGCTATCCTAAGTCCATGACCAAACTCATTTTTGGTAATTTGGAGACTAGGAATGATGTGGATGTAAGACTTAGCATAACTCCCCACATGGAGGGTTTGTTTAGGTCTTACCCCCACAACATGCCAATATTTGATTCAAAATCACAGTTAGCACAGCCTAAGCAAGGAGAACAAAGTGCTAACCCAAGGCCTGCTAACCAACCCCCTCAGCCAAACACTCTATCCAGCAAAGAGCCAACTGCATCATCCTCTCAAAAGGGTGATGTTAGTAAAAAGAAGAGAAAACAGGCTGCTTCTGAACCTTTAGAAATCCTAACTGAAGCAGCCTTGGCTGTAGAACTAGGGTTAGAAAGTAAGACACCTGAGTCACCTATCATAAGCCTAAAGAAGAAGAAGAAGTCTAAAACCACCTCTTCAGTCACTCAAATGGCTGAAGTTGTAAAATCAGGGGCACACAGCTCACTAGATGTATCCTCTCAACAGGATGCATCTATAGAATCAAGCATCCTCCCCAATGCACCTATCTGTAAAGAGTCAGCACAAGGGAGTGATAAGGCTGGCACAACACTGAGTGGAGAGCACATCATAACTGAAACTCCCTCTATTTCTCAGGGGGAGTTACCAAAATCTTGTCTACAACACACTTCTCTTTCAGAATCTACCACTCATATTTCTTTGAAGCCTGCAACTCAAGCAATTGAGGAGCAAGGCATTGATCATCAAGAATTCTTTTCCTTTGATGAGCCAATGAATTCAAGTGACTTGGTGCATGACACCTTGCTCACCACCCAGGTACCACATTTGGATGGTCAGGGAATGCATGCTGGGGCATATCCTAATGACACCATCACAAACACAGAGGATTCACTAGTTCTTACTAGAGACTCTGTGCCTGTGTCAACTACTGTTGTAACTCATCCCACTTCTGTGGAGACAGCAGTAGTAGAGTCTGTTCATCCGGTTGCAGAAGTTGCATCTGTAACTGAGGAGCCTAGCAAGCCTAGCTCTAGCTCTAACTTTATGTCTCAATGGCTGAAGCCTGTGCAACATGACAGTGCTTCAGGATCAGGGTCTGTTCCACCACAATTGACGGTTGAAGCACTTCAAAGCTTAGTTGTGGATCAGATCCCTGAGTTCACAAAAATTGCTCAGCACCTTCTCACTGCAAACATGCCCAATCCAGACTATGAAGCTATTCTCCTATGTCACAAAGAGGATGTAGAGCTACAGAAGGAGAAGATCATAGATGAAACTGAGAGAGATGGGAATATCGATGCTTGGCTGCAAGGAACCAATTCAATCCCTCTCTCAGAAGGTCTCCAGTACCTCAGAGAAGAGTACATCACTTCACTAGGGTCCAATGCCAAATCTCTCAACCCTACTGATGTGTTTGAAGCAGTGAATGATAGCTATAAAGGCATTCTCAAGGCTGCACACTATCTTGGTAAAGGCTTAAAGACAGAAATTAATGAAGTGTGTTCAGCTACAACCAAGGAGGTGCATGAGATCAAGAGGACTTTTGATGCTAAATTCCCTCAATTGGAGACTGTTCTCAAGGACATTCGAACCTGCAATGCTACTTGCACCAGGATGGACAATGGTTTGGCTATTCTCAAGGATGCTGTCACAGGTCTGGGGCACAAATTTCAATCCTTATCAGATCAGACAACTGATGCCAATGCCATGCTCAGGACCCTCTTTGCAAATCAATATGGAGACAAGCTGGTCACTGAGGTTCCTGTGCATGAGATGTCAAGGTTCGAAGTGCAGAGACTGAAGGATCAATCCCTATCTGGTTTTAAGGCCAATGAACTCTTCATTAAAGTGGATACTCTTGAAAAGGAGGTAGTCTCTCTCCACAAGTCCAATGCTCATCTTACAGATAATGTGACAACTCTGACTGAGCAGTTGAACACTCAAGCCACCACCACAGCTGATGTTCTTCTGCATCAACAATCAATGTTGTCTGCAATGATGAAGCACATGGGTCTCCCTCTACCCGATGAATCTTCAACTCCAAAGGTGCCTCCTATAGCCCCTGTGTCTGTCAACAAGCCTAAGGGGGAGAAGAGGATATCAAAGAACTCAAATCCAAAGGGGGAGAGACCACTAGAAAAGGGCATCAAGATCACTGAGGGTGGCCATCAGAGAACTTTGAAATCTACTACTCATGTGCCTGGAAAAGGAAAGGACAAAGTTGATGAGCCTCCCAAGCCTCCCACTTCTCTGCCAGTTGTCACTCTACCAACTGTGCACATCACTACTCCTGATGGTCAAAGGCAGTCTATCACAACCACAGTGGTTGCAGGGAGTATGCCATCTGACAAGCCTCAAATCTCAATATCTAAGAGTGCCAAGCCAGTAGAAGTGAAGGTGGTCACTGAGGCCAAGCTACAAGAAATTGCAAACTCAAATGTCTATCATGATGATGCATTCTTGGAGTTTCTGAAAGTCTCTAGAGAACAGGCTGGTGATGCTCTGCTATATCATGAGAGTTTGAAGAGTCAGATTGACTGTCTCACTGTAGTACCAAGGAGGCTTAATGATCTATGGCTCAAGGAGATATTGATGGTAGGAAAGAACAAGATATGGCACTTAACCATCAATACTCTACAGAGTCTAAAGCACTCAGAAGTGAATGTGCTCCTTGGACTAATTGAGAAGGGAAATGAGAACAACAAGAGTCTTCATGATGACTTGAGGAATGGTCAACCTTCAAGGCTACCTGAAGTTTTCACAGATCCTAGAACTATTATCTACCAGGCTGGAACAAGAATTGAAGATATCAAGCAGCTGGTCATTCCTAAGCATCTAACTCCTCAAAATAAAAATCTCATCATAGCCATCATTGAGAAACTGATCAAGAAGAAGGGATCAAGAACAGCAGAAGAATTAGAAGCTATATCTTATCTCAGGTCATATATTGTAACTGGCATTGTATCTGAGACTGCTAAGTTCAACCCAAGCAAAGATCAAGACAAGGATGAAGATAAAAGTGACGGAAGGGGAAGACATCACAGGAGTAATAAGGGTGATGAAGACAAGAAGAAGAAGAAGGATGATGAGAAAAGGAAGAATGATGATGATCAAGGTAAAGGCTCTGAGAGGAAAAGTGGAAGACAGCAAGCCTCAGGCATTGCTGACAGTAACCTCACCACAACGCAAGACTCTAAGTCTAGGGTGAATGCTACCAGTAGTGACCTTTCAAAATTTGCATCTATGGCTTCTGCAACTGTCTTGCCACCTCAAGAAGAGAAGAAGATTCAAGTCAAGAAACCATCTGTATGTTTCAAAAAGCAAACTGCTAATGGAATACTACAATGGTCTACGACCAAAGGTCACATACTGCTGCCAAGTAATCATGTAAAAAGAAACAAATTCAAGCAAGCTGCAAGGAAATCAAAGCCAACCATATCAAAAACCCTGACAATCTATCCAGGCCTAAAACTCCAACCACTAGATGAAGATTATGATGTAGACCAACTGCAATTTTTGCAAGCTCAAAGAATCTATCATGTTGCCATTGTTGATAATTGCCTTGAGATTAAATATTCTGATGGAAGAGAGGAGAAATTCAAACAAGGAGGATGTCAACACTGGGGCAAGCTATATGACATAGAGAGAATCATTGCACTGTTGAGCTCAGAAGATAAAGTGGAGAGAGTATGGAAGCTGGAGCTAATTGATTTTGTGAAAATGAAGAGAGATCATGAGGAAAAAGTCAGAAAAGGGTGTTTTGAGAAATGGCTGGCAAGAGAGAGAGAAATTGAGAGACTGGAAAGTGAAGCAGAAAAGCTGAGGAAAAAGGGTTTGTGTAGAGTTCAGTTCAACCCCTACATGGTAAAGTATAGGAGGAGAAATGGAAATCAAGTCAACATCAGAATGAATCTACTCAACCACTATCCTGCAAATATTCTGGAACCAGTACTTGAAGATTTCAAAGACTCAATTTTGCTTGAAGAATTGGATGCTATGGCAGAAATAATAAAAGCTATGGATGAGAATACAAGGAAGGAGAAAGAAAGAAGAGAGAAAGAATATGATGAATTTCAAGCCAAAGCTATGGAAAGGGAATCAAAAGACAATGGCTAGTTCTTCATCATAGGCTGTAAGATTACTCACTCTGTAGTTCTATCCAAATTGCTAATGGAAATTCATACCTGTACTGTCAAGTTTTATCTTTATGTATGTTAGGCTTGTTATCAGACATGAAATTGTGACTAAGGGTCTTACTCACAATTTGGGGGAGATTGTTAGTCACAGAGGCATGCCTGAATACATCTAATAACAAGCCCAAGTGGTTCGTAATGCTATGCATTACCTACATGACCTCTTAACTGAGGGAACCTCTAGTTGTAGAGTTTCTACTTGTTTGTACTATGTAATAGGCATCAAATTCTATCTGTGTAACTGTACCTACTAAGTCAAGAATAAAGCTTGAAAGAAGTTCTAAGGTTCATGCCTCAAGCAAGGAAATGAAGACTGTCAAATAATCACAGTTGGGATTTGAAGAATTGAAGAAATGAAGAAAATTGCCTAAGTACTAATTCGAGAAGTACATTTGTTTATTCGAGAAGTCTAGCATTCGAGAATTCTGGAGTTCGATATCTCTCGATATCTCATTCGATATCTCAGGGATTCGATATGTCTATTACACGGTTCGAGAACTCAAGGAGTCAACAGTTCGAGTTCTCAAAGGGTCAACAAGTCAATGCTACATTCGATATCTCAAAGACTCAATATGCTATTCGATATCTCAGGGATTCGATATGTCAAAATGCTCTATTCGATATCTCAAGGAGTCCCAGAGAAAAGAGCTATTCGAGAAGTGATTCGATATGTCAAGATAACACTATTCGAGAACTCAGAGTTATCGATCAAGTCAACTCCAGTTCTCGAATCACTCACTTAGTCACTTCTCGAATACATTCTTGAGGACAAAATACTGAAGAATTGTACAAGTCAGAAACCTGCAACAAGCCAGGATACTTTATTTGACTCTGTCCTATAAAGCATGCTGGAAAGCCTACAAAGAAGCTTGGAGAGATAAGACAAGGGACAAGGAGCTGAAGAAGTGGATCTAAACAGGCTTTTCAAAGTCAAATCTGTAGCCGTTTGGACTCTTACTAAAATGAGATAGACAGACTGGAAAGTGTTTTTGTTTTACCTACCTCATTTGTAGTAAGTGGGTGTATCCATGTCTATAAGGATACAGCCTCACTTCCTTAGCTGTTAAGGTGTTGAAGTTTCTCAAATACCCAGAAAATATCTCTCTGAGAAAAACGAAGCTGAGAATACTATCATTTGTATTCACAGATTGTAGCAATATCTTTATCTAATAAGATATTAGATTAAAGTGATATTGTGTTGTGTTTGTCTTTAATTATCCGCATCTTCATATCTCACACACTCATCACTTATCTTGCTGCAAAGATTCAAGAACGAAGAAAAGTTCAAGAATCCATTCACCCCCCCCTCTGTATTCTTTTACTGTATTCAATACTCAACAAGATTCCTATGACAGTTTATATGTATATTTACTTATTACAATTTGGTTTAAGTTGATTAGGATCCTCTAACTACAAATAGGCTGAGTCATATGCCTTTCACTTTATATTTCGGTTTGGGGTGTTGGAAGGGATACAGATGGGTTCTTTTATTGGCAGGGATGGAATAATGTTTTAATGTCTTTCTAACTACGTGCCTAGTCCCTCAATTTTAATCAATATTAAATGCCATACAAAGCATATTTTGGGGATAGTACTTCTACCACGCGTGAAAGCAGTTGCGGTGGAAAGAAGAGATGTCAACGTATTTTTGCAATTAAATATTTAGGTACAGTAAAATTGCAATTAGTAAAAAAGAGTTAAAGTAAAAATGCAAAAAATTATTTTTTTTAATATATTTATCAAAAAAGCTCAAAAATTTTTTGGGGTACTAATTTTTGATTAATATAAATAGGAATCAGAGTTTTTATTTATTAATAATACATAAAAATCAGATAATATATATAAATAAATATGAAAATAATTTTTCTCTCTCCTGTTCTTGAGGATCAAATCCAATTTTGAGGGTGATTTTGCATCGGATTTTGGTGTTCTTATACTCAAATCGAAGCTCTCGAAGTCTAGTTTCATAATATCCACCCAGATTTCACAAAGGGTAATTTTATAATTTGCTACAATTTTTCTTTTAATTCTGGTAAATTAGGGTTCTTAGCAAGAATTAGGGTTTCCATTTCTGAGATTTTACAGATGTTTTGATGATATTTATAGCTTCATATAGATGCCAGGAGTTCATATACATGATCAATTTCATCATTGAATCAGTAGTTTATTCAATTCGAATTAGGGTTCTTGAGCTTAATTTGGGGTTTTTTGATTGAGTGATTTTCCAGTTGTTTTGATGATTCTATTAGCTTCCTATAATGATTTACAATCGATTTCAGTATCTAATTGTTATGTTTATGTTCGATTTAGTCTAAAACGAGTTAAGGGTTTTTGTTAGTTTATAAAATCAATCGTATCATAAGTATGTGTTATTGTTCATGTAATTGGTTGTTGGTATTAGATTTTTTGTTGTCTAAGCTTCATTGATGTATAAGACGAGTTAAGGGTTTAGTCTAAAACGAGTTAAGGGTTTTTTGTTGGTATAAGAATCTTGAAGTTTGGTTGAGTTTTGGCCGATTCCGAGTTTTTGGCCGGAGTTACTTTGATGTTTGGCCGGATTTTAACTTCATGATTATTGGTTTATGTTGTCGTGTTAATTGGATTGTGGAGTGAATTTGGTACATGAACCAGCAAAAACCCATGCGTTTTGGAGCTCGGAATTGTCTTACCGGAGGTTAAGTGTTCTTGGTGATGGTGATGAATAGTGCTGTTTGATCCGTTTTTTCTGTACAATTTTTTTAGAAAATTGTTTTTAGGTCAAATTTTATAAAAATTTTCTAAAATTCACAATTCTTTTATGAATTATTATTTTAATTTCTAAAAATTAAAAATAATTAGTTAATTATTTTTAAATAATAATTTAATTGATTTAATTAATTGATTAATTCATTTTAATTAATTAATTATATTAATTAATTATTATTTAAATATATAATTGACTTAATTGAATTTAAATCTTTTTATTATAAAAGATTTGTTATTATTATGATTTGATTAATAAATAATTAATTTGAATATTCCAATTAATTTAATTATTAATTAAATTATTCTTATTAAATGCGTATTAATTAAATCGCTTGTCCGTTTTTAACGTGAAAAGAATTTCCCGAATCAGAAAAATGACCCAGTTCTTATAAAGATGGTTTTAAGTTAAAATTCAACTTTTAAATTTGGATCGACTTTTTACCGAACCTTTTTAATAAGTCGGTTATATCCGGTGATTAGGATTTTGACCTGTTTTCTATTTTAAAAATACGAATATAAGTCGGATATATCCGGTAATTACTTGATAATATTTATATTAATGGAATTGGTATGAATTGATGGATACGTAATTTAATTTTATACTTAAGTTAATGTAATTCTAATGATTTTTTTCCTAAATAATAACAAAAATAATACAATTTTATTAATTAATTAAAAAAAATTACCGATCGGTGTGTAGCACGGATAGAACACTAGTTAAAATTATAATACAAATATTCATAATATATATTAAAATTGGGTTTTCGATTTTAACGAGAAATTGACTCTATCAAAAAAATAATGTTGAACGAAAGCACGACTTATTAGAGAGATGATATTAACTATTAAAATTTAATAATAATAATAATAATATAGAGAGATCAAGAAATATATTATTATTGTTTAACCTAATTCTCTCTCTTCTCTCTCCTCTAAAACAAAAAGCCGCCGCCTAGTTTTCTTCTTCTTCCTGCTTCCTCTTCCTTGCTTCTACCGGAGATTGTTCCGATGAGAGTCGATTAAGCTTCTTCCTTTCTTGAATAAAAGGGTACTCTTCTTCCTCAATAGGTTTTTAATGAGGCCCTCCAATTAAATCTTTAGTTTTTTCTCCCTTCTTTCTCTTCAGTTTTTCTTCTCGTTTTCTTGCTTTCATCCCATCGGATCTAAGGTTTTTAAGCCTTTTCCGATTTGCCTCTTTTCTTAGTTTCTTAAACCTCGGAGCTCCGGCTATTTCTCCTTTTCCGACTTGCTCCCGGACTTGTGAGTGGTTGTTCACCTTTTATTATTGGGGTTTCGATTTTTCAGATCTAAGTTTGGAGTTCTTGTAGTTTTTTTTTTTCTTGTTTTCCTCCGTTTATGCTTTTTTTTTCAGTTTTAAATCTTTAAGATCTTAATCTTTAGCTTGTAATGCTTAAGTGTTTGGTTTTCTCTCCGTTTTGTGGGAGTTTGTTTTTCTCTCCGGTTTGTGAGAGCGTGGATTTGGATTTAGTGATTCAAGCTGTTTTGGTTCTGCACTCATGGTCGATAAGCTCAAACGGATATTGGGGATACAGATGTATATATCTTCTTCAAAATTTCGCTTTTGGTCTCTTATGGATGTCCAGCGATACAATCTGTTATATGTTTGTTCTACTCGATATGATTTGTAGATGCCGTATGACTTTGTTTTATTGAATTTAAAACACTTGTTATTCAAAAAAAAATAATAATCAATATATATATATATAAAGGAGGATACGCGGGAGCTTAGGTGGCGTTCTAAGATCGTCTCAATCTATTTTTCTAATTTTTTAGAATTTTAAGATTTTAAATACTAATAAATATAAAAATACATTTTAACATATTATAAGTAGAATAGGCGGTGTTCGAATTTATAGATGAGAAGAGTTCGAATTTATAGGGATGTGATATTATTAGAAGTTCTATTGGAACTAGAATAGATATTTATAAGGGATATGATTAAAAGTTCTATATGAAGTAGAATAGGTGGCGCGGGAGCTTAGGTGGCGTTCTAAGATCGTCTCAATCTATTTTTCTAATTTTTTAGAATTTTAAGATTTTAAACACTAATAAATATAAAAATATCTTTTAACATATTATAAGTAGAATAGGTGGTGTTCGAATTTATAGATGAGAATAGTTCGAATTTATAGGGATGTGATATAATTAGAAGTTCTATTGGAACTAGAATAGATATTTATAAGGGATATGATTAAAAGTTCTATAGGAAGTAGAATAGGTGGCGCGGGAGCTTAGGTGGCGTTCTAAGATCGTCTCAATCTATTTTTCTAATTTTTTAGAATTTTAAGATTTTAAACACTAATAAATATAAAAATATCTTTTAACATATTATAAGTAGAATAGGCGGTGTTCGAATTTATAGATGAGAAGAGTTCGAATTTATAGGGATGTGATATAATTAGAAGTTCTATTGGAACTAGAATAGATATTTATAAGGGATATGATTAAAAGTTCTATAGGAAGTAGAATAGGTGGCGTTTTAAACACTAATAAATATAAAAATATCTTTTAACATATTATAAGTAGAATAGGTGGTGTTCGAATTTATTAATGAGAAGAGTTCGAATTTATAGGGAAGTGATATAATTAGAAGTTTTATTGGAACTAGAATAGATATTTATAAGCGATATGATTAAAAATTCTATAGGAAGTAGAATAGGAGTTCGAATTTATAGAAAATAAGAGTTCAAATTTATAGAAAAAACATATAAATTTGCATTTGCAGAAGAGTTGGAGGTAAGAATTGTTAGAATTTTAGTAGAATTGACTAAAAAACAGAAAGCGTGAAAGTCAGATTGGAATTCTAATGTATAGAGAATTGGAATTTGAGTTTATAACAAATGCATATGGTTGAAAATTATATAAATAACTTGATAACTTTTCCAAGCCTTCTAGCCACTTTTCTCCATATCTTTTATTTTTTTCATATCCTTTTATTTCTTTCAGTGTTGGCATGTTCATTATTTTATATTTTGACCAATCTTGATTGTGTGTGCCGTGAGATTTCTTTTCTACTCTTCATATTCAAACTTAACATATTTGTTTTATATTTTGCAGGTATCCCCAGATCAACTCTATTAAAAAAAGTTGGCCGATTTTCAAGATACAGCCTGCACAAGTTACAGCATGGATAATATATATTTTTGTGAAATTTGTATACTACTCTTCGGTTAATTGTCTTTCGACTCTGAACTTACTAATTTTATCATCAACGTAATTTTTCTTCTTCCAAATTTTTACTTTTTATCTTTCTCTTCTTTTCGATAGACATGTTTAAGAATTTTTGTCTGTAAGTGATATCAAAACTTTTTTTATAATTAGTTTTTTTATTTCAAAATAGAAGTTTTTTATGTAGAACAAAAGTTTCCAATTGTTTCAATTCTTTTGTAATGTTCTTTTCTAACGAAAATTGAAATATATATAACTTTGTAACCTTTGAAAAAAAAATTCCTTTTAATTTTCCGATTCCCAATAATCAATTTAACTTTATATTATTAGTGCAGTTAATCGGTGTAGCGATAAATAGTTAAATCCGAAAATCCTAAAATATTGAGAGGTAGAAGATTAGTATGGGTAAAAAAAAACCGAAAAATCGAAACCGAAACTAAACTGAAAAACAGAACCGAAATAATGGTTTGGTTTCGGTTTTATTTCATCAACCGAAAATATATTATAATGTATATTATTAAATTATGTTTATGTAATAAAATATGTAATGAATTTTTATTTTTACTCATATATATATATTAAAATTCATAAATTTTCATTTACAAAACAATTATATATTTAATTAATGAACAATCGACATTCGGTTCTTTTATTTATAATTTAGACTAACAACAAAGTAAAATATGACAAAGCAGATTATACAGAAAAATTTAAATTAAGTTTAAATTGATGTTATATATTTTTTTTCTTGAGATTTGATTGTTGTAATTTTCGAAAATGTTTTGAGTGTGCGGCTTTGTCGACTCAATCTATTTTTTTAATTTTTTAGAATTTTTGGATTTTAAACACTACTAAAAATAAAAATATCTTTTAACAAATTAGAAGTAGAATATGTATTCGAATTTATGGAGGATAAGAGTTTGAAGTTATAAGAAAGACATATAATTAAAAGTTCTATTGAAGGTAGAATAGGTATTTGTAAGGCATATGATTAAAAGTTCTAATAAAAGTAGAATAGGAGTTCGAAATTTATAGAGAATAAGAGTTCGAATTTATTGAAAAAACATATAACTAAAAGTTCTATTGGAAATAAAATAGGTGTCTGAATATATAGAAAAGACATATAATTAAATATTTTATTGTATGGACGTTGGTGACATCTTTTAATATCTTCTAAAATTATATATTTTTATATAAGTTCATTATACTTCTATCAGAAAATATATTCATAAATCCGATACTATTCTCATAAAACAAGTTTTTTTATTTAAAAGAAAAGAATTAATATGTTAACATAATAAAAGAATATTCTCATGTGAGAACCCTAAATAAATATAGGAGTATCTATAATATAAAGATAAAATAAGATGTATTTTCATTTTTAAAACTCCATAAATTTTAGAAACTTTAGAGAAAGTAAAAATTGGAATTTAGTCTATTTTTAGGTTTTGATTTTAAGGAAAAAAGTTGTTATAAAAGACAAGTATCATCAATAATATGTAATGAAGTTAGAATTTGATCCCAAATAAGAGCGGCTCAAAACGTGTACAACGGAAAGACGGCTCACTATAGAAGATTGTATTAGCTATTAGAATTTGATATTGATGTTATAAATTTTATTTAATTTTTATGATTCGATTTTTATGGATAAACAATGTCATAGAAGTAATATATGTCAAAATTAGGGTTTTAGTATTAACGAGAGAGCGGCTCAATACGAATATCCGTGTTTAACGAGAAAGTGATTTATCGGAGAATACCATGTTGAATATTAAAATTTAATATTGATGATATAATAGAAGATAAATATATTTTGAATTTTTTAGAATTTTATCATTTTAAATATTAATAACTAAAAAAACTATCCTTAAACATTTTGGAAGCATAATACGTGTTCAAATTTGTAGAGAATAAGAGTTTGAATTTATAAGGAAAACATATAATCAAAAGTTCTAAGGTGTTTGTAAGACATATAATTAAGAATTTTATTGTATATAAAATAGGAGTTCTATTTTATAGAGAAGAAGAGTTTGAATTTATATGAAAAAAGTATAACCAAAAAATTATTGAAGGTAAAAAAGATGTTTTAATATATATATAGAATACATATAATAATATGTTTTATTGAACGTAGAATATGAGCACGGTGGAGACGTCTTATACGATTTTTTTAAACCTATATATCTTTTTCCCTATAAATCCTTTATTTAAACTTTTTTATATAAGTTAATTATACTTGCCTTAGAAAAATATATCCATAAATTCACTATTATTCACGTACAGAAAAGTCTTCATATTTTAAAAAATATTGATGTGTTAATATAATAGAGAGACATTCCCATGCGAAAGCTATAAATAAATACAGAAAATATCTATAATATACAGAAAATATAAGATATACAGAAAATTTATGAATTAAAATTATTATAAAATCTTTATAATATATGTTAAAGTTGGGATTTCGATTTTAACAAAACAACGGCTTAATCGAAAGAATCGCGTTTAGCAAGAAATCGGTTCATTAGAAAAGATTATATAACTATTAAAATTTAATATTGATAATATAATATAATGTAAATATTTATTGAATTTTTTAAAAAAAGATTGTAACGCCGCTGCAAAGCGCGGCTTTATCAACTAGTAATAATATAAGATAAATACATATTAAATTTTTTTAAAAGAAACTATAATGTAGCTAAACGCGACTTTATCCATTAGTATAAAATAATAAAGAGGCGTTAAGTGGAGTACAAAATAAAGAGGCCCAGGTAATAGGGCACACTGGAACCCTAATAATAGTATAAAATCGAAACTACTTGTGTACTTCGGTATTTGCGGTCGTTGTAGTTGCAGACGTCATCATGGCGACAATAATCTCACAGCTCAACTTGACGATGATGGGTCGTTGTAAGCGCCCCGACAAGGTTTTAGCATTCCCTTTTTGTACAAGTACAAGACAAGTAACATCTATTAATTTTCCATCCTCCTTTAAGCTTATTAATCACAATAGTTTTGATTCATGGCGGATATGTACTGCGTATAAGTGTACTAGTAGCAGTTTACGACAAGAAACTTATATTAACAATAATAATGATGATGATCTTTTTGCTGCTGAAAAATTTACGATGATGAAACCTAGTGTTGGAAAATCTACTAACCCGGCCACTAGTAGTAGTTGTAAATTTGTCGATACGTTGTCTAGAATTATGGCATCCTTATTCACATACGGTGTAGTCTTCTCTTTTGTTACTATGGCCGCTTGCTTGTATGCCTCAAATTCTGCGTTGGCTGCTTCATATGGTAGAATTAGCGGCTCTTCATCGTCTTCTTCGTCTTCCTCTCACGGTTCATCATCAGCAGCTTCGAATTATATTAATCAGTATTATCTTTATCCTAATAGTGATCGTGAGGATTATTCTGACGAAGACGATGACTCAAGCATTACGCATACCTGTACTTGTGATACTAGTTGTACGGACTGCATTGATTGCGACATTAGGAAAAATGGCTACAAAGTAGAGGAAGATAAAGAAGAAGAAGAACAAGAAGAAGAAGAAAACAATTCTAGCATTAATTCCTGTTCTTGCAATTGCCACAATACTTGCTATTTCCACCAACCAGTCGACCATTTAACGGGGTATATAGTATTAGCTTGTATTGCACTTTTTGTAATAGCTGCCGTAACAGAAGGCAACGAAACTGATGAGGAATAGAAGTGGAAGTAAAATAGAGTTTTTATACACTTTATTTATATCTGATATTCAGAAAATATATTATAGATATTAGTTAAACGAGTTCTAATTATTTAGTTTATTAATAATAAGTCCAACTGTTTATGGACCTTACTGCGAAAGTAGATATTTGGCTTGCAAGTTTTTACCTTTCACTTAAAAGGGTTTTTCTTGTTTTAAGCATTTATGATTTTATTTTTCAAGTTAGACCAGAATTTTAATGGTTTCCTAGTTGGGTTCAGTATTAACTAAAGGATTTTAAGTTTTAAGCATTTATGATTTTATTTTTCAAGTTAGACCAGGATTTTAATGGTTTCCTAGTTGGGTTCAGTATTAACTAAAGGATTTTAATGGTTTCCTAGTTGGGTTCAGTATTAACTAAATTCTAGCTGCTCTTTTTTGGATTCCAACCAGGATAAGGTTATTTATTTAGCCTATATATACTCTCATCTTGTAATCTTTTGGGGAGATGATATTGATAATAAAATTTTGGCTTCTTTTGGGGGGATGATATTGATTATAAAATTTTGGCTATTCGGTAGCTTTGAGAATCAAATTCAGGAGTGAATTTAGAGTTTGAGTTTTGTTTCTCCATTCGGAGATTCAGAGTTTGAGTTTTGTTTCTCCATCTTTCGAGATTCAGAGTTTACTTTATATTAGACAGCTAGTTCGGTAGCTGCTCATTTTTCAGGTTTGATAAAATCTCTAGTATGGAATCTTGACAGTTATGACAGTTTGGTTCAGTTTTTCGAATATCTCTAACCTCATTTTATATGTTTGTCTTTCTCTTACTTTGCTTGATCTGCTTGATCAAGGCTGGAGTTTTGGACAAGAAAAGAATTATGCTTTAAAAAATAGATGAACTTCATATTTAACAAACTTTATAATTTGAGAGGTTCAATTCAATTTTGCATCAATTTGATGACAGACATTGTTTGATGACGATTTATATATGATCAAGTTCACATGTTAGCTACGAGGGTTGATGGAAGTTAACGATTGTTAACAGTAGTGAAAATATTTTTACGTTCCAAGTAGCAAATAGACTGTAAGTTTTGTTTGATTCAGTTGCTTACTAGCTTATTTATAAGTTAAGAGACAAGGTGGGTGTTTGGAAGTGAGAGGTTTGGGAAAAAGTTAGAGGTTTGAGGCAAATTAGAGGTTTGACCATTTGAAATCTCTAATATTAGTGTTTGGTAGTTAGCGGATTAAATAGCTTTTTGGACTCAAAACGCTAATTTTCAAAAAATACTTGGAGGAGCTTTTTCAATTAGAGGTTTGTTATGTGTCTCGTTAATATACAAAAAAGCTAACTGAAACAGCTAATTACCAAACAATTTGATTAAAACAGCTAACTCAATCTACTAGTCAAAACAACTAACTCAATCAGCTAACCGCTAACAGCTAATTGCCAAACAGGACCAAGGTTTCGAGTCCACTTGCAACTTTGAAAGATTTGTCAAGATTTACCGTTTTCTTAGAAATATTTGGTTTATTATGAATGAACATATATAAGAGTTAAAATTTCTTCACATATGTGATTATAATTTATTACTAGTGACTGTTCTGAAATGCAAACTCTCCTCTATATTTGGTTTCGTGCACTAGCAGTTGCCAAAAGTCTGTATCCGTTTGTTTCCCTTATATGTACTTAGGCATCTGCAACGAACCAAGTTAGTCAACCTATATTATTCACGTACTCAAGAAAGAAAAGAAATGAAGTGAAGGAGAGGGCAGAAGAGGGAATTGGCAAGTAAGGGCAGTTTAGTAATTTGACAGTTGGGGAATATAAGGGAATGAGATGAGGGTTGCTAGGGTTATGGAAAATTAATGAATTGTAACTTCATTTCTGGGAGGCGCAGCCACTCCTCGAATTGTGGCAGTTTGTAACCCAACAATTATCGTTTATTTATTGCATTTTGCTCTTTCCATTTAGTTCGATCACTTCATATTGTCTATTTTCATTACGGTTCACACCAAATTGGTATCAGAGCATTGCGAATCCATGGGACCACCGTCGACTCAGCAGAGATTGGAGAGTCTAGAGGAGAAATTTGATCTCATCGATGCGTCGCTTACCGATCGTATCTCAGCGGCCGTCGATAGAGCTATGGCGATGGTTAGGGCCTCACTGTCAACGAAGATAGCGGCGAGTTTGGCGGAGTCGTCACAGAAAGCTCAATTAGATCTGGAGGCTTTAGGGGAAAAGTTGGAAGGGCGATTAAATCGAGCACGTGAGAACCAAGAGCGTATGTATGGGGTGATGCGTAGTGAACAAATCAAATTCCAATCAGAGTTGAGATCGGTATTAACAGAGAAGAAGGGTAACGCTTGTCCAGTACCAGATCCAACGGTAGATAAGATGAAAGGAGGAGTGCAGATAGGTGTTGTGGGAAGCTCAGGCAGTCCAGATCTGATGAATTCAAACCTCGAATGGGGATCTGAGGTTAGAAGTATGGGCAACGGAAATCCAGGTGGTGGTACAAACTGGCGTTTTAAAAGACTAGATATGCCTTTATTCGATGGAGACAATCCGGATGGGTGGATTTTACGGGCAGAGCGATACTTTCAGTTTTATCGTTTGTCCGAGGAAGATAAGGTGGAGGCGGCAGTAGTTGCTTTAGAGGGGGAGGCTCTTTTGTGGTTTCAATGGGAAAATAGGTGGAGACCAGTGGAGACTTGGGCTGAGATGAAAACAATGGTACGGAGGAGGTTTAGGTCGACCGCAACTGGAACGTTACATGAACAATGGTTAGGCCACCAACAGACAGGAACGGTTGGGGAGTATAGGAAGAAATTCATTGAGCTGTTGGCACCACTGGAGCGTGTGCCTGAGGAGATAGCAAAGGGGCAGTTCTTAAATGGGTTAAAAGAAGAAGTGAAGGTGGAAGTTCGGTTATTAGGGCCCAGAAATTTAGACCAGGCTATGGATTTAGCACTCATGGTGGAAGATAAGCTTCGGGTTGGAGCAGGAAAGAGGACGGAGACGAAATATCAACCGAGTTTCAGAGGGGTGGGTTCCTATGCACCATCCTCTCCTCCCTTCAAGAACAATGGATCAATGTATTCCATGGGGTCTGTGTCTCCTAGGACAACAATGAGTTCGGGTATGTCGGTGGCTTCATCAGGGGGGAGCAGTACATATTCCACCAGTAAAGCGAAGGGTGATGTGCGTAGGTTAACAGATCATGAGTTACAACCGAAGAGGGAAAAAGGGTTATGTTACCGGTGTGATGAAAAATGGTCTATTGGCCACCGGTGTAAACGCAAAGAATTGAGCGTACTAGTAACGTGCGGAGAAGAAGAGGATGAAGCCGAGCTCAGTCCTGCCAGCCCTGTATGCGAGGAACCAATAGAGGTACAACCCGATCCTATTCTACCTGAAATTTCGTTAAATTCAGTCATGGGAATTTCGAGCCCTCGTACATTAAAACTGTTGGGGAAGATTGGGGGCAATGATGTAGTGGTTATGGTGGACCCAGGTGCCACACATAATTTCATTTCGAACACTTTGGCAGGGAGGTTGGGTCTACCAATAAATCCGTTGAAGTCTTTTGGGGTATCTCTGGGTACTGGGGAGGCTGTGCAAGGTGAAGGAGAGTGTCGTTCTGTGGTGTTGGAGTTACAAGGTATTGTCGTGGTAGAAAACTATTTGGTTCTTCCTCTGGGCAATTCAGACTTAATTCTAGGCATACAGTGGTTAGAAAAATTGGGCACCATGACCACGAATTGGAAAACACAAACACTTAAGTTTCAAATGGGGGAGGAGTTTGTGACATTACGTGGTGACCCTTCCTTGAGCAGAAGTGGAATTTCACTGAAAGCCATGATTCGAACCTTGCAAAAAGAAAAAGTGGGATTCCTGGTAGAGTTGAATCATATACAGGGGCATGAAGATGATGTAACCAAACCGGAAGGCGAACCAGAATTTGTGTCACCACTGTTAGATAAATTTAACAGTGTGTTTAATATGCCCCCAGGATTACCACCACAGCGAAAGCAAGAGCATGCGATTGTGTTGAAAGAAGGGACAAATCCCATAAATGTCCGACCATACCGGTACCCACATGTGCAGAAAGGAGAAATAGAGAGATTGGTGACAGAAATGCTTCAAGCTGGGATTATACAGCCCTCGGTAAGCCCTTTCTCCAGCCCTGTTTTATTGGTTAAAAAGCGCGATGGTTCATGGCGTTTTTGCATAGATTACAGAGCACTGAACAAGTCCACCGTCCCAGACAAGTACCCAATACCGGTAATCGATGAGTTACTCGATGAATTACATGGGGCTGCAGTGTTTACGAAATTGGATCTGAAATCGGGATACCACCAGGTTCGAATGAAGGTAGAAGACATCCCAAAAACTGCGTTTCGCACGCACGAGGGACACTATGAGTTCCTGGTACTTCCTTTTGGGTTAACAAATGGTCCAGCAACTTTTCAAGCAATAATGAACGATGTTTTCCGACCCTACCTCCGCAAGTTCGTCCTTGTTTTCTTTGACGACATTCTGGTATACAGCCGTAATCGAGAGGAGCATTTGATACATCTGAAAACGGTGTTACAGACTCTTAAGGAACAGCAACTGTATGTCAATCGCAAGAAATGCGAATTTGGTAAATCACAGGTGACCTATTTAGGTCACATTATATCGAATTCTGGGGTGGCAGTGGATATGTCGAAGGTGCAGTCAATGCAGGAGTGGCCCATACCAACGAACATCAAAAGCCTGCGCAGCTTTCTGGGATTAACGGGGTATTACAGGAAGTTTATCCAAGGTTATGCCAACATCGCTGCTCCCATTACTGACCAGCTAAAAAGAGATAAATTCTGTTGGACGGGTGAAGCTACACAAGCTTTCGAGGCTTTAAAGACAGCAATGATGAGTGCTCCAATACTGGCCATGCCTGACTTTAAGAAGCAGTTTATTGTAGAAACAGATGCCTCCGGGTATGGTTTGGGCGCGGTTCGTACTTATCAACGCCTGGCCCAGGAATGGTATTGGCCAGGTATGAGGCGAGCTGTGCAAAAATATGTAAAAGAATGTGCGGTTTGCCAACAGCAAAAGGTAGATTCCCTGCATCCAGCTGGGCTCCTCCAACCCCTGCCCATTCCATCCCGCATCTGGGAGGATATCTCCATAGATTTCGTCGAAGGGTTACCTCGTTCCAAGAATGTGGACTGCGTACTGGTTGTGGTGGATAGGCTCTCAAAATATAGCCATTTCATTGGTCTCAAACATCCGTTCACGGCTCAGACAGTAGCTCAGGCTTTTATACAGGACGTAGTTCGCCACCATGGATTTCCCTCAACGATAGTCTCAGACAGGGATAAGGTTTTCCTGAGTCTATTTTGGAAGGAGCTTTTCAAACTCCAAGGCACTAGCCTCCATAGAAGCACCGCCTACCACCCACAATCGGATGGTCAAACCGAAGTAGTGAATAAAACCATGGAAAGCTACCTACGCTGTTTCATCAATGGCCACCCCAAGACCTGGGCCACCTGGTTACCATGGTTAGAATACTGGTACAATACAGCCTACCAGACCTCCATTAATTGTTCCCCTTTCAAGCTGGTGTACGGTCGTGAGCCTCCTGCGTTAATTCGTTTTGAGCCAGGAAACACAGCAGTGGCAACTCTAGAAGGACAGTTATTGGAGCGTGACGCTATGTTAGATGACATTAAAACTAATTTATTTAAGACACAACAGCGTATGAAGAAACTGGCTGATAAATCTCGTCGAGAAGTGGAATTTGCAGAGGGGGAATCAGTGTACTTGAAGTTGCAACCATATCGCCAAGAAACGTTGGCGAAACGCCTCTGTGCAAAGCTGGCTGCCAGGTTTTATGGACCTTTTCCGGTAGTGCAGCGGGTAGGGAAAGTGGCGTATAAGTTACAGTTGCCAACATCAGCGAAAATCCATCCAGTTTTTCACGTATCACAGCTGAAACGTGCAGTGGGGTCACACAGGGTATCCCCTTCTATCCCTCCACAATTGTCCTCGGACTTGGTGATGCAAACCACACCAGAGGCTGTGTTAGGGGTCAGAAATAGGAAGCAAGGATCTCAGCCAACAGAGGTGTTAATCAAGTGGGCTGGACTACAAGAATGGGAAGCTACATGGGAAGATTGGCAGCAGGTCAGCTTGTTATTTCCACACTTCGACCTTGAGGACAAGGTCAATGTCTGGGCGGCGGGTAATGCAACGAACCAAGTTAGTCAACCTATATTATTCACGTACTCAAGAAAGAAAAGAAATGAAGTGAAGGAAAGGGCAGAAGAGGGAATTGGCAAGTAAGGGCAGTTTAGTAGTTTGACAGTTGGGGAATATAAGGGAATGAGATGAGGGTTGCTAGGGTTATGGAAAATTAGTGAATTGTAACTTCATTTCTGGGAGGCGCAGCCACTCCTCGAATTGTGGCAGTTTGTAACCCAACTATTATCGTTTATTTATTGCATTTTGCTCATTCCATTTAGTTCGATCACTTCATATTGTCTATTTTCATTACGGTTCACACCAGCATCATGTTGGTTTCAAGTCTTTGACAAAGTGAGGAGTTTGAGCAGTAGCAATTGTAAATGCATTTCTGGTTACAGTGAGCAGGAGCAACACCCACATTTCCGATGAAGTTCCATTTCGTGTTCACCTTAATGTAAGAAGCTTGCACGTCCCAATAATTACCAACATTATCAAAAGTTGGAAATGTTTCAACAAATTTCTTAGTTCAGTAATAATCACTTTATGCTTAATCCTCAGAGCTGTCAGTACTTAAGCCCGTAGCTTCTTTGTGGTATTCAAGAAGCCATCCTCTATATCATTGATTTGTATATCACTAATGTACAGCTGCTTCACTCACACTTAACAAGATCCACCACAATATTAATTTGTAAAATACAAAGAAAACGTTAATTTACTTCCCAAAGATCAGTGAAATTATTCTAAATAATATATATTTTTTAAACACATTCGTTACAGATTTTGTTAAAAGTTCCAACTTACACAACTTTATTTCTCTCAACGACATATAAACATTAGAATTAGATATTAACAATGATTTCACAATAGATGATACTAGACATTCAATGGGGCATGGGCATATGTAGTACTTGGGCATTATGATTATCCAAGAGAGTTAGGGTTCTGCATGAATTGTATTTCATCGTGTCATCTTTCTAATGCTCAAATTTATTGGAATGGAATATTCTGTCTGTAATCCCCTTGTATAAAATAAGGAGGCCCGGCCCAGGTAATGGGGTACACTGGAACCCTAATAATAGTATAAAATCGAAACTACTTGTGTACTTCGTACTTGCGGTCGTTGTAGTTGCATACGTCATCATGGCGACAATAATCTCACAGCTCAACTTGACGATGATGGGTCGTTGTAAGAGCCACGACAAGGTTTTAGCGTTCCCTTTTTGTACAAGGCAAGTAACATCTATTAATTTTCCATCCTCCTTTAAGTTTATTAATCACAATAGTTTTGATTCATGGCGGCTATGTACTGCGTATCAGTGTACTAGAAGCAGTTTACAAGAAACTTATATTAACAATAATAATGATGATGATCTTTTTGCTTCTGAAAAATTTACGATGACGAAGTCTAGTGTTGGCAAATCTACTAACCCGGCCACTAGTAGTAGTTGTAAATTTGTGGATACGTTGTCTAGAATTATGGCATCCTTATTCACATACGGTGTGGTCTTCACTTTTGTTACTATGGCCGCTTGCTTGTATGCCTCAAATTCTGCGTTGGCTGCTTCATATGGTAGAATTAGCGGCTCTTCATCGTCTTCTTCGTCTTCCTCTCACGGTTCATCATCAGCAGCTTCGAATTATATTAATCAGTATTATCTTTATCAGTCTAATGATGATTGTTCGGATTATTCTGACAAAGACGATGACTCAAGCATTACGCATACTTGTACTTGTGATACTAGTTGTACAGACTGCATTGATTGCGACATTAGGAAAAATGGCTACAAAGTAGAGGAAGAGAAAGAAGAAGAAGAAGAAGAAGAAGAAGAAGAAAACAATTCTAGCATTAATTCCTGTTCTTGCAATTGCCACAATACTTGCTATTTCCACCAACCAGTCGACCATTTAACGGGGTATATAGTATTAGCTTGTATTGCACTTTTTGTAATAGCTGCCGTAACATAAAATCCGTCAGATGGCAACGGAACGCTGCTCATTTTTCAGGTTTGATAAAATCTCTAGTATGGAATCTCCATTGTTAGACAGTTATGACAGTTTGGTTCAGTTTTTCGAATATCTCTGACCTCATTTTATATGTTTGTCTTTCTCTTACTTTGCTTGATCTAGGCTGGAGTTTCTGACAAGAAAAGAATTTTGCAAAGGAACCTTAACAACATAGCTGAAAATGCAGATACATCCACCTTAGACGGTCTGAGCTGCGTATTGAAAGGTGACACCCTTTTGGTACTGCTTGCTTATTATCAATGAGAATGTATCCTCACATATTATCGTAATTATTAGTAGTGCATAAGAGAGAAATTTGTGTGTTTGTTTTAAAAATAAAAACGTTAATGGGGAATAAAAATATCAATATATCGAGTGTAGGTTGATTAGTGTATTTATCTCTATGTTTTGTATGTAGGGCTATTTAGTCTCTGTTGTTCAATCACCCTAGTTTATGTTTTTAGTGATTTATCATATAAATAGTTAATTACTTGTTTTGCCATTCTGTGACGCAAGTATCCAGAGCAAAAGTCTTGAAAAATGCTATTCACTGTCACATGCACTGAAGACCCAATCAATTTTTTCCAGTATTATTGAGGGAAACCGATAAAATCCATACCGGTGTGGAGTGAAATCACTTTGCAATGATGTTTATTACTGAATCACTGTCTAGATTACTAAATTGGATAACTTCAGCCTATCTTTGCTATCTTGACCCTAATGTTAAAGCACCATTGAATTTTAAAGTCATAAACATGTAATTTATCTTGGACAATCTGGAGCACATATTAGATATTCAAAGACAAGAAATAAAAGTAAGAAGTTTGGCAATTGGCACAATAAACTTGGGTTATAATGTCTTGCATAGATTGCAAAAAGAATCATAACTAGAAAAAGAAGTTATGATTTTCAGATTGCAGGAGAACACAAATCTGGTTAGATAATCTGCTGTTAGCTGCTAATTGTAAAAAGAAATTTCTGTTTCATCCTTCTTTTCTTCAGGTTTTGGTCCTGACTGAAAATATGTAAAAGTTTCTGAACCAAGAAAGGGACTGAGTTCACTCTGTCCAATCTGGATTTGAATCGACAAAGCCGGTCCAGCATTTTCTGCAGCCCTAGTCGCATTATGGGGTATCTAAGTGTGAATGACTTGGCATTAAAAGAGTGTGAATGAAATCAGCAGCTAAAACTGACTCTATTACTAGACTATGTTCACTAGACTCGGAACTATTCTAGAGTGAAGAAAATAACCCTCATTTCTTGAAAATAACTATATGTGTTAACTACATCAGCTCCATTTAGTTGCTGTAACTCTGTATAGAAGTTAGAACTATGCTGGACAGAAAGGGATCTAATTAAAAATCGACACTAGCTACCTCGTTCTTAAATTTTGCTCAAATCCTCAAAGGCATGGCCAATGGCCATTCTCACTGTCTAATGCTTGACCTAAGAGGATTGTTAAATTATTTTTCATCTTATCGTATCTGTTCTGACCATTCTTACACACACATCTTGTTTTTGATATTCAAATTCACCACATTTTTTTAATTTTTATTTTGTAGAGGTGGTGAGAGCTCTTCTTCAACATGATAAGTCCTCTTTAAATTATTGCTATATCACTGTAAGTCAAATTTTCCTTCAAGTCAGTTAATGTCTTGACTATATGTATACATGTAGGTGTGTGTGAGTAACGTTACATGCTTTTGAAATTTGGGTTGCAGGAAGATCATTGCTCTATGGAGAGCTTAAGCGAGCTTTTCCAAGAAAGTTTAGATACGCTGCTTCAGGGATGTAACAAAGACGATAATACATTGGGGAATGTAGATGGTGTAAAATACAAAAAGCACACTGATATGGTTCAAGCTTATTGGAGTGTTGACACTGAATATACAATGGCTACAATTATGGTGCTTGCTACTGGTGATCACTCGATTCCAGTAAGAAAGAAGAAGGGAAGGGAGTACGTTGATTCCCTTGCAGTGTTGCAAACGCTTCAACGTATCCCAAAAAACAAATTACAGGTAATTAACTAAGCTCTTTACTACTTTTTATGTTCCAAGTAGCAAATAGACTATAAGTTTTGTTTGATGCAGTTGCTTATTTATAAGTTTTTTGAGTTAGATGAGCCACCTGCAAGATGATTCGAAGTTTAATGATGTTATAGCCATTTTACCTTTTGAATAAGCTTCCTATTGTCATCATAAACATTTCTTTTTGGTGCAGTCTGTCGAAGTATTGTGGTCACCACAAAGAGAAGATGAGGTTTTGTCTGAGAAAGCAATACGAAGATATACTACTATGACAAGAATAGAAAATGGTCAGATCTTCTTCGATTGATAGTCTTTATCATTACTGTACATCTAGGTAATCAAGGTTTAGAGGTTTGACAGTTAAGAGACAAGGTTTTCGAGTCCACTTGCAACTTTGAAAGACTTCTTAAGATTTACCGTTTTCTCAGAAATATTTGGTTTATTATGAATGAACATAAGAGTTAAAATTTCTTCACATATCTTACAATATGTGTTTATAATTTATTACTAGTGACTGTTCTGAAATGCAAACTCTCTTCTATATTTGGTTTCGTGCTCTAGCAGTTGACAGAAGTCTATATCCGTTTGTTTCCCTTATATGGTACTTAGGCATCATGTTGGTTTCAAGTCTTTGACAAAGTGAGGAGTTTGAGCAGTAGCAATTATAAATGCATTTCTAGTTACAGTGAGCACCGCGCATTTGGGATATAAAACTGGTGCCAAATGATCGGACACCGAGCAGGCGCAACACCCACATTTCCGATGAAGTTCCATTTCGTGTTCACCTTAATGTAAGAAGATTGCCCGTCCCAATAGTTACCAACATTGTCAAAAGTTCGAAATGTTTCGACAAATTTCTTAGTTCAGTAATCATTTTATGCTTAATCCTTAGAGAGATAGAATGACAATGATTTCACAATAGATGATACTGGTACTTTGAAATCTCAGGGATAATGAAGAAGCACAAATTATTAAGGCAACTGAACTGGGAAAAAATGAAGGTATTATAATCTAACTACTGACTTCCATTGCGCCCTCTCAAGTTCCAGCTCGTATCGGTTCAAAATATGTGCCATTGGTTTATACTTAATCCTCTTGATATGAAGCGTTTGTTTAACATGTCCATAATTGCAGGTAGACATGCAATGGGTAGTCGCCCTGCAGTTTCTAAATAGCAATACTGTTTGCTTTGCAATGGTTAACATATTTTGGTGGATATTCTAGACGTTGCATATTTCTTTTTTTCTAAATATACCTGTGCATATATTAATTTCTTTCTGATGACTATTGCCAATTAGAATTGAGCTCAGTCTGGCCTTTAAGGTCATTGCAAGCTCTTACAAAGTACGAAGGGTATGGGCATATGTAGGGTACTTGGGCATTATGATTATCCAAGAGAGTTAGGGTTCTGCATAAATTGTATTTCATCTGTGGCATCTTTCTAATGCTCAAATTAATTGGAATGGAATATTCTGTCTGATAACATATTGAATCAACATCCCTTAACACCACCTATGAAATGCGAACCCCGTTTTTCGGTTGCAAACTTAGGTACATAGATGTGAGAAGAGACTTAACTCTGGAATCACCGAACAGGCAAGGTTAAAAAGAGTCCTTTTATCTATATATATATTACAAACCACATATCTCTTTAAGGGAAAGAGATGCAAGAACGTGACAAATGCAATCCTGTATATTTTACTACTTGGCAGTACACCAAACTCCATTCCTACTAAATAAATTGGAGATTTGGAGTATTACCAGCCCTCTTTCCCGTAAAAAAATGAGCCTAAGACTGTAGCTATAGTCCCTTCCATTAATCCATACTTAGCTTGGTAAACTAATTGCATTTTGTTCGCTAGAAGAAGGCTTTAGCAAAGATGGACCCGTATTAAATCCATTTGCCCTCATTGGCTCAGGAGAAACACTTTTAGAGATTGTGATCTTTGTTGCTTCTGATGCTACCACTGCAGACCCCTCAGAAAAAATTTGTTCCTGAGGCGGCTGCTGCTGCAAAAGCTCCATGCGGTTTAAAGATGGCACATCACCTTTGCAATATCTACTCCACATATTCCTATATGCGGACTCCAAACCACTGGTAAACTTAGCTCCGTCACAGAGAGGGGAGTTGGCCATTAAATCTCGCAAACCCATTCTCAAGTTTGAGAGAGCCTCAACATCTGAGGCCAGCTGCAGTGCCAGTTCGACATATTCATCTTCACTTCTGGCAACCAGATGTCCTAGTCCTGCAACATACCATACATGTAATCATAAGGACTTCATACACGGATCCAAATGTACAAATTACTGATAATTATCTTGGACCATGCTATGTATTTAAGAAGCAAAAACATGGTAGAGAACTGAAAATTTTCTCAAACAGCCAATCAGGTCCAATACCCTCTCAAGTTATGCTCAGATGCGCCAGCATGCACAATTCATGCTTCATCATAGTACTCTATATATTCTTTCTTGGTAACTTCAGCACTAGAAAACTATGACTATATCACGGGGAAAAATGCAGACATTTATACCAAAGAGATTCACAACTTTATAAAACTTATTAGTTCTCAAGTAGTATTTGATTTTCTCTTAAACATAGTCCAATTGTATCTTATGTGTCACAGACTTTAAGGTGCAAATAAATGTTCCTTTTTTTGTAATAAGAATGCACAAGGTTATACCATAAAACTCAGAAGCTATTTAAGGAACCTACAGTTTACAAATTAATTACGTGTCAGCCATAGATGAGCCAGATAGCTTTAAAGCTTTTACACCTATGAACATAGTAGTACAATCAGCCACAAAGAATGGCACCTGAGTGCTGCAACAAATTACAATGGATTTAAACTATGACTCTGCATCCAAATTTTAACTATTTCGAATTTAGATTTCATAAATAAACTGGTATAAAGTTCCGGTGTCCTTCTCAATGTTTACTTAAAGGAACTTGGATTTCTAAGAGTTTTGGCTACATCCATGACAAAATGGAAAATTTTCTAGTTTTTGATGTGATGATATCGGAATACAGATTATATATGCAAGGTTGAACTGAAGTCAATATAAAGTCTGAATTATAAAGCATTTGTAGAACTAATAAGAAGTCGTTACTAAACAAGTACAATATACTTCCATACCTACTGTGTTGAGAAGACTCACGCCAACATTGTTGGCATGAACTGAACCTCCCATAGTGACACACGGAACTCCCATGTACAAAGATTCACAGGTAGTTGTAGTTCCCGCATATGGAAAAGTATCCAAGCTATAAAACAACATAAATAGTAGACAGGTCCTCAGAAACACATACAAAGCTATGTTGCAGTTTTTCAAATACGAAGGTAAAAGGAATATAGGCAAGATAGATGCATATAGTGTAAAACAACATGTTAACAAATTGTATTAAAATGATCCATCTATATCACAAGCAATACCATCGGTGCAAAGACCTTGTGAATTTATATATAAGATGCGGTATATTAAATTAACCTTTATCACTTGTTTTCCCTGTCAGAATATTCTCGAATACATAATTTGTAAATCTTAAAAAATATTTATTTGATTGATTCTGCATATCACATGGCTGCTTCTGTTTATAGGCTATGTTGCCCAAATTTGGGTACGGAGTGTTGCACACGATATATACGAATGTTAGACAAGAAGTCTGGCAATTTTGGGACGTGGAGATGATGTCCTATTTCTGGAAACAGGTATGGGGGCACAACATAGCAGATTAATAAATAGGTACATTAGATAGGACATATAAAGTAGAATCATAAGTTTATCTCATTCGTGGTCTTTCAGTTGGTATTAGTGCCCGACTTTCAGATAAAGGAACCGATAAGCGTCGTCGTGTCTATGGCAGCTTAAAAGGAAAGCGTCAGGGTAACATAGCTCATGTACAAGTTCTCCATATCCTAACATGTTAGATGGCACAGATTTGGTTCTCAAATTGTCTGATGATCCTCTAGATCCAAGGAACTGATTTCCTATATTCTAGGCATCAAAGCTAGTCAGTCCTTGGATAATGGCTCCATTTGTAGGCATAAATTATATTCCTGTTTTATATTTCAACGACGGCAGGGATAGGATGGAATTTGTTTCTAATATTTTACAGGTTCTAAACCAATCATTCAAGCCAAAATGTAAAAAAGAATAACATGAAGAACTTTTAATATGCAATGATGATGGATAACTAAATAACATTATCATAAATATAATAGTAGCACTACAATAACTAAAAAGGGTTACCTATTTTTTGGAAATTTACCTGATGTCCATAAGAGCATAGGCTTGCATATGATCATGATTGAAGAGAATAAGAGGAAGAAGGTCAACACGCAGTGATTCCAACCCCAGTTGCTCCAAGGTGGCAAGAAATCTCTGTCTTACATTTTCACAACAGAAAGGCTTACACTTCACAACAAGACGTGAATTTGGAACTGCACATAGAATTCTTGCCCAAACTTGCAATACTTTAGGTGTTATCTGATAGAATAAAACATGTTATAATTAAATGAGTATCCTATGCAGAATAGTTTCAATTGGAACAACAATTAGGTATTTTGAACAATGTTCATTCCAACCTGATTTGTACCTTTGCTAGATTGTTAAAGCTTCCAAATGTGATGAATCCATTAGATAGAGCAGGAGTCTGAGTCAGGGGTCCAGCTTCAGGAGATGGCGTATAACAGAGGAAGCAATCTGGCAACCGGACTAACTCCTCCACATGCCTGTCGTATTTAAGACAAGTGAGAAGAAATTTCAGCATTTTCATCATATTCCAAGAAGGAAAAGATACAAAGAGAACACCTACATTTGTTTCGTACTGGGAGGATCAGCCAGTGGATCAGATATTCTGTAATCAATGGTTGGCAAACCAGTTGTATTTGGGTATCCAATCCAAGTCACCTATGAAGCAAGTCAAAGGATGTAAGATATGTAATTTAAGGAGCTGATGGACAAACTACATGATATAGTTCTAAAACAGCAGTAAGTTTGAACTGTCCTGCTTATATTTCAGCTTAGATTCTAAAACAAAGAGAAGTGTCTTTCTCTTGGACATGATGATAGAAGTTGCTCTGGGAAAGAAAGTACCCTAGACTTGACATTTGTCATTTCCCAAGAACAAAAATATACGCTTTAGGTTGATGTACGTTTAACTGCTCAAAAAGCATATAAAGTAAATGATAAGTTCATCAACTTTCATACAACGAAACACCTTCAGTACTAAAACTCATGCCTTCGGAGCCTGTTGAATTTACTATGTCCTGGCACCACAATATCGGACTGGGCAGGAAGGTTAGGATTAGAGATTATTAAAAAGCAAGTACAGTGCTTCTTGTTAGTAGAATATAACAGCTCTAACACTGTTCACTAGCTGTGGGACTTATATTATTGGCATTTGATAGACTTAAATGTATATCAAGTTGTATGATCCTCACTTCATTCTCAAATCCCAAGAGACAATCTTTTAAGTTGATTGGGTTTTTTTTTTTTTTTGGTGGTGGTGGGTGGTGGGTGGTGGGGGGGGGGGGGGGGATCTACTAAATTATTATTTTGTCTGACCTGTTAAACAATACAAATAAACTACACCAATCAATTTAGACATCAATTGCTACATCTAACAAAAGTGATGAATTATATTACCAAGGAGAAGTAATAGAGGCATATCCTTGGCATACCTGAACAGGTGCAGGTTTGCAAGCCATCATTCCCAACTTATTATTAGCAGTGTGACCAGTTAATTCTACCAAGATATCAACCTTGTCTTCTCTAACCATGCCTGCAACCTTCTTCTCGTCAATTCCGTAGATATCTCTCCATATTCCTCCCTTTCTCAAGACTCTGTCTTTAAATTTATTAGTTTTTGCATCAGCCTGTACCATCATAGATAAAAGATATATTGCGACCTTATATTTGAAATATGGGGCCCTACTTTCAAGCTTTAACTAGACTTCAACAAAAAACAAATATAAAAATATGAAATCATAAATATATATAATCTTCGTAAACATAAAACTAAGAAGCATTTAAACTACTATGGCGTGTACTTACAAGTTCCAAAAACTTTAACTATTTATCAATTTTAAAGTAATACCTTTACAACTGCTGAATAAACCACCACCTTGTAGTTGGCATACTCATGGTAGATAAGGGGCACCTCAATGAAATATGATACAGAATGGGTAAAATAATCTGGAGATACATATCCAATAACAAGTGGCCTTTCAGGATCTTTAGGGTTCTCCCAGGATGTATACTGCTGATGTAACTTCATGAAACGCCTACCCCAATCTCTGCAACAAGACATGATCTCAGATAAGAAATTGCAAAAGCTCAAGATCTAATTATCATTACCATTAATAGATATACACCACTATAAGATTTGGAAGAGGAATTCATAAGGGTGGATGTCAACATAGTTCACAAAGATGCATGTGTTAAATAACACCTTATATCCGATCCATTCAGGGTGGGAAAAAATTACAATTATATAGTGAAACGACTCTTCTATTAATTAAGTTTCCCACTTAACTGCTGAATGCCAATTTAGGGATTGGCACTGTTAAAGATCATCTAATTACAGTAAATAGCTCATTCTCAGAAATAAAATCACAAAGTTTGTCTTTCATTAAAGGAGTACCTTTGGTCAATGCTGGTAGAACTTTTTTCAGTGCTAGCTAAATATTACATACAATTTTCACCATTGCCAGCAGCAGCAATTTATCCAATTCTTCTTTATTTTATAACTACTTGAGTCACACCTACTTATATGCAACTAGCATCCAAAACAAACTCCTTTAAATAGAATAACTTGCCCAGCCCAGTTCTCTTTAACAAACTTAATTAAGATTACATAAAACATCATACAATTATTCCAAATTACCATAATACAGACTATAAAAAACTGAGAACAAACTAGTCTCGCACAGTGAATAAAACTTAAATATAAACAAGCTCAAAAACATGTTACTTTCCACATTAATAAACAAACACAAACACCGTCATTTTTTATGAATCATGATTCTACAGTCGCGTATATTTCTAATTAAGATATAAATAATCCCATTTTCTATGGAAAACCCAGGCATACACATCATATCTATCAAATGATAGTACTATTTCAAATAGAACAGATACATTAATAGATAAAAGAAAGTTTAAGAACTATTATAAGATCGCTCTACAGATTTACTAAATGTATAGCCATTCATAGAAATGTATATATATTACATATACTAGCTTATAACCCGTGCCATGCATGGATAATTTTTAATAATTTTTATCGTATTTTTCATATTTTAATATATATATTTTTCATTAGTAATAAAACAAATTATAAAATATAATAGCATATGTTTGATGGTGTTTTGGAGCATGGTCCTTAGCTTGTATCTTGAAAATAGATAACATAAATGTTTAACTATAATATGTTGTTGACGGGTTTCGAACCTTGATCTGGGAGTAGTTTAAAAAATATATAATATAAATGTTTAATTATAATATGCTGTTGATGGGGTTTGAACCTTCAACCAGTGAGAGTAGCTTAGATATTAAGAGAAAAAAATATATCCAACGGTTCTCATTTATCTGTCATAAAATCTAACCGTTGTAATTTACTTTATCAAACCCGACAACCAACCAAATATCTTATCTTCCGCTTATAATAGTATAGTATAGTATTATTTACTTTACCAAACCTGAAAACCAACCAAATATCTTATCTTCCGATTATAATATAGTATACTATAGTATAGATAGATAGTATAGATATACACACATGAAACTTATCCCTTCAGCCATATGGACAGGTTCCCAAATTGTAATAAATCTTGAAACATCTACTTTTGGAATGAAATTCTAAAGCATTAATGCATTATATAATTGTTACTAAACGACTACATGTAGTAAATATGTTCCAAATCCTTAAATTCATTTCTTTAAAGTATTTCCGAATCTCTGAATTGCAATGATTAACACAATTCTATGTGTTGAAGCTTGACACGAAGCCTTAAACAATCATAGAGAATAGGTACATCCACAGAATAACTTCTCGGGAAAAAAAAACAATAAGTACTTAAAGAAAGCATATCCTGTTCCGTTTTTGAAACTATAATACCATCTCTTGCTATTAGGAATCTTTTATGGCTAGATATTTGTTATATTTGTGCAATTTTAAAAAGTTAAATATAAACGTCATATTTATAAGTGAAACTGTTGATAGCTGTAACTCATAACACTGACATTCAAAAGCGCAAGAGAACAAGTGAAGATATGTTTTAACCTGTGCGCTTCAAACAATTTATCATTACTTCCCTCATTTATGTAGTTCATTGCAAGTAATCGATTCTGCATCAAAACAGGAGCAAATAAGTACATTTAGTGGAACTATTTGAAGTGCCCTTAAAATCATCAAACAGCATAATTGTTTTACACAATGTTATAAGTAGCTTGCTTGTTCAAATAGTCTTTCTTACTTCCGTGGGTTTTACTTAACTACAGTTTACAGCAACTTAAACAAACTAGAGAGAGAGAGAGAGAGAGAGAGTACAGTTTACAAGAACCTAAACAAAATACAGAGAGAGAACCTAAACAAACTTCAAAGAGAGAGAGAGAGAGAGAGAGAGAGAGAGAGAGAGAGAGTACAGTTTACAGCAACCCAAACAAACTACAGAGAGAGCGAGCGGAATAAAAACAAAAAGATATAAGGTAATTTAGTTTCCCAAAATTTTCCGGTTGTTATTCTTGAAGTTGTGAAATACATGTAAGCATGCGTGTGGCATCACTCAGAAGTCAGTTATTCCGCCATCTTCCCTTTCATGAAAAGTATGTGCATTCCACATTAACTTACAAACACAACAAGAGCTGCCCTAGAGAATATCATCCCAAATTCTTAGGAGAGTAAACCCCAAGATATAGCTCAGTTTCATCTAGTGGTTGCAAACATGGATTCTTCTTATGCTGATGGATTCCTATAAGATGATTTGTTATAAAGGGAAGTGGTAGCAAATGTCTGAGTGCAGAGAATATATACAAGGCTTATGTGCAAAGAACTTCAAGAGGATGTTTGCGACCTATCCTCAGACATACAGCTGATGTAAGTAGCAACTACACATAATAGTACCTGTCCTGCATTACGAGAGTCGGGATCTATTTTAAGGCACTGCTCATAAGCTTCGATAGCCAAAGTTATATCACCTGCATCCCTGTACAGAACCCCTGCATGGGCCAAAAAAATAAAAATGACAATGAAAAAGTTATCATATAATCACAAGTAGCCGTTGCTAGAAGGTAATTGTTGACTTAATGCAAAGTAAGAAACACAAAGACCGTCTCTTTTGGGTGATTTCACGCTATAACCTATAAGAAGACTGCAGATAAGTAAGAAAAGAAATTAATTTGCTCTCAACTCCAACATAGTCATGTCCTTGTATAGGTTAGATAAATCATAAATGGCATTCCTCTTTAAAATTCACTGAAACAAAAAAATAACAATATCATGAAATAGTCTGGATAAGACAATTTGCAGAGACAGAGTCCATACAAGTGGACTACGGAAAACAGTTGCAGCATGGATACAACTCATAATGAACTCGTTACCTATTCTATCAAGTGTCCGCATCACAGAATTTCATGAAAGTAGAAACATACTTTGAAAGGGGAACAATCCTTAGTCAGGCCTCAATAACAAGCCCTGATAACTTTTGTTTGATGACTTAAACTTAATCTGTCATGTGTACTATATACTAATATTATCAATCTACCGTAAACAGAACCTACAAATCCATTATATTCTCAGGTCATTAGAACACCTCATCTAACATCTTCATTAGTGATAAAGCTAGACCGGGGATAAAATAATCTATCAAGTCCCACCAATTACAACTTCAATGAAATGGACCTGCTAAAGGCTAGAAGACAGCCACATATTCACCATTATACAGGATGCTCATGACAAAAAGGAAAGGATAAATACCTAAGTTATTATATGCTTCTGCATATGTTGGGTTCGCAACAATAGCTTTTTCTATCATGCTCGCAGCAGCATCCATTTTACCCTGAGCAAGATTAATTAATCATCAACTTTTCCAAATACATGGTCATTCAAAAATCAAGATACATGTAAAGAGTCTATAATACTGACCTGAACAGTAAAAACTACCCCAAGATTGTTCAACGATTGAGAAAAGTTCGGTTTGATTGATAATGCCAGCTACAAATTAAAAGCGCGGTTACAAAGATAATTGCATCCACATAAAAGAGAAGCTAATTAATAAAAGTAGTAATAGGTATAAGAATTACCTGATAACATTGGACGGCTTTATCAAGATTGTCACGGTCTTTATATATGACACCTAAATTGTTGCATGCCTCTGCACAGTGAGGGTTAAAGTGGAAAGCAAGTTCGTAGAACACAATCGCCTGAAATGATGAGGTGAAATTAAGAAATATAGTAATATCTGACTAGAACAAACCTAAAATAAGCTCACTGGATACATAAAAAGAATTTAAGAAGAAAACATACAACAAATATTGAAGATTACAAAACAAATCAAATTCGGTTTTACATTGCAAAAAAATAAAAAAAGGCAAACACTTCATTTCCTGTCACGTACCATGTCAAACTTCAACATTTCACCATATGCAACCCCTAGATTATACATAGCATCCGCATAATGCCAGTTATAGTACAGAGCTTTCTTGTAATACGCCACCCCTTGGTTGATATCACCCTCTAGTTTTACCTAAATGAAAGTATCAAGATTTTCTATCAAGTTTATAGAACTAACAAAGCTGGTATGAAAGTCTGAAAAGAAACAATTTATTCATTTTTTGTTAGTACTTAACTTCAACATCAACATTTTGATAAATAAGCCAGGAAATAAGGTTTATACAGGATACCTAATAATTGTTCATAAACGGACAGGTTGACACACATTGAGTAATATCTTTTGATGAGACTATACAGAAAAATTACTTAACGTAACTATGAAGAAGCACAGGTCACCATAAAAATAGTATTTATAAAATTAATAGAACTATAGAAGTAAATCCACCCACACAAACACACACATGAAGAGAGTCGAAAAATGTTTTCCTGTGATGTTTTGATGTTTCTACAGTACCCTTATTCTCACTCTTTTCTGTATATTGATTTTAATGAATTCACTTGCAAGAGATGAAGAGAATGTGATACAACTGGGTTCAAAGTGGAGATTGTCTAAACCTTTGAATGTAACCAAACTGGGGTCCCCATTATAAATAGACCCATTTGTGAAGACTTTGTTAATAAGTGGTCCACGCGATTTATCTAAAGGCTAGGAATTCAAATATATTTGCTGTTTTCACACTCTACAAGGATCATACACCAACTATCTTATCCGGACTAAGAATAAAAGTTGCAGGAACAAGTCATAGGTCACATATGGATAAGCCTAACAGGTAAAACAAGGCCTCCATTATGCTGCTCTTTTCTCAATAAGTGTGAGCACGCGCGAGCCTACCAACAGTAGAGAAACAATGCAATCAAACAGAAAACAATTAATCCATGATTTTACAAAAAAAAAAAAAAAGCAGCTAAGAAGTCCAGTAAAAAATATCTAAGAGCTGTCTGTAAAATTATATTATTCTTACTTCCGTATAATATATGCAATGTTCAAATTGGACTATCGAATTTGATTCAGGATTCCACTAATCTAGCATGGCAAATTTCTTCTAAAAAAGATATCAAATTAATTCTGTAGAATACACGCACGACTCAATTTGAATGCCAGAATTCCATTAATTGGCATAACATAATATGTGCATTTGCTCAAAGTCAAGAATGAAGGATAATCTTATTCTTAAGGTTGTGTAAGATTTGGTAGGCTGAAAGGCTTCTAATATAAATAATCTAGTATTTAATATCTAAAAAATAATGAAAAACCACCTTTGTCCCTAAATCTGTCAAGGCAATAGCCATATTATTTTTTGCAATCTCAAAGTTCGGAGAAACAGCCAGACACCTGCATAGTGTAACCAGCAGACATAAGATGTAAACCAGAACAAGTAGTTGCTTGGAATTTTCATATATGATCAAAAGAAAAAGATTTTAAATTTAGATGCTAACAAGCAGGAAACCTCTCATAACAAGTGATTGCAGACTCCAACTCTCCACGATTTTTATAGATAACCCCCATATTGCAATATGCTTCTGCATACATGGGCCTCTCCAGTGCAGCCTTCTCATAGAAATTAAGTGCCATGTCATACTGCATCATCTCGGAATAAACAACTCCAAGATTGTAATATGCAGGCTGCATACAAACTAAATCCATCAGTACACAACTTTTCACACTGTGGTTTGTGTGTGTGGGTGGGTGGGTGACTATGTCCTCTTTATCAGGATAAAAAAATAACAAAACTTGCCGCATAATGTTGATCAATCTTGATAGCCTCGTAATACTTTTGGATACCCTCCTGGGTGTTTCCAGCAAGCTTTAAGCTGGTACCAAGATCTGTTAGCACTACTGCTAAGCACTCTGCTGCAGGTTTATAGCCAGAATCTGCTTTCAAAGCCTTCTCATACGACTGAAGCAAAAGAAAAGACAATACTACTAACAATGAACTTCAAAAGTACAATTAAAAGCATGAACATTTTTTTTGACTAAATTATCAACAGCTCCAAACAAATAACGATTAGAAAAAATTTAAAATTGCAAACTAAAAATGAAATGGGACGTACAGTAGGCCAAGTGAAACTGAGTACAATATCTTAGAAGAATCCAGTAGAAAAGCAAGTTGTCAACAAACACAGATTCCATATACATGACCAACCAAAGACAATTATATATGTACATATAGACAAAGACACAAAACACAGAATTTGTTTGTTACTTAATTGAGTAGTTCAACCAAATTCTTCCTTAATGCAAGTATTCAAAGATTTGGCCCCACCCTTGTCATATATAGGCCATTTTTTAAAATCTTATTAGATCTAATAAAGCAAGAACCTCCTATTCCTGAACTTCAAAGAACAATGCCTTGCACTATTTGACGTCCGTATTACTGCACTTAAGATCATATTTATTTCATTACTTTGGTAAAGATCAACCTTAATCTACATCTTCAGAGATAAATCTTACTCACTAAAGTGTTGCATATTAAACGGGGCTATTAAAAGGTGCAGTGCTACAAAGGTTCTCAGCATAACTTCTCGTCTCAATACATATTAACACTAGTAGGCAACAATCGCTTGTGTTTTACTTTTGCATGATAGTATGATACGCTGATGTACAATAAGACATATGTCTTGCTTGTACTTCCTAAATGACAACCTACCACAGAGTTCAAGCTTTAGACCTAACCCCATTACACAAGTGAGGCAACATGCAAAACGCTCGTTTGCAACCTCTACTACTCCCATACAACCAAAACCAAGTTTAAGTAATACATTTCGATCATTAAAATAGAATTATTTTAATTGAAAAAAAATCATTCAAGAAGGTGGATTTGCAACTTTGCATTTTACAACTATATCATAGTGATAATATTATAATGTTTTGCGGACAGTTAATCAAAGTTCTAAAACATTGGTGTCAACTTTGCATTTTTAAGTCTACTAGTCTATAGGTCAAAAACAAATTCTTCAACAATATACCAACTTTTCCTAGTTTTCCATTCTTGGCTCTCCAAACAATATCTTGCACAACACTGCCGTACTTTATATAGTCATGTACACGCATCCTAATAAGGGTAGCGTGTGCAACCTACATATCCTCAATAAATATAAAAAAAACGAAAATGTAACCCAACTACATCAAAATTGGCTACCCAGTTCCTTTTTAGTTTTTACTAGATACACTCTTTATTATTCTATTTCGACAAGTATGTGCAGCTAAATGTGAATAACATGACATTGCAGTGAGACATTACTGATATATTGATACAAATCTCACATGGCACCATATTTTTAACTACTATCCAAGTTCTTAGTGAATGGAAATTTAATCAAACTGAAGAAATTACACTGTTTGGGGTACTTATCAGGGAAACTCAATAATGTACAAGACAAGAAACATATATTTTAAAGAAAAAACGAAGACAACATCAGGACTCCAACATAAAAAAAAATATTACATTAACTGCCCGTAAATAATACCATTTCTACAAGCATACCTCAGCAGCCTCAACCAGTCGACCTTCATCTTTGTACAAAATCCCGCAGTGAGTGAGGGCACAAGCATTATGTGGATCCAGCTTGATAGCTTCCGAAAAACTCTCAAAAGCAGGCCTTAACATATTCTGCATCTGCAGGCAAATTCCTTTGCCAATATAAGCTTCGACATTTCCGCCATCTTTTTCCAGGATGCTCTCATAGATGGCAAGTGCATCAACAAATTTATTCCTTGAGCGGAGAATGTTGGCATAAGAGAGAGCATCCTTTCCCTCAAAAGCACTCTCTACAGGACTAATACAACCCGGGGTTGTTTCTTTGGCAGCAGGAGACAGTTGTCCTTGCAAGTACCCGTTATCTCCAATAACTTTCTTCTCTTTGCCACTACCAACATCCTGCTCTGTCCACGCCATTTACTTGACACTAGAAGTTCAATTTTACTAATCACTATGAAAAAAGTCGAGCAATCCAAATTATTAAAAACAAACACTAGATATTAATAATTTAAAGAAAACAACCCAACGAAGCTGCTTAAAAACATGTCCACAATTAAAAAACAGGATTAGCAAAATTACCAAAAAAACGACAACTAGAATTTCATCGGAAACGAGTTTCCACAAGTTCCCACAATGTAGCGAAACAACAATCAGACAGATAAATAGAAACAGTTAAGCTAATGACAGTCGCAACTATAAAAGCTGTTAATAATCAAACCTAGGGCAAAAAAACAGTTATAATCACAGAAACCCTAATAAGCCCTAATAGACACATACAATAAAGTAAGAACACAAAATCAAAGTATAACTGTACATGTAAATGAGTTGACTAAAACAAATATAAAGCAGTAAATTAGGTTGTCTAGTCCCAAACCAAAAAAAAAAAAAATTGAAGCTCAAAAGACATAAATACAAGGTTGTAGTAAAAGTTTTATTACCAGGTCAACACAGGCGTGTAATGAAAGCGAGACAGATATGTATGCGTTTGTGTATGTATATATTGTAAGAACTTGGTAAGAGAGGGAAATATGAAAAGGGGGGAGAGAGGCGGTGGCTTCCTCTCTCTCTCTAATCTCTCTCTCTCGGCGAGATTTTGAGAGGCTTTGTTGTTGTGGTGTGGGGGTGTGAAATTGAAGAGTGGGGTCCAGTAATGCTTTCCCGTTGTCTCCTTGGCGTTTTGATTGCGCTACCTTGAGCTGTGCTAGCCCCCACTAAAATTATTAGTATTTGAAGCAGTGGACACGTGCATTTTTATTTTTTATTTTTTTTACCCCCGGCTTTTTCAACATTTATTTTGAATATTCCATGATTTCAAAAATTATAGCATTTCGTGAATCAATATTGGTGAAATTGTTATGAAAATTATTATACTCCGTCCCAATTTACATTCCTTTTGATTTTTTAATGATCAAATTGGTCATGATTAAATATTAAAAATTATTTAATTATTATTTTTAAAAATTAAAAGTTACATTTTAAAGTAAATTACGTGTACTTTTTAATGATATAGTTTTTTTTTATTTTTATCAATCATATGATACATATAAATTTCATTTTTTGTCAACTTGACCAGTCAAAAATCAAAAGTGACATGTATAATAAAACAGAGGGAGTATGATTTTTGATATTAAAAATTTACTTTTGACTTTTTGAAAGGGAGCTTGATATCGATAAATATTTGGATATCTTAATATTCATTTAACTTAGTAATTGATATTTTTTTCTTTGGTTCAATTCATTCCGATTTCATCACTATTTTCTGTTGTCGAACCTTTATACAAATGGAATGGAACAAGTTCTGCCCCTGCCGACGCAGTTACTTTCTTAAAAACTATAATTGCATTGGCGAACAATTTCATCCAACAAGCTTCGTGCTAGAGCTCGTGCACTTGCTAGCGTGAGACATTCCAACATTGACGAACAAATGAAAAAGAATAAGAGACAATTCCATCTAATATAAGACAGTGTCGAACCATTTATTGCAGAACACTGTAAATAACCAAAAAAAAAAAGCCAGGAAAGCTGAAACGATAAAGAAGACAACCAAATCAATTTGACGAGTAAACCATCATATAATTATCTTGATCATGCCTACAATGTCGGCTAAATTTGAACAAAATGATCTCCAGAATGACCCATCACAGCTTCACTGCAGCTCCAGCCTTCTTGAATACATTGTGTAGTAGGCGAGATTGAGCAAATCTCACAGCTAACCCCTCAAGATTCTGCAGATGCAGATTGCACACAGCAAAACCACTTTTTCTGCAAATAAGCAATGCTGAAAATATCAGAAATTCGGAAGGAAGATAGTAAATCAAGCTTGCGCAGTTGCGCCTAGCAATTCCGGTAGCATCTGTGATTCTCACTCACAACTTCATGTGTTCATTAGGCACGAAAAGAAAGTCATTTTGGAAAAACCACAACTATCGCCTTCCAGCAATAGACTCATAATGGGTTAAAAGCACTTAACAGGATGATCAGAAAATATACATGAGCGCAGAACTTAAGAAGAAATGCAGTTACATTTGAAACACTTCGAAAGCAACCAAATGGTAGGACCTTACAAGAGAGCAAATTCAAAAGCTACACAAGGCAAGGAAGGAACACACTGTAAGCAAAAATTGAGATATTAAGCATAGCATAATGAAAATTTCTCTATGCCCCAACCATAACACAACAGTAAAATACTGATATATAATATTTAGGAAAAAAAACAAGGCCATGTTGGAGTTGGACTCATGGCTATGGAGCTTTTAAGAGTAGCTTTGCTTTTGCGGAATATAAGCTAGTAAAAGCGTTGTTTCTTAAGTGAAACCTAAGGTAGCTTCCGGAAAGTAGTTTTAGCTTTTTGAAATTTCAGACTTTTATCCCTCTCTTTACTAATTTAAATTCATAGATTTTTTTACACGCGTATTAGCCTTCATACATGATATATACACATGCACATAATGTATAATTACATAACAATAATCACATATAATTATTTTTATGTACACGTAATAATTATAAAAAATTGCCTAACCAAAAAAAAAATTCATAAATGCTGATATAAAAATCCTATATAATTTATTTCATACAATCATCTATACATATCCATATACTTTTATGTCATTTTACACCTTTCAGCTCACATCTAGAACTATTTTGACAAACAAATACTTTTCTTCGAAACAGCTCAAAGCTACAGGCCACAGTAACTCGTGCTGAGCGTAGTCTAAGTACATTTAGTACATAAATGTTATGTTCAAAATCTCTACAGCAGTGCTCAGAGACTTAAATTAATCAGTCTTACACCTGAAAGTTCTAGTTGCCTACATCTCCTTAAAAATTATAGAAAGCAATACTTAATTACCTTTTCTGAAATAAAATATTTCAATCACCCATAATCATATAAGTGTAATTACAGAAAAGGAGAAGGATGCAAGCATGTTAAAGTCTGATAAACGGTCATGGAAGTGTTTGCATCTTACAGGCTGAGGCTTCCCGAGAGATGTTTTATGTTTGAATCTTGAGCCATCTTTTGGTGGAGAGTCAGCCTTTCCACCTGTTCTTTTCTCATCCCGAGCTTTATTAAAGATCACTGTGAATCCTTCAGCTGATGCTGGGTCATTGACATCCCATTCACCAAACTTGGGCAGTGCTAGACCTTTATCCTGAAAAAAGAAGTGTAGGTAGCATTCTATCTTCCATCAAGAAAAAGGACATGTAATGCGTACAAGGATGTTATACAGTTCCATAGAATAAACCGGGCTATTTCAGTAGTAAATGGCAGAATAAACAATCAAAATCACTTGTTTTACAATTATTTTATATCAATATGAGAATCATATTCAGCATAGCAAACAAACAGATACTCATCTAATCTATCTGTCTATGTGACACTTATCACAAGGGAAGAAATTTATGTTATGTACAATAGAGATATAGACAGTACGAAGTGAATAAAAAGCATTTGATTCAATCTGTCTAGACACTCGTACATATACATCAAAGACTCGAAGCAATTACGAAATATAGCATGCAGATACTCGATTTATAAGATGCTAAGTTATGATCTAAATTCAAACTTTATTTACTCTATGTTCAGTACCACTGAAGTCCAAAGAGGCAAAAAAGTAATTTGCAAAGTACCTCTCCAAAAAGAACTTTACCAGGAAAAATATTGCACTACATTCAGATAGTCCCATAGCAACAACTTAAATTTCAGGCATACAATTTGGAGGTTATGATAGTCCCCTAGGAACTATTTACATTTCAGGCATACAATTCTGAGAGTGTATAGTATACGTGTTCAAGCATGTTTCACACTGGAGTCCTGTGATTCTAATACGAATTTAACAATTCTAAAGTAGTCTAACTATGTTGAATAGAAAGTAATCCCTCGGTTCCAGAGATATTCTCTCCTTTTTAGCTATTTTTCTACTTGAAAATGGAAATTCTTGGGACAGAGGAAGAACACTGGAGCAAATGCCTTTATGCATTGACAAACATGAACTGCTAGACTGCTGATTCTTCAAGACATCTCAAAATTATGTGTTACCGAAAGTTGTTATAGCCCTTATGATTTACCTACCACCTTCAAACTTCTGCAGCTAGACCCCCTATTGAGTGTTAGACTTATATTAATATAACATGTTGATGTGCAATCTGAAACACTCTCCTCACCCGACAATAATCATACCAGTATTAAATAGTGGCACATCATATTCACCAAAAACTTCTGTAAGTTGGGAGAAACGGAGTACACAACATATTTCTAACATAGCAGGACGAAGCCACAAAGTTACCTAAAACAAACAATTTTGTTCTCCATCAGTCCTTACTAAATTACATCATATTTCTTATTTTCACATTATCCATTTCTATATCCAATATCCATAATTGAAAGAAAAAAAAAAATCATGGCTAACTGAGCCTTGTCGTCGAATACAACTCCCCACAAAAATAACAAAAGTTAGCATCCACATATTACATACTCAAAATTCACAACCTTCGCATCAAGAAAATACTACTCGAAAAAATAACCGAGAAATCGAATTACAAAAACATAAATAAACCTTCATATAGAAAAATCAATAATACATATCATGTTATATCAAGCACAATGAATAAGGCAAAGTTTAACTAAAAATAAATAAAGAGATTCAATTCATTACACAACTAAAACCCACATAAAAACAAACCTAAAAACCAAGTACACAAACCTTAAAACTATAAACTGCTAACATACAGTACAAAACATATACATAAAAACACACCAAGCCATGTCATGTTAAAACTGGTACTACAATCAACTAACTATACATACAAACACATAAATATATAGATACAAAAATAAAGTGAGAGAGTTAAGATTAGTACCCCCATGAAAATGAAAGATTATGTAAGGAAATGAAATACCCTCTTTGGCTCTTTCTTCTTCTTCTTTGCTAGTGTGCAAGTGATAAAAAAAAAATATAAAAATGATCGTTTTTATATTAAAAGAAAATTAAAAAAAAAGGGCCTGGGTGTACAGAACAGCAAGGCTAGTAAAGCCCATGTGATGGCCCAAGACATAGGGTCCACTTTTAACACCGTTGGTCTCTTCACTCTTGTCGTTTTCTCTCATTTTTCCAGTTCTTTTCTGTCAAATAGTTTCGGGTTGGTCAAAGTCATAATTGTGAATTATCAAAGAATATAAATTTAGAAATGGAATATTCTAGAGATTCCGTATAACTTTGATAAAGAAACTTTTTTCAAATAAGAATTTTTTGTTTGTTAAAGATTATGTTAACCTTAATTTTATTGTATTTTTTCAATCGTAATTTTTCTAAATATGGATTTTGTGTAAAAGATATGGTATACTGGATAACGTTATTCTAAAAGAATCAAAAAATAAAATCAATTAGCTGTAATCGAATGGATTATATGAAATAATTGAGTATCTATTCTAGCAAATTTGAAGATAAACGAGAATTGAATCCTACAATAAATAAGTACTAGCATTAAAACCCGTGCGAGGCACGGGTCTGCTAGATTAAATTGTATTTTTTAATCAAACTATTCAGGATCAATATTGTTTGAAATATATGATTGATTTTCATAAAGTTTTTCTTGTTGCCGGCATGTGGTTATTGTGTACTTACTTAAATATGTTCAATTTTATACTTTGGAAACTAATACGAGTACTACTAATAGCAATCATGTTAGTTTTTAATTTTGTTGTAGGTCATAGAATATAATATGCGTGTTTAATGGGTGTTGTCTAAATAAGATAATTTTTTAGAGCACCTACAATTCTAAACTTTCTTAAAAAATGATGCATCCATTTAGCTGGATCTCCAATAATGTTCAAGGTAGAAACTAAATAGTATTCAAGTTGTTGCATTCTGAGAATGTAGGTGTCAGTCCTAATTCTAATAAAAAACCATCGTAAATATTCTAAAACGCTTCTCAGGTCTTACGCTTTTACTTCTCAAAACTACATTTGTAACTTTTTTATTTGTTTTCTTCCAATTTCTTCATTCTAAGCATTCTTTGCCTTTATTTCTCTTCTGGTATCCCTTTGACTTTTATTGAGTTACCTCCATAATTAATATAACATATATTATATATGATTTTTTTTCTACATAATGTCATATTTTTAATTGAACATTAGTTAATTTGTATGTAAAAGGTAATGTGTTATTTATAGGATTCGTCTATTTAAAGCCAAATATTATTACAACCCGAATTATTTGACTAATAAATTATTGTATCTTGTGTAGTAATATACGTTAACAACTTAATATCTTTTACTCTAATTTTTTGTTAGATAATATCCATTATATTAGTTATAATATCGTTTTATAGCCTAGTTGTGTATTTTACGTAATGCTTTAATCGATAAATGATAAAAGAGTCCAAAACTCATTTAAAATCCAATAATATATAATTAATAATATTTCATCAATATCACACACATACATATTGTGTGTATGATTTAAAATACATGTGAATGTGTGGTCTAATGGCATGAAGATGCACAATTTAACTCGGCGGTTCAAGTTCAATTACCATAAGAAATAATACTTCTATATATAAATAGGAACTTTGGGGTAATTGGTGCTTTCAAATCATGAATAAAATACTTTAGTTATTGACATGGTCTTATATTTAATATTTTTCATAAAAAATACATTATGCATTTGATATTTTTTCTTTATATAAAATCAAATATTGCGCCGCTTAAGCGGTACACACATCGATATTATGTGTGTATTATTGAAAACACGTATAAATGAGTGAGTGCTTAGGTTGTTTAATGGAAAATAGTTAAATAGTAATTTATTATTATTATTATTATTATTATTATTATTATTATTATTATGATTATTATTGTTATTACAATTTTATAATATAATCAAACCATATATTATGTATCAATAATTGATATTTTGATATAATATATTATAGTCCTAATAAATAAATGTAAAAAAAATAATGACAAAAATTATTAGTATGACGCACTAATTAAAATATTAGAAATTTTTTCACTCAAACGACACACACATATATTTATATTGTGTTTGATTTAAAACACATGTGATTGAGTGGTGTAGTGGTAAAAAGATTCATGAATTAACTTGGAGACTCCAGTTCAATTCCCACCAACCACAACTTTTTCAAAAAATTGAGAATAGAGGCATAAATTAGTAATTTCAGGAGATAAGGGGTAAATTGGACATTTCAAATACATTAAAAAGTCTCACAATTTTATCTTGTGTTGGTGTATTATATATATAATAGATAGATTGTCTTATCTCCCCATTTTCTGAATTTCTTCTTCTATATCTTTTTGCTTTCACCCACTATCCTGAAGCGACTATTCCACCAGTTTTCATCGATGTAGAAAGCCTTAGATCCACTTTTGTAATGCTGACTCCCCTTTTCATTATCATATTCATCCCTCAATCTAAACCTATTTGGATCTGAATTTTGTGAAGGATGAAATTTTCTCTCTCTTCTTTCTTTCTCCATCTATTTAGTTAACTTGTTGATATATTGTATTTTGTATGCAAATTTAGGGTTTTAATCAAACTTATTTCAGATTCTTAACTTTTTTTGTTTTCATCTCTAACTATACCCTCCATCTTTCACTATGTTATGAACAATTTTTGTTTGAATCGAGTTTAAATTCAAATCAAAGTGATGAACATGTGTGTGTATGTATATATATACAAACATATATATATATATATATATATATATAAATAAATTCAATTTGAAGAATGATATGAAATATGTGTGTGCATGCATATTATGTAACACGCCAGTCCCACATCGAGTAGATATGGGACTTTAGTTCAGTTTATAAGGCAAGGTCATACTACTAAAGTGCACTAACAAATCATGATCTTAAAAATTAGGTACAAATGTTAATACAAGCATACATCAAAAATGCAACACATAATGAGTTCGTACCTTAGTTTTTCATAGGTGGGTGTTGGTACACTCGTCCATAACTTGGTCCAATGAGAGCTGCCAGAGTACCCTGGGTTGCATTACAGTGTTCTAAATTTTTTTGAAATTTTGAGAAATTTCCAATTAATTTTTTAAAAATAATTTACTCATTAAGAATTAGTTTTGAATAGTAATTTTTATTACAAATCAAATTAAGATATCAAATACTATTATAATATTAAAATATATTTGATTATTACTTTGGCTAATTTCAATTTGCTGCTTAACCATATCAAGAATTAAATTGATTAGACCCGATTATCGAATTTTACGAATATCTTTATATAATTATTATTTATATTTTGTTACAAATATGACCACTTTATCAAATAATTTTATTACTAAAATAAATCTGATTATTATTATGGCAAATTCCTGATTTTCTACTTATATTCTTAATCGAGAACCCAATAGATTAGTCCCTATTCTCAAATTTTATGAGTATATGTATAATGATTATTCATATTTTAGTATACTCATATACTAATTTATCTAAACTTTAATCTAAATAGATGCACCCATATAAACTATAAATTGAAAAATTTAATGTGTCGCATTTTTTCTCAAATGATGTTTAGTTTGTCCCACTTCCTAGATTCTCATATTTGTAATAGATTTTGGTTGAGCCTTTTAATTAAATTTTCTCAAACAAAAAATTCTGCAATTACTTAGAATCAAATATTTTATTGTATTTGATATTGCGGAATAATTAGTACTTGTAGTAAGACACATGAGTTAAGAAAATATGTGAAATTTTAAGCATTTTATATGAAATAAAATAAGAAGTTAATATTAGAGTAGGCATGTAAATTTTTGTATATACAGAGACATAAATTAACAAAATCAATAAAGAATAGCATGAGAAGTGAAACATTCATTACATCTTGAATAAAAAATCAAATTAATGAAAAAACACCGATGGATATAAATAATGAATTATACTATTTAACCAAACACATGTGTAGCTCAATGGTTATAGTGGACAACTTAATGACATTTGAATTGCTATGTCATGGGTTCAATCCTCAGCAATGCCTAAATATTCTATGTTTTTCATAACATATCATTATAAGGACATAAACGTAAATTACATTGAATAAAATGTGACATGTTGTGCTATTATATATATAGTAGATTTTAGCACTTCAGCTATCCCATTGCACTCCATTTATGATTATAAATAAATAAAATTTTTAAAAAAGTGTCCAAAATCATGTGTTATGTTAGTATTAATTTGACAAAATGGATAATTTTAATTAATGATTTCATATTAATATTAGTGTGATTCATATCAATTTTTTTTTTTCGACACGGGTGATTCATATCATTAATTATATTATTAACCAATAATAAAACGATACATGATATTTAAGAATTTTTTTTTGAAAATTTTGTTTAGTAACCTAAAATTTTTCTGGTAAAAATTATGCATGAGAAGAGATAAACTCGAAGATAAATCACAAGATTTGTGATTCAATTTAGCAACAAAAAGAAAAAACAATATTCTGATGCATGGCCTTGTAGTGGACGCGAGGTACAGGTGATAAGCAGTCTGTGGTTCTATTTCTTGGGCCCAAGCCTATTCTATGAACTCTAACTCTTTTTTCTAGCCCAAAAATAGTCAGCCCATATCATAATTTGGCCTAATTCATAACATTTGTGCAACGATGTTCTAAAAATTATTGATTCGATCGATTGATTCTAAATTAATAATTCAGAAAATATTTCACTGATTTAATATTAGGATCTGATTAATAATAGGTATAAACATTTTATACATATATATAATGAAGTGATTAATTGAATCACAAATATAGGAGATAGGGTTTCATGTGCATGAGGTTAAAACAAATCAATACAAATTTAAGAATACTAGCTTAAAACCCGTGCGATGCACGGATTTTTTAAAATATTATATAAATTTTTTTGTATTAATTTAAATTATTAATTTTGAATTATTAATTTTGGAGGCTTAAATTTTTATATGAGATGATTTGATAATAGTTGTATAAATGTTATCCATGAAATTTCTAAAAATGGAGAGATTTTAGTCAGAAAATGTAGAAAGATGATAGGTTTTAGTTGAAAAAAATAATTGTTTAATTATTAGTAATTATAAAATAATTATTTTATTTTATTAAATATAATGCCCGTGTAATGATTAGAATAAGAGAGGATTTAGTCAAAAAAAATTAAAAAGGTAACATGTTTTAGGTGGAAAAGGTAATTGATTAGTTTATAGTATTTATAATTTAATTACGTTATTTTACTAAATACAATTGCTCGTAATGGTTTTTGAAAAGAAGAAATTAATATTGTACGTGATATTTCTATTAAAAGAGGGATTTTAGTTAAAAATATATAAAAGATGATACGTTTTAGCTGAAAAAGAAAATCAGTTAATTATTAATATTAGAGTATTATTAGTTTCTTTTATTAAATAGAACCTCCTATGATATAATTGAAAAAAAAAATATTTTAGCTATAGAAATAGAAAGGTAACGTGAAAATTAAAAAGATTATACGATTTATGTGAAAAAGGTAATTGATTAGTTTATAGTAATTATAATTTAATTAAGGCAATCGACTACTTACCATTTTTTTGATTAATGAATTTTAATTTAATATAATTTAATATACTCATGTTTACGGATTATACTAATGTTTCCTTATTATAAACAACGTATACAGATTTTTAATATATTTTGATTAATAATTGAAAAATATGATGTAATATTTTCGGGTATATATTAATGATTGTAAGATTAGTTTTAAATTAAAAAGATAACATATTGTAATTTGAAAGGAAATATTATTGATTGTAAGATATGATAAGATTGATGTTTTTATAAACAACATATACAGATTTTTAATATATTTTATTAATAATTGAAAAATATGATGTGATATTTTCCGGTATATATTAATGATTGTAAGTGTTGTGGAATAAAAACGAGGGTTTGTATGTATTAAATACAAGGGATGGTGAGCTTCGAGCTTTAATGGTTGTTCTTGCGTTCGAGACTGATCGGTCCTCACAAGATGCCTACGTATCTCTGTATTGCTAGAGAATCAAGCCAACGTAGTTCTGAGAATGAGGGGTCAGGCCCTTTATATAGGCTGAGAATCCTTAGAATTAAGGTAGGAGTTGGAGACTTAATAGATAAGTCACCTCCTTGAGGAAAGTTTTCTAGACTCCTTCCTTGTAGGAGTCTGTTGCCATATCGAATTGGATGCCTTGGAGGCTAAGTCTTGTAGAGATAATGTCCTTATCTGACACTTATTGCTGAGCTGTTTATTACCCCTAATATTAATTACGAAATTAATATTAAAAATAGGACTTTGGACCCTGTTGGTGGGCCCCACGTTCGGACCATACCGGGTCTAATTAATGCAACACTAAATGTGTCTTTATGGCTTATTTTTAGCCCATATCAGTAAGATTAGTAGGTGTTTATAAAAGGTAATATTTTCAATTAAAAGTAAATGTGAAAAAAGGCAATCGACTACTTACCATTAATTATATTATGTTATTATTTATTTTAGGAGTTTTAATAGTATAGATATCATATATATTTTTCTTTATAATGAAGGGTAAATAAATAAATTCACTTAGTGACAAAAAACAGATACCAAAACTATTTTATTGTTTCGGCTTTTATATAATAGTATAGATATTTGTGATTGTAAGATTAGTAGGTGTTTATAAAAAGTAACATCTTCAATTAAAAGTAATTGTGAAAAAAAGCAATCGACTACTTACCATTAATCATATTATGTTATTATTTATTTTAGGAATTTTAATAGTATAGATATCATATATATTTTTCTTTATAATGATAGATAAATAAGTAAATTCACTTAGTAACAAAAAACAGGTACCAAAACTTTCAATGTTTCGGAATTTTTCCAAGGGCTGGTACTATTCAGAAATTATCATTTCGACTCAAATTTCTGAATTTTAATCACAAATTTCGAGCTCAAATTGCAGGCCAAATTTGAGCTCAATTTCGAGCTCAAACTGCCTCCAGATCGCAGCCATTTTTCTTGTTTCCTAAGTCATTTTCGACCTGGAAATTTCGAGGAGAAATCAGTGTATTTTCGAGCTCAATTTCGAGCTCAAACAGGGGCCAAGTCGTGGATGTTGGTCACAGTTTCTAGTTCAAAAACGACCTGGGTTCAACGACCTCAAATTGGGGTACACACGACCTCATTTCATGTCCTGGTCCCATGGTTTTCTCCATTTTTCTAGTTCATTTTCGACTAGGATGCAACGAGCTCAACGTAAGCTTTTCTATGTCCAGGTCGCACGTTACGAGCCCTATTCGTAGTTCAACTATGATTTCAAACGTACGACCTCACTTCATGATCTAACGACCTCAAATGAGACATTGGTCGTGCTCGACGACTTCATTTCACTGTCGATATTCGACCAGGATTGCACGACTTCGACCCAAGGTTATCTCGACTTCATTCTAGGCTTTAGTTTACACCTAGGTCGCACATTTTCGTATTCACTTTTAGTTCAAGTACGAGCTCGATGCTTCGACTTGGAATCGATATAACCATGACCTCATCTCTTAGGTCGTTTACGACCTCAAATGGGAGTGAGGTCGCTCACATGACTTGAGATTGCTAGTTCTTTTTCGAGCAGATTCGCACGAGCTTATCTTATCACATTTACGACCTCAACCCAGGGTTTTAATCGACTTCTTGGTCGTTTGAACGAGTTCGAAAACATGCTGCAAAACGAGGTCGTTGGTCTCGACCTCAGACAACTTCGTTTGGGACCTTTGTTTTTTTTTTTTGGCCTTTCCTCTGTTTCGGGCCTTAGACTCATCAGAGTTTGGGGCCTTTCCTCGTGAACCCAATCGTATATTTGGGCTCTTCATCTTGAAGTCCTAATTGATTTTGACTTGGGCCTTAACAGGCCCCGTTACACAAGTCCAACTAAAAGTTTGTTAGGCTTTCGTGCCTTTGTTATCAACTTTCGCCATTCATTTTTGTCTGGACCTTATCAGGCCTTTAGTTTGGGCTTGATCCAAGATGGGCCTACATAATTTATTAAGCCTACTATCACTTGTTCCTTCATTCTTGAGTCATTTGCTTGACTTGGGCTTTGTAGAGCCTTTAGGCCACTTTTAATCATTTCAGCCTTTTGGGATTTCTACAGAAATTTGATTGGGCCATGTTAGGCCTTGATTGCGTCATGGTGTTTAGCCTTTAAGACTAAACCTAATTAATTTCCGGTCTTTTGTTCGACGTGGGCCTCACATTTCAACTGTTTTTCGACCTCATTCGTAGGTTATTAACGACCTCAAGGTTTCGTCCGCACAAGGATGTAGATCGTCGTGTTTTACCTTACCTCTGCATGTATTTTCGAGCTCAAACTTGCGAGCTCAAACCTTTATTTTTCGACCTCATTCCAAGGCCTTTCACGATCTCATTTCGCAGTGAGATCGAAGCATTCAAACCTCTTTTGTGGTATAATTTCGAATTTACCTCTGCGACTTGGAATTAGCACTAATTCGACTTTAAAATTTTGAGTGCTCCTTTCGGGAGTTTATTCTGTTGGACATGACCCGTTTGGGGTTTGGGCCTAGCCAGCATGGGCCTTGATTGAACTAGGCCTAACCTGGCCTAAATTCATTGCCTCGCTTTGAGCTTAGAATTTTCTGGGCCCAATCTTCATTTATTGAAGATTCTATGAGTTCGATCTTCATCCCTTGATGATTTCTTGAAGACTTGAAGAACTTCTGGGATTAAAATGGCTGATCATGCTTCCCAACATCCATGATAATGCACTAAGATTTCATAGAAATTATACTGGTCTTTTTCGAGACTTGGGATCTTATTTCGGCTTCAAGCCTTACATTGAGCATATCGAATGATGGGGTTTGGACTGAATGTCTTAGGTTCATGGGGTTTCAACCCTTTAGTCCATTTCGGATAATTCAATTTGCAACCTCAGCTTGCCCATCTGCTTGAGGATGGGTAACAGAAGTGAAACGCGATTGGATATCATTCTCTTCACAATACTTCTTGAACTCATCATTGTTAAACCGAGTTCCATTGTCCGTAACCAGGATTCGTGGAATTTCACATTTGCATATTACACTTTTCCAGAAGTGCATTACTTGTTTGGTGGTTATCTTGGCTGAAGGTTTAGCCTCAATCCACTTGGTGAGCCTTCCATTATCTTTCGGGCTATGAAATATGTTTCTTCAGCGGGTGTTCCATCAGGGCTTCAACGTTTGTCTTTATCCAGGGTCCTTCAAGGACTTAAACTCTTATCTGCTGTAACCTAACTCTACCATTCGGGGTATGCATTCGTTTGTTTTTATTCGTGTATTCTTTTATTATCGGTACTTGGTCTTCTTTGACTCACACATCAGGTGCTTGGCACATAAATAAAATCACAATCAATGAATGTAAAACAAACTTGCATTAATAACTTGAAATGGGTTCAACCCTTACATAGAGTACTACTGTCCTACTCGGAGCAACATGCTCTGCAATGGTTTTAATGAACCTTATTTCTACTTCTACTATATAAATATGAAGCTAAGTCCTACTAGGATAACTTAAGCTCAATCAGGGTTTTGCAAGACTAGGCCTGCACCACTTAATTTTGTTTTTGATGCTCCATCAAAATAGAGCACCCGCCACTCCTTCTGGTCTCCTCATTCTTATTCTGCAGTTCACTTCCTGCTCGGGGTACTACCTCCTGCCCCCCAACTTCTTGGTTGCCAATGGTACACTCAACCACAAAGCCAGTTAACGTCTTAGCCTTAATGGCTGTCTGAGGCTTCTGTGTGATGTCCTCTGCTAACCTTTCTTTGTGTTCCTTACCACTGTGGACTTTCATGTCTTCAATCGGAAGGACCTGCCCCCCGACTCCATCAGGCCTTAACGAGGCTACATAACAGCTTCGTGCCATCTTCTGATCACCTTTATGTTCTCTAACACCATTCCTGGTAGGGAACTTGATCTTCACATGATAGGTTGAGGCAACAGCCTTGAATGCATGAAGTCCAGTCCTTCCAAGGATAGCATTGTACGTTGAAGACGCCTTGATTACCAGGAAGTTCAACATCCGAGTGGCCTCCTTGGGCTCTTGCCCGATAGTTACAGGCAGCTGAATAGTCCCTTCAACTTTGGATTTTACTCCATTAAATCCGTATATAGGCATGTTATTGGGGGTCAACTGAGAATCAGTGTATCCCTTCTTCACAAACGCATCATGAAACAGAATGTCAACGGAAGCTCCATTGTCTATCAAGACTCGCTTCACCTCCGAGTTTCCAATCACAGGAGTTATGACCAACGGGTCGTCATGGGGGAACTTTACCCCTTCCAAGTCCGAGTCATCAAAACTAATCGGTACCTCAGTTTTTGCAAGCTTCGGGGCCTCTCCCACGATGTGCAACACTTCTCGGGCATAAGCCTTTCGAGAGTTCCTAGTTGTCTCGGTCGCAGTTGGGCCTCCTGAGATCATGTTGATTACTGGCCCTCGGGGTTGTGGGTTGCGATCTTGATCGTCATCCCTTCTATTATAGTCTCTTCTCTGATTAGAACGGTCTTCACCCTTAGTGAAGTGCCTCAGCTTCCCTCTACGGATCAAAAACTCAATCTCATCTTTGAGTTGCTTACAATCGTTAGTGTCATGCCCCACGTCTCTATGGAATCTGCAATACTGATTCTGGTTTCTCTTTGCGGGATCACCCCTGAGTGGCTTCGGCCATCTGAAATCCTTATCATTCTCAATGTCCAACAAGATTCGACTCCTAGGAGTATTCAACCTTGCATACTCAGTGAACCTTGACCCTTGGTTCTTCTTAGGGGCAGAGTCGGAGTCCTCGCTAGTTCGGGGATACTTGTCCCTAGCATCATACTCTTGATCATCATAGTCCTGGTCTTGCTTTCGCTTCTTGGAGTCATTGTTACCTCCTCCTCCACCTACGGTGGGTTCTTTCTTCAAGCTATCCTCAGCTTTAATATACTTATCAGCCCTTCGTTCGAGCTCAGCCATATTTTCTGGGGGATGCTTCGCTAATGACCTTTTAAAGAAGAGGTCAGTGGTTTCGTGCTCCAGGGCTACCATGGCCACCTTATTCTCCAAGTCAGTGATATTTAGAGTCTCCTTAGTGAATCGCTTAAGGTAATCCCTTAGATTTTCATTCTTTCCTTGTACCACATACATAAGAGACGCAGAGCTCTTCTCATGAACTCTTCCACTAATGAATTGGCTGATAAAAGCAGTGCTCAATTCCTTAAAAGATCCAATCGAATTTGCAGGCAAACGGCTGTACCACCTTTGAGCCATACCCGACAGGGTTTGAGGGAACGCCCTACACTTGAGAGCGTCACTAGCAGGCTGCAACAGCAGTGCGTTCGAGAATGTTCTCACATGGTTTGCGGGATCACCCGTTCCATCATAAGCCTTTATTGTAGGCATCTTAAACTTCCTAGAGATGTGAGCATTCATCACTTCCTCGGTGAACGGGGGTGTTGGATCATCAGGATCTCCGAGAGGCATCAGATCTTTGGGGTTTCCCTTGGGAATTTCCATCCTTGTGGTTGTTCTTCCGAATGAGGCATCAGCCCTTCTTTGTCTCCTTGAAGACCTCTCCAAATCAATGATGGGAATCGTTCCTGAGGTTGGAGGAGGTCGAGTTTGATTCTGTCTTGCTTGCTCCATTGCTATGTCATCCTTCAGCCTTTGGATCTCAGCCTCGTGAGCCTTAATCCTCTCCTCAGCCGTTGGTGGAGGTCCATCATGGATCCCTTGAGTCCTTCCTTGAGGCTCTCTTCTAGCACGTTGCCTCCTCGGGGCTTCATCACGATCATCATCCTCAGACGATGAATCATCAGTATAAGGGCCGGAGTAGTCATCATAATCTCGGTCCCGGATTTGTAAGGCATGGCCACTTGGTCCTGAACCTTGAGTCATCGGGGGGTAGTTGGGCAGACCGTGCCTGGGATTAGTGTACAAGGGGAGATCCGTAGTATGGATCTGTACCCCTGGTGGCGGGTTGTTCGGATCAACAATCTGGAGAGAGTTGGTCGCTTGTCCTGCCTGATTGGACAGAGGCAACGTACTCTCAGCATGGGGGATCACCCCTGGTTGCTGAGAAACTTGAGAGTGGATAATGACAGCTGATGCTGGGGGAGCCTGTTGAATGATCGTCCCTGATGCTGGGGGAGTCTGCTCGGTGAGAGGTGGGGCAGAGCTAATTGGCACGGCCTCAGTTACAACTGGTGTTGTTCTTCGTGTTTGAACCATGGTTGATGTTGTCTTCCCACAAGCGGCGCCAAATGTTGTGGAATAAAAACGAGGGTTTGTATGTATTAAATACAAGGGATGGTGAGCTTCGAGCTTTAATGGCTGTTCTTGCGTTCGAGACTGATCGGTCCTCACAAGATGCCTACGTATCTCTGTATTGCTAGAGAATCAAGCCAACGTAGTTCTGAGAATGAGGGGTCAGACCCTTTATATAGGCTGAGAAGCCTTAGAATTAAGGTAGGAGTTGGAGACTTAATAGATAAGTCACCTCCTTGAGGAAAGTTCTAGACTCTTTCCTTGTAGGAGTCTGTTGCCATATCGAATTGGATGCCTTGGAGGCTAAGTCTTGTAGAGATAATGTCCTTATCTGACACTTATTGCCGAGCTGTTTATTACCCCTAATATTAATTACGAAATTAATATTAAAAATAGGACTTTGGACCCTGTTGGTGGGCCCCACGTTCGGACCATACCGGGTCTAATTAATGCAACACTAAATGTGTCTTTAGGGCTTATTTTTAGCCCATATCAGTAAGATTAGTAGGTGTTTATAAAAGGTAATATTTTCAATTAAAAGTAAATGTGAAAAAAGGCAATCGACTACTTACCATTAATTATATTATGTTATTATTTATTTTAGGAGTTTTAATAGTATAGATATCATATATATTTTTCTTTATAATGAAGGGTAAATAAATAAATTCACTTAGTAACAAAAAACAGATACCAAAACTCTTTTATTGTTTCGGCTTTTATATAATAGTATAGATATTTGTGATTGTAAGATTAGTAGGTGTTTATAAAAAGTAATATCTTCAATTAAAAGTAATTGTGAAAAAAAGCAATCGACTACTTACCATTAATCATATTATGTTATTATTTATTTTAGGAATTTTAATAGTATAGATATCATATATATTTTTCTTTATAATGAAGGATAAATAAGTAAATTCACTTAGTAACAAAAAACAGGTACCAAAACTTTCAATATTTCGGAATTTATATAATAATATAGATATGTGTAAATTATTGATAAAAATTTTATATTCACAAGAATGCGCGGTACCCCTTATTTTATAGGTACCTTAGGCCTAGTTTTCTCTTGGGAGATATATGTACCTAGTAATTTCTTAAGTTCAAAACAGAAATTAAAATTGTGGGCGACGTTACTTGAAACATCCGCAGGCCTTTCCGCGTTGCTCATGCATGTAAGTTTGTCTGCATGCAGTATCCATGCAGACAACTCATGTCATGAGTCTCCTATCACTTTTAATCTCCAATTGCCACATACCCTGCTTTGTGTCATCCTTTCTGCTTGGATATACATCACATTTTAAGATATATACAAGCTGTCATGAGAGTTGCTAGCTACTAACATTCTACCTTCTCCTTCATTGTCTTCCCCTCTTCTGTCGATCTATTAATTTTTCGGTTTTTTAAGAGCTAACAAGATGTTTTCAAACAAATTAGTAATAATTTTCGTTGTGATTTCTGTGTTTATCTCTGTGATGAATTGCACACAGACGACCCAGGAGAAGATTTACGGAGAAGGGATTTGTCAGTATCCTGAGAATTGCACTCAACCTCAGCTTCCACCCCCATCCACAGACCAACCATATGATGTTCCACCACCTCCGAAACCGAAAACTCATCCACCTAAGCCATCCATTCCTGAGAAACCAGTACCATCAGGGTACTCTCCATATACTACTACTACTCCACCACCTCCTCCTCCAGCTGCATCAGCTTATCCAGACATTTGTCCACCACCCCCGGCACCTCCTGCTGCTGAAGGCCAGTACTCGCCTTCTAATCCACCTCCAAATCCCTACACTTATTTGAACGAAACGATTAATTCTGCTGATGCACCACCCTCTGCCTTGCCTCTGTTTCCGACAGCTGCTTTTTACATCTTGTTCCTTTTTGCATATTATGCTTAAATGTTTATTTTCTGTCTAGTTGTGTTTTTGAGTCTATTGTTCTGCACTTTTGCTTACTATAGTCTGTATCAGTTAAACTTCTTGTCAAATGTTGAGCTTTGTTAGGGATCCAGTACTTATATTGTAATTGTTCCCTTGGATTAATCCAAGGTTTGTTATAACTTGTCATAGATTGTTACCTGTAATTTAAGTTCTCATGGTTCATGTTATATTAATAAATTGTTTTTGATCTCTTATATATCCAAGAATGCTGACACCTTGAATCAAGTTCGGTTTTATTATACACTCGAAAACTCGATCCGGCATCGTTTGTGACAGGAAGTGAGTAAACTGCTGTCTGTTAAAAGATAGAAACACAGTAAATATTATTGAACTACTTTTTAACTTGCAAATATCTTTAGAAAACTTGAAAAATTCTTGACCAAAACTGTATCACAGGTACAGATGTGTGTTTATTATGATTCATATGCACAACCATTACAAAAGACAGTAACAAATTATAGGATAAGGATCTGCTAATAGAGAACTATTTTTAGTTAATAAACAAAAAGAAAAAATCAATGCTAAAGATTAAAGAAGAGAAAAGAAAATTTGCCTGTACTGGTATCCAATGTCATGTAAGGGCAAAGTTACAACACTATGATTAAAACAAAGCAAAAGTCACTAATATGTCTGATATCTCTTAATCAAATCCTTGATTTACAAGGATTTTGAAAAGAAATAATTTAATTTGCAAATTTACAGTAAGACTTGCTTAAGCACACAGACAACTAGACAAGTACATCATCATGCTTCAGTTATAAACCTTGAACACTTAATAGAACCCATGGCTATGTCAATTTCGATCAAATTATCTTCCTCGTTGAACTCTGCGAAGAGTTCTTTAAGGCCATGCTGCCCAAAAGTATCATTTGGTAACAAGGTGGGAACTTTGTGGTGCAAACCAACTTTTTTATCTTCATCTTTTAGACTAGGTACATATTGTTCAACTGTGAGTGCTATTTCAATCAAGCTTTCCTCATCTGATATTGAACCGTCTGAGAAATCTTGGCTCCGACCGAAACATGGCCACTCAATGTCAGATTCATCACTTGAGGTTAATTCATCAGTGCTTTCTGTTTCTGAATACAAATCTTCTGACTTATTTGCTAAGTTCCCTTGAAGCTGATCCATTTCATTTACTTCTAGGACTTCTTCCTTGTTGTGTGTTACGACAATCGGATCATTTCCAGGCTGTAGTTTAAGTACTTCTGGATCAGAGATGATTGCTATTCCATCTTGCAGAGTATTCTCACCAAGAACTGGATCTTGCTTAAAGTATAACGTGAAGAGCACAATCGATAATATTGAAACTATAAATCCATAACCATATAAGATACCACAAGTTATGAAAAGCATGGCAAAAGCAGCATACAATGGTCTTGATTTTCTGAGAGAACACAAAGGGGAAGTCATTCAGAACTTCAACTATATGTGTCGAGAAATGTTTTGCAAGATGGCAAACTTTGCTTCATGCAAGTACCAAATGGAAGTAGGGAGACTTATATACCTAGCATAAGTATCTCAAAGGAATGAAGGAAAGAAAATAAAAGTCAAGAATCTTGGATTGAATCTGGCTAATCTTGGACTGAGTTGATGCTGATCCGGCCTTGCAAATATGAAGAAACTAGTAAAATAGAAGTTGAAAAAGAGGGCTTCTTTGATGCTATGTCATACAGGTACATGAAAATGTGCTTGCACTGGAAGCAAATTGCAGGCTTGTTTCTTGAATATCAGGCTCAAATCCACTAAACAGTAGAAAGGTTGAGGCTTTTGAAATTTGGCACCAACCAGGTGGTCCTCTGCATCTGATTCTCTTAAAAGCACCAATTATAAGTTCTTCTGCATGAATTCTACAGTGTCAGCTTGGAAATGTGGGAAGCCATGTGCAAATATCTGAGATCAGATCACCACATTCTCTACTTACTCTCCATTTTCTATAGTGAAAAACAAAACCATCCAAATAATAGAAAACAAAGATAAACACTAAGCTGACATATCTATAATTCTGTTTTATGTTCTTTATTCTTATAAAGATAAAGATTTGCAATTCCAAGAAAACCATTATCACAATATCTCAAAGCCATACCTGAAAGATACACCAAAGATATCCAAAAGATTATATGCACAGCCACTCTATGCCCGACCCCATATTTTTTTAGCACTCAAATTTAAATTTAAGAAAACTTGGCTTCTTTTACTATTTTATGTAGACCTGGCAATTCGTTCGTTTCGTGTACTTTCGTTTCGTGTACTTTCGTGTTTCGTGTATGTAATGCTAAATCCAAAACCGACCCGTTAAGGATTCGTTTCGTTTCGTGTTCGTGTACCTTCATTTCGTGTACGTTTCGTGTCGTATTTCGTGTATTTTTGAATAAAAATAAAAATATTTAAATATTAATTTTTTACTAGTCCAGTCTTAAGTCAATATGTCATAAGGAATGAAGTGTGCTTAAGTCTTGTGAAACTAAGATTTGAAACTATTTTGTATTTATCTTATGTAAAAATTATATATAAAATATCATTTTAAAATATGTATTCATATAATTTTAATAAAATTATTTAAATATTTATTTATTTCGTGTATTTTCGTTTCGTGTCGTGTACCCAAGGGTAAACCCAAAACCGACACTAAATTCATTCGTGTAATTTCGTGTTCGTATACTTTCGTGTTCGTGTACCGTAAAGGTCAACCCAAACCCGTAATTTTCGTGTCGTTTTCGTGTCGTGTTTTCGTGTCGTGTACGAAATTGCCGACTCTAATTTTATGTGCCAATGGGCTAAATACTATTACCACTCACAGTCTCACACTCACTTGACTCTAGTGCACTCTGTCTTACACTGCCATGTCTTTGACCATTGTCAAGTGATTACTTCTAGCGACTTTCCAATTGTTCGATTAGAAAGTTCGGCTCAATTTTGGGAGGAAAAAGGAAAAAACCCGATTTTAAATAGTTAAAACTCGACTTGACTCAAGTCGTTTGCCCTAGACGCAGAGTTCGGAAAAGTTATATGATTCTGTTAACATTTATCAAAAAAATTTAAAGTGTGACAAATTTGGTTTAATCTATCGAAAGAATACATCAGCAACCATGATCATGACAATAATGTTATTATAGCAATAATTAAGGAGGTCATGCTTTGATTAGAAAGTATATTCCCATTTAGTAGTGTTTTATTAAAAAAATCATGCTTTTATCTCTGTTTGGTACCTTAAATGATGGGTTTATGCATCCTCTAGACATATCAAAAGTTTTTTTTTTTTTTGTCAGGGGTATCTATTAGATGAATTGCAACGAATACAATATTCGAAAGGTGATCTTTCATTCAAGAAAGTTTATCATCTAACCGAAAGACACGCATGTTGTCCCCGGACGCTTAGACAATAGAACTTTAATGTCTGAGAAGATGCCACCCAATTGGTAAGTACAATACAAACAAATGAATACTAAAAAAAAGAAAAAAAAAGAAATAAAACTACATGACCAAATTCCCCTAAAGTATCTTGGCCGATCTTCAAAAATCTCATCTTAAAACCATTAAAAGCCCAACTTTTTCGGCATTTGTCACCAGCCTATTAGAAAATGCGCCAATCTGCCCAACAATCCAATCAATATGGACACCAAGGGAACAGAGAAGGGCCTCGTTAAAAACCCACAAGAGCAAAACCCTTTGGGAAAAAAACTCAAGTGGGAAAAGAGTACCCTCCAAGAATCCCAGTCAACAGCTTTTTCAAAAAAAATTGATTGCTCACCATTCTCCACCCGCCTAAAAAATGATTTCCTGAAATTTAAAAAACCAGATATCAAAATCTATTTACAACAACAATAATTAGAGTTCCGAAAGTAACACAATATTATACTAAAGTCCCAACCAAAGGGAATACCTTTGGTTAGACATACAACTAGTTTACAAATTCCTCTTAATAATGAGAAATAACAAAATATATAGCTTCTTTTATTATACACAACAAATATTAAAACACTACTAATAAGAGGGTACTTTTTGTTAGACATGTAAATCAAGATCAAAAATTTTAATAAAATAAACATGTATTTTAAGATTTTATATTTATAAAAATAAATAATTGTCAATTACGAATATGATGAAACAATAATAATCAATAATGATCCAAATCGTCAAAAAGCCGACAAAAAAACCCCATATTGGTCCAAAAAGCCACAATATATGGCACACCCTTAAAGGTACAAGGCATAATTAGCATTGAATATGTTAAAAATCAATCATTACAAAAAAATTCAATTTTAAAACATTTAATAACAGAAGTAATTACAATCCAATTAAAGAAATTGAAAACCTAAATTAATACCTAAAAATCAGACAATCACATTTAAGGCATATAATAACGAATTTCAGTTACCACATTATAATCAATACATTAAACTTTCGGCTAACAATATGAATATAATTATAATAAAAATGATCATTTAATGAAATTAAAAAATATATAATAATATTAACTAAAGTACAATTCCATATACTCAACTATTTACCAATTAAAACCTTAAAATACTCCCTAAAATATCAATCAAAATATAATATATGTAATTTGTCAACCACCAATTAAAAGCAAAATCAACCCACATAAATGTACTTTAAAGTCTTAAAACTATCCATTAATCATGCACGCGTCAAAAAGAAAATTTTAAATACCAACTCAATTCCTTTAATAGAGCAGATTTCGTAGAGCAAACTATAATCTTTTCTCAAAAAACATACAAAAAGTATTAATTATAACCAACAAACATCTAATTATGCAACAAAATTAGGACGAAATGTATGAAAATATGGATGATTAGAATTAAACTTGAAGCATAAATTTAGGAAAAAATAAGGGTTGATACAAATAGTAACCAAAATTTGACCGAATATCATAATTAAAGACTAAAATCACATATAAGTCACAAACAAGACACAATGACACTAAACATCACCAAATCCGGAAAACTGAACAATAAGCATAAACCGCTAAACATATGCAGAAATCGGACAACAATCATGTAAATCATACAAACTTAGAAGATTAAATAGAGTCAGAACATAAACAAATTCAATAAGAGTAGGAAACAAGCAGAGGAAAAAATAAGGCCAAACATGATAATTACCTAATCAGCATGTAAGTAACATGACTATAATTACATATCAAAATATACATCATGCAAGATCCAGACCCTATACCTCCGTGAATACTTATTCACACACATGTATACAAACTGAAATATAAATTAGAATTAGGGTTCAAATCATACCTCGGCTCAAGGATTTATTCACTTAAGAATTACCTGATTAATCCATAAAAAGACTACAGCACAAAAATAAATGTCATGGAAACACCTGACTCGCCCTTAACTCAGTGAGTTCGACCACCAAATTGGAATTGGAGTAGATAGAAACACATCATATCACCATCACCATCAAGGAGAGGAGAACGCCACCAAATTGGGTCGGGACTTACCCATATACTTTTGTTCAAGTTGTGACTCACCCACACCGAATCATCAAGAACACAGTTCTTCGAACAGATAAATTAAATAAATATAAAGCACGTATAAAATATAAGTATGTAACACATTTTCTGCACTAGGCTGGGAGAGTTGTAATGGTTATGCGCTGTTTCATGTAAGTTGTACAAGTGAAATCATCACAAATTCAGACATATCAAAAGTTAAGTTGTCCCTCATTCTGTATATACATTAGTTCCCAGCTCCACAACCTCCACTATACAATGTACATACTCCATGCTCACTTAGTGCCCCAATGTATTTGTCCATTTTCTTCAATGTTCAAGAAGGCATGGATCATCTTTGTCCCTTTGGATTCCTAAAAGCCAAATGTCATTAGCAAGTAATCTCATTAAGGGCCTGTTTGGCTTACCTTAAAATAAGTAACTTATAACTTAAAGTGATAAGTGTCATATAAGTGATAAGTAAATTAGAACTTATAAGTTAATAGAGTGTTTGGTAATTAGAAATTATAAGTCAGTAGAGTGTTTGGTAAATCAGAGCTTATAAGTTAACTTTTTTTAAATATTTTCAAAATATTTGTTTTTTAATATATATAAGTGGATATCAATGGATAGATCTCGATGAGTAGAGAAATTTGACATATACATATCAATTTTTTAATGAACGAATCAAAAGATATATGATTTTAAAGATTTGAAGAATATTATATATTGCGTATATCGAGAAATAAGAATAAGTTGAAAGTTGAATGTTAGGATTTCTTAACATTCAACTTATCCCATATAAGTTCTAAAAACGGGCTTTTGCTTATTTTGCCAAACACTCTAAATAAACTGGAAACGGGATTTCGCCATATAAATCAACTTATATGGTTAGCCAAACATGCACTTAAAACGCAAAGAAAATAAAACATCTAATTACTAAAGATTTGAGAAAGTGATTTTTTAATTGGTCATGATTAGTTTCTATTACATTATTATGTATTTGTTATAACGGAAGCAAGAAAGATTATATGCAGAAGAGAAAAAAGTTTATAGATTTGAGAGGATAAACTGATTACAGAGGTTTTTTCAGATTTCAGATGTTATTTACAATCCTTACATGCAAATCTATTTATAGACACAATTTAAAGGGTAGGTGATGTTAGGTGAGTCAAATCCGGCGGCTACAAAAGTCAAGTCCGGCGGCTAGAAGTTTCAAGGCATTCTCACAAATCTCCACCTTGACTTGAATCTTCTCACAAAAAAACAGATAACAGACGTACCAGATGCATCATAATAATGCCAGATGTACCAGATAACAGATCTCCACCTTGACTTGAATCCCCTCACAAAAACAGATAAGAGATGTACCAGACACATCATAATAATGCCAGATGTACCAGATAAAACTAATCTCCACCTTGACTTGAATCCTCTCACAAATAACAGATAACAGATGTACCAGACGCATCATAATAATGCCAGATGTACCAGATAAAACTCTTCTGCCTCAGATTTTCCCCTCAAAAGGGCAGTCAACAACTCCGAACATTTAGCAAGTTCAAACAAAGTTGAAACTTGCTATGTGGAACCGGCTTGGTAAGCATATCAGCTGGGTTATCAGCAGTACCCACTTTTCTCACCTTAATTCTCGTCTCACTTCTTAGAAAATGATATCTCACATCTATGTGCTTAGTCCGCTCATGATGAACTTGATCCTTGGCTAAACAGATTGCACTGAGACTATCACAAAATACCGTAGCCTGATCATGATGTAGACCCAGATCGCTGACCAATCCTTTTGTTAGGTCCAATATGTTTGTAGAAGGGGGGTTGAATACAAACAGTACTGTTTAATCGAAATTTGTCCGGATAAATTTAATTTATATTTTGACAAATTTGAGCGGAATTAAATGAAACAAAATTCAAGTTGAATATAAAATTATATTAACTTGAGGGGTTTGTTACAAATACAGTACAGAAATTATATCTAGTTAATAAAAACAAATTAGAAAATTCGACATGAATTTTTCTAGATTTGTTAATAAAAATCGAGATATAGATTAGGAGTAAAAACTCGCTAATAGTACAAGAGTATCAAGTAAACAAGTTCTATCGGATCAGATATTAAAAATAAGATGAACTTGAATCTATACAAATTTATTTCTCTTGCTGTGTTGTTTTTAAAATGGATTTTAGAAAATCATTATAATTGATCCAGCGAGAGTGTTCCTTCTTTTCTATTTAAAAGGCTAGAGTCTTTTTTTTCCTTTTTGTGAATATTTATACACACTTACACATTCATCTTGTTTTTCATAAATTTTTGAATCCACAACATTCCAAGAAGCGCGAGAAAAATATCATTATATAAAAAATTGTTACATAAAAGATGAGAGATAAAAAAATTGAAATTTTAATTTCATTCCGAATAATAATATCTTAGAGCAACTCCAAGAGATCCCTTATATGACCTCATAACTCAAATTATAAGGGATTATGTTTAAAATTGTGCTCTAACAAGCTCTTAACTTTTCCTTAAAAAGAAAGTTAAGAGCATTATGTCATCCCTTATCTTTAAGGGCTCTCTTATTTCACTTTTATCAATAAAATATTATTTTCCCTCCTCTTTTCAATTGTTTCCCTCTTTTTTTGTTATTTCTTCCTTCTTTTTATTTATTATTTAATAATTATAAGGATCAATTATAAGGAAGTTTGTTGGAGTTGTTGATAACCGTGCATTTAATCTTAATATTGTCCCTATATTTCAGTTATGTTGCATTGATTTGGATTTTTATTTAATAAATTCTAATGTTTTATTGTAGGAATTAAGGAGTTATAATAAAGGAAGGCTTGGAGTTTAAATAGCAAGAGTTGGAGATTAATTTGATTAAAATTCGGATTTTTCGGGTAGCTTGCGCAGTCTGCACTGTTTGGGCCATATCTGGAGTTCTATAAGTCCGATTCTGACGATTCAAAAGCCCACGGAAAGATAATTTCAAAGTACCTTCAGATCTATCCCTTATAATGCTCATACCAAGTATCTGTTTTGCTGCACCCATATCTTTCATCTCAAACTCCTCAGACATCTATCTCTTTAACCTGTTGATTTCCCTCATGTTTGATCCTGCTATCAACATGTCATCAACATACAACAACAATATGATATAAGATGAATCAAATTGTTTAAAATAACAACAATGATCCATAGCACTCCTAGTGTACCCATTCTTCATCATAAAGCTATCAAACTTCAAGTACCATTGTCTTGGCGCTTGCTTCAAACCATACAAGCTTTTTATAAGCTTGCAAACAAGGTTTTCTTTCCCAGCTACCTGAAATCCTTCTGGTTGTACCATGTAGATGTCTTCCTCAAGATCACCATGTAAGAACGCGGTCTTAACATCTAGTTGCTCTAGATGTAACTCCTCTGCAGCCACAATACTTAGCACAATTCTAACAGTAGTCATCTTAACAACTGGAGAAAATATATCAGTATAGTCAATACCCTTTTTCTATTGATAACCCTTGACTACTGACCTCGCCTTGTATCTCTTGCTGCCATCAGGTTCTTCTTTGATCCGGAACACCCACTTATTCTGTAAAGCCTTCTTTCCTGCTGGTAACTCTGTTAAAGACCAAGTCTCATTCTTCTCAAGAGAACTCATCTCTTCTTCCATGGCTGATTTCCATTAAACTGAATCATCCACCTGAACTGCCTCTGAATAACACTGAGGCTCTCCATCCTCAGTCAATAACATATAATATGCTGAAGGAGAAAATCTTTCTGGTGGCCTCACAATTCTGCTAGATCTTCTTACCTCAGCCTGTGGAGTAACTGGAACCGTGTCATTACCATTCCCCAAACTCCCACTATTTCCTGCAAGATCTTCTTCTGTAATCTCTTCAAGCACTGCTTTCTCTTTCTCATGTTGTTCCTTTGCAAACTCAGAATCGACTACAAGCTTATCCTTGTACACTGCACTTTCGTTAAAAGTAACATCTCTACTTCTAACGACCTTTTTCGTTAGTTCATCCCAGAAATGGTAACCCATATCATCTGAGCCATAACCAATAAAGATACACTTCTTTGCTTTTGGATCAAGCTTGTCCCTGTCAGAATCTTTAACACGCACATAAGAAACACAACCAAAAACTCGCAAGTGTGAAAGATTTACCTCCTTTTTCTGCCACTCTTCTTCAGGAATCTTGAACCCCAAAGGAACTGAAGGTCCTCTATTTATGAGATACGCTGCTGTGCTAACTGCATCTGCCCAAAAGTCTTTGGCAATCCTGCATGCAATCTCATACTCTTGGCCCACTCATTCAAGGTTCTATTCATGCGCTCTGCAACACCATTCTGCTGCGGTGTCTCTGGAATAGTTTTGATCATTCTAATTCCATATTCTGCGCAATAGCTTTTAAACTCATCACTACTGTACTCACCACCATTATCTGACATCAAACTCTTAACCATCAAACCGGTCTGATTTTTAACTTCGGTCTTCCACTTCTTGAAAGTAGCAAACACATCTGATTTATTCTTCAAGAAATAAACCCATACCTTTCTAGTGGAATCGTCAATGAAAGTGACATAGTAGCGAGATCCTCCCAACGACGCAACTGCTGTTGGACCATATACATCTGTATGAACTAGCTCTAACCTCTCAGCCTTGGGTGTCCTCCCTAATTTTGCAAAAGTAACTCGTTTCTGCTTTCCAAGAACACATGGTTCACAGAACCCAACTTCCACATTCTTCTCTGGAATCTTACCCTTCGAAGTTAATAGCTTCATACCTTTTTCACTCATATGACCAAGTCTTTGGTGCCACAAAGTTGAAGACTCAATCTCATCAGCAACCGTATTTGCTTCATAGCTAGATTGTTCAACTATGTACAACGTCCCCTTTTTCGCTCCACGAGCAACAACTAGATTCCCCTTTATAACCTTCCACTATCCGTCTCTGAAAGTAACTCGATACCCTTCCTTATCTAACTGACCCACAGATATCAACATCTTCTTCAGTCCAGGAATGTACCTTACATCTTTCAACGTCTAGCTAGTCCCCAAAGAGGTCTTGAGATTAATATCTCCCATGCCCGTAATATCAAAAATTTCATCATCAGCAAGACGAACTTTACCAAAATTTCCAAGTCTAAAATTTAACATCAAATCCTTGCAAGGGATAGCATGGAATGATGCACCAGAATCCATAACCCATGATTACCGAACATTCAACACAACAAATCAAAGCATCGTCACTCACCACCTCTTCAACTACATTAACTGAATTATCCTCTTTCTTCTTTCCTTTAGGAGCTGCGGGAGCCGTACACTGATTTCTGAAGTGACCTTTCTTCTGACAATTCCAACAAACAATCTCCTTGCGATCTTTGGACTGTCCTCTCTTCTGTGACTTCGATCTGCTACGCCCCTGATTCTGCCCCCTATCGGACTTTCTGCCTCTACTCTCAGTATTTAACAAGGAACCTGACGACTCTCCTGAGTTTCTCCTACGAATATCTTCTCCAAGAATCGTATCTCGAACTCCATCAAAAGTCATCTTACTGCTCCCAGATGAATTACAAATAGCAGTGACAAATCCTGACCAACTGTCAGGTAACGAGGATACCAACAAAAAGGATTGTACTTCATCATCGAATTTAATATCCACTGATGTCAATCTTGATAGGATAGAGTTAAATTCGTTAACATGATCAGCAACACAATCACCTTCACACAATTTTCTGGCAAACAACAAGCGACACAAATATACCTTATTCGAAGCAGACGGCTTCTCATACATATTTGATAACGCCTTGATCAATCCATAAGTTGTCGTTTCCTTGGCGATATTGTAAGCAACGTTCTTCGCCAAAGTCAATCTGACAACACCCAGAGCCTACCTATCCAATAGATTCCAATCTTTGTCATCCATTGAATCTGGCTTCTTCTCTTCCAGCGGTTCGTGTAGTTTTTTCTGATACAAATAATCTTCAATTTGCATCTTCCAAAACCTAAAATCTCTGCCATCAAATTTGTCGATCTTTACTTTCCCTTATTCTGCCATCGCTCCCACTCGCCTGAAAACCTAGGCTCTTGATACCTCGCCTGAAAACCTAGGCTCTTGATACTAGTTGTTGAGTATACAACAACGAAAGCAAAACCCAAAGCGAATAAACAAGAACAAGAAAATAACGACAATCACACAATACAAAGATTTACGTGGTTCGGAAATTCCTACTCCACAAGCCGCACTAATTTTGTATTGATCTCTCACAATTGTGTTGTGTTGTTACAATTACATGAGTATTTATAAGAGAAGAAACTGGGTCAACCAATCAGAGTCTAATTCTGAAATTCCTAACTCTAATTAGAGTCCAATTCAGGATTTTCCAAGTCAAATCAGAAACCAATTCTGAAACCTAATAGACTCCACAAACCCAACAGTTAGCTACGGAGACTTGTGCTCAAAGAATAGGTCGTAATATGTAATATGATGACTAAATCATTCTCCTGTTTGTATCAACAAAGTTGATCTTCCCCTGTTTATATCTGGGATCTATAATTACTAGTTGTAAGCAAGAAACAACAACCATTTATTTATATCTTTAAATACGAGTAATTGAGAATTCGAAACTTGTGCTTCACACACAACAAAGACTTTCTTGCCTAGACCATGTAAACAATTCATGATTGCACAAAAACAGCACTTTGCAGCAAACATGAAAGGAGCATGTACGATAAAATATGATACTAATTCAATGGCTATAGATAAATGAAAAAAGAACTGTATTGATTTTAGTTCAAATTTAACTAGCCAAAACACTCGACTAGCACTCAAGATATGACATTCTACCGGAAAATCTAAATGCTAACATGGAAGTATCGCTCCGAGAGAAGAACATAAAGCTAAATCTTCAAGAGTTTTTTGGGGAATTTCATCAAACGCTTTAACATCGTTTACTTAGGCTTGAAACAAAACATGGGCATCAATAAATGAAACAACAAGAAATTGCAATGATGCATTGCCCTAATAAAAACAAAAATTAAGGCTGTATTTATCAAATACATAAAAAAAAAAATTGAAACTGGCCGAGCTTCTTGTGTGAAATACTGGTTACGGGCTTTAAAATTTCGGCCCAAGATTTAGGACTGGTTCTGAAAACTACCAAACGGGCCTGCTTGTTATTTTTATCAACTCTTACTCTGAACATGTTTCACTACTCATATGGTCTAAAACACATAAAAAAAAAAAATTGTGAATTGACAAATAGTTTACTCTCTACTAGGGGTGTACGCGGTTCGGTTGCAGTTCGGTTTTTGGCGGTTGATGCGGTTTTTTGATTTTGGCGGTTTTGGAAATTTCCAACCACAACCGCAAATGCGGTTGCGGTTAACCGCATGATGCGGTTGCGATTAACCGCGGTTGATGCGGTTCGGTTTGCGATTAACCACCTAAGTTTAATTTAATAAAAATTAAAATACAATTACAAGTCAGTAAAAAAAAGAATCAGTACAATATCACATAATTTTTTGGTGCAAGGCTGCAAGTACATAAATATAGCCCATTAGTACAATAGCACATCATCATCATTAATTCCTGGTGTAGTTATGTCTAGTGCAACAGAATGAACATAATTGATTAAACATAACTATGCAATTTGTAGGTTAGATATTAAATTGGGTTCGAGTAAATGGGCTGGGTAATATATTTGGTAAATAGGCAGGGTATATCCATATATCAACTCCAAGAAAATGTATATCCACTCCCGGAAAAGAAACTTCTATGTTTTATGTGTATAATTTATTAATTTATATAATATAAAATATATTTTTAAAAATATAAATATTATAAATATATATGTGCGGTTTGCGGTTGCGGATGCGATTTTGCGATTTTTCAATATTCAAATCCGCAACCAACCCGCAAATATGCGGTTCTTAAAAATTCAATCTGCAACCAACCCGCATTTCGCGATTATCCGTAAAATGCGGTTCGGTTGCGAGTGGTTTGCGGTTCGATTGCGGTTGAGCGGATAGCCTGTACACCCCTACGGATAGTTGACGCCTGTTTAATGAATAGTAAAGTTTCACGAACTGGCTAAATATCAAGTTATTCTAGTTTTGTCGAATCCTAAATTCCAATTATACTGTTACATATTTAAGCTCAGAAACGAAGTTCTCTTCGATAAATTTTTCCATCGATACATAATAACTGAAATGTTCTATTTTTGCATATAATCAATTGTTGTTGTCCTTTTGATTGTAAATCAGTTATTACAACATTTTTTTGTGATTAATACAACCAACAAATCGGTGTGTATTATCTTCTACTTAATGTTAGTTGTGCAAGTTAGGAATTTTGAATTTAATACTTATTTTGTTTATTTGTAGTCCTGGAATGCATAATGTTGGCAACATTGTTCACAGTGCCCCAGTTTCGAAGGTAAATCATATGCTCGATAATGTATATGTTTCACCTTATATAACATATGAATATATTGCATTTTTTGAGGGAAAAGAAATTATTTATAAAAAGAGAAACAACTTGTCCATAAGTAAAAGAGAAGAAATTTCTATGGATCAATGATTTTCCCATACTTGTTCACTACCAAAAGGAAAAAGTCTAGCTAGAGCATGCGCAACACCATTACCACCTCTTCTGATGTGCATAAGTATGATTATAATGGATCATTCCTTAATTTTGGTTTGTTAAGAGTGGTTTATTAAAAAGTTGAAGTATTATTGAATATATTTTTATTAAGGAGTAAAGGTAGTAATGTAATGTAGTGAGGAATGCTAGTATAGTCTTTAACTAACCTTCTATATATATGTATGAAGGATGAACTTTATAACCTAATTTTGAGAAAGAAACAATGTAGCCGCTTATGCAAAATCAGTTTGTAAATATATTTTATATCTTTTTTGTTCATTACTTAGTTTTCACTCTTTGCTTTGAGGGAGAATATTAAGGAGTAAGGGTAGTAATGTAATGTAGTGAGGATGGGTAGTATAGTCTTTGACTAACCTTCTATATATATGTATTAAGGATGTAGTTTGTAATCTAATTTTGAGAGAGAAACAATGTAGTCGCTTATTCAAAATCAGTTTGTACATATATTTTTATATCTTTTTTGTTCATCTCTTTGTTTTTTCAATTACTTGTCTTTGATACTCAAACTTACAAAGTTATCAATTTTCACGAAAACTATATGTAAATTCGAGGTGAGCTCGTTACCGAACCAAGCTCGAGCTTCAAATTACTCGGCTCGTAAAATTTGCGAGCCTAATCGAGGCTTTAGTTATACAGTTGATTGATAGATACTCACTTATAATAATCATTATATGCGTGAAGATTCTAAGCACTACCTGCCTCTTCTATTATATATCATTATGTCTGAATCAGAGAAATTTTAAATTTTTACTTCCAAATTCGTATATGTGCTTATGTAGTTATAACAAATTTTTATATCCAATTTTTGAACTTTCTAAAATCTCTTGAACTTTTTGGTCTACAACACTGTAGGGTGTCGTTTTGTTTTGGGATGACATTTTTTACATCATGTTCGCAGTGACAATAGACTGTAACCCAGATTACCACCAATAACCCAGTACATGCTGTTATAGCCAAAATTCGGTTCGGGTATTTTCAAGATGGATTCGGGCCAAATGTGGGTCCAATTTGGGGGAATTCTAGAATAAATTAGGGTTTTGACTCAAGTTGGAGGAATTAGGACGCGCCCTGGCTTTCCTTATAGTTAGGGCGCGCCCTAAATGTGAAATATGGGGATAAATGTGTTCAAGGTGGTTTTCTAAGAAGACATTGAAGAAATCACTCCTAGGATTCCACTCAAGCGTGGATTCCACTCAAACATGGATTCCATTCAAGCTGGAATTCCGTAAGTTGAAGAATTCCCTCCTGTCGTATCTCAGGAGGGGGATGTCCGTCGCGGAAGGCCTCCAGGGGTTTGTCTGGATATAAGGACCCTTCTTAGACGCTAAGGGAGGCATCCGTGCGCCCTAAGGTGGAAAGATGGGGACTTTCTGGTGTGTGCTTTGGGAGCTCTGTTCCTGTAGCCAATGGGCGCGCTCTCATTGGGGAACTTTGGAGTAATCCTGCACTTTGCACCCAAAAGCTCTGGATCACCTGTCCTGCTATCTGGTGGGTGCTTCTCATTCGGGGGACAGGGATGCGTTCTGCACTTGGGGTAAACCACGGCTATACCTGCATCCTTGAAATCAAGAAATAGCTGGTAACGGATAGGACTAGTCCTCGACGGGGGAAGTTTCCTTATCCGTGAAGTCTTGAGATCTTGGATGAGCCTTGGGCCTTTGTGGTTAGGCCTCATAGTAGAACATTCCGGAAGCTGGTTCGTTATCCAAGCCCATTTGGGTTTCTTGTTCTCCAAGAACTACGTCTGGCTTGATCCCCTATAAATACCGGGGTACGTAGGCCGATTGAGGGGTTGGAAGTCGAGAGCTCACAAATAGCCGCCACTAACCCTATCAATCTCAGCCACCAATTACGCTCAACAACCACACACCACCGTTTTCTCCGGCAAAGAACCACCGCATCAGATCTTGTTGCCGGCGACGTACCTCGAATTTTGTTGTTCCCAAATTCCTCCGTCAACAAATTGGCGCTAGAAGGAGGGGAGCCAATCAAGATCTACATCTTAGGAGGAAAAGATGTCTCACAATCAGGGCAGAGGTTCTCAAGGAGAAGATGGTTATGATTCTGAAGATAGCTTGGGAGATAACCGAGCGCGACATGAAGCTTACGTCCCGGAAAATATAGCTGCTCCTCCGCGACATCAAGGAACTCCGGCCGCCATCGGCGGACAGCCGCCCGTTCTCATCAGTAATTCGGCATTAATGGAACAGCTGTATGTTATGCAAGATGCCATAAATAGTTTCGGGGCGAGATTGGGTTCGGTGGAGGAAGAGCAAGAATCAAGGAGAAAATCTCGGAGTATCCCACGAAATCATCACCGATCGGGGAAATCCCCTCAGAACGTGGAAGATTCTCGAAGGGGGGAGGAAAGTCATGAAAAGAGATTTCAGCTGGTTACTCCTCGAAGGTTAGATTATTCTGATCCTATTATTGAATATCCTAGTGAAAATAATTCTGAGCGCAGGTTGGTGAATCCTCAAGAGAGGGCGCGCCCTCATCCTCACCGTTCAGGGCGCACTCCTCATGAGATTCAAAGGGACGAAGAGCAAATCGCTAAAGAAAGGAGAGATTTTGCCAGCTTGAAAGAACGTCTTGGAATAAGGCTTGATGACGATGATTTGAGGATGGTGCTCCTCGAGCTTCAGAAGAAAGACAAATATATGGAATCGAGGCCCCATGATTCACAGCGCGTGCCCCCTGATAACAGGTCGCGGCCCCTTGGACATGAGCGAGCCCTTCCTCAGAGTCATGATCCACAGCGCGTGCCCCCTGACAACAGGTCGCGGCCCCTTGGACACGAGAGAACTCTTGCTCGAAATGATAATCCACAGCGCGTGCCCCCTGTTCAAAACAGGTCGCGGCCCCTTGGATTCCACCAAACTCCTCATCGTGATAATACCGAAAGAAGAAACCGTGATAACGGAGACAGAAGAATGGATTGGCATCAAGGAAACAGGCGCCCCCGTAATCAGGGCGCGCCCTCAGGGGGGAGAACCCCCCGCATCCATCAAATTCCCTCAAGTACTTCCAGTGAGTCCAGGTCGAGGACGCACTCTCGCTCGGGAGAACAGTATCAGAGAGGTTCTCAAGGGAATCCACAACCTCATGGAAATCCCGAGGGTCATCAAATTCAAACTCAAGAGGTTGTGACTCAACCACAAGTTGAAATTCAAGGAGGTGTTCAGACGGCGGCTCCACCGCCACCTCCGCCCCCGGGGGGTACTCAGACTGTGGAACAACCAAATATCCAGAATATTCCTGGAGTGGGAACATTTAATGTGGATGACTTAAAGAAACTCCTTGCTCACCTAGACGGAGGAAGAATATCTGCAACTGCTCCAACATCTTCTCCCTTCTCAACTGAGGTTAGAGAGGCGCAGCTCCCTGCTGGGTATAGATCGATGACCAATGATTTGCGATTTCATGGAAATGCAGACCCTGTGGAATTCCTTGGACGTTTCGATATTGAGATGGATGTCTATCAAGTTACAGAACTGGCTAGGTGTCGATTGTTGGCGGCAACTTTCAGGGAGAGTGCTCAGCAATGGTTTCAGAAGCTTGGTCCGGGGATAATTACATCATGGCAGGTGATGAGGAACTTGTTCTTGACTAAGTTCCAGGCTGCGGTAAAATATGCTCCTCCGGTCACGACCTTGGCCAACATCAAACAAAGAGAAGGAGAGAGTTTGCAATCCTATTTCAAGAGATTCAACTCGGAATCCACTATGGTGAGAGGAGCGACAGATGAAACACTCAAGAGTTTCTTAATTGCTGGATTGTCGGTGGGAACAGATTTCTGGAAACATCTTCAAGGACGTGATCCACCTACGTTGGCTGATGTTTTTGCACAAGCTGAGTCTTTCAAAATTGTGGAACAATCCTTGGCAGACAACCGAAAAACTGACAGTCAGAATGGTTCCAAGGCAAAGATTGGTAAAAGGAAGGATAGGTCTCCCAGTCCTACCCGTCGTATAGCAACTGGTGCGAACCGGATAAATCTAACTGAAACTGGAAGGAGTTGGGGTCCACCTGATACATACGCTTACGATCAAAGGCCGGGCAACTATACTCCTTTAGCAGCTTCTATTGAACATATCTTTGAGGTGAATAAGAACAAAGGGTTCTTCAGAAAGCCGGAACCATTGACTTCCTGGCAGAGCAAGGATAAGAAAAAGTATTGCGAATTCCATGAATCCGCAGGGCATAACACACATGAATGTCGTCAACTCAGGGAAGAGATTGAAGATTTGATTAAGGAAGGATACCTGACGGAATGGATTGTTAGGGAGGTGAAGAAGCATAGGGAGAATCCCGACAGGAGAGACGGAGGGCGCGCCCTCCATGGAGAAGGTAAGCTAGAAGAAAAGAAATTCGTCAAAGAAGGAAGTATTCACACCATCTTCGGAGGACACCATTTAGGGGGAGATAGCAATCACGCTATGGAGAGGTATTCCAGGGAAGCGAGATATCGACCTCTCACAAATGTGAATAGTTTGGAATTGAGGCCACCTAAATTGTTCAAGGGAGAATGTGCTGACATTACTTTCACTGAAGAAGAAGCTAGATGGGTACATCATCCTCATAATGATGCTCTGGTAGTAGCAATTCAGATTGGTTCGAAGAATGTCCATCGGGTTTTCGTGGACAATGGAAGCTCGGTGAACATACTCTACTACAGTACTTATAAGAAGCTGGGACTCTTAGACAAAGACATGATTCAAGACAACGGATGGATCTATGGTTTTTCAGGAGAATCGGTAAAAGTTATGGGAGCTATTAAATTACCGGTAACTCTTGGGGAAGGAAACCTTTCTGTGACGCAAATGATGGATTTCATGATTTTGAATGTGGATTCCTCACATAATGCTCTAGTTGGACGACCCCTGTTGAAGGAAATGAAAGTTGTGACCTCCATCTATCATCTTGCGATGAAATTTCCTACGCCGAATGGTGTGGGAACTGTACGGGGCTCTCAGCACGACTCCAGAGATTGCTACCATAAGGCGATTAAAGGTTTCAGAAGGCAGCAAGATGGAGGGCGCGCCCTGCGTGAGAGTGGTTCTGGAGTCACGAGTGTTGTCCCAGAAGAGGTGAAAGCCCATTATCTTGTCCAGGAACCTGAAGAGGAAGAACCGCTATACAGGGCGCGCCCCGAGGATGATACTTCGGTTCTTGATGAGCTTCAAGAAGGAATTTTGGAGGAAATAGAGGAAGATGCAGAGGAAGTAATCTCGTTTGATCTCCAGGGTGAGCAGGTTGAAGGGAGACGAATGTTGCTTGAAGGTTTGGTGCATACCCTTGTTGAGGAAGACTTCCCTCTTAAAGAGGACGTGCCCTCCAAAGACGTAGCACCGGTTGAAGATCCTCGAAGTTTTGATTTCGACCTTGACCCAAGGACACCGCAACCAGTGGAAAAGACTGGTCCTGCAGAGGATACAATTTCTATTTTGGTGGATGAGAGGGATCCAACTAAGGTTCTGAAGATTGGATCGCAGTTGAACTCCAAGTTAAGAGGCATGCTCACTAATTTCCTTTTAAACAACCTGGATGTTTTTGCTTGGAGTCATGCTGATATGGTTGGGATTGATCCGAAGGTTATGTGTCACCGTCTGAATATAGATCCCACCAAGAAGGGAATTCGCCAGAAACGCCGGCCAGTAAGTGGAGAGAGAGCCGTAGCTTTGAAAGAAGAGGTGGATAGACTTCTAGATGTTGGGCTAATCAAAGAGTCATATTATCCAGATTGGTTGGCTAATCCAGTTCTTGTGAAAAAACCAAATGGAAAATGGCGAACTTGTGTGGATTTCACTGATCTGAACAAGGCATGCCCGAAGGATAGCTTTCCACTCCCGAGGATTGATCAGTTGGTAGATGCCACGGCAGGACATGCTCTTTTAAGTTTCATGGATGCCTACTCTGGTTACAACCAGATTCCTATGTATGCGCCGGATCAGGAGCACACTTCCTTTATTACAGATCGAGGATTGTATTGTTACATTGGAATGCCTTTCGGGTTAATCAATGCTGGCGCAACCTATCAAAGATTGGTGAACATGATGTTTAAGGATTTGATAGGGAAAACCATGGAGGTATATGTGGATGATATGCTTGTTAAATCCTTAAAAGCAGAGGACCATGTAAAGCATTTGGAACAGATGTTCGAGATTTTGAGGAAGTTTAGGATGAAGTTGAATCCTCAAAAATGCGTCTTTGGGGTAGAATCCGGGAAGTTTCTAGGATTTATTGTTAATCATCGTGGAATCGAGGCAAATCCAGCAAAAATAAAAGCTCTTCTTGACATGAAATCTCCGTCTAGTGTAAAGCAAGTTCAGAGTCTCACGGGAAGGATAGCAGCCCTTAATCGTTTCGTTTCAAAATCGTCGGATAAATGCAGAGAATTCTTCAAGGCGATAAAGGGGGCAGCCAAAGATTTTGCATGGACATCTGAGTGTGAAGAAGCTTTTCAGAGAATAAAGGAGCATTTGGGAAATCCCCCTCTCTTAGCTAAGCCCGTGGAAGGAGAGACGTTAATTTTATACTTGGCAGTTTCAGAACATTCTGTCAGTGCGGTATTAGTAAGAGAAGAAGTTGATCATCAGTCTCCGGTTTACTATGTGAGTAAACGTTTGCTCGATGCGGAAACCAGATATACTAGCATGGAAAAGTTGGTTTATGCCTTAGTTTTGGCGTCAAGGAAGCTTCGTCCTTATTTTCAGGCTCACAAAATTGAAGTTCGTACGGCATATCCATTGAGAGGAATTCTCCACAAGCCGGAAACCTCTGGTCGAATGTTAAAATGGGCAGTTGAGCTGGGACAATTTGATTTGGAATATACTCCAAGGACAGCTATAAAGGGTCAAGCTTTAGCTGATTTCATTCTTGAATTCGAGTCGGAAAATGAAGAAAAATCAATTGTATTGATTGAGCCTGAAGTGCTGCTTAAGAAGGCAACCCCATTTGAAGAAGTTCCTCAACCTTGGTGGAAGTTACAAGTAGATGGAGCTGTCAACAATGGAGGGGCTGGAGCAGGAATAATCTTGTTTACCCCCGAAGGGAATCAACTTATGAGTGCTATTCACTTCAAATTTCAGGCGACCAATAATGATGCAGAGTATGAAGCCTTGATTAATGGGCTAAAGATGGCTTTGGAGATGAAGGTAGTGAATCTCATTGTGTTAAGTGATTCAGAACTGGTGGTCGGACAAGTAAAAGGTGGATTTCAGTGTAGAGGTCCAAGGACAGAGCTTTACATGAGGTGCGCTCAACGATTGATCAAAAAGTTCCGAGAAGTACGGGTAGAGTGTATTCCACGAGATGAGAACTGTAGTGCAGATGTGTTAGCCAAGTTGGGGTCACAGAAAGACGCTATGCTATTGGGGACTGTACCTTTGCAAATACAAGAAGTTCCTAGCATTCCAGAGGTTGAAGTCATGGAAGTGGAATCTATTCCCAGTGTTACTTGGATGACTCCCCTTCAAAAATATATTCGAGAAGGGATACTTCCCGGTGAGAAGTTGGAAGCCAGGCGGCTTCAGTATCAAGCAGCTAGATTCGTGGAGTATGATGGGATTTTATATAAGAGGGGTTTCAATCAACCACTTCTCAAGTGCATAGATGGAGATGAGTGCAATTACATTCTTAGAGAAATTCATGAAGGTATATGCGGCAATCACTCGGGGGGTGGTTCGTTGGCAATGAAGGTGTTAAGGCAAGGATATTATTGGCCTACCTTGAAGAAGGATGCTTACGAATTTGTTAAGGCATGTGACAAGTGTCAGAGGTTCGCCAATTACTCTACCAGCCCTGCTACCACTTTGACTTCTTTGATGAGTCCGTGGCCATTTGCTATGTGGGGAATAGATCTTATCGGAGAGCTCCCTAAAGCCAAAGGAGGAGTGAAATATGCTGTCGTTGCTGTGGATTACTTTACCAAGTGGGCGGAGGCAATGCCCCTGGCCACAATTACAGCAAGAAAGATTCGAGATTTTGTTTTCAACTCTATTGTGTGCAGGTTTGGAATTCCATATAAGCTTGTGTCGGATAATGGAAAGCAGTTTGACAGCAAGGAATTAAGGAAATTGTGTGATGATTTGGGGATAAAGAAGGAATTTGCAGCTGTGTATCACCCTCAAAGTAATGGGCAGACAGAGGCTGTCAACAAAATAATCAAGCACACCTTGAAGACGAAGTTGGAAGAAAGCAAAGGGAGTTGGCCTGAAGAACTTCCCATGGTCTTATGGTCGTATAACACGACTCCAAGAACCACAACTGGAGAATCTCCTTTCATATTGTCTTATGGATGTGAAGCAATGGTGCCAGTGGAGATTGGAGCAGGGTCATTCCGAAGAGATTTTTATGATGAAGAATCAAATATGGTTAATCAAAGATTAAATCTTGATCTCCTAGAAGAAATGAGGGCTAATTCGCAGTTGAGATTGGCAACTTATCAGCAGAGGACTGCACGGTATTATAACAAGAAGGTGAAGGCTCAACCTTTTAAGGTGGGTGATCTAGTTCTGCGGAAAGTTATGCCAAATACAAGGATAGCAGCGCATGGAGTCTTTGGTCCTAACTGGGAAGGACCTTACAAGATCAAGTCTATCATCTGGGAAGGGACTTATCATCTAGAAGACTTGGATGGCAACACAATCCCAAGGGCATGGAATGCAGAGCATCTGAGGAAATATTATCAGTAGGGTGCGGCTTTGACCCCCTATTGTATGAAGGTTTATATTTAAGTTATAGACTAGCATAAATAAATCTTCTCCTAGTCTAGGGGGGTAGTACACGTACGCCTTCTTTAGTTCTAGTCGAGACTTGCTGTTTTTATTCTACGCTTTTTCGAAGTTTATTCTCCTTAGCTCGGGGGGTAGTTCATGTATACCTTCCCCTGTTCTGTTGAGATTTGAGTTTATTTGAAGAATTAATAAAGTTTATCAAGACATTCTTTCAAGTTTTTGAAGATTCTTTTTATTACAAGAGGTCGTGCTCTATGCCTTAGGGCGCGCCCTGTGAAATTCTGTCTAAATCCAAGCAATAATTGACAAGTAAAAGGAATATTGGAAAAAGGGTAATGCCTTAGGGCGCGCCCTCAATATGAATGAAGATTTTTTATTCTAAGTGTTTCAACGTTTTCAAGAGTTGGAAGAATATTGGCTGATAAAACACAAGAGGCCGCGCTCAAATAAAGGGCGCGCCCTGTATTTATACTGAAGAATACAAGTATTTTAGCTAACAACTTTTCACATCATATGATGTTTGCACAGAAGAAGTATCTGAAAATTTTTGAAGATGTGTATTAACAAGTAATAAAGAAAATTTTACGAAGGTTGCCCCCTATGTGTTAGGGCGCGCCCTATAGCTGTTTTACGGCAAACGTAATTTTGCAATTAACATTAAGGTCATTAACGGTGCAAATAAAGTTCAAAAGTTAGGTTACAACTTGCAGGGTTTTACAAAGGACCCGCGCCTTGAAAGTTAGAATAAATTCGGATAAACTTGAAGGTAAATTTTAGGACGCGTCCTTGGGGGGAGAAGGAGGCGCGTCCTTAGCATCACCAGGGGGAACAACAGTGAGAGGAGAGATCATTTCAGGAACAGAGTTTTGTTTGGAAGGATCGATGGTTTGGATCTCTGGATCTTCAATTCGTTCAGATTGCAGGGGAGCCTCTTCAGTTGAGGGCGCGCCCTGTGGATCTTTATCCAGTCCCAGCTCGATCCTCTTTGCCAAGATGGCATCCGCGTGCAATATTTTAAATTGTTTGATGTCCTCAGCACTTTCTGGACCAAACCTTTCTTCCCAGTTGTAATCTGGGTCATTTGCAAGAAAACCAAGAAGGTAGAAATCAAACCCAGCTTGGAAATTTTTATCTTCCATGGCTTGCTTCTCATCTTTCCAGCAATCTGCCTTCTCGATCTCAAGGGTGTCCCGCTGCACCTTTAAATCTTCGTTTTCTTTCTCCAACCTGTCATTCTTGTCGGCCAGGAGTTGGCGATGATTGGCAGCATCTTGCAAGTCATTCTTGAGGTCCTGGATAGTAGCATCTTTAGAATCGCACTTGCTCTTCCATTTGTTGTCAGACTCCACAATTAACTTTGCATATTTTCTGTTTTCCCCTTCGAGTTTGTTGATGTAAAGCTTCTCTTTGTGAATCCTTTGGGCGCGCCCTAGGGATTGAATTAGAAGTTGAGCAGAGGCTTTGATCATAGAGTTTGTTTCATCATCAGCATTCATGTTTTGCCAATGATCAACCTCTTTGTCATCAACAAGAGATGCAGCAGCTGGACCAATGAGGGTCTCAGCGTACGAAGGCGCGCCCTCAGTTCTTGGCTTCTTGCCCTTGTCAACAGGGGGGTCTTGGGCTTCAGTAGTCCTTTTCAAGGATCTGGAAGTAGGAATTGTTGGGTTGGGTTCTTGCTGAATTTGACTAGGGCGCGCCCTAGTGTCAGAAGAACCCACTTTGTCAGTTGGTTTTTCCTTGTCATTTTTCTTTTTGGATCCAAAGCCGCGAGGAATTTGGGGGGCCATATCTGCATGAGAAAAAATAATAAAAATGTTAAGTCAAGGAATAAGTTACTCATATAACAGGTTACAAGATATATAATAAGGATAGGCTGCAAAATCAGAAGGTTAGGGCGCGCCCTAATTTGAGATTTCATACCTTCATCCTGATCAGAGTCAAGATTTTCGTTGTCACTAGCAGTAGATAGAGGGACGGCGATACCATTTCTAAATTTTCTAAATCTACAAATTGAACCAACCCTATCAGAAAGGATTCCAACCCTTTTTAAGTTTTCTTCAGTGATTAAGGTTTGAAGATTGAATCTTTCAGCTGCAATTTTAAGGACGGCAGTAGCTCGAGTTGAGGCCGCGCCCTGAAGAGTTTTTTGGATTCTTCTATCTGTTTTAGTTTTTAAAAGATTAATAAAAAGTTAATAAAGATGGAAGAAAAGAAGAGTGTAGGGCGCGCCCTCACTTACATGGGTTTGTGTTGAATTGAAGACGGACTCTAGGAACATCCCAGACAAAGAAGTAGGGTTCTTTCCACCGTTTAATATGGCTAATCCTTCCGTCAGAAAAGCCTTTGTTGTTGTGAAGCTTGTTAATTACTAGATAGTAATAGCCAATGTTTGATTGGCGGATGCTGAAGAAGTAGCTAATTTCTGGCATCGAGGGTGCTTCGAACCCCAAGTCACGGTAGAGAATTAGCAAACCTAGAACAAGTTTGTAGCTGTTGGGAGAAAGTTGGATTGGGGCCAGATTGTACCATTCAAGGATTTCTCTAAGGTATGGGTGTAAGGGCGCGCCCACACCAAGGGCTACGAGTCGAGGGGTCAAAACCATTCTTGGAATTCTAAAGTTTCCACCATAGTTGAAAATGTGGGGACGGTGATGAGAATGAGGAATGGCCCAAAGTCCTTCTTGACCGTAGTATTTCATGGCCCATTCTACCTCGTCATTTGTTGCAGTAGAAGACATGTTTACACAAGCCAGTTTGCCTTGTTTCTTTCGGAGTGAATTCTTCTCTTTTTCAGTTATATCTCCATACCTACCCCATTCGAGGTCAATTTCTTCGTCACGAACTTCCCAGTGTTCAAAGGGAGTTGGGGAAGGTGGTGGAGATGTTGGCTCAGAATTTATTGGAGGAGAAATGGAAGAGGCTGAGGGCGCGCCCTCAGCTGAGTATGTGTCTGAAGAATGAGTGTCCCCCGATGTTTCTGAGATTGGAGCAAAATCACTATCCTCTATAGAGTTGTAAGAATAGTTCGCCTCAGGGGGTGTTTGAGATTCTTTGGACGGTTGAGCATCAAATTCGTTGGAAGGTTGATCAGATGTGGTAGCGTCGGATGAGTTTTCACTAGAAAAACTCATGGTGCCGTCTTCAAATTCTTGAATAAGGCGCGTCCTATCTTCTGGAGAGATGAATGAGAAAGGAAGTCTGTAGTGATTAGGTGGAAGCGGTGATGGCAAGGGAGAATAGATTCCAAGACGTTTGTTGAATTCCTTAAAAGGATGGAAGGGAGAGGACGCGCCCTTGTCCTCCAGCTGCAAAAATTAATAAAAAGGGACTTAGGGCGCGCCCAGGAGTTTAATAAATGGATATTAGACATGCGATGAATATTCTAAAAATCTAAGGCGTATCCTAGTGTATGGTGTTAAGCAATATGAAAGGGTCATGAAAAATTAGGTTTCTAAAGCTATATTATGGTATCAGAGGAATCCAAGGCGCGCCCTGTGTCAAGGACGCGCCCTGAAGTTTAATTAATCATATCTATTTATCAGAAACATATTTTGAAGAGGTTATAGCAGCAAAACAAGATCAAAACACACATACATACATATATACATACAACGGAAAACGAAGAACATAGGGTATGTGAACAGTTGCAATGTCGGAATGGACAATTTACACGGTCAAAATGAAAAATAAGGACATGAAAACGTACCTTGTAAGTTCTGGAATGCGATTTGGTGACGAAAACGACAGAAAACGTGACGGAGACGGCCGGATTGATGTTTGAATGTTGGAGTCGCCGGAGTTCGTTTTTTGGGAGAGAAAATAGAAAAAGAGTAAAGTAAGAGAGAAGGAAGGTATTTATAGAGATTTGGAAATGGTGGATGACAGCTGTAAAATCGTTTGGAATTCCTCAGGACGCGCCTTAGTTTAGGGCGCGCCCTAAAGGAAATCTTGAGTGAATTTTGGGTTTTTCTAGGAGAAATTCCATACATCATCTCTGATTTCGTATGGAATTGGGGGGTAGTTGTTATAGCCAAAATTCGGTTCGGGTATTTTCAAGATGGATTCGGGCCAAATGTGGGTCCAATTTGGGGGAATTCTAGAATAAATTAGGGTTTTTACTCAAGTTGGAGGAATTAGGACGCGCCCTGGCTTTCCTTATAGTTAGGGCGCGCCCTAAATGTGAAATATGGGGATAAATGTGTTCAAGGTGGTTTTCTAAGAAGACATTGAAGAAATCACTCCTAGGATTCCACTCAAGCGTGGATTCCACTCAAACATGGATTCCATTCAAGCTGGAATTCCGTAAGTTGAAGAATTCCCTCCTGTCGTATCTCAGGAGGGGGATGTCCGTTGCGGAAGGCCTCCAGGGGTTTGTCTGGATATAAGGACCCTTCTTAGACGCTAAGGGAGGCATCCGTGCGCCCTAAGGTGGAAAGATGGGGACTTTCTGGTGTGTGCTTTGGGAGCTCTGTTCCTGTAGCCAATGGGCGCGCTCTCATTGGGGAACTTTGGAGTAATCCTGCACTTTGCACCCAAAAGCTCTGGATCACCTGTCCTGCTATCTGGTGGGTGCTTCTCATTCGGGGGACAGGGATGCGTTCTGCACTTGGGGTAAACCACGGCTATACCTGCATCCTTGAAATCAAGAAATAGCTGGTAACGGATAGGACTAGTCCTCGACGGGGGAAGTTTCCTTATCCGTGAAGTCTTGAGATCTTGGATGAGCCTTGGGCCTTTGTGGTTAGGCCTCATAGTAGAACATTCCGGAAGCTGGTTCGTTATCCAAGCCCATTTGGGTTTCTTGTTCTCCAAGAACTACGTCTGGCTTGATCCCCTATAAATACCGGGGTACGTAGGCCGATTGAGGGGTTGGAAGTCGAGAGCTCACAAATAGCCGCCACTAACCCTATCAATCTCAGCCACCAATTACGCTCAACAACCACACACCACCGTTTTCTCCGGCAAAGAACCACCGCATCAGATCTTGTTGCCGGCGACGTACCTCGAATTTTGTTGTTCCCAAATTCCTCCGTCAACACATGCAACTCTTGCTAGAAATCAAAAACTCCTTATTGAAATTATGAATTACTTGATCCACTAGTTGACGAATTGTTATCATGCTGGGCTTGTATAGCTCATTATTACAAATTTTCAGGTGACTTTTGGAAACGAATTGAAAATGGATATTATATGAGCAAGTACTTTACAATTGTTTTAGAAGTCACGTTTTGTTTTTGAGTAATTTATATCAAACTATTTATTTTAGTTTTAATTGTTTTGGCACATTCGGGATATTGCTTTCGTTAATATATGACATTTTATATTTTGCCTTGCTTTTCAATTAAAAGTTATTAGTGTGAAAAAATCCAAAATTGATTCGAATATTTTGGGTAAATTTTTACCCAACCCGAAACTCAAATTAAATACTCAATTCTAATTCGTACTTCTAAGTGTTGGGCTCTTATCGGTTTTCCGATCGTGTCAATTTTTGACACCCTTAATTTATATATGGCATGTCATATTTAAGCTAGGTTGGACCGTGGAACCAAAATATAAATAATTATACTTACATTGCTTATTATATACTTACTAGCTTATAACCCGTGCGAAGCACGAGTTTCTTTTGATAGGTTATAAAATTTATTTAATATTATAATTATATTTTTATATAATCCTTATTTTTAATAATTTTTTAATTTTAATTTAATATAAATTTATATAATGAAATGCATGGTTTAAATTTTATTTTGTAAAATTCTAAATTAAAAATGTCGTTGACGGGTTCGAACTTTGAATTTTTAGTAAATTAATTTAATCATATAATATATCTTATTATTAGATCTAACGATTGTTATTTATTAATAAAAATAATGATTTGTATATATGGTGAGATATTTTTGGGTGTATATTAGTGATCGCAAGATTAATTTTAAATTAAAAAGTACTCCATGTTTTAATTACAAAAATTACTACTAAAAATAATTACGGAAAGATATGGTGTGATATTTTGGATATATATTAATTATTGTAATATTAGTTTTAAATTAAATGGTAAAGTGTTTTAATTAGAAGTAAAATCTTTAGAAAATAATGAATAATTGAGTTGTTGGAGCAGAAAAAAGAGACCAAGTAGAAGTGGATGATATGTGGTGAGATATTTTTGGGTGTATATTAGTGATCACAAGATTAATTTTAAATTAAAAAGTACTCCATGTTTTAATTACAAAAATTACTACTAAAAATAATTACGGAAAGATATGGTGTGATATTTTGGATATATATTAATTATTGTAAAATTAGTTTTAAATTAAATGGTAAAGTGTTTTAATTAGAAGTAAAATCTTTAGAAAAAATGAATAATTGAGTTGTTGGAGCAGAAAAAAGAGTCCAAGTAGAAGTGGATGAAGGAATTTTAATCAGAATATAATTACGTTAACATTAGTAATTAGCTTTTTGAGTTGTTTTTGTAATTTAATTATTTATTTTAATAATTAGGACCGAAAACCAAAACTTAGGATAACCAAACTATTTGACACCTTTAACATTCTAACAGTTGCTGAGATATAAAAGTTGATTATTGATCTTTCTATCCTCTTTCCTCTAAGTTGTCCAGAAACCATTTAAGCTCATGTACAGTCAAGCCTATCCTAAAGCTTGATATCTATTCAAGTTTATCCAAACTCACATAATCAATGTACTCATCTAATTCTTCGTTTTTGTACTAAATCATTGTCTTAAGACAAATCTTCGTGTACTTTAGCACCTTATAAATTGACTGTTCAAATTTTAATATCGATAAACACACACAATATCGCTATTTGACATATACAATTACAATTTATCGATAATCTAAAAAGCAAAGAGCCTGAAACGAAACAAAAACAGGGAATAATCAAAAGATAATATAAAAGCAGAGTTATTAAAAGTTAGGCATAGCAAATTGAATCACTAATTATACCTTAAAAAAATTTCAACCATACCTTTTGCTTCAGCAAAACCTTTTCCAGAACCAAGCTCTAGTCCCTCAATTGACAAAGTTACTCAAATCCTAAAACGAAACTAAAACAGCCCAGATACATTCAATGAGGCATTCAAACAAACACTGTACTTACATTAAAAAACACCCCAAATTTACAATTTCTTGTAACAATTATAAGATGGAGATAATACAAAAACATAATACAGTCATTATACTTACACTTTAATGATATATATGGTGTTTCAAAAGAAGAGAAAAGCCGAAGAAACTTGTGTATTGAATTGATGAAGATGATGTAAATTAGGTTTAGAAGAATAGATAACCCGTGCGAAGCACGGGTTTCTTTTGATAGGTTATAAAATTTATTTAACATTATAATTATGTTTTTATATAATCCTTATTTTTAATAATTTTTTAATTTTAATTTAATATAAATTTATATAATGATATGCATGGTTTGAAATTTATTTTGTAAAATTCTAAATTAAAAATGTCGTTGACGGGTTCTAACTTTGAATTTTTAGTAAATTAATTTAATCATATAATATATCTTATTATTAGATATAACGATTCTTATTTATTACTAAAAATAATGATTTGAATATATGGTGAGATATTTTTGGGTGTATATTAGTTATCGCAAGATTAATTTTAAATTAAAAAGTAACTTGTTTTAATTACAAAAATTACTACTAAAATAATTACGGAATGATATGGTGTGATATTTTGGATATATATTAATTATTGTAATATTAGTTTTAAATTAAATGATAAAGTGTTTCAATTAGAAGTAAAATCTTTAGAAAAATTGGGTAATTGAGATGTTGGAGCTCAAAAAAGAGTCCAAGTAGAAGCTCAATATGGATAAAGGAATTTTAATCTGAATATAATTACGTTAACCTTAGTAATTAACTTTTTAAGTTATTTTATAATTTAATTATCTGTGCGCAGTGTCCGTGAAGGCAACGGAGGTTTTAAGTTTAGCTGTATTAGTAATGGTGTAAATATAAAATACTATTGTGTCTTTAGGACTATAGCCAATAACGGATTAAAATTGATTTATTTTATATTTAAAATTAATTAAAAATTAAATTAACCAAACCGAAAACCAAAATAAATGGGATAACCAAACCGAAAACCAAAACTTTCAATGTTTCGGCTTTAATATAATAGTATAGATTATATACGTATGGATTTTTAATGCCCGTGCATCCCACTTATTGTACACGTATGGATTTTAATGCTCCCTCCATCCCACTTATACTCATGTTAATTTTTATAATGAATTAATTATACAATTATTTGGTAACTATCAATTTATTTAACATTATTGAATAAAAGGTCGATTTTTGATCCCAAAATTATTATCCACATCTAGTTAATATGGTAAATTATGCGTTAATTATTTTAATTTCATAAAAAATAAATACAATTATTTGGTAGCTATCACTTTATTTAACATAATTGAATAAATGGTTAATTTTTTATCGTGAACAAAATAATTGGGACGGAGGGAAAGTATATTTTATTAATGATTGTAGATATGATGTGATATTTTTGGATATATATTAATAATTGTAAAATTATGTTTTAAATTTGGGTTTCATGCACCCTCTGATATGGGCTAAAAGTAAGCCTTAAGGACACCTTTAATATGGTATTAATTATGCCCGAAATAGTCCAAACGTGGGGCCCACCTGATGGGCCCAAACCCTATTTATAATATTAATTTCGTGATTAATATTAAGGGTAATAAACAACTCAGCAAATAAGAGTTGGATAAGGATAATATCTCCTTCAGACTTATCCTATAAAGCATCTAATTCTATATGGAAACTGATTCCTATAAGGAATAGATCTAGAACTTTCCTCAAGGAGGTGACTTATCTGTTAAGTCTCCAACTCCTACCTTAATTCTAAGGCTTCTCAGCCTATATAAAGGGTCAGACCCCTCACCTCAGAACTACGTTTTTGGCTTGATCTTTGATATTCATCAAAGTACGTAGGCATCTTGTGAAGGCAGAATCAGCCAAGAGCACAAGAGCAGCCATTAAAGCACGAAGCTCACACACCCTTACATTAAATACATAAACCCTAGCCGCAATACTAGTAGCCTAGTTTTTATTCCACAACATTTGGCGCCGTCTGTGGGAAGACAACATCAACCATGGTTCAAACACGAAGGACAACGTCAACCGAGGCCGTGCCCCTTAACTCTGCTCAACCAGCCACTTCAGATTCGCTGATCGTCACTGAGGAAGGACAAATACTCCCATCAACAGGGACGGTCGTTCAACCTCTGCCCACTCAACCCCCAGGGACGACTCCCCATGTAGAGGGGACTCACTCAGTGATCGTCCATCAAGGCCAAGAAACCAACCCTCTCCAGATGGTGGTTTCTCCTCTTGGTAACGTTGATCGCACGGGGGTACAGATCCACACTACGGATCTCCCTTTGAACACCAACCCTATGTATGGACTGCCTAACTATCCCCCTCGACGAAGGGAACCTGGACCGAGCGGACACGCCTTACAGATCCGGGATCGAGAATATGATGACTACTCGGGTCCCTATACTGATGATTCATCATCATCTGAGGATGATGATCGAGATGAAGCCCCGAGGAGGCGACGAGCTAGCAAGGAACCCCTAAGAAGAACACGGAGAATCCATGATGGGCCTCCACAAACGATTGAGGAGAGGATTAAGGCTCATGAGGCTGAGATCCAAAGGTTGAAGGATGATATAGCAAGGGAACAGGCAAGACAAAGTCTGATTCGACCCCCTCCAATCTCAGAAAGGATTCCTGTTATAGATTTGGAGAGGTCTTCAAGAAGACAAAAGAGGGCTGATGTCCCAACAAGAGAAGCTATGAGGGTGGAAACCCCCAGGAGTAACCCCAAAGATCTGATGCCACTTGGAGACCCTGACGATCCCACACCTCCGTTTACTGAGGAGGTGATGAATGCCCACATCTCAAGGAAGTTTAAGATGCCAACTATTAAGGCCTATGATGGAACGGGCGATCCCGCAAATCATGTCAGAACTTTCTCGAACGCACTGCTGCTGCAGCCTGCTAGTGATGCCTTAAAATGTAGGGCGTTCCCTCAAACTCTGTCAGGAATGGCTCAAAGATGGTATAGTCGTCTACCTGCAAATTCGATTGGCTCTTTTAAGGAGTTAAGTGCTGCTTTCATCAGCCAATTCATCAGTGGGAGAATTCATGAAAAAAGTTCTGCATCCCTTATGTATGTGGTGCAAGGGAAGAATGAGAACTTAAGGGATTATCTCAAGCGATTCACCAAGGAGACGCTGAATATCACCGATCTGGAAAATAAGGTGGCCATGGTAGCCCTGGAACACGGAACCACTGACCTCTTCTTCAAAAGGTCTTTGGCAAAACATCCTCCTGAAAACATGGCCGAACTCCAAAGAAGAGCCGATAAATATATCAAGGCTGAGGACAGCATTAAGAAGGAAACCACAGTAGGTAATGGCAAGGGCTCTAATGATTCGAAGAAAAGAAAATCAGAACAAGAGTACGACGCTAGGGACAAGTATCCCCGGACTGGCAAGGACTCTGATTCTTCACCTAGGAAGGGTTCTGGGTCAAGGTTTTCTGATTACGCGAGGTTGAACGCTCCTAGGAGCCAAATTTTATTGGACATTGAGAAGGATAAGGACTTTCGCTGGCCTAAACCGCTCAGGGGTGATCCCGAAAAGAGAAACAAAGATCTGTATTGTAGATTCCATAAGGATGTGGGGCATGACACAGATGACTGCAGACAGTTGAAGGATGAAATTGAGTTTTTAATCCGGAAGGGAAAGTTAAACAAGTTCACTAAAGGTGAAGACCGTGGAACCCAGAAGAGGGATTATGAAAGAAGAGACAATGATAGGAGGGATAACGATCGCAATCGTAACCCGCAGCCTCGAGGGCCAGTAATTAATATGATTTGGGGAGGACCAACAGCGGCCGGCACTACCCGAAACTCTCGAAAGGCTTATGCCAGGGAAGTGATGCACATCACAGGAGAAGCCCCGAAGCGTGCTAAGACTGAGGCAGTGATTGGTTTTGATGATTCAGATCTTGAAGGGGTGAAATTCCCCCATGATGACCCGTTGGTCATAACTCCAGTAATTGGAAACTCGGAAGTGAAGCGAGTCCTGATAGACAATGGAGCTTCCGTCGATATCTTGTTTCATGATGCTTTTATGAGGATGGGGTATACTGACTCTCAACTAACCCCGACTAACATGCCAATCTACGGATTTAATGGAGTTGAGTCCAAGGTTGAAGGGACCATTCATCTGCCTATGACAATAGGGCAAGAACCTAAGGAGGCCACCCAGATGCTAAACTTCCTAGTAATTAAGGCTGCCTCGACGTACAATGCAATCTTAGGGAGGACCGGACTTCATGCATTCAAGGGTGTTGCCTCTACTTATCACATGAAGGTCAAATTTCCAACCAGGAATGGTGTTGGGGAACAAAAAGGAGATCAAAAAATGGCCAGGAGTTGCTATGTGGCTGCTTTGAGAGCTGACGGAACCGGGGGGCAGGTACTCCCGATTGAAGACATGGATGTCCGTGATGATGAACACCGGGGAAAGCCAGCGGAGGACTTAATACCTATCCCTCTGGAGCTAGGCGACCCTGAGAAGGTTACTTATATTGGAGCCTCTTTGAAAGAACCCCTGAAGGGGAAATTAATAGAGTTCTTACAAAGGAATAGTGACGTTTTTGCTTGGACAGCAGCTGACATGCCAGGGATTGATCCTCAACTTATAACTCATAGATTGAATGTTGACCCTAATCGGAAGATAGTACAGCAGAAGAAGAGAAATTTTGCTCCGGAAAGGCAAGAAGCCATTAAGCAAGAAGTGGATAAGCTCTTGGAGGCTGGTTTTATTGAGGAAATTCAGTTTCCCGAATGGTTAGCAAACCCGGTGATGGTCAAGAAAGCGAATGGGAAGTGGAGGATGTGTATAGACTTCACTGACCTGAATGATGCATGCCCAAAGGATTGTTTCCCTCTGCCAAGGATAGATATGTTGATAGATGCCACAGCTGGACATGAGATGCTGAGCTTCATGGATGGGTTCAGCGGCTATAATCAGATTAAGATGCACAAGGATGACATCCCTAAGGTATCTTTCATAACCGACTTTGGTGTTTTCTGCTATCTTGTTATGGCGTTTGGCTTAAAGAATGCGGGAGCTACTTACCAACGATTGGTGAATAAGATATTTGCCCATCTGATTGGAAAAACCATGGAGGTTTATGTCGATGATATGCTGGTTAAAAGCTTGGTCAAGACAGATCATATCAAGCACCTCAGAGAGGCATTTGAAGTGCTGAGGCACCACAAGATGATGTTGAATCCAGCCAAGTGTGCCTTTGGCGTTGGATCAGGCAAATTTTTGGGTCTGATGGTTTCTAAAAGAGGCATAGAGGCCAACCCCGACAAGATCAAGGCAATCTTAGACATGGAACCACCGCGCTCTATAAGAGATGTGCAGAATTTGACAGGCCGGGTAGCGGCTTTAGGAAGATTCATCTCCAAGTCTGGTGACAAGTGCTTGCCTTTCTTTCAAGCACTGAAGAAAGTGAAAAATTTTGAGTGGACTCCTGAGAGCCAAGAGGCCTTCGAGCAATTGAAGAAATACATGGTTGAAGCCCCATTATTGACCAAACCAAGTCCTGGAGAGACCCTTTATCTATACCTGGCGGTATCTGAGCAAGCCCTGAGTGCTGTCCTTATTCGAGAAGAGGAGAAAGTCCAGAAACCTATCTACTATGTAAGCAAAGTGTTGCATGGGGCTGAGTTGAATTACTCACCCATAGAAAAGTTTGCTTTGGCTTTAGTAACTGCCTCAAGGAAATTGCGACCTTACTTTCAGGCACACAAGATTCAAGTTCTGACGAACCAACAGTTGAGGAACATATTGCATAGCCCTAAGGCCAGTGGAAGGCTAATTAAATGGGCGATTGAGTTAGGAGAATTCGATATCACATACAAGCCTCGGACAGCCATCAAGGCTCAGGCATTGGCTGACTTCGTGGTTGAATGTACTATTAACAACCAAGAAGTCGGGGGGCAAGAGATAATGACTACCCCTGGGCAAGAGAAAAAAGAAGGGGAACTTACACCCGATCTAAAGGAATATTGGGTGCTCTATTTTGATGGAGCATCAAAAACAAATTCTAGTGGTGCAGGTTTGGTTTTGCAAAGCCCTGATGGGTTCACAGTTGAGTATGCTTTAAAGCTAGATTTTCCTACTACTAACAATGAGGCAGAGTATGAGGCATTAATAGCTGGTTTGGGTTTAGCTAGAATCATGCGGGTCAAAAGCCCTGATGGGTTCACAGTTGAGTATGCTTTAAAGCTAGATTTTCCTACTACTAACAATGAGGCAGAGTATGAGGCATTAATAGCTGGTTTGGGTTTAGCTAGAATCATGCGGGTCAAAAACCTTAAAGTTTGTGGAGATTCACGACTTGTGATATCCCAAGTAAACGGCGAATTCGAAGCTAAGGATGAGACTATGGCGAAATACCTGAGAGTGGTGAAGGCTGTTATGTCTCAGTTTGAGGAATGTCATGTTGAGCACATCCCGAGAGAAGAAAACGTTAAGGCCGATGCCCTGTCTAAGTTTGCTTCTTCTGAAATAGAAAATTATGCTGGGAGTGTCTACTTTCAGGTCCTGAAGGCCCCAACCATTAATGCAAAGTTAATGGCACCGATTGATATAGGAGGCTCTTGGATAGATCCTATCAAGGCACACCTGGAGACCGGTTGGCTCCCAGACAATGCCATGGAGGCACGAAAACTCTCAGTAAGAGCGTTGAGATATACTTTGATTGAGGGTATTCTGTACAAAAGGTCGTTTGTCATCCCGTACTTGAAATGTCTAAGGCCTTTAGAGGCAAGGGAAGCATTAGAGGAAGTTCATGAAGGGATCTGTGGGCAACATTTGGGGGGCAGAGCCCTAGCTCACAAGATAATTCGTTTAGGGTTTTATTGGCCGGAGATGTTGGCTGATGCACAAAACTATGTCAAGAGATGTGAGAGATGCCAGAAGCATGCCCCAATTGTGAGGCAACCACCTGAGATGTTGACCTCTATCAACTCTCCCATTCCGTTTGCAATGTAGGGGATGGACATACTTGGACCCTTTCCCATGGCTTCAGCACAGAGGAAATTCCTGATAGTGGCCATTGATTACTTCACTAAGTGGATTGAGGCTAAACCCCTGGCCAAGATAACCACCAAGCAAGTTTCCCAGTTCTTCTGGGAGAACATCATTTGCAGATACGGAATCCCACGAATCCTTGTGACAGACAATGGGACACAGTTCAATAATGAGGAGTTTAAGAAGTATTGTGAAGAGAATGCGATTGAGCTCCGCTTTACCTCAGTGGCACATCCACAAGCCAATGGGCAAGCTGAGGTAGCTAATCGAATTATCCTTGATGGACTGAAGAAGAGGGTCGAGCGCTCTAGGAACACTTGGGTAGATGAACTGCTGCCCATACTATGGGCGTATCGTACCACTTGTAAGGTAACAACTGGAGCAACCCCATTTTTGCTGGCTTACGGAGCCGAGGCTGTTGTACCCTTGGAGATCATGCAGGCATCACCTCGAATCGAGGCATATGAGCCAGAAACTAATGAAGAAGGGATGAGACTTGCCCTGGATTTAATTGACGAGGTTAGAGATGAAGCTAATGCTAGGAATGCTGAGTATCAGAAGAGAGCCTCTTTTCATTACAACCAGAGAGTTAAAGAAAGATTTTTCCGACAAGGCGACATGGTCCTAAGGAAGATTGAAGCCTCAGGAGTTGGCCAAAAAGGAAAGTTAGCACCAAACTGGGAAGGACCGTATCTGGTCAGGAAGGTGTTAGGACGAGGATCTTACAAGTTAGAAACCTTGGATGGGGTTGAGGTGCCCCGAACTTGGCATGCTGTGAACCTCAAAGTTTATTATGTTTGAGGTCTTTTGATAAAGGCTTGAACTTTTATCTATTTATTAGGAATAAGGTTCGAATGAAACCATTATAGAGCATGTTGCTCCCAGTAGTTGATAAAGTATCTATGTAAGGGTTGAACCCATTTTATTAATGTCCTTTGACAGCATAATGGGATTTATTCTGATTTTCTCTATTGGTTATCTTTCCTTGCTAAAATAAACGAAAGACGAATGTTGGACCGACTTATAAGTTTAAGTACCAGCCAGGAGGCCAAGTACTCAAAAATTCTAAAGTATTAACAAACTATGAGCAAAGGCAAGAAAAATGAGCGGAAATAAACTGCATAAATAGTTAAGTTAGAAATTACAAAGGCCCGAAGGCTATTAAGTCAAATGGTTGAAACCCAAAGTTCAGAAAGGCAAATGATAAATAAATAAAGTCTAAGGGGCCTTAGGGGCCTCCTTAGCAGGAGAAGCATCCTCAGAGCTAGTCTCAGTAGTAGACCCCTCGTCGGCAGAGATAGCAGCACCAGGCTGAGCTAGAGTAGGCTCGGGATCCAAAGCTGAAGAAGTGGCAGTAGCATGCTCCTTAACCAAAGTGTCATCCTCCCCAAACAGCTCTTCACTGGAACCAGGCCCCTGTGTCAAGGCATGGGGAAGGTGAGGGCTAGGAAAAGCAGAAGGCAAGAATAACCCTGGATGCTGCCTCAGAACTGCTTCAAGGGCCTTGGTCCACCCATCAGAAAACTGACCAGGAAAGAGCATCTCATCATGCTGATCCATGAGGGTCTTGTACTCCTCCGAATCCAGATATTCATCAATATGCTTCTCCTTGTCATCTCTCAGGGCGACCAGCTCCGCATGCATCCCTACCATCTCTTCATCTTTCTTCTTTATTTGCTCTTCCAAACGGTTAATATGGAGAGTCTTCTTCTGAGACTCAGACTCAAAAGCTTTAGACTTCTCTTTCCAAGCTTTGGCTTTATGAACCAAGCTTTGGAAATGGACGTTAGCCTGCATAAAAGGTTAGCATTGAAATCAAGTATTGAACTTAAAAGCCGTTAAGGTATTGAAAGATAAAAGTTTGAGACTTACCACAGCGAGAGCCTGAGCACCAAGTGCCTCTTACTCCCCAATACCTCCACCAAGGACCATGTCCTTATAATCAGGGGTGGTGATCGAGTTTAAAGACCAATCCATGGAGTGCTTCGTAGAGCCCACCACAGAATCCTGCTTCCTAAAGCCCCAAGGAGGCCTGAAAACCGTCGACTGGACATTAACCTGGGAGCTCCCCTCCAGTCCAGCTATGTCACCATATCTCAACTCCCCTTTATGGACCTTGTGGGGGCGCAAGAAAGGAGGCTCCGTGTTTTTCCCTCGAGGGTCAGCAACCCTCTTAGCCCGAACCATCCTGGCCGTCTCTTCATCAGGAGAGGGTGCAGCCTCCACAATCAATTTCGCAACTGCAAAAACGACCAAAAAGAGAGTTGGAATAAATTCAGTATTAAAAAGTAAATGGCAAAGACCAGTAAGAAAATTACCCCGCTCAGAAACTCTGGAAAGGCCTACTCCCCTTAGAGACTCCTCATTTAAAAGACTTAGGCAGGTAATAGAACTACCGTCTGCCTCGGTCAAAGTATTATAAGCGGCCTGTTCCTCGGTACTAAGGACGATTCCCTTAGCACTTCCATCTGAGACTCTCGAGAATGTCTGCCTAAAGAGAGTGCCCCAATCACCTCCATCCCATTCTAAGTATGCGAACTCATTTTTCCAGCCCGCATTATTATCAGGAATTGACTTGCCATTAAATATTGGGGGGACTCTAGGACGGAGCTTAACATATACCCAGCCAGGGTTCGTGGCAGGACTATTGTAAAATTGAAAAAGTTTGCGAAAAAGAGCAACTGATAAAGGGAGTTGTTGTCGAAGACACAAAACCATAAAACATAATATAATTCTCCACGCGTTTGGCGGGAGTTGACATGGACTAATTTGCACATCAGCTAAGAGTCTAGGAATGAATTCATGAAATGGAAAACGAAGGCCAGCCACTAGACTCTCCCTATAAACACACAAAGAATTGGGTTTCCAGTGACAAGGTCTGTCACCTGGCTCGGCTGGGACAAGTTTATAAGGTGATTTAATTTTGAAAAGCTTGTTATATCTAGTGATTTCATCAACATCATGATAAGAGCTACAACAGTCATATGCATCTAATTCTGACAAAGAGGGGTAATCATCTCCACGTTGATTTAACATATCTACTAGAGATGTGTAAGAAGAGCGAATGGTGATTGTACCTTTGGAGGAGGCAGAATTCATCTTTGCAAGGCGAGACTTAGCTTTGTCTTCCATTGATGCTCTTGAAGAAAGGTTCGAAGCTCTTGAAAAACCCAGAAAGTTTGAAGATTTGAAGAAAATCTTCAAAGAAAACCCAGAAAATATGAAGGAATGAAGGTATCTTCAAGAAATAAACCCAGAAACCACCGTGAAGGGGAGGAGCTTAAAGAAAACTTTCGCCGGAAATCGCCTTGAAATAGAGATAACTACACAGAGAATTTCTAGTGAAGTGTTTGAGTAGAAGTAAGAATGAGAAAGTGAACACTTCACTCTCACTCTTATATACAACCTTTTAGCCGGTTAAAATTCCTCCAAACGGTCAAGAAACCTACAGTAACAGGTCAGAAAAGCCCATGAAACCGGCCCAAATTAAGGCCCAATTCTAGGACATTCTTAGGAAAATATCTTTGAAAATATCTTAGATATTTTGAAGAAAATTATGGGTATTTTTTAAAAAAATATCATAGACAATAAATCCTGGATTTGGATCCAAATAGCCCGGATGGGCCCAATAACAACTATGAGGATAAGCCCATTTTGAAAAGAAAAGTACCAGGCCCCATAAGAATAGGCCCAAAGCCAAAGAGGCCCTTAATTCGACCAGAATCCTGGTCGAAACGACCAAGAATCCTGGTCGAAAAACCCTTCGACCAAAGCGTTGGAAACGCCCTTAATTCGACCAGAATCCTGGTCGAAACGACCAAGAATCCTGGTCGAAAAACCCTTCGACCAAAGCGTTGGAAACGCCCTTAATTCGACCAAAGCGTTGGAAACGCCCTTAATTCGACCAGAATCCTGGTCGAAACGACCAAGAATCCTGGTCGAAAAACCCTTCGACCAAAGCGTTGGAAACGCCCTTAATTCGACCAGAATCCTGGTCGAAACGACCAAGAATCCTGGTCGAAAAACCCTTCGACCAAAGCGTTGGAAACGCCCTTAATTCGACCAGAATCCTGGTCGAAACGACCAGGAATCCTGGTCGAAAAACCTTTCGACCAAAACCATTCTGAGGCCCTTATTTCGACCAGAATCCTGGTCGAAACGACCAGGAATCCTGGTCGAAAAACCCTTCGACCAGAGCAAAATTGGACCCTTATTTCGACCAGAATCCTGGTCGAAACGACCAGGGATCCTGGTCGAAAATCTCTTCGATCAGGAAGAAAAAGAAGGCCTTAATTCGACCAGAATCCTGGTCGAATTCCTGGTCGAATTCCTGGTCGAATTCCTGGTCGAATTTCTGATCGAAAATACTCAGTCCTGGTCGAAATTTGCTATAAAAATTGATTTTCTGACAGCCAATCTTCACAGACATGGAATTTTGATACCTGTAGGTACCATAATAGGATAAAAATGGAAATACGAGGAATTTCATAGATAATTCCTTGAAGAAAAAGACTCTGTAACTAAAGTTATGGAAATTGCTTAGCCTCGAATAAGGCATATCGTCGTAAACGTGTCGGTCGCTCCACACTTTGCATCAAGACGACATTCGTGAAACACTAGTGTACAAAGCCCTGACCCAAGTCTCACGAAAGACAGATAAAACTTCAAGGAAAACCTGATCAGTTTTCCTAGAAGTTGGGGGGCAAATGATATGGGCTAAAAGTAAGCCTTAAGGACACCTTTAATATGGTATTAATTATGCCCGAAATAGTCCAAACGTGGGGCCCACCTGATGGGCCCAAACCCTATTTATAATATTAATTTCGTGATTAATATTAAGGGTAATAAACAACTCAGCAAATAAGAGTTGGATAAGGATAATATCTCCTTCAGACTTATCCTATAAAGCATCTAATTCTATATGGAAACTGATTCCTATAAGGAATAGATCTAGAACTTTCCTCAAGGAGGTGACTTATCTGTTAAGTCTCCAACTCCTACCTTAATTCTAAGGCTTCTCAGCCTATATAAAGGGTCAGACCCCTCACCTCAGAACTACGTTTTGAGGCTTGATCTTTAATATTCATCAAAGTACGTAGGCATCTTGTGAAGGCAGAATCAGCCAAGAGCACAAGAGCAGCCATTAAAGCACGAAGCTCACACACCCTTACATTAAATACATAAACCCTAGCCGCAATACTAGTAGCCTAGTTTTTATTCCACAACACCCTCTTTTTCCTCTTTAGATTAAAAGGTAACGTGTTCTAATTAAAAATAATTGTTGTTTTATGTGTTTATAAAAGTTAATATTTTTAACTAAAAGGTAAAGTATTTTAATTACAAGTGGCAATCGTTAATTACCACCAATTATATTATTTTATTATTTATTAATTAGAATAAAAGATAAAAAATCAAAAATCAAAACTTTCAATATTTCAATTTAAATATAATAGTATAGATAATAGTCATTTATATTAATCCAACTACTGTCATTTATTTTTTTCTTTATTTTTCAAAAAAATAATTTAAATTTATAAACCATTTTATACAATTTTACTCTCATATTAATTATTTTTTGTATTGAATTAGTTAGATAAATTTTAAAATTTTATTACAATAAATATAGAACTTTTAAATATGAAAGAATTAGAGAAAAAAATAATTAATTAGAACTAAAATAAATAATAAATAAATATTTATTAGATTTTAAACGCTCATTTTACTATTTTCGCTCTCTCTTGAAATCTAATAATCGGAATCAGATGATTTTACGGTTCACACGAAGCTGACAAAATAATCTGTGATTTAATGATGGATTAACAATTATTATTTAACTTATTTTTCGAAAATTGAGGATAAAAGAAAATTATGAATTTTCACATTGAGAATGTGATAATCTTATTAAGAACGAAAATACTCTTTCTAATATTAAATCCAATGATTTTCATCTAAGATCTAACCGTCCTTATTAGTATGGGCGTCGTAATGCATTTGAAAGGCAGAGTGTGTAAACTTGTAACACTATAACTAACGTAACTCAAACTAAAGGAAAAGATACTTAACCAGAAGACAATCAAGAACAAGAGGTCACAAGAAATCAACACTAAATGAAGACAAGGTAATTGATACAATTCAACAAGTTAACTATGATCAATCCAAGAAGAAATCATTGAGAGAAGTTCAAGTCAAAGTTGTTCATGCCTCAGTGATTTGGAAAGCCAAGAATCAAGATCATAACTATCAGTATCAATAAGACCAATTGATTTCAAGTGAACAAGAAGGAAAGCAAATATTGGAAAGCCACATTTGTAATTGGATATGGTAATTTATTCAAGAAGCAAAAACCCTATCAAGACTAGTCACTTATGAACCAGACCGTTGCATCAAGTGTCAGGACATTGATAGCAAGTTTATGTCAGTAATAAAGATCTATATTCAAGAGCTTGGTGAAGAATAAAGAAGACATGAAGATATCACAAGTTCAAGATGTGCATTGAAGTTTCAAGTTGAAGACCAGAATATTTTCTAAGTACTAAATATTCTAGATGGCCAAGTAGAAGTTTCTAAGTAGAAGTTCTACTTAGAACTTCGAGATGGCTAAGTAGAAATTCTCAAGTAGAAGTTCTACTTAGAGTGCAGCTTCAACATGACACATGGCATCTTCTGATTGGCAGATTTCCAAGCTTTCAAGATAAGGCAAGATTTATGTGGACATCATTGGGCCACGTACATCTTAGTCTTTGAAGACTACAGGACATAGATTACATGTAGTATAAATAGAAGTACTTGTGTAATGTTTTAGTTAGTGAGCAATTCTTGAGAAAAACACAAGAGAGAAAAAGAGAGAGTGCATTCACAGAGCTTAGTATCATTCACTTCTCTCTGAACTTCTGTTATACTTTGTAATGAATGTTGTAGCAACCCTTTCAAGTTATATATAAGACATATATTCCTTGAATCTGTGTGTTCATTTATTGCATCGTATTTATTGCTTCTCATATTCGAAAAGTTGTATTCACCCCCCTCTACAACACATTTGGACCTAACAATTGGTATCAGAGCTATATGTTTAACATACAAAACATAGATCCTTGTGTTGAGTAGAAGAATCGTGAGTTTTCATTTTCTAGATCTACTTTTCATTTTCTCGAAAAGTGTGCCTTAAATCGTTTGTATTGAAAACTCATCTGAAAAATTATTTAAATGCTCCAGGTGTGATTATTTAGCTTGGATGTATTTTAATTAATTTTTGTGAATTAATCTGGGTACTTTCATATTTGGTGTTCTTGAGTGTTCATCATCTGTTCTTATCAAAGAAGACAACCCAACAACTTTCTTGATCTCCTTTTCAAAAGTAAAAGAATAAAAAGGTGGTTTTGGATTTTTTTATTTGCTTTATTCGGCCGAAAGTATACAGACATACTCAGTACCTAGCATGTGGGTTAGGTGGGTTAGGTGAGTAAAGCATTCAAAGTCAAAAGGTGTTAAAGAGATAATATTGTTTATTCAATATTAAAGTAATCTGCAGAAAAATTATTCTAAGGACAAAAGTTCTACATAGAATTTCTACTTGAGAATTTCTACATAGAATTTCTACTTGAGAATTTCTACATAGAATTTCGACTTGGACAATTTCTACTTGGTGACTTCGACTTGAGCAAAATTTCTACTTAGAGAAATTTCGACTTAGGCAAAAGTTCTACATAAATATTCTACATAGCCTAGTCTTGGGTACTTAGAAACTTTTAGTGACCAGAATTGAGATGGCTCCTAAAAATGCATTCAAGATCCCAATGTTCAACAAAGATCACTATGAAGAATGGGTTTTCAGAATGAGACTATATCTAGAGACTGTTAACCCTGAATATCTGGAAGTCCTTGACAAGGGTAAATTTGTCCCAATGGTGGTTATTCCTGCACATACGGAAGGAGGAGTGGTTATACCACCTCGGTCTGAGCCTAAAAAGGTCTCGGAGTTTTCGGATGCTGACAAGGAACAAATAGCTTATGATACTGCCATACGACAAACCTTGATGGAATCTCTTGATCATGAAATGTTCAACATAGTCAAAGGTCTGACTACAGCGAAGAAGATTTGGGACAAGATAGAAGTTGTCATGGAAGGATCTGCAGAGGTCAGAAGCAACAAGACACTCATACTCAAGATGGAGTATGACACCTTTAGAATAAGGAAAGGAGAAGGCATAACAGATGTCTACCTACGATTCAGTCAGTTGGTATTGGATTTGAATCTGAGAGGTGTAACTCTCCCCATGGTTGAGACTAATACGAGATATATGAGGAACCAGCCAAAGAGCATTGAACATAGGGTCTACGCAATAAGAGAAACCAGAGATTTGCATACAACTTCTCTGGAAGAATATTATGGAATATTAAAGACCTATGAGCTGGAAACACTTCAAGATCAAGCATGGGACAATGATTCAAAGGGAAAAGAAAGTGCATCAGGATTAGTTGCTGATGAGGAAGAGTCTAAGAAGGCAATGGTTACAGCAAAGCCTAAATCATCACTTGCACCACATCAAGTTGATAATGATGACGAGTGCGCATCTGACAGTGATGATGACTACTACACCCAAGAAGAGCTGGACAACATGGACGATAGTGTCGTGGCATACATGGCAAGGAAGTTCAGCAACATGAGATTTAGAAAGAGCAACCGACCATAGAGAAAATCTTCATCTTATTATCGGGCTGCTAGGGGTGGTGGTAGTTCGTCAGGCTATAAAGGAAAAGGCAAGAATACCAGCTACAAATCTCCTTTGGATTTCAAAATGAAGTTCAAATGCTATAATTGTGGTGAAGCTGGACACTTTGCCTCGGACTGCAAAAAGCCTAAACAGACTTATCCAAAAGAGACATTTGAAGCCCTCAAAAGCAACTATGAAGCACTGTTGAAGGAAAGACATGGAAAACGAGCTTTATTAGTGACAGAAGGAAGAGCTTGGGATGATTCAGATGAGGAAGATGTTACTCATGTAGCAAACTTTGCCCTCATGGCTGAGACATCAGAGGAACCAGAGGTACCAGTTCTGACTCTTAAAGTAGAAATGTCTATTGATGATTATAAGGAACAGAACGGGGCTCTTAGTGAAGAGATCTATATGTTGTGCAAAAGCCTAGACTCTTCTCAAAAGGAACAGAAAACACTTGTTGCCAAATGCAGAATGCTTGAGGCAAAAGTGGAAGAGCTAGAGGCTGCTTGCACTGTAGATACTTCTCTAAGAGACTTTATTACATCTCTGGAACACAAGCTCGTCCTTAAGGAAGAAGTAGAAGCATGTCTTAGGAACAATCTAGCTGAGTTAGAAACAAAATGCGAAGCTTACAAACTAGCTGCTAGTAAAGTGTATGTAGATAATGACACATTTAAGAGGATAACTGGAGTAGGTATAGGACTTGATTATTCTGACCTTCCTAAGAAAGAAGAAAAGAGACCTATTGACCCTAGTTCCAGTGACCTTAAACAGGAAACACCTAGAATTCTTAAATCGGCTGTCAAACCTATCTACAAACATCTTGTTCCTAGAATAGAAGAAGAAGAGACTGAATTGATAGCTAGATATGAGATTGAGATGGAAGATCGCCAGAAAGAACAACCTATAACTCCTATTAAACAAGTAAAAATCAATTTCCCTAGAGATGAATCTAGACTGGGATTAGGAGCTAAGGCTGTTAAACAACAAGGAAAGAGAGAGAAAGGCATAAAAGAGGTTAAGGCTGAACGAATAAAGAAAGCATGTTATCATTGTAAATCTACTGAACATCTTTCTTATGCATGCAAAGCTAACATGAATGTTCCTGCTGCACATGCCATGCCTACCACACATACAATGAATAATCTGCATCAGAATCATGCACAGTGTGGTCAACCTAATTGTATGCCATGCACTTTTAATATCATGCAAACTTTTGTGCATTTAATGAATGCATCTAGCCAGTCATGCTCAAATACTGTTGCTAGTTCAAACATCAAGAAAAAGTATGGGAGAGCCAAGACTGTCAGTCCTCCTAAAGCTAGGAGTGACAAACCTTCTCCTAAGACTGACAAATCTGTCAAGTCTGAGAAAGGAAAGGAGATAGTCGAAAGCTCTAGTAATGTGAAGAAAAGTGCATCTCCTGTTGTTAAATCTGTTGATTCTCGATCTTATCGAAAAGCCGGGCCCAATCAAAGTTGGGTTCCGAAGAATGTCTAACCAATCTGTCATTGCAGGGCATTAAGCAGAATAGAAATAAAGTTATATGGGTGCTAGACAGTGGAGCATCGAGGCATATGACTGGAAACAAGTCCCTGCTTACAGAGTTGGTTATGAAAGCTGGCCCTTATGTTACCTTTGGAGATGACAGCATAGGTGTGACTAAGGATATGGCAAACTGAAGACTGGCAATGTCATCATTGAAGATATTTCCTATGTTGAGGGACTAAAGCACAATCTGTTGAGTATAAGTCAATTCTGTGACAAAGGTTACGAAATTGTCTTCAACAAGAAAGGTGTATCAATCACTCACATTAAGGAAGGCTCACTGGCTTTGAGAGGAGTTCGAAAGGCAGATCTTTTTGTTGCAGATATGGATTCAACAAATCAGGATGAGGTCACCTGTTTCTACAGCAAAGCCTCGGATGATGAAAGCTGGTTATGGCACAAAAAGTTATCTCACTTAAACTTCAAAACGATGAATGCTCTCGCGAGGCGAGAATTGGTGAGAGATCTACCTCAAATGGAGTTCGCTCCGAAAGGACTCTGTGAAGCTTGTGAAATGGGAAAGTCGAAGCGAGCATCGCATAAAAGCAAAGAAATTTCTAGTATTACTGAGCCTCTGCAACTTCTTCATATGGATTTGTTTGGCCCAGTGAATGTCCTATCTTTGTCTAGGAAAAGATATGCTTTGGTAATCGTGGATGACTTCTCCAAGTATACATGGGTATTGTTCGCAATGACGAAAGACGAAGTACCTTTCTTAATCATTGATCATATCACTCAAATTGAGAATGTTTCAACACTTACTGTGAAGACGATTAGATCAGACAATGGCACTGAATTCAAAAACGCAGTGCTAAATGACTTCTGTGTATCTAAGGGAATACGTCGTCAGTATTCAGCCACGAGAACTCCACAGCAAAATGGAGTAGTTGAAAGGAAGAATAGAACTTTGGTTGAAGCAGCAAGAACTTTGTTGTATGATTCAAAACTTCCTTTGTATTTCTGGGCCGAAGCAGTGAGTACCGCTTGTTACACTCAAAATAGAACCTTGATCATAAAAGATAAAGAAAAGACACCATGTGAGCTAATGAACAACAGAAGACCAACAATCAAATACTTTCATGTCTTTGGAGCAAAATGCTATGTGCTTATAGATGATGAAAATCTAGGCAAGTTTGCAGCAAACGCTCGTGAAGGAATTTTTGTTGGTTACTCTACAGACGTGGTGGCAGCTTATAGAGTGTTCTTGGTGAATGATCGAAAAGTGATTGAAAGTTACAACGTCAGATTCGACGATACCAAACTCTCATCAATTTCAAGAGATTCTAGTGAACCTGAGTCCCTAAAATTTCAGAATTTGGACTTAGAAGATCTTGAAGATGAACCTGAGTTGGTTGTTCCATTAAATGTTCCAAGTGTACGTGAAGAACCTGAGTCTAGTGAACAAGCTAATTCTACAAGATCAGGAGAGACTTCTTCAGTACCAACCGGCAACAACTCAGGGGGAGTAAATAGCAGCTCAAGGACTACTGTTCAAGGCTCGAGTCGAGTTGACTCTAGTTCTGTAGGAGCTGGCACTAGCTCAGGGGGAGTTAGTGAAAATAATCAAAGTGGTCAGCATCCCAATTCAGAAAGTCAAGCTGAATCATCAAGACAATTTCCAGGTGAACGGGTATGGAATAGAGACCATCCGTTTGAGTTAATTATTGGTGATCCAGATGCTGGTATGACTACTAGAAGAACTGCAAGAGCTGACATGGCTAATATCTCCTTATATTCTGGGTTCTTATCCAAGCTTGAACCTAAAGAAATAGAAGAGGCTCTTGGCGATGCTGATTGGGTGATTGCAATGCAAGAGGAACTCAATCAGTTTGAAAGGCAGAAAGTTTGGAAACTGGTACCCCGACCAAAGAACAAATCCGTAATTGGAGCTAGATGGGTATTCAGAAATAAACTGGATGAAAACGGACTTGTAACACGAAACAAGGCTCGTTTGGTTGCAAAAGGTTATTCTCAGCGAGAAGGAATTGATTATGATGAAACCTATGCACCAGTTGCAAGACTTGAGGCAGTGAGGATGTTCTTGGCTTTTGCAGCACATAAGAACTTCAAAGTTTTCCAGATGGACGTGAAAAGTGCCTTCCTGAACGGAGAGTTAGAAGAAGAAGTGTATCTGGAACAGCCGCCTGGCTTCGTTGATCCAGAACATGCAGATTTTGTGTATCTACTCTTCAAATCTGTCTATGGCCTCAGGCAATCCCCAAGGCGATGGTATGAAACCCTATCCTTATTCTTAATTGAAAATGGTTTTGTTAGGGGAGTAATTGATAAAACATTGTTCTATAAAGTTGTGAGAAATGACTTAATACTTGTTCAAGTATATGTGGACGATATTATTTTTGGGTCATCAAATGAGCGCTTGTGCGAGAAATTTGCCAAGCTAATGCAGGAAAAATATGAGATGAGCATGATGGGAGAGCTGTCCTTCTTCCTTGGATTACAGATCAGTCAGAGAAAAGATGGTATCTTTATCTGTCAATCTAAGTACGTCAGAGATTTACTCAAGAAGTATAATCTAGAAGATGCATCAGCAGCTAAGACTCCCATGGCAACAGCCACGAAGCTTGATGAAGACAAATCAGGTAAATCAGTTGACATCACAAGCTATCGAGGTATGATTGGCTCACTCCTCTATTTAACTGCAAGTAGACCCGATATAATGTTCGCAACTTGTTTATGTGCAAGGTTCCAAGCGGATCCTAGAGAATCACATCTCGTAGCCGTCAAAAGAATTTTTAGGTATCTCAAGGGCACACCAAATCTAGGGATTTGGTACCCAAGAGATACAGGTTTTAATCTTATTTGCTATTCGGATTCAGACTATGCAGGTTGCAGGATTGATAGGAAAAGCACATCTGGTGCTTGCCAATTTCTTGGCAGAAGATTGGTGTCCTGGAAAAGTAAAAAGCAACATACAGTATCTACTTCTACTGCTGAAGCTGAGTACATTGCTGCTGGAAGCTGTGTAGCTCAAATACTGTGGATGAGGAACCAATTGAAGGATTATGGCATGGAGCACAAGAAAATTCCAATCATGTGTGACAACACAAGTGCCATTGCCATAACCAACAATCCTGTAGATCACTCAAGAACCAAGCATATTGACATCAGGTATCATTTCATAAGAGAACATGTCGAGGAGGGGACTGTGGAGCTACATTTTGTGCCCACAATGCAACAAATTGCAGATATATTCACCAAACCTCTTGATGAAGTAACATTCAATAGGTTGGTTGGTGAATTGGGAATGCTTAACACAAGTTAGTAAAGCCTTCTATCTGTAAAATCCATGTTTATGTTTGTATGTGCAAGCTAATCAATCATTATGTGCTTAGACTTTAAAATGCCTAATTAATGATTGTTATAGGTTGCATATAGTGTGTTTTTGCATAAATTCCTTGTGTTTTAAGTGTCTTTTATAGCACAAATCTGTGAATTTATGCTTGTTAGATTGGATGATCATAGGGGGAGTTAAATTCATAATATTCTGAATATTGCATGATTTTTAGATGAATTTACCTATGATTTTCATGTAATTAGAGGCCTTAGAATTTAAAAACTTCAAAATTTCGAGTTAGGTTCTATCTCGAAACTCATCTAGAAATTCGACTTGAATTTCGACTTAAGCTGTCAGAGTGAAGTTTTTGAAAAATTCTAAGTCTGGGAAGAATTTCGAGTTGGCTATCTCGAAATTCATCTCGAAATTCGACTTAGAGTTCGAATTCGAGTTACCAGTGTGCCTAGTTCTATCTTCAAAATATTCGAGATAAATTCTATCTCGAATCTTATCTCAAAGGTTGAGATGAGGTTTCCATTAAGGGAATATTTTGAAAAGAACTGAGAATTAACTTCGAGTTAGTCTATCTCGAAACTTAAATCGAATTTCGACTTGATGTTCGAGATAGAGTTCTTAGTCTATCTCGAAACTCAACTCGAATTTCGACTTGGTGTTCGAGATAGAGTTCTCAGTTAAGCTAAAGGGAATTTTTCGAGTTACACTCTTAACTCGAAACATATCTTGAATTACCCTGTACTTTTTGATTCAAGGGGGTATTTTGGAAAGAATTTGAGATTAACTTCGAGTTAGTCTATCTCGAAACTCAACTCGAATTTCGACTTGATGTTCGAGATAGAGCTCTTAGTCTATCTCGAAACTCAACTCGAATTTCGACTTGATGTTCGAGATAGACTTCTAACTCGAAAAGTATCTTGAATTTTCTTTTTTCCAAGATTACTACAATTCAATAATGTTCAAGATAGGATTTCCCTATAGTTTCTGCTGTAAAATTGGTTAAAGTGCTTCTTTGTGCATAACTGTTCGAGTTAACCTCTATCTCGAACTTTATCTCGAAGTTCGACTTGATGTTCGAGATAGAGATGTTCGAGATAGAGATGTTCGAGATAGAGTTCGACTTAGATGTCCCCTGTATGGACTTCGTACTTTTCACATTTTTTTTAACAGGGACATTTTTGTCATTCCACATTCACCTATATATACATCTCTAACTCGATGCCCAATTCACTTTACCTAATTTCTTTTTCACAGCAGCCGTTTCACAAGAACAGTGCGATTTCATAGACTTCATACTATTAACCCGTGTTTTTGTGATTAAACTCATACTAATCACGAATTACTGCCAAATTTTTGACTGAGATTCACTGTGAAATCATTAACCTTTGTGTTGGTGTGTTTTGTAACCGCATATACATACACACAAACATCAAGTTTTGTGTATCTGTTCCAAAACGCGATTTCATATTCTCCACATATACACACGATTTCACTGATAAACACACGAATATTCATCTTTGTTGAATATTCAGATCCAGTAATTGGCAACTGTTCATATTCCGTAGTTTAAATTTTCGGATTATCTTTTGATATTCTCGAAAAATTAAAAGGAATAAAACTGATTAATTCGTAATTTATTTGTTTTTCTCAATTAAAATAAAAATTCACATTTTTTAAAAGAAAAACATTTAATTAAAATGGCTCACCAATTTTCACTTGCTAAAAACAATTTTTATAATATTTCTACGGAAATTGGTGATCAACTCCCGAGGTTTAAGTTTTGGATACGATTTCTCAATTTGTACTCCAAAGCTAGCCATGCTTTTACTGCTAAACCTACACTAGTACATGATGCTTTACAGCAATTATGGACTAGTGCGGTTACTTTTGGGAGTAAATCAACCCCCTACGGTTTCAGGTTTACCTTAGCGGGTCAGGAATATGAGGTGACCGAAGAAATTGTCAACAGGGTTATGGGATTTCCAATTAAAGATGCCTATGATCCAGAACCTACTGCTGCAGAACGCCTCAGATTCTTTGAAGAAATTGGATGTTATCCTCCAAAAGGCCCAATCACGGGAAATATCCAAAAACAATTCTTCCATGTGGAATGGAATTACTTTTTCGAGGCCATCACACGATGTTTTCGGGCACGCGAAAAAGACTTTCATCAAATTCCAATTCCAATGCAAACCTTTGCAGTTGCCCTAGCAAGAGAACTGGATATAAACTATGGACGCATAGTTCTCTCTGAAATAGTGGGCTCAATGGGATCTCCTGAAAGCAGAGACCTCTCTACAACTGATGTTGTCTGCTGGTTTCCTCGGTTTCTTCAAATGCTGATCAATGACTTGATACCGAAGGATGCTCTTGCTGTTAGACAGGGATTTGCCAGAAGCCCCACATCTGAATCGCTAGGGATGGGCACTAAGTCACTTTCAACCATTGCTAATCAGGATAAACATCAAGGTAAACCAATGTCTACTCCTGAAAATTTACAAATGTGGCTTAGATATGATGCAGGAGTTACCAATTTGGAGGCATCGTCTCAAGTTTCATCACATGCTCAAAATCCATCTGTTCATGCTGAGGCATTTGATGAGATTCCTGATGAGGAAAGCGATGATGCACAAGGTAATCAATAAGGTAATCTCTCCTTGCATACTATTCATTCCTCCTCCTATGTATCTGATTCCGCGACCCAAGAGACTGCTAACCCGCAGGATCTATCCCAGGGTAAGAGCCATATTTCTGACTCTGAGTCTGATACACATTCCTATTCTCTATCACCCCTGTTAACGGAAGTCAGAAAACCAGCACGTATATATATACAAGATGATGAGGAGAGTGAAACCGAAGAGCAGCAACTTATTCGAAAGAAAGCCAAACTTTTCCACGCTGCTACTTCACAACCACAGTCAAACCCTAGCGTGTCACACGCAACCACTCCACCTCACGCGAGTGGTTCACCCCTTGAACAATCTGCACATAGGGATTTTGATTTTGGTGAGGATGATGTACCTCTTGAAGATACTGTTGCTTCAAGAGGACATGAAGTCTTAAGAACTTCAGCCGTACCTTCACCGGTACGTACTGATGCTGCAAAGAGGATCGGTTCTGATGTCGTACAAGGACACTTTGCAGCCTCTCAGCCTGAGATTCCAACTCAGGAACAAACAGAATTTGATCCCATAACTGTCAACAACATTTCTTATCACTTTTCTGCAGGAACTGCTTCATTATTTGGATCAATCATTGAAGACATACACGAGCGTGAGACAGGGAGTGTGTGTGAGAGGTTAAGGAGAGAGGGACCTTCATTTTCAATGCCCGAAACCGAGCGTCAAATACCAATAGAACGAGTATTAGAGCGAGGTCACCTAAACCAAACACCGTCCCTTAACACTGAAAATCTTGATACGCGTATGACTTCTATGGAAAATCAGATGAAGCAGTTCGGACAGACGATGGGGCAGTTTGGGATGAATATTGGAAACAATCAAAGGGCTCTAGACGACTACGCAGCAAGAATGGCAAGTCAAGCTACAGCTTTTGATGATTTGACAAATAAGGTCAATGACTTGGGCCATGCTGGTGGTGTCTTAGGAAGCACTCTCAATGAGAGGATGGGGGCATTGGAGTCTACAATGCATACAATGGCTGTGGAGATCAGTAGAATGATGTTCGCAGTCAGAAGTTTTGTGCCCCCGGAGTGTTTCGAGTCGCAACAACCTCCCCCCGATGCTGGTGCAGGTGGTGCAGGTGGTGCTAGTGGAGCGGGAGCCTCTGGTTCTGGTTTTGGAGGTTCCTATGCAGCTGGTGGATCTGAAGACCAAGGTGGAGCTCAGGATAACTCACCTAAGGGGGAGAGTGGAAAGGAGACGAGACAGCAGGCAGTTCACATCGAAGAAATTGAAGAACCCGCTGATCTTGTCAAGGAACCAGAAGTTGAGCCGTCTGTTGATGAAGAGGCTCTGAGGATGAGGAAGGGTAAGGCAGTAATGGTTGATGAACCATTTATTGACCTGAGTCATCAGGAAACAGTACAGGAGGTACTTGACTCAGATTCTGACATGGAAGACGTACCGTTGGCACACGCTATAAAAAGATCTTTGAAGGAACAAGGTGGAGGTGCTGGGATGTCTTCCGGAATGCCTGAAGAATTTCCTGTTGATGAGGAAACCCTTAAAGCTCAACAGTTAGCCTTGGAACAAGCTCAGTTCCATAAAATAAAGATGATGCAAGAACATGCTGCATTCCTAGAGAAGAATTGGGAGCTACAAGGGAAGCAGTATGAGTATGAGCTTGCAAGGCTAGCTAATCCTCAAGTTGATCTGGACAAACGAAGGATAGGGCAGAAATGGGATGAAGCAAGGAAGATAATGATGGGACCCTGTGCGAAAGGAGTTCATAACAAGGATGCAGATGATCTGTTCTACAACTTGAATTTGCAGAATCCAATGACTGGGGACTATATAAATGCTTTGAAGAGACTAATTTCTAAAGTCAGGGTTGGATACAATGCAAATCTTAAGGAGTGGCAGGTTATCTTGTCTTTGGTAGAAGGAGTCCCAACATCTTTCTTATATGTGGATGACCAATTCATTATGAGAAGATCTGCGTCAGAGTTGTTCTTGCTAGCGACTAAAATTCAATACTCTCAATCTGAGGAGCTAAGCATTCTGTACAGGGATCAGTTAATGCAGCTAGCAGAGGACAAGGGTCCAGAATTCTCAGCTTATCCAAATTTTGTCCGGATGGTAGTTGATGGAAAGATGAAGAGGGTTAGCATGGAGGAAAATGATCTAATGGAGCTTTCAGTAGAATCTCTCAAAGCTGTCTGTAGACAAATGATGAGCAACGGATTCGCTTCTGAGCTTAAAGATAAATCCGTGAAGATCATTGAAAGAGCAATATTCAAGAAGAGCAATGAGGTGTGGAAGTGTGATGTCATTGCTCCAAACCCTCTTGATGACGTGAAGATTGAGCCGGAGCTGATAGAGAAGAAATGGAATATTCTTCAAGCCATGAAGAATGTAGATGAAGCTCTGAATCTTCCTTCTGGAGCACTAGAACAAGGAGAAATAAGGGAGGCTATTGGTGTTCCAGGAAGTGAAAGTGTATACTGGATACATGCTTATGTTGAAGATACAGCTGATGCCTTAGTATTCATAGATGCAGACCAGAATCAAACAATCTTGCATATGAGTAGACAATGGCTGCTACGGACTCAAGATGCTGCATTTCTGGAGAGAGTATTATATGTATTCAAATGGGGCGAAGTGGAAGATAAGTTTGTTGAAGAAAAGCAGAGACTCATGAGTTACCTGTCTGAAGTAGTGGTGGAAAAGAAGCGAATGGAGCGAGATGCGGCCAGTGTCCATAATACTGACCGTGTCAAGGGCTACCCCAAGATGATCTATTGTCAGTTTAAATCTGATAAATCTCACTGGAAACCTCAGCTCATCATGAAGAACTTTGAGGATATTCCAAAGATCAGGACTACTCAGGAGGTGGACAAACTCAGAAGGCTTTTCAAACATCCTTATCCAGAGCCCAAGAACCCTCTAGAAATGGAAGCTGTGAGTCTGTTGAATGCTAGGTGGAAGCAGCTTAAAGATCCAGTATACAAGAAAGAAAAGCAGCAGAAGGAGAAGCGCAAAAGAAAGAAGAGAGAGACCAAGCTGCTGAAGCTAGAAAGAGGAAACGGAATTAGGGTTAAAGGTCAGAGTGGTGTGAACTTGAAGTTGGAAAAACTTCATGTCTTTCGGTTGCTTTAACTCACTTGAGGAAAATTCACCTTAGAGTGAATCCAATAAGGTGATACAAGTTTGACTAAAAGATATGAAATAATCCAGGTGATAGGAATCACTCAAATGATCTTTAATTCGAAGTTCGAATTCTGTTTCTAGTTTAAGTTCTTTGTATTGTTTTCATGTAAATTTCAATTGTAAATTATTCAAGACTGTAATGTTAATTATCTTTTCTCGTCTCATTGTTTAGTTGAGTTATCCTTCATTAATTTGAATGTCATTGTTAGACAATCAAATTGGGGGAGATTGAAAGGCAGAGTGTGTAAACTTGTAACATTATAACTAACGTAACTCAAACTAAAGGAAAAGATACTTAACCAGAAGACAATCAAGAACAAGAGGTCACAAGAAATCAACACTAAATGAAGACAAGGTAATTGATACAATTCAACATGTTAACTATGATCAATCCAAGAAGAAATCATTGAGAGAAGTTCAAGTCAAAGTTGTTCATGCCTCAGTGATTTGGAAAGCCAAGAATCAAGATCATAACTATCAGTATCAATAAGACCAATTGATTTCAAGTGAACAAGAAGGAAAGCAAATATTGGAAAGCCACATTTGTAATTGGATATGGTAATTTATTCAAGAAGCAAAAACCCTATCAAGACTAGTCACTTATGAACCAGACCGTTGCATCAAGTGTCAGGACATTGATAGCAAGTTTATGTCAGTAATAAAGATCTATATTCAAGAGCTTGGTGAAGAATAAAGAAGACATGAAGATATCACAAGTTCAAGATGTGCATTGAAGTTTCAAGTTGAAGACCAGAATATTTTCTAAGTACTAAATATTCTAGATGGCCAAGTAGAAGTTTCTAAGTAGAAGTTCTACTTAGAACTTCGAGATGGCTAAGTAGAAATTCTCAAGTAGAAGTTCTACTTAGAGTGCAGCTTCAACATGACACATGGCATCTTCTGATTGGCAGATTTCCAAGCTTTCAAGATAAGGCAAGATTTATGTGGACATCATTGGGTCACGTACATCTTAGTCTTTGAAGACTACAGGACATAGATTACATGTAGTATAAATAGAAGTACTTGTGTAATGTTTTAGTTAGTGAGCAATTCTTGAGAAAAACACAAGAGAGAAAAAGAGAGAGTGCATTCACAGAGCTTAGTATCATTCACTTCTCTCTGAACTTCTGTTATACTTTGTAATGAATGTTGTAGCAACCCTTTCAAGTTATATATAAGACATATATTCCTTGAATCTGTGTGTTCATTTATTGCATCGTATTTATTGCTTCTCATATTCGAAAAGTTGTATTCACCCCCCCTCTACAACACATTTGGACCTAACAGCATTCATGGTTTAAAGATATTGTGTGGAAATATTTTCTGTTACTAATAAGTTGAAATTGATCTTTTACACATTTCCAAAAAAATTCTTAAAAATTAAATAATAGGAAAAATTATTATATTAAATTAATAATTAATAAATATAAATAATTTGGAATTTAGTGGACTATCAACTATAAACATGCTCAATTTGTGTAATTCGCGACTCATTTTAATGTAATTCTAAATTAAATAGGAAAGTAGTTCATATTCGAGTTTAAATAGGAAACGTGTAAAAAAAAGTTTGAAAGAATTGAAATTTGATCCAATTCAAATTCTGAAATTAAGAATAAAATCCAAGTTGTATTAGAATTATGATGGAGAGAGCGCGGGAAGATGATTATAATGAGGGGAAGATGGACATCCTCTGGCTCGGTACAGAATTAGTGTTTCGAAAATTACTACTATATTTGTGTGTGTTTTTATGACCCTCCTTGTTTAAAACTGCAATCTTTTTAACTTGTTTGCCATTATATATTTATATGTACAGCAGCATATATGGATAAGAGGCTTAAATCACAGGGTGATGATGGGTTTGCTCTTTTTCAAAATCTCCCTGACGAACTTGTTATTGAGATTTTTACAAAACTGAGCAACAGCAGCGCACCATATGACACTCTTGATGACTTAAAATTATTAGGTCGGTGCTCAACAGTTTGCATGCGATTCAATTCCCTTATTTGTCTCGTTCCAACCCTTTCCATAAAGCATCGCTCCTGCAAAAAATTATATTACTTCTGCCCCAAAATTCTAAACAAATTCAAGCACATTCGTTCCCTCCAAGTCAAGCACTGGTCTGGCGCTGAAAAACGTATGAACAATATGCATAAGAAATGCCCTACCGTTTATTATGATGCTGCCTATCGGCCACAAAGTTATAGTCTTGTAGTTATTTCGTACAAAAAAATCTCCTATTACTCAGACCTACGAGTTCGGGATGCGCTCATGCTTTCAGATGCTGGTATGGAGTATGGCAATGACGATTTGTATGCACGTACTATGGAGCATTCCTTTGACTTGATTTTTCTTCATCACATGCTGGTATCCTCGATTAAGGACCACAATTATCTTCAACTGGTCGTGGTTACTGACTTTATGAATCGGGGAACGTTCACTTTGGAAAAGGAAATGTTGGTGGAGTTGCGAAATTGTAGGAGTATCAACCTTGAACAAGTGCAGGGACTTGATAGATCTGGCTTCTTTTTAAATTTAGATGTTCCACTTGAAAATAATCGGAACGGGGTTGTATTGAACAACATATGCTTTAGCATTTTTCAATGGTCTGAGAAGTCTGCGGATGATCCTATCCACAATGATAATACTGATGCTGATAGGGGTATCCCTACTGATTTGCCTTTCAAAGGTTCTCAGGGAGTGTTGCTAAAGAATTACCTGCAAATTCTATTGAAAAATCCTGATGACGTGGTGGTCGATGATTGCAAATCTGTGCTTGGACTTCTTTCATATATAAAGTCGGATGGCAACTTGCTTTAGTTGGATGCCTATTTTCCTCCATGGTGAAATTATTTTGTTCAGTTCTATTAATAAAATAGCATAGCTCCACCACACCACCACTATGATGCCCATGTTCTCCACAATTGCTCCACCACCACTGCTCCACTATAATGCCCATACTGCACCACAACTGCTCCACCACTGCAATACCCCGTGCTGTTAAGATTCGATCAGTAGCTTATAAATACATTGTATAGCATTCCTTTTATCATCATCTCTTGTAATATAAATGCATAGTTCTCTCTAAGTAATAGTTTCTTGTTCTTTCCTGCTTATTGTCTTACATTCTCTGAATGTCTTTAGCTTGTCTACAAGCTTGCGTTTCTTCAACTTCATCTTCACAACAAAGATGATGATGTTATTTACATGGTATCAGAGCAGCGTATGATCCGTTCTTCACAATCTCCAAATCTAAACCTTATCTGTAGAATTCCAAATCTAAACCTTATATGTCCTTGATTACTTCCTGTTGTTAGTAATTCAAGATCTAATTTTTCGTTGCAATCCAAACCTGTGTATTACAATCTTTGTCTTCAACCTTCGTTTTCAAAAAAGAACAGGATCTGTTACATCAAATGGATACTACTAATGTTACCACTAATGCCGTTACTACTAATGTTGGCGCTAATATTGTTCCTAATGTTGATACTACTCAACATAATATGGACACTACTAGCGTGTATTACATTCATCCGTCGGATGCTACCACAAATCAACTAGTTTCAGTAAAGTTCAATGGTGATGGTTATAGCACTTGGAAACGAAGCATGATGCTTATACTCTCTGCAAAAAACAAATTGAGTCTCGTCAACGGAACAACTCCTGTCCCTGCAATTGGAACACAAGATTATCTAGCCTGGTCAAGGTGTAATGACCTCGTTATCTCTTGGATTCTTTTTAACTTGGATGAAAAGATGGCTCGAAGTGTGTTGTTTCTCAAAACTACAAGAGAAATCTGGAAAGATCTGGAGGACAGGTTTGGCTATGCCTCCATTACGCAAATCTACTCTCTTGAGCAAAAGCTTTCAGAGTTGAATCAAGGACAACTCAGTGTTTCTGATTTTTACACCAGCATCAAGACCATATGGGATAGCATCGATGATGTTCAGCCCCTGCCTATGTGCACATGTGTAAATTCTACTTGTAATTGTTCTTTGACTGGGAAAATTCACCAGCCCCAACAGACTCAAAGAGTACTACAGTTTCTCATGAAGCTTAACGACCAATTCTCAGCAGTTAGAGCAAACATCCTCATGATGAGTCCACTCCCAACGGTTACACAAGCATATCGAATAGTGGCTCAAGAAGAGAATCACAAAGCGATTTCACAGAACTCCTACACTGATAGTCTTGCTTTTGTCACAGATAAGAGGCAATTTACAAATCAAGGACAGTCACAAGGCAGGCAAGGCATGAATCAATTTCAGAGAAGCAATCCACAGAATCGACAAAACCAGAGGCCTCGAAACAATTACTACTGTACACATTGCCAAATGGCTGGGCACAGTTTAGAGAGATGTTTTAGGGTTCATGGCTTTCCATCTAATGCTAAGGGAAACAAAGACACAAGAGTGGCTGCAATGGTTCATCAGGATATCTCAGTTGAGAAAAATGATAATGGTGCACACATCTCTAAAGATCAATATCAACAGCTTATTGATCTTCTTGGTAAACATCACATGACTGATTCTAGTGGAGCACATGACAGCAACAATGACACCAATGCCAATAGACATGCTCTTTTGACAGGTAATATCTGTCTAATGTCATTCTCTCCTTCACAATGGCTGTTAGATAGTGGTGCCACCGACCATATTTGTCCTAATCTACACGAGTTTGTTGATTTTCAACTTATTGCTGATAAAGATAACACCATAACAGTGCCAGATGGACGTAAAATTAAAGTTCTACATACAGGAACAGTGAAACTTAGTAATAGTATTATCCTACAAAACGTTTTACATGTTCCTGATTTTCACTACAAATTGATATCTGTTCACAGGCTCTGCAAAGACATGGATTCTACTCTTACTTTTAACCATGATAAATGCTTTATACAGGACCGTTTACAGAAAAATCCTCCACAGCTTCTTGGTGATTTATGCAACGGGCTGTATGTTTTTTCTCAGAAGAAAGTTACTCCACAACAGACTTGCTTAGTGTCCGCTGCAGTTGAAGAGGCAAAACTGTGGCATTTGCGTCTGGGACACCTTCCATTCAGTCAAATCAAGATTGTTCAGCCTTCATGTGATGTGAAAGACTGTGTAAAAACAAGCATCTGTCAGATTTGTCCTATTAGTAAACAAACTCGAGCTCCTTTTCCGCATAGTAGTATCAAAACTAGTCAAGTTTTTGAGCTATTACATATTGATCTTTGGGGCCCTTATCGAGTCAAGAATCATAATGGTTGTACGCAATTCTTAACCATTGTAGATGACTTTAGTCGCTACACTTGGGTCCATTTACTCAAGTACAAATATGATGTGATCTCTGTTCTGCAAGAATTTGTTCAATATGCTGAAACTAAGTTTCGTACCAAAGTTTTATGCATTCGATCTGACAATGCATTAGAATTTTTTGCTAAGGAGTTGCAATTGTTTTATAAACGAAAGGGCATTATACATCAAGCAAGCTACAACTATACCCCCCAACAGAACGGAGTCGTGGAACGCAAACATCGCCATTTGCTAGAAACTTCACGCATTCTATTTCACCAATCAAAGTTTCCTGAAAAATATTGGGGGGGAATGTGTGTTGTGTGCAGCATATCTCATCAATCGAATGCCACTCGCGAGCATTGGTAACCTCACTCCGCATCATAAATTTTATAAAGAACCAAGTTCTTTAGATCATCTCCGTGTGTTTGGCTGCCTTTGTTTTGTGTCTACTAACAAGGTTGATCGAACCAAGTTTGTTGCCAGGGCATCTCCATCTGTTTTTCTTGGTTATCCACCAACCCAAAAAGGTTATAAGGTACTGGACTTAACCACTCATCAAATTAATATCTCACGCGATGTCATTTTCTATGAGCATCATTTCCCATATCAAAGATTGTCCCAAAATGATCACAATCATTATACTCATACAATTTTTCTTCCACTTTCCACTCATATCATCGATTCACCTGATGACATTAATTTTATCCCTGATCCGCTTACCAATTCATCTCCATCTACTACACCTGTTCGTAGTATTCCTAGTACCCCTCCTAACAATGCCTCCAGTACATCTCATGATACTGATACTGAGTCTGCCACTAGTTCGTCTCCAGGTGACAGATCTTCATCTGATACTGATGTACCTGTACTAAGGCAATCTACCAGAATTAGACGACAACCTGGTTACTTGTCCACATATCACTGCAATCTTGGGCAGCTTGACAAGATACACGATACACATTGGTGTAACCTTGTCACATATGATGCCACAATGACTGCACACAAGGCCTTTTTCTCACAGACTACTGCTATCTCTGAACCTAAAAGCTATATTGACGCATCCACTGAACCAGTTTGGATAGAAGCAATGTCAAAGGAAATCCAAGCTTTAACTGATAATAAGACATGGGAGCTGGTGGACTTACCACAAGGAAAACGTGCCATTGGCAACAGGTGGGTGTACAAAGTCAAGTTACATGCTAATGGTTCATTAGAACGTTGCAAGGTGCGATTGGTAGCCAAAGGATACAACCAAAAATATGGAGTCGATTACGAAGAAACATTCTCACCTGTTATTAAAATGGCTTCACTTCGTTGTCTCATAGCCCTTGCAGCTAGCAGAAACTGGCCCCTTTACCAACTCGATGTTAATAACGCGTTTTTACACGGTACCTTGCTTGAAGAGGTCTACATGAAAGTTCCTGATGGCATGCCAAATCCTCTTAACAAGGTATGTAGGTTGATCAAATCAATTTACGGTTTGAAACAATCTTCACGGGAGTGGTTTGCCAAGCTTCACTCTGAACTCATTTACTTGGGTTACACACAGTCAAAGAATGACTATAGCCTTTTTCTTAAAAGGATTGATGACAAGATAATTGTGGTTGCGGTTTACGTAGATGACATTGTTATTACTGGGGATTTTCCAGAAGAAGTTCAATGCTTAAAAGCTCATCTTGATCAAGTCTTTGGCATAAAAAACCTTGGCCTTCTGCACTATTTTCTCGGTATCGAAGTTGGCTATGTCTCTGATGGAATCATTCTCAGTCAAAGAAAATTTGCTAAAGACTTACTTGAGTTTTCAGGTCTTGATCTTTCTACACCAGTTTTGACACCACTGCCAGTAAATGCTAGATTAAGCAATGATATTGGTGAACTTTTGCCTGACCCCGAGTTCTATCGATCCTTAGTTGGAAAGTTAAACTACCTTACAAACACCCGACCTGATCTTTCCTTTACAGTTCAAACCCTAAGCCAATTCCTACAAAAACCCAGGACCTCACATTTTGCTGCTTTACATCACACCCTACGCTATGTTTCCCAAACTTCTGCTCAGGGAATTTTGCTACGAGCTTCAGACACACTAACTCTTCAGGCCTTTAGCGATTCGGATTGGGCAACCTGTCCCGATACTCGACGTTCGATTACTGGATACTTGCTGCTTTTTGGACAATCACCAGTGTCCTGGAAATCTAAGAAACAGAGCACGGTTTCCCGTTCGTCTTCTGAAGCAGAATATCGGGATATGGCTTCGGCTGCTTCTGAAGTAACTTGGCTGGTCCGTCTCCTTGAGGAACTTGGCGTTCAGAACCTTAAACCCATCACCCTCCATTGTGATAATCAATCAGCCCTCTACATTGCAAAGAACCCAGTTTTCCATGATCGTACGAAGCACATCGAGTTGGATTGCCATTTCACCCGAGACAAAGTATTGGAAGGCTTGTTACAACTCTCATACTTACCCACACAACACCAGCTCGCAGATGTCCTTACTAAAATTTTCCCTTCTGCTCACTTCCATGATCTTCTTTCCAAGTTGGGTATGTTTTCAACACCTCCCAACTTGAGGGGGGGTATTAATAAAATAGCATAGCTCCACCACACCACCACTATGATGCCCATGTTCTCCACAATTGCTCCACCACCACTGCTCCACTATAATGCCCATACTGCACCACAACTGCTCCACCACTGCAATACCCCATGCTGTTAAGATTCGATCAGTAGCTTATAAATACATTGTATAGCATTCCTTTTATCATCATCTCTTGTAATATAAATGCATAGTTCTCTCTAAGTAATAGTTTCTTGTTCTTTCCTGCTTATTGTCTTACATTCTCTGAATGTCTTTAGCTTGTCTACAAGCTTGCGTTTCTTCAACTTCATCTTCACAGCAAAGATGATGATGTTATTTACAAGTTCTTATGTTCCGCTATCTTTTTGGGCTTAACCTGTCTGTATTTTTTCTATGTGCACGTTGGTTCCGTAAGAATTTCCTTATTTATTTTCACTTAAGTTTGATTCTTGTAATTAGCTTATCAAGCTTGTAACTACTATATTGAGAAGCTGATACAATTCACCGCAGTTCACTTTCTAGCTAAGATCACTTGAAAATTTTCATCAAAAAGAGGGGCCACTAGCTTCTATTTATGTTACAGAAGAAATTTAAATGTTTGATTTAATTTTGCGTTGTCAACATGACATTATCCAGTTAGATCACTAGGAGTAATGCAACATATAAGTTATGAAAATAAGTTCACTTGTCACTAACTGAATAAAGTTTGCTCCTCCAAAAAACATGAATAAATTTTGCAATTTTCTGGAGTTGATCATTGATGGACATAATGCTGATAACAATCTGTGATAACCTGTAAAAGACGATATAAACTTAGATGAAATCTCAATCAATATCATATATGTTCCAATCGAAAGAAACACAAACAAAATACATAAAGTGTAATTTTCTGATTTACTCTCCAAAGTCTGCCTTCAAATAAGCAAAACTAAAATATTTAAAACCCTACTACCCTAAACCCCGGGCCTGGAAAACTGCTCAAAGTTTAAAGCCCATACTGTTTTAGACAACTTGGAAACCCATCACGGTCCCTTATTAATAAACATATATGAAAACATAGTTAAATAAAATAAATAGATAATCAGTTTCCTTAGGTATCAGTAACCCAAGTTACGCAAGACAGAAAAGAAGACCTGTTATTGCCATTAGAAACCAACTCACAACCCAAGGTATCAACCATTATATCCATGGGTTTATACGACTTAGCATCATAGTTATCAAGAACATGGAATAGAGGAGCAGATCGTGTAAGCATGGTTTGTGAAGTATCAGCATCTGGTTCAAATGCCCTCTCTTGTAAATAAATACTATTATTTCTAAACGGCTCTGTAGTTCTGTGTCTCATAGGACGTGTCATTCATGGTGCCAACCGATCTTTTACATATTCATTGTTTGGGTCCTTCTGTGAAATGCGCAAGATGACCTCTTATCATACCAAATTGTGAGTGCAGATCTACTATACATTAATAAGTAGTTCAGATATACATTTTTGTCAGGCTCCAGCTTGTCCTTCAGTGGATAAAAAGAAATCATAAAACATTGTATTAACAAGACATTAAGACAGTGAACACTGAACAGACCTTTTATTATTGAGTCATGTTTATGAATTGTTAAACATTGGGATACCACATTGGATCCACATTGGATACTTCCTTGGATCCTAATCTAGTGCTTAACCTAGTGCTATCATCTAATTATGATGTTCCTAGTATTTGCTATATATTAGATGCTAAACTCTTGTAATAGACAACAACAATTAATATACTTCTTCTCTCTTTTAAGATGGTATCAGAGCAGGGAGAATTTAAAGAGTGAAAAGTCTTACAAACTGCTACTGCAATATACACACACTGCTTATACAAACACTATTACTGCAGTATACAAACTGCTGCTACTACTGTCTGTTTTATTGTCCTTATGATCGAATCAAAACTCAACCAAACCTACATACCTGTAAAGAAGAGCTGAAGACAAGACGAACCCAGAAATCCGGCCGCCATCTGCCCGCCCACGCGCCTCCAGAAGGTCAGCAGCCGCCGTTCCACGCGCCCACTGGCCGGCGCATGGGGTGTCCTCTGGTCATTTTACGGCAAATCTGCAGAAGGCATTCTTGTTCGTCCTGTCCTTCCGAGTGCATCAGTGGTATCATTATTCAGTTCTGAGAAGTTATAATTTTCTGATATATATAAACTGTATGTATATGTGCGTATATATAACTGTATATATATGTATATGTGCATAACCCCTTTTGCTTCTTTAAACAGAGTGTTTATATATATATATATATATATATATATATATATATATATATATATATATCCCTTGGTTAGTTAAGACTTGACTAAGATCTGAAAAAAAAGGGAGAAATTGTTATTTGAATATTATTTTATAATGACGGATACTAGTGATTCCACAATTTCAAGCCGAAGTACTGCTATAAGTAGCAGTAAATTGGGGTTTCATAGTACTCCATTTGTAAGTCCTAAATTTGACGGGAAAAATGTTCTCGAATGGTCGAAAGCCTGCACGATGGCCCTTAATCCCATAAATTAATGAAATATATTAATGGAAAAGCCAAGCAACCCCTGGAGACAGATACAGACTATGATGATTGGGATTCAGAAAATGCCATGGTATGTTCTTGGTTGTTCAACTCCATGGAGGTGCATATTCGCAAAAGCTATATCTTTATTGACACAGCCGAAGAAGTGTGGAATTCTCTTACCCGGACATATTCTTTTTCCGGAAATGTGGCCAAGCGATTTGAAGTAAATCGGATGATATGGGCATTGGCTCAAGAAGGAAGAACTCTTGCTCAGTATTACTCAGAGCTGACATCTCTATGGAGTGAATTAGCTCATTACACTATTTTTGCATGCAAAAATGCCGAAGATCAGGAGAAATATCAAAAAGTGGTGATTGAAGAACGGGTGATGAAATTCCTGGATGGTCTGTCTGATGAGTATGACTCAATCAAAAATCAACTTATCGGACAGGTTCCCTTCCCGACTGTAGAGGATGCATATGGTCGTGTTCAATTAGAGGAAAGTCAAAAGCGAAGCATGGCCCCGACAACTTCCTCTGATAGATCTACACTTATAACTGGAAAAATTCCATAACCTGAGCTTGAGAAAGAAGAACAGCCTCCAGTGGCTCTTATGGGTGAAAGATCTACTCTTCAGTGTGATTATTGCAACAAGATGAATCACACCCGTGAGTAGGGCTGTCATTCGAGCCGAGTCGAGCCGAGCCAAGCCGAGTATCAATTCGAGTCGAGTTTTTTTTCACGAGTCGAGCAAGCTCGTTTAAACGAGCTTGATCTTGTGACCGAACATGGCTCGTTTAACGAGTCGAGTCGAGCCGAGCCGGATCGTTTAGCTAAACGAGCATATTTAAACGAGGCGGTCGAGCCGGCTCGCGTAAATTTACACTTAAACGAGCCTGATCTTTTGACCGAATTCGGCTCGTTTAACGAGTCGAGTCGAGCCGAGCCGGCTCGTTTAGTTAAACGAGTCCGAGCTTGTGCTCGAGCTCGGCTCGTTAACGAGTCGAGTCGAGTCGAGCTGCTGTTAAACGAGTTCGAGCTCGAGCTGCTCGCGAGCAGCTCGACTCGGATTACAGCCCTACCCGTGAGAACTGCTTTATCCTACACCCTCACCTAAAAATTAGAGGACGTGGAGGACGCAGCCGAGGTGGCTATCGAGGTGTAACATCCAGAGGAACAGGCAGGAATACAGGCAGGGGAAATCCTTTTAATGCTCATTATGCAGTGTCAGAATATGAGGTGCCCCCTTCAACAGGAACAATGACCCCTTCAGAACTCAACAACTTTCGACAGTTAATGTTCCAATTGAACACTGCTCCATCAACACCCACTGCTAACTCTGCTCATGGAGGTATATCTTGTCACCTTACCTCCGATAAATGTTCTAATTCATGGATTATTGATTCCGGAGCATCAGCACATATGACTGGAAATGCTAGTTTCCTAGAATCATATAATGGTGAAACATGCAATATTCTTGTTGCCAATGGAGCTATTGTACCTATTCATGGACAAGGCACTTCTCACTGCTTCTCATCATCATTGCCGTTATCTGATGTGTTACATGTTCCCTCCTTAACAGCAAACTTACTATCTGTTCAGCGTATTACTGAAAATCTTAATTGTTTAGTAACCTTTTTTTCTTCTTACTGTGTGTTTCAGGATCTGGCGACAGGCAAGGTCCTTGGCAGTGGTAAAGTGGTAGATGGGCTATATCTTATGGAAAGTAATTCTGTTATGCCTTCGACAAGTTATCAGGTGTCATCTACCTCTAATCCTACATCTAGCCCAGGTTTAGAATCCTTGTACCAATGGCATAGACGGTTAGGTCATCCATCTTTTGGTGTTTTATCGCATCTTTTTCCTATTCTAGCATCAAAATGTAAAAAGGAGGAATTTTTCTGTGAACCATGTCAATTGGCTAAACATAAAAGATCATCTTATCCATCAAGAAATAAAAGAAGTTCTACTCTTTTTTCTACTATTCATACTAATGTTTGGGGTCCATTTAGACATCCTACATATGATGGGTATAGGTGGTTTGTTGTCTTTGTTGATTGTCATTCTCGACTTACTTTTGTATATCTTCTTAAACACAAAAGTGAAGTATTTGGATGTTTTAAATCCTTTCACCATGTGATACAAACACAGTTCAATGCCTCTGTTAAAATTATTCGGAGTGATAATGGTACTGAGTATGATGGACCATTTAAGTCTCATTTATATACATATGGGATTCTTCATCAAACTACATGTGTTAAAACCTCTCAGCAAAATGGGGTTGCTGAAAGGAAAATTGGTCACTTACAACAGGTAGCACGATCCCTTATGTTAACTATGCATGTACCTAAATATCTTTGGGGCGAGACAGTCATGACTGCCGCATATCTGATCAACCGTCTCCCTTCATGTGTCCTACAGTTCAAAACACCATTGTCTTTTGTTCCTGCACCTTCCGCTCATCCATTGCCTCTTCAGTTATTTGGTAGTGTTTGCTTTGTTCATAATCATTCTCCTTCACGGGACAAACTTGATTCTCGTGCTCTCCGATGTGTTTTCATTGGTTATACACCAACTCAAAAGGGATACACGTGTTATCATCCTCCCTCACATCGCACTTTTGTCAGTCATGACGTTACCTTTTGGGAGTCAATTTCGTATTTCTCTCCTGGTTCCTCCTCTTTGCTTCAGGGGGAGATTAATCAACAAAGTCTTGATAATAGTGAAACAACAGAGGAGACACAATCACTTCCATTCATAAATGTGCCTAGTAAGGAACCGAGTCCAAACACATCCCCTAGTGAACCAGATCTGTATAGATTTAACAGGCCGGATTTGATCACATATTCCAGACGAAGAAATGATGATATCATCACTTTACCACATCCACAGACTTCTGACCTCGAGGCAGATCCTAGAGCTCCTATAATTGAGCCTCTTGATCCCACTCTGAATCTTCCTATTGCTGTTAGGAAGGTAAACGCTCTTGTACTAATCATCCTATCTCGAATTTTGTTTCTTATAATGCATTATCTCCGTCTTCACTTGCTTTTGTGTCATCTTTGTCTAGTGTTTCTATTCCACATACTTGGCAGGATGCTTTATGTGAACCTAAATGGAAAGATTCCATGATAGAAGAGATGAATGCCTTAAAACATAATGGTACTTGGGAGTTAACTCATCTTCCTGCTGGAAGGAAGGTAGTAGGATGCAGATGGGTGTTCACTGTGAAACAGAAACTTAATGGGCTGATTGATAGGTACAAAGCAAGACTAGTAGCAAAAGGGTATACTCAAACTTACGGGATTGATTACCAGGAAAATTTTGCTCCAGTAGCAAAGATGGCTTCTATTCGAGTCTTGATATCAGGCGCAGCAAATCTTGGATGGGAACTTCAACAATTGGATGTTAAAAATGCATTCCTACATGGAGACCTGAAAGAAGAGGTTTACATGGATATTCCACCGGGTTTTTCTACAGCTGCAACCATTGGGAAATTATGCAAGCTAAAGAAGACTATTTATGGGTTGAAACAGTCTCCAAGGGATTGGTTTGGTAAATTTCAGAGAGCAATGATTAAATTCGACTACAAACAGAGCAACTCGGATAACACCATGTTCGTGAAAAGACGAGATAAAAAAATCACAGTGTTGATTGTTTATGTCGATGATATTGTGATCACCGGCAACGACACATGTGAAATTGCTAATGTTAAACGCAAGCTTGCCTCTGAATTCGAGATGAAGGACTTAGGAAAACTACAATATTTCCTTGGCATTGAGGTCTCTAGAACTCCGGGTGGTATCTTCCTCTCACAACGGAAGTATACACTTGATCTTCTGAATAAAACAGGGATATTGGGATGTAGACCTGCAGATTCTCCAATAGAAGCAAATCATAAGCTCTGTGGAGATGCTGGTGAAATTGTCGATAAATCTCAATATCAAAGATTAGTTGGACGACTAATCTACCTTGCACATACAAGGCCAGACATTGCATATGCAGTGGGAATTGTTAGCAGGTACATGCATGATCCTCGCCAACCTCATTTGGATGGAGTTTATATGATATTAAGGTATCTTAAAGCTGCTCCTGGAAAAGGAGTAATGTTTACCAAAAACAAACATCTTGAGGTTGAGAGCTATACAGATGCAGATTGGTCCGGATGTACATTTGTTGGTGGCAATTTGGTTACTTGGCGAAGCAAGAAACAACCTGTGATTGCCTTATCCAGTGCTGAGGCAGAATATAGAGCTATGACTAAAGGTGTACGCGAATTATTGTGGATAAGATTGTTTCTACAAGAATTGGGACTTGCATCCGCAACTCCAATAAAATTGCATTGTGATAACAAAGCCGCTATTGCCATTGCTCATGATCCAGTTCAACATGATCGGACCAAACATATCGAAATTGATCGACACTTCATCAAAGAGAAGATCAATAATGATACCATTGGTATTCACTTTGTAAGATCAGAGGACCAGATAGCTGACATATTTACCAAAGGTCTAAATCGGAAGATGCTGCATCCTCTTATTTGCAAGTTGGGCATGAGCGATATATATGCATCAACTTGAGGGGGAGTGTTAAACATTGGGATACCACATTGGATCCACATTGGATACTTCCTTGGATCCTAATCTAGTGATTAACCTAGTGCTATCATCTAATTATGATGTTCCTAGTATTTGCTATATATTAGATGCTAAACTCTTGTAATAGACAACAACAATTAATATACTTCTTCTCTCTTTTAAGATGAATATTATATACTCTTGACTTCATGATTTTTAAAGTTAACACATCATCCCAGCTTTTTTCTACCAGCTGTGGAAACAAGTTTTTTGACATTTATATCCAACAACTGAAAAAAAAGCCATTTTCTGGAAAGTTTTGGAAGCTAAACGGTTGGAGAACTACAAGTGACTTCAAATCAAACTGTAAGACCTGTTTGGAACACAAAAAATAGTAGATAAATATAATAATTTTTCAAAAATGAAATTAGAGTGTTTTTACATCATTTATCTAACACATTAAGCTTATCTGATGATCAAGCTTTTTTTGACAGAAGATGATCAAGTTATGCACATGCTGATCTATTTAAAAATTCCCTATTTTTTGAAAACATGTTTTGACTTTATTTATCAGATACTAACCTTTAAAAGATGTACTAACAAACAATGCAGGCAGCCACTAGTCTCTCGATCCATCTCCTCATAAATCTTCTTCATTCAGTTTCATTCCCTCTTTTTGTGTAGTACTTTCTGATCTCTCTGTAACTTGCACACTGCATACATAACACACATCGATCAACTACACATATAAGTTAATGGGGAAGCAGCATGTCCGCAGTGTTGGTGCTAAATTAAGGTTCACAGCCCTGTCATTCTGTTTGATTCACTGCTTCATCTATGTTTATCTTCATGATTTCTTTTTCATGCATGACTTGGGATGTGTTGCCCAGCTTTTGCCTCCTCAAGAAGGTTAGGATTTCGTACTTGATATTCCTCATACATCTCTTTAGTTCTTTCTCGATTTTTACCATGAAATGATTGTTACATGTGATTCAATGGTTTACCTCGAGGTAATTAGATCATACATTTAGACACATATGACGGTGAAATCAGGATATCGAGAATGCCAAAACTAAAAATGTGCATTGTTAATTTTTTACAGTCAACAGGGACTGAAACAAAAATTCATACTGTTTTCTAACCTCGAAAATAAGGTTTTTTATTAAGTAGAATATATTGATTTTTGAAGCTCAGCCCGGGATGTTCCAGAGACATGCATGTGTTGTGTATGTAGATAAATTGTGTACAAGGCAAGTTGGATATGTAAATTTTTGGTAAGCATAAATTAGTATTTTTGTGATAGCCGTCTTTGGAGCATAAATTGCCTTCGTGTCCATATTAAATATTGAGAATATTGGGGGTCGCAGAGAGTCGAACCTGGGACCTCTGAGTGCTTGAGCTCTGATACCATGTTAAGTAACCAACTCATCTAAAACATTAAAGTTGTGTTTGGTTGTGGAGAATGAAATGGAATGAATAGAAATTAAAGGAACACAATGAACATGAGAGGTAAGATTTAAAAAAAATGAGTGGGTGTAAATTTTGTATGATAGGATTTGGGAAGAAAATAGATTGGAGGGAGAATGGATTATTCCTTTTCAAATTGGTGTGTTTAAACTTTAGCTTAGGTGGTTAAGAATGGAATGATGTAAGGAATGAAAATTTTTAACATTTAACTATATTCTTATTCAAATTACATTCCATTCCCTCCAATTTGATTCACCCCAACCAAACACAATGTAAGGTGTTGGAGGGAGGCCTTACCAGAATCATATAAGGTTTGAGGTCAACACTTGCTTTTAGTTTGTACTAACATTTCAATTCATATCTTTCAATCTCTGACTGCTTATGTAACTGTCCATGCCCTTATACAATTGCACATGTACTTTTCCAATATGGACATATTAAAATTAACCTAAGCAAGAAAATCATAACCTGAGTAGAATTGTTAAAGGGAACATGACATCGATAAAACATTTACACTTTAGTGAAAAAAATGCCAAAATTAGATTCTTCAGTATATATGGGTATTTTATTTAGATTCTTTTGCTTGATCTAGGACAAACTAGTGTTATAGTTACTCTTAAACAATTGTTTCCCTGTGACTTCAGTACAAACTCTCGAGGCAATAGCAGTGAAGCTAAAAATTAAGCATTGGGATGTTAATTAAAAGGAGTTCTTGTAGCGGGGGTGGAGGATTGAGTGTAGTGTTTGACATTCCTCAGCCACTTAGCAACGTGACTTGTGATTGTACTTTCCGTAACAATTCGGTTTGCCATGTCACCCATATGTATGTTCTTCTTACTGCAATTTAAATTTTTTCTTTAGCTTAATTATCGTGTCATTATTCTACATTATACACTAAGATAAAATTTTAAATATGTCTCGGAACATATGCCCTTGATTTACTCTACTCACATTGCAGCCATCTGAAGCGCCTAAATTTGACAGGAGAACTACCTTCCGAATTCTCAAAACTTGTTTTTCTGCAGGAATTGTAAGAAATAATACATTCCAGCAATTTTTAAGTGTGATCAGCGTTGTTGAAATTTTTCTTTTTCATTTCAGCTAAATATTACTTCAGTTTCCAGAACTACTTGTTGTATTTAATTTCTTAATATGTCTTAGTTCTCGTGTGTTATGACCCATGAGAGTGCTCGTGGTATCCTGTACCTTCATATATTTCATGATTAACGACTCCACCCCCCTTCCCCCTCCCAAAAAAAAAGATATAAAGTTATTGTTTGCAAGGTCAAACAAAGAAGCAGATTCTTGAGTACCAGCTCTACCTCATTGCCATGTAGGGATGGGCGTCGGGTCACTTCGGGGTCGGGGAGTAAGTTATTGTTTGCAAGGTCAAACAAAGCAGATTCTTGAGTGCCAGCTCTACCTCATTGCCATGTAGGGATGGGAGTCGGGTCACTTCGGGGTCGGGGAGTGCGATCCCCGAACCCCTACCCGCTCCCCGAACGGAAAATATTTTCTTCCCCGATCAACAATGTAAATATCTCCCACCTTTTGAGAATAAATAGTTACCAACAAATTGATCATCCAATATTTCGAGATAGGATGATGTATTAGTATAAGAAAAACCAACTCCGACTGGGGATTCCACAAAGAGCAAATTTGCTTCTGCATGAGCATGAGTAATATTTGACATATCAATAAAACTAAAATTTCTGATACTGCAAAAACATAAACTCCACAAAAAAAAAACACCTTTGTTCCAAGAATGGGTATTGAAGTCAAGGCCACCATTTTTATTAACTCTAAGAGGACCAATCTTGAGTTTATGCAGAGGAATGTCACTCCAAGTTACCAAGTCAGGTTTTTGCAGGTCAAGTGAGGGATAATCAAACTGAGAAAGCCAGTTTAAGAAGTTAGACTGCACATGTCTGTGTCTAGCATTCGGCCGAGGAAGAACCCAGCTACCAGTGTGGATTAAAGCATTAATAGTTGTACAGGCTGGAAGATTAGCATGAGAAATGATTGAGTCAGAGTTATGAGAAGCAAAGCAAACCCCCTTCCACCATGGGTCAAACCATAAAGAAGTGTTGTGACCATTCCCAAGTTTCTACCCTATTTGCACAAAATATATAAGAGGAAAATTAGAAAAAACTGTATTGAAAAGTTCATATATATGATAAAGAAAACATAAAACACCATCTTACAATTTGTTTTTTTATCAAGCAAGATATTATTGATACTACCCATCTTCACAAAGGAAGATGAGAAAAACAAGAGTACATATTATATACCCAGCAACCACAGAAACAGAGCTTTAAGCTTCAGACTACACCTAAAACAACACTAGTGAGCTCTATATATATACCATTACAAATCTAACTAGGGTCCAAATACACTAGTTGCTAACAACTTGAACACTAACAGCAGGGACTAAAACTTGGACTTGCCATCTGCAAAAAAATAACAAATAGTTTATGCTAGCCAACTTGCTAGAACTTTCTTCCTTTTTCTACCATTCTTTGCCAACTGGTTAGCACCAGTTTTAAACTTCCAACATGGGCTACATAGACTTTGAGAAGCAGATCCAATGCTTCTTGATTAAATTGGCTAGCATCAAGCCCAGCTCTAAGCTTAAAAAAACATTGTGTACTAAATTCACAGAATCTGATAAAATGGTAACTCTGAATTTCATATATGTTGATAAAATCACTGCTTTGATAAGAACACGGACCTGAAAGGCTGAAACTACGAAGACCAAGTTACAAGATTTGTTCAGAATACAACCACCAACCCCTGCTTCAACGCCCGTTCTGTTTATTAATCCTTCATGAACCATCCATAAAAGCATAACTCTAAAACAGCAAACCAATGCTTTAAAATGGCGCTAAGAGCAACAATTCTCTGATTTTTAATAGTTTATTTTGGACATGAAGCCTACACACTCTTTTGATTAGATGGGATAAAATTTCCTAACTAATAATCTTTAGTATGTATCACTAACTATCTTAGATAACATTACACTTAGTACACTCTGTAACATGCTTTTACTATCGGCTGGCTACCTTTTTAAACAGAATACCTGAAAAAATATGGATTTGTATCATCTAGATAATTTTAAAGAGATTGGCATCTGGGTAGGCTACACCTATTCAATGAACTGGTCAACTGTGACACTTAGGGAAGTTAGCTATGGAGACTTGTACTCAAAGAATAGGTCGTAATATGTAATATGATGACTCATCATTCTCCTGTTTGTATCAAGAAAGTTGATTTAACTTTATCATTCCCCTGTTTATATTTGGGATCTATAATTACTAGTTGTAAGCAAGAAACAAGAAACCATTTATTTATATCTTTAAGTACGAGTAATTTGACACTTGTGCTTCACACACAACAACACGGACTCCCTTGCCTGGACCATGTAAACAATTCATGATTGAACAAAAACAACACTTTGCAGCAAACATGAAAGGAGCATGTACGATAAAAAATGTGAACTCTCATTATTTAAGTACTGAATCAACTAAATTATGATCTCTAAAATTCTTAATACATACATTCTATACATATATGGTTAGAGCCTAAGAAGAATTCAAAGAATTACCTAAACATGTGATAGAAATCCTAGAATCATATTTTATGTATCGACGATGTATAAAATTTACTTATGTCCAAAAGCATAATTCAATGGCTATAAGTAAATGAAAAAAGAGCTGTAATGATTTCAGTTCAAATTTAACAAGCCAAAACACTCGACTAGCACTCAAGGTATGACATTCTACCGGAAAATCTAAATGCTAACATGGAAATATCGCTCCGAGAGAAAAACACAAAGCTAAATCTTGAAGAGTTCTTTGGGGAATTTCATCAAACACTTAACATCATTTACCAAAAAACTATCTCGAAACGCAACAAACCCCTTAGCTAGGCTTGAAACATGGGCATCAATATTTTCATAAAACCAACTTCAATTAAGAAAAAAATATAACACTTATCAACAAGAAGTTGCAATAAATGCATAAAACAAATGCATATTGTAGCTTATTACTCCCTCCGTCTCTTTAAACGTTTCTCGTTTGACTAAAACACGGGTTTTAAGACAGTGGGTGATGAATATGTTTTTTAATGGAGTAGTTAGTATTGAATATTGTTTTTAAGGAGTAGTGGGTATTGAATATTGTTTTTAAGGAGTAGTCATGCCACTGAATATTCCTCTAACAAATTCCAGGAAAACTTCCCTACTCTACGGAGGCACATTAGCTCACTTAAAACAGTCTCCAAAATCTGACTAGCCTCACTGGCTGCATGGTATGAGTTGCGGACAGCTGATCCTGTTCCCAAAGATACACGGGAACTAGGTTCCCCATGCCCATCAATGGTTGGGAACTCATTACTTGCAAGGCTTAGCATCCCTCGTCTGTCTAAGAGCTTACGGAAACCATAAATTTCAATTCCTATATACAAAAAGAATAATGGTGTTCTATCACTTAGCAACAAATTCAAAAAAAATATCAAGTAGCCTAATTACACTCATATCCTCATCACCAACCCTAATAAAATCAATAAACATAGCAACCATCCCAACTAAATAAGCCCATATCATAACAAATTAATCAAAAAATTAACTTTCACTCATATATTTAAAAACCCAGAAAACAAATTCAAACACAAATTCTAACCCTAAAATCCCAAATCAAACCCTACAAAAAGACGAAAGGAGAAGAAACCTCTGTGAGCAAAAAAAATGGAGGAATGGATATATATGGTTTAAAACCCAGACAATCAACTAAATTATGATCTCTAAAATTCACAATACATATACGTTCTATACATAAATGGCTTAGAACCTAAAAAGAATTCAAATAATTACCAAAACATGTGATAAAAAATCCTAATATTAAATTTTATGTATCGACAATGTACAAAATTTACCTTTGTTGGTGCAAGCTTGCTCTTCCTGCGGCAGTTGATTTCGTGGGAGAAAATACCTAATAGTAGTTTAGGTTATAGACATAATACATATAATCTGTACGACAAGCCAAAACACTACTGCACAATTCAATGGCTATAAGTAAATCAAAAAAGAGGTGTATTGATTTCAATTCAAATTTAACAAGCAAAACACTCAACTTGCACTCAAGGTATGACATTCAACCGGAAAATCTAAATGCTAACATGGAAATATCGTTCCGAGAGAAAAACATAAAGCTAAATCTCGAAGAGTTCTTTGGGGAATTCATCAAACACTTTAACATCATTTACCAAAAACTCTCTCCAAACGCACCAAACTCCCCTTAATTAGACATCAAAAAGCTTGAAACAATGTAAAATGAAGAACAAAACATTTCTCTGTAGGTAAAACAATCAACTACTGAGTAAACATTGAAGAACAGTTATGTTCATAAATCTCGCCGAGAGAGAATTACATAGAGATTAAGCGAGATTACATAAAGAGAATTCAACAATAACAGGAAAATGAAAGTAGTAAATGAACTAGTCTGTTACTATACACCAGTAAGTTTTGTAACAAACTCAGAACAAGTGGTGGTAACTAACTGATAGTAAAAGTTAAACTATAATATTGACTTTTATAAATTGATATATTGTTCAATATTCCCCCCTCAGATTGGAATGGGGAGAAAGAACATTCAATCTGGACAAAATATTCCAATGAGAATGCCTGCTCAGAACATCAAGTGCAAAATGATAAAATGATAATCAATTGCAAAATGCTTAGTCTTAGGATGAAAAACAGGATCAGCAGCAACATCAAGTGCAGCTTGACTGTCAGTGTAAATGGTAATAGGAAAGACCGAGGAATCATCAACTCAGAAAGTAATACATGCATCCATGCTAAGTCACAAGAAGCATCAGGCTATGCCCTTAATTCAGATTCAGCAGTAGATCTAGAAACGATAGATTGTTTCTTTGATTGCCAGTTAACTAGAGAATTTCAAAGAAAAAGGCAAAAACCACTAATGCTTCTACCAGTATCAAAATAGGAACCCCAATCACTATCACAAAAAGCTGTGAGTTTTAAGGAAGATGAAGCTGAGAAGAATAGACCTTGATAAGGAGTACCTTTAAGATACCTTAAAACTCTTTGTACAGCCAGCAGATGAGGAGCTTTAGGTGCTTGAATAAACTGAATTAAATGATTAACAATGTATGATATATCAGGTCTAGTTGCTGTCAGATAAAGCAATTTACCAACAAACTTTCTATACACAGAAGGGTCATTAATGGGAGATCCATCTTGTAAAGACAACTTAACAGTAGTATCCACAGGGAGAGACAAAGGTTTACTATTTTCAAGACCTGCTTCCACTAACATATCAGGAATAAACTTGTGTTGATGTATATAGATACCATCATTAGTTCTTGTGACCTCTAAACCAAGATAATATCTGATCAATCCCAGATCTTTGATAGTAAAAGTTTGATGAAGGGTACTTTTCACATGTGAAATAAAAACTTTATCTGTACCAGTCAAGAGAATATCATCCACATAAACCAAGGCCAAGATAAAAGAAGTACTAGTTTTATAGACAAACAAAAAAGGTTCAGCTTTTGTTTGATGAAAACCAAGAGAGAAAAGTTTGTCAAACCATTCTTTGGCTGCTTGCTTTAAACCATAAATGCTCTTATTAAGTCTACACACAGACAATCCATGCAAAGGATGTCCTTGGGGTAAATCCATGTAAACTTCTTCATGTAAATCCCCATGAAGAATATTTATATCTAATTGATGCACATCCCAAGATTTAGTAGCTGCAATGGCAAGAATAGTTCTAACAGTTTGCATTTTTGCTACTGGGGCAAAAGTGTTATGATAATCTTCACCAGCAGTTTGAATAAATCTTTTGGCCACTAGTCTAACCATAAATTTTGGGGTGTTTGGGAGAACTTATTTTCCAGAATAAGTCAACTTATTTTAAGTTAAAAGTTAAGAATCCTAACTTTCCAACTTTTTTTTGCAACTTATTGAATTTCAAACATACATTAAATACTTGTATAAAAAAAATTATGAAAATATAAAATTTTTACCCGAAAATAAGTTCATAAGTCCTCAAAAAAAGTTTTCCCAAACATGCACTTTATCAATAGTGCCATCTGCATGATATTTCACTTTATATACTCATCTACAGGCAATAACCTTTTTACCAGGTGACAAAGGCATAATAGTCCATGTATTATTGGATTCTAAAGCTTGCATTTCTTTATTCGTTGCATCAATCCATCTGGAATCTTAAAAAGCTTGCTTATAACTAGTAGGCTCTCTAATAACTTCAGCAGAATTAACTAGACAAGAATAGATGTTAGGAGCAGGAGGAGAGTAATGTTGAAAATTGTATTTTCCTTCACTAATAGGACAATGAAGAAGAACAGAGTTGGCTTGAACAAAAGGAACATGTGAAACACAAGAGTTAAAAACTTGAAAATCCTTCATCCAAGAAGGTTGAATTTTATTTCTTAAAGAAACTCTTGGAACAATAGGAGATACAGAATCTGAAACCAATTCTTCAAATGAATCATCAACAGATGAACCATGATCAGATATGTTTGGAGAAATAGGAAGAGGAGGTGAAGAACTAGTAGGAAAAGGAGGTGTATGAGAAGTCCTTAGTGAATCAGGTGAAGAAGGCAAAGAAATATCTTTGTATGTGAATTCATCTAAAGGACTATCAAAATCAGTGACATCATTATGGTTATCATGTGGAAAGAAAGGCAGCATAGGGACACTGTTAAAATCTTGAAAAGGGAAAATGGATTCATCAAATACAACATGCCTAGAAACATAGAAAGAATGAAGGATAGGATCATAGAGTTTGTAGCCTTTCTGATATGGAGAGTATCCAACAAATATTGTTTTAACAGCTCTTGGTTCTAACTTGTCTGGAAGGTGTTGAGACATATAAGCAAGGCAACCAAAAGCCTTTAAATGATGATAAGAAGGAGGTTTGAGAAATAATTTCCCATAGAGGCTAAGAAAACCTAAAACATAATTAGGTAATCTATTGATCAAATAAGTAGATGTAAGGAGACAATCACCCCAGAAATGTTTTGGAAGATTACTCTGAAAAAGTAAAGCTCTTGTCATCTATAAAAGATTCATGTGTTTTCTCTCAACTCTCCCATTCTGTTGGGAAGTATAAGGACAAGAAGTTTGGTGAATGACACCAGAATTATTCAGAAAAACAGTACGATCAGAATTAACAAATTCTCCACCATTATCTGTCCTAACACATTTAATTTGACACTGAAATTGAGTAGAGACATAAGCACAAAGATCTTTGATGGATTGTGTGACATGTTGTTTTGTAGGAACAAGAATAGTCCAAACTGCCCTAGTATGATCATCAATGATTGTCAAAAAATACCTACAACCATTATAAGTTGGGATTCTATAGGGACCCCACAAATCACAATGAACAAGATCAAAAGGATGGCCAGATAAGGATGTGCTAACAGGAAAAGGCAATTTGCACTGTTTAGCTAAAGGACACACATCACAAATGGAAGAATTTTCAAGTAAATGTTTAGAATCTAAAAGATGAGGAATTTTCAAGAGTACTTTATGAGGAGCATGCCCTAACCTTTTATGCTAGAGACAATGAGAAGAATCTTTATAAGCCGTAGAAACAGAAACTTTTGAATTGACAAATTGATAAATACCACCAGCCAGTTTACCAAGAGTCTTGGAACTGGTCTGGCCCTGCATAATGCACTCATGTTCATTAAAAGATATAAGTGTTTTGGTTTGAGAGGCTAATTTGCTGACTGATAACAAATTGAATTTGAAGGAAGTGACAAATAAAACCTCAGGAATAGAAACAACAATATTGTGTAAAAATATTGATCTAGTATGAGTAATTGAAGAGGTGTCCCCATTAGGAAATTTAACAATAATTGGTTCAACTAGAAGATGAATGTCTTGTAAATCATTAATATTACAACACATATGGTTGGTGTCTCCAGTATCCAAAATCCAAATGTCATTTGACAGATCAGATATAGATAAGAGTGAATAAGTAGTACCTGCCATGTTACTAGTAAACTGATTCTGAGAAGACATAGCAGTACCACCACTAGTAAGTAAAGTCTTGGAAATTTGGGCCTAGAACTTAGGTATGTTCTACATTACTACCAAATGGGCCTGCTTGCTAATTGATATTTGAAGGAGTCATCGTATCATTTCATATTTGCAGCTCACAAATTAGGAAATATTAATTTATAACTCGTGCACCCATTTTTTTGATATATTATATAAATTTTATTTTTTATTATAATTATATTTTATATAATTATTATTTTTAATAGTTATTTTCTTTTTTCCTTTTTCTACAATTCTTTGCCAACTGGTTAGCACCAGTTTTAAAATCTCTTCCAACATGGGCTACAAAGACTTTGAGAAGCAGATCCAATGTTCTTGATTACATGGGCCAGCATCAAGCCCAGCTTTAAACTTAAACAAACATTGTGTACTAAATTCACAGAATCAAATAAAATGGTAACACCATTCACATTTGTCGTTAGTGACAATGCCTCTTCTTATTGAGTAGCAAAAAAAAAAAAGATGAGACCAATCAGCGTAAAAGAAAGCAACTTGGCTACATGTTCATTTACTGAATGGAACAGTATACAGTAATTTGCAAGCAAAAAAATCTTGAGATGCAGATTAGGGTTTCACATAATATGTAATTAGAGTAAAGAAACAACAAATGAGCAAAAGAATCATCCATCCAGTAAATGAACATGTAGCCAGAAATGACCTATCCAGAAAAAAGTCATCTATCGAAAAATCAAGAGATTTGAGACAACATCCAGATTGTTAAAAAGGCATCAACATTGTCGCACACTTACAAATATTTCGAAATGCAACTAAAGGAAAAATAAGCAAAACATATACTTTATGAACATAGATTAAAAAGCATTTAATTTGATCCAGCCATCATCCAACCATCTGTTGTACACAAAAACCATCTATCATCATCAGAAAGGGATCAACAGTCTCATAATTCTTAACAAAACATAAATTAAACAAACATAACATAAAATTGATATGAGAGGACCATAATATTTGAAGCTACCGTTTATGGTTTATCCGCGTTTATCACGAATTTCATTCGTCAGTCTTGCCGCCTCTTTCTTGAATCCGTTGAGATATTCCATTAACACAATCGTTATAAACACTGATGCAGAATATTACCACTTATTGTGTAGCAATTTTTTGACAATATGTGAAATAATATATGTAGTTGATGATTGACGGCTAATATTATTGAATCCTTACATCTTTTCTCCTCTATTGTGAGTTGGTTCTTGTTTGTTATCTGGATACTTCTTTCCATGTCATACTAGACACAACAAGCTGTCCGGGATTGTTTATGTGGAAGAAAAGGTAAAATTTTAAGTGTTATTGATATATAGTGACTCTTTGAAGCCTATAGCATGGTTATTTTTCGTTATATATAGCAAGAATCATATTAAGCATTTGTTTGCGCTTGATAACTCTACAATCATCTAAGACTTTAAGTTTTTGTACAAGTGTTGACTATTCCTAATTGAGATATTCTAATGTTGTTATGGATTCAATTACTTAGGTGAGGCAGTCCATCAAAAATCAAAATGGTTCGATGGAAGTATTTTAAAGGTAACTTTTTTTCCCTCTACCTTAACACATGCATTTGCATCAGGGTTATCTCAGTTTTGTATTGTGGTGATAGATGTTAAAATTTTATATAAAAAAATTCACATATAAAGTAAAATTGTTATGATTTTTTAGTCTTGTGCCCCCATTTCACAAATCCCCCAATGTGATATCTTTTTATTTTTATTTTAAATAACTACTTAATTAGTTATAATTATAAATTTTATTATATTTTTCTTTTACTTTAACTTACTGTATTTAAAATAGTTCAAATATTTGTATGAAGAATACAAATTGTGTATGTTTTGGAAAGGATTATATTTGTTTTTCGATGAAAATATCAATTTTTAAACAAATTATGTGTTTATTTTTAAAAAATGGTGAAGTATTTAAATAAATGTAAAAATGCTATATTTTAGTTGTATAGTACATTTTTTAAATATAATTTATAAGTTAATAAAGAATATCAAATTTTAAATAAATTTTAGATTGAATTCGAATCAAATCGAATTTAAATTTTTTATAAAATAGTTATTGGGTGCTCCCACGAAGTAAACTTCCTGCTCCGCCACTGACTAAGATGATGCACTTGCAGGTTTGATATATGTTGGGAAGTGATATGTGCACACCCCACACTTATACGTGCACGCCCTATATCAGCAATATGACCAAAATACCCTCAACTTACATTTTCATTTAATTACTAGTTCAATTATAATTTTATAATAAATTAGTTGAACAAGTGAATAGACTTTTTTTTAGTGAAATTTAGTTTTAATTTTACATCTTAATTTTTAATTTAAAAATATGTGATATATTCAAATATATGTCTTTTTCATGAATCATACATAAATTATAAAATTTGGTATTATAAGATATTATATTTAACCCATTCTACAATATAATGAATTTTATAAAATTACAATAAAAATTATATTTTAATTAAAGATGGGTCAAATTGACCACTAAAAATCAAGTATGACTATTATTACGGGTTCGAGAAAATAATAAATGATAATTTTTAGTAATTGGACTATAAAATGGTAGCTATTTTGCACATGATGTATTTTCAATAATTAAATATTATTTTATTGAATGGTAATAATAAAATAAGAATAATTTCTGGTGATTGGTATGTTTGTACTGGTTGAGTATTTGTTGAACGATTGCCAAAAAAAAATATAAATTTTAATATTCAAAAATCATATTAGCATAGTAAAAAAATCAAGCGTAAAAGTACATATGTACTTTCGAAAAAAAGCATAAAAAAATATGTTTAATAATTTTATATTCATATTTCATTATTCGTTGGTGATTATTTTTTATCTCTCAACGTGTAAAATATGTTTCTATTGATAGGAAATGCAAGTTAAGGATATTCTAGTCTCTTTGACTATAATGGGTGTGCACCTATAAAGGATGGGTGTGCACGTATCAGCTCCCTATATATTCTACGATCTACTTGTAGTTTATTATGATCTTTCATGTAATTTATAACTGTCTCAACGAAACTTGAACAGTTCTTGGATTGTTCTAACAAAATTTGATTAGGAATTTATCGCATCATTTCATGAATTTCAAAGTTCAAACTTAGTCATTGGGGAACATATCTTAAAATGAGTTATCAAAATAAACAAAATTTGCGAATCATAAATTTTATGTTTTTCGATATTTACATTTGCATTTTTAATTTTTTCTATATTTATTTTGCACCTGTTTTTTTATTAAAATTGTTAAAGAATTCTATAATAATCAGAATGTAAATTTCAAATCTTAAATATAAAAAATTGGGAAGGACGAAAAAAGTACATGGCAACCTAATTTGTAAATATCGATCAAGACTTTTAAGAATTTAATTATATTGATATATCAGATTATTTTGATTAATGTTTTAGACTTTTAGCTAATGTTGGTGCATAAAGTTATTTAATCTGCCAGTTTATTAATGTTCGAACGTGGGGGAAAAAAATAATTACTTTTATATTGTATACGTATAACATAATGTAGCAATAATGAAGTGAATCGTTACGAGATTCAAAATTAAACATTTTTAAAAAGTAAATAAATCAAACCTACCAGAATATACAACTATACAAAAGTTTCCCTCATTTTTGATATTAAAAAAATTTAAATAGAAAGCATAAAAAAGAAAAAGACGCGGAGACTCATAAGTTAAATGTAGTTAAATTACTTTTCTAATAAATAATTTGAGAGAAAATATTTTGTAAATGTAGTTAAATTACTTTTCTAATAATTTGTAGAAAAATATTTTATTATGATTTTATATATAATCATACAAGATAAATTAAATAAAAGGAAACAAAATACAAAAGTTAGGTGGAAGAATTGTGATTAAAAAAAGGAAAAAGAAACAGGCAATTGATTTGTAACCACGCGCCTCAATAGACTGCCTCAATAGACTGAATAAAGTGCCGTGTACTCATGTTGTCTTCTTAGGAGAGTGGGTCTTCTCTTCTGTTTAGCAGGCAGCAATTAACCTGTCTTAACATGCAAGTCGGGCCGTGTCGGGCCGGTTTCGGGCCGGGCCGATTCCGGTCCCGGTTTTGCTCTACTGAACCCGTATTCGGACCGGAATTTTAATCGGGTTCGTGCCGGTTCTTTACGGGCCGAATAAACACGGTTAATTTATCGGGCCGGTTCCGTGCGGGCCGGTTAAGACCGCACCAATGGCCGGCTCTACTCATAACAGACACTACCATCACATTTCACATTTCGCGTGTCCTTGCGAGTTGCGAGGGTTGCCTTATTTATTGTTTTGTTGGTGTATTTGCTCACTCCATCTTCTCCCGCCACTCTTCTCAATTTCAGTTCATTCTCTCTCAAAATTTCAAAATCTCTCTCCTCTCTCTCTCTAAAAGTTTGAAATCTATACTCTCTCTCTCTTGGAGATTAACAATGGTCAGAGTAAATGTTTTTTTGTAGAGATATTGTTTGAACTTTTGTGAATTTCGTTTTTGTATTTCGAGCTAATTAATGTTCTCGATCTCATTATGTTATATTTTTTTTTTCTCGAATTTCAGGTTGTTGCACAGAAACTCAAGGAAGCTGAGATCACTGAGCTTGATTCGCTTCTCTTCTCTCTCTCTCTCTCTCTCTCTCTCTCTCTCTCTCTCTCTCTCTCTCTCTCTCTCTCTCTCTCTCTCTCTCTCTCTCTCTCCCCCCTCTGCGTGTGTGTTTGTGCGCTTGTATGTGTGTGTATTTGTGTGCGATTCCGTGTTTGTCTGTGTGTAATATGAAGATGTGAGCTCGTTGTTATGATGTTTATTTAGGAGTAACTGAATTTTTTTTGTGAAATTTACTTGTAATGTAATTTTGGATGTTAAGAGTTACTGTTTTCTGTTGGTGCTGCTGTAACTAATTGTTTTTTGAGTTTGCAATTTACTGTAATTGCTTCATTTATTTCATAAATCAATTGTAATTCATCCATATTTTGATCTGAATCTTACTGCACATGCTGTCTTTTTTGTATTTAAAAGGTCGATTGAAAGTTATGTACTGTATTTGAGAATTTTAGATTAATTTCACTTGGTATGAGGCTATTGATTGGTTTGTTCAATATTTTGATGAGTCAAATGTTAATTGCACATGATCTACTACTTTTTGGATAATATGTTTATACGATGTGAATTTTGTTTCTATGATTGGTTTGGGTTGTGAATATAAGAAGGCTTCTGCAGTACGATTATCTTAATAACTGATGAGAACATTGACTGATTTGTTATAGATTTGAGTGTTAGTCGAAATTTGATATCGATTCCTTGTAGAGCTCTGTACTGCGATATAGTTCTTAGGTTTAAAATTTATCTATGGCATCAATATACAGCTTGTATATGGATATCAAGTTTTGTGGATTTGCTTTACTGTTGTTGTGTTATTGTAACAGTACTTGAGAATTTGATTTTAACTGGACTTGTCGGAGATTGTTAATTGATTAATTTGCTTTTTGTGTAGATGATGCAAATGTAAATTGCACAAGTTGATTAGCTACTTTCTGAACAATATGTTAAATCAGTACATAACATTTGCTTTTCCCATTACACTACTCCATAAAAATAGAAAACTTTACGAAGATATCTAAACCTTAGAGTAGGCTGCGAGAAATAGACTGCTTACTTGTTTTATCCGCAATAACTGACAACCTCCTTTGCAACAGGGATGCCACGAAAAGAAAGATGGAACACATGCCAAACATAACAGTGATGGGGAATGCATTGACCTGGAAATCCACATCAAAGACAATCTATATATCTCAGAAAGAATAGAGAAGCATAATAGTTGCTATACTGAAATGATGTTTTTAGAACTGATAAAGAAATGTTAAAGTTTAAGACATAGAAGAGAGAAAGCTTTCAGAAACACACATTGTACAACACTATGCACACAAATATCATATTTGTTCCAAATATCAATGATGTGCCTGTTGAAATGAAATGTTATCACAAATTAACATAAGGTGACTTGGTAAGTTTACCAGCTCATCTAAAAGTTTAGGGCTCTTACTTTTTTCGAGTGCCAGTAGACAAATGTCGTTGTGGATAGTTTCGAAAGGTGCAATAGAGGTGAAGCAATGAACAGTTACAAAGCCTTGGTTTTGCATTTCATAGTGATAAAAGGCCTTGATGATGCGCTGAGTTCGGTTTGATCTCGAAGATGAACTTGTCCTAAGCTTGTGACTGATGAATAAGGGTATGCCCTGGCCAACAAGCTCAACTAGGTCTAGAACATAAGCTGAAATGGGGCTTTTTCTTGTGGGATTGGAAGCTTCCAAGACATCGATCAGAGTCGGAACAGTATCTTCTTGATGAACACATGCCAGAATCTTGAACTCGAGATTGTATTTTGTCGCATGAATGCCACGTTTTTGGGCTCTTCGATATTGAATCGAAGGGTTGTAGATGTATGCCACTTACAATAGTTGGTATTAATATTGCCATGATTACTATTACAGTGAAGCACTCGGTACTTAGTTTCTGCAAACACCATACAAATATTTTTAGCAAAAAAGATTTGGGCAGCATTTAAGTTGCTTACTTCAATTTTCTCAGCTATAGCAAAAAATTGAATATCAAATATGCCCTGACAAGTCACAAGGAGACCGATCAAGAAGGCATCCGTTAGAGCCATGTCCCAAAATGTTGAAGCTATCATACTTGCAGCTAGTTTTCCCAAGATGCTTGTGGCAACTAAAACCTCAACTTTTCCAACAGTACTCCTTTTTAGTTTATAGATATCAACTTTCCGACCAACATTCATTGTAAACGAGGGCATAAGTATGCCAGAAACAAATCCCTCAAGCTTGTCCACTAAGCCTGATTGTAGTGCAGAACCATCCGGGACAACCAAACCGAGTAAAATAGACGAAAATACGTGATGCATTCCAGTCACTTCAGAGTAAAGAGCTAAACCAAATAGGATGAGTATCATTGAACAAACATACGAATGTTTCAAGGTTTTGCCTTCTGGTGTTTTACTTATCATCCAAAACATAACAGGGCGGATCACATACACAGCAAAAAGTATCATAACTGCTCTGCATACTGGTGTTGCTATAACCAGAATCGTATGACCATGAACAACATCACGAACAAGTCTCCGTAACATAATCATAATCCAACTAAGAAAACCTGAGATCATTGAAGATGAAAGGGCTACTCGGCCCACGTCAGTGTTAACAAACTTCATGTCTGAAAGAGTGATGAACACAACGTGAAAGTTAATCAGCCCCTCAAGGCCAGCAATCTGCACTGACAATGAAAGGCTAAGATTGGAGTCATCTGGTACATCTCTGGTTAAGAAGCGAAGCACAATTGCATTTATCAACTGCAGAAGTAAGCTACATAAAATCCCCATAGTGAGTGCTAATCCACCTCCTCTTTTAACAACTTTCACATCAGTTCTAAGTCCTATGAAGAAACTGAAAAGTATCATGCATAGCGTCTCATAGACATCGAGCACCATTGCACCTTTGGGAGCGAATAAGGTATCGAAGATTTTTTGGTTTCGTCCGATACCAGATGGACCCAATAGTATCCCACTCTAATTGACATAAGTTCAAATAGCAGTGAAGTTTGCACAAGGAAGAGTTTGAAATTATTGGAAAGACTATAAACAGAAAAGGTACTATAAAATGCTAACTGAATTCATGCATACTACAGTACAATTAATGCTTAAAGCAGGGATGAAAGGGTTCTAGTAGAAACATTTATAAAATCAAATGTAGACCGAAAAAAAAAACAAAAATTTACTTACAAGAATATCAGTGACATGTTTAGGAACACCGAGAGGTCTCAATAGGAATTGCAGGAGTCCTGCTAAAGAAGAAACTAAACCAAGTTGGAGCAACAGGAGGGGCAAAGTGGAATGCAACAGGAGGAATTTGAAGTAAGAAGATATGTAAACTTAAAAGAAAACACTGTATCCGGTAAAACAACACCATATATTTTATAATATAAAAATAAACGTTAGATTATGCCACAACATATTGAATTGCTAAATCATTGGATTGCTAAACGTTATGTTTGTTATACATCAAAACCTTATGTTATGCAATAAAAGACAACCTATAAATCATACAATATTTGCATTCATAGCAACATCCTATGTATGGACAACAAGTAATGCATTCATCTATCACTAACCCAAGCTATTGTTTCTAATTTTCTCAAAAACACATTTTCTTAGCTTGACATGAATCATCCTCCTCTGCAAATTTTCTTTTTCCAAGTGCGTGGATAGTTCTGTCTTCAAGTGGCTCCACTTCTGGATCGGACTTCATAAACTCCATGAACCCAGCTATGTCGACAGACTCGAGAAGATCCTCCTTAAAAGAGAGGCCCTCACCACCTAGGCCATCAAAACACAGGCCCTCACCTCCTTGGCCATGAAAACACAACCCCTTATCAAACTCATCGAAGTCTTGAACACCAATTTCACAAAGAGCAGTTGCAGACCAATCACCATTACCAACACTGGCATCTATAGCAACAGAACTTTCTGGATGTGAACTAGTACTTTCTTGGTAAATAGTATTACTCATTACAGGAACACTTTCTGACATCAAAGTATTGCTTCCTTGAAGATTCTTATTGTTCGGGTTTTTATTTTGGGGTTTACGGCCTCGTCTTGAAACTTGATCAGTAGTTTTGGTAGACAACTTACAAAAGGATTTCTTACAAGGATCGAAAGTGATCTTGCAAAGAACAAGATCAGAACTCAAATTGTCATTAACACCCCACAAAGAGTACTCATGCATCTTGAAATAAACAGCCTTATCAAGATCAAATTGAGCCTCAATGTTATGAATCGCGAAATTCAACATCCTTTTCCCTCCAATCACATTTTTATCCCGATCAATTATCGGAATACGCTTTGTTCTTTGTACCCAGGTCCCGCAACCAGCTTTCTTTCTGGTATTACATCTTATCCTGGTAGTAGTGATGTTGTTGGGATCAATAGCTATCTTGGATAAGGACGTAAACACATAAAGAGTCTTCTCAGCGTTAGTTACGGAGTCAATCCAAGAATCAGAATCGTCGAGATTAAACAACATCCAAGGAGTCGAATCAGGGGCGTAAACTTGAACATCATCCTTGATAATGTTACATGGGAGTTTTTGACCCATAATTCTTGGTTTCAGATAGAAATTAATGAGTTCATCATCCCTTGGCTTGAACCTAAATCCCGGGGAAGATCGATCAGTTTTTTCGACATTATGATCAAACCCCAAAACCCTTGTTGTAGTCTTGTAATAGTAATATGTGGTTTATATGTTTGTAAATCTAAAATCGAAGACGCACGGAAATATGGAAGAGCAAAAAAAAACAGAAACACGACTCTGATTATGTAATTATGTTAGAGAAACACCGAGAGAGAGATATAAATAGAGATTTAGCGAGAGAGGGTCGCGGAGAGATGGTAAAGAGGGGGATTTGAGTTGAGATAGGATTGCAAAGTGTTACTTGCTCGCCAAGGGTTTGATCTTGCGTGAGGCCTGTCTGAACAGTTGGATTCATTCCTTCCCAGCCTCCAGTAACAATTTTAAAATTTATTGTTACAAATTCTTTTTTTTTAACCATTGTTACAAATTCTTAATTTTTTTTTAATAAATGCATATATATATATATATATATAAATCTATCTATACTATTATATAAATTCCGAAATATTGAAAGTTTTGGTACCTGTTTCTTGGTACTAAGTGAATTTACTTATTTATCTTTCATTATAAAGAAATATATATATATATGATATCTATACTATTAAAATTTCTAAAATAAATAATAACATAATATGATTAATGGTAAGTAATCGATTGTTTTTTTTCACAATTACTTTTAATTGAAGATATTATCTGTTATAAACACCCAATAATCTTACAATCACAAATATCTACACCCAATAATCTTACAATCACAAATATCTATACTATTATATAAAAGCCGAAACAATAAAAGAGTTTTGGTACCTGTTTTTGGTTACTAAGTGAATTTATTTATTTACCCTTTGTCTATACTATTAAAACTCCTAAAATAAATAATAACATAATATAATTAATGGTGAGTAGTCGATTGCCTTTTTTCACATTTATTTTTAATTGAAGATATTATTTTTTATATACACCTACTAATCTTGAAATAATTAATATATACCCGAAAATATCACATCATATTTTTCAATTATTAATAATATTTATTAAAAATCTGTACACGTTGTTTATAAAAACATCAGTCGTATCATATCTTACAATCATTAATATTTCCTTTCAAATTAAAACATGTTACCTTTTTAATTTAATACTAATCTTACAATCATTAATATATACCCGAAAATATTACATCATATTTTTCAATTATTAATAAAAATATATTAAAAATTTATATACGTCGTTTATGATAAGAAACATTAGTATAATCCGTAAACATGAGTATATTAAATTATATTAAATTAAAATTAATTAATTAAAATAATGGTAAGTAGTCGATTGCCTTAATTAAATTATAATTACTATAAACTAATCAATTACCTTTTTTCACATAAATCGTATAATCTTTTTAATTTTCACGTTGCCTTTCTATTTTTATAGCTAAAATATCTTTTTTTCCAATTATATCACGGGCGGTTCTATTTAATACAATAAACTAATAATATTCTAATATTAATAATTAACTAATTTTCTTTTTCAGCTAAAATGTATCATCTTTTATATATTTTCTAACTAAAATCCCTCTTTTAATAGAAATATCACGTACAATATTAATTTCTTATTTTCAAAAAAACATTACGAGCAATTGTATTTAGTAAAATAACGTAATTAAATTATAAATACTATAAACTAATCAATTAGCTTTTTCACAAAAAACATGTTACCTTTTTAATTTTCTTTAATTAAATCCTCTCTTAATCTAATCATTACACGGACATTATATTTAATAAAATAGAAGAATTATTTTATAATTACTAATAATTAAACAATTATTTTTTTCAACTAAAACCTATCATCTTTCTATATTTTCTGACTAAAATCTCTCCATTTTTAGAAATACCATGGATAACATTTATACAATTACTATCAAATCATATCATATAAAAATTTAAGCCTCCAAAATTAATATTTCAAAAAATAATTTAAATTAATGAAAAAAATTCATATAATATTTTAAAAAATCCGTGCATTGCACGGGTTTTAAGCTAGTACTATTATATAAATTCCAAAACATTAAAAGTTTTGGTACCTGTTTTTTGGTACTTAGTGAATTTACTTATATACCCTTCATTATAAAGAAACATAAATACACCTAAAATAAATAATAACATAATATAATTAATGGTAATTAGTCGAGATAATACCTTTTATGAACACCTAAAAACATCAATCGTATCATATCTTTCCACCATTAATATTTTCTTTCCAATTAAAACACGTTATAATTAATGATAATTAGTCGATTAAGATAATAAAATTAATGGTAATTAGTCGATTGCCTTTTTCAAATTAATATAATAAAATTAATGGTAATTAGTGATTGCCTTTTTCACATTTACTTTTAGTTGAATGTATTACCTTTTATAAACACTTAAAAACATCAATTTTATCATATCTTTCAATCATTAATATTATTACGTTACCTTTTTAATTTACAACAAATCTTACAATCTATATACATGAAAATATCACATCATATTTCTCAATTATTAATAAAATATATTAAAAATCGTATACATTGTTTATAATAATGAAACATGAATATAATCTGTAAACATGAGTATATTAAATTATATTAAATAAAAATTTAAAAAATTATTAAAATAATGATTATGCAAAAACATAATTATAATACTAAATAAAAATTATAATATAATACAAGAAACTCGCGCATTGCACGAGTTATAAGCTAGTATAGTAAAACCTCTATAAATTAATATAGTTGGGACTAGAGAATTCTATTAATTTAAAGTGATATTAATTAATCGATAAATTAATAATTATTAATTTATAGAAAATTTTGGACATCAAAGAAAATTAATTTCCTATCATATACATTTTAATAGAATGAATTGTACAATTTATGTTTTATACTTAATTCAATATACATTGTTTTATAATTCAATAAGTATTTGCGAGATTCAAAGTAAATATTCATGTATATTTATATGATACTCCCTCCGTTTCAATATAAGTTTCCCATTCTAGATGTCGGGATTGTTCATGACACTAGACAAATTACTAATTTACGTCTAATCTATAAGACAAAATATAGTCATGAGTGATCTTGTTGGATTCGTATTTATGAGTACTTTAATACAGTGAAGTTTTTATATTTAATACTAATACGAAATTCAAGATATTAACGATTAAAAATGTGTGTTGGCAAACGTGTCAGAAGGAAATAGGAAACTTATTTTGAAACGGAGGGAGTATCAAAGATAAAACAACATTTTTGGAATCTTTGCACGTAAAGAAGCACTCAAGACATAAAACATTGATTAATAATTTTTATTAATAATTTTTCAATGCTTTACGAAAACATTACCTTCGAACTTTTGGCTGCAGCAAACAGGGTTAAGGATGAGTTTAATATAGATTCAAATTTTAAGAAATCTAGAATTATGTTTTACAAAATGGTAATACATATATTTTTATGATTATAAAGGATTTATTAATTTATAATATTATTGGGATCATATATTTATATAGGGTTTTTCAAAAAAATTATTATCTTATCGAAATTAATCATTTTTAAACTGGTCCAAGTTGGGACCGGAGTAAATTATTAACTTGGAGAGATTATTAATTTATCGAATATTAATTTAACGAGGATTGTATATGCATATCAATCTTTATTATTATATTAAGGAAAATTCTCAAATGATTGAAATCGTCTAGATTATATTATTTTTTTTTCTAGATAAAAATGGAAAACATAGGTATAAATTAGAACTCATATAATTTATTAGAAATTAAAACATAGCTATAAATTAAAACATAGGTATAAATTAGAACTCATCTAATTTAAATATAAAAATTAGGTTTTCTTTCTAGTATTCTAATTGTTTGGGATGAAAATAATTAACCTTTTCGAAATATAAAAGGTTTTCCATTTATAGGAAAAGAGAATTTGAATTTATCTTCAATTTGAATATCAAAAACAAAATTTTCTTTTTTAATATTCTAATTTTTAGGAGAAAAAAATAGTTATAAAAGGTAGTTATCTAATTTGTTTTTTAACATATGCATATCTAAATTCACACTCTATCAGATTTAAAAAATATAAATTCAAATTCAATTCTAAAATATTAAAAAGTTAGGTTATGGTGAAATCCTATAATCCAAACCAGTCGGATATTATTTATAATTGATTGGATCATTTTCTAATCCATAATATATCTCATATAAGGGACAAGCTTAAAGATTTTACTTTTTAATTTTTTACTTAAAATTTTATTATTGTGTATGTCGGTCTAAGAAAACATGACACAAATTGGTATGCCACTATAGGTGTTACAATAGTTGGTATTAATATTGCCATGATTACTATTACAGTGAAGCACTCGGTACTTAGTTTCTGCAAACACCATACAAATATTTTTAGCAAAAAAAAAAAAAAAAAAGCAAAAAAAGATGTACCAGTGATTTGGGCAGCATTTAAGTTGCTTACTTCAATTTTCTCAGCTATAGCAAAAAATTGAATATCAAATATGCCCTGACAAGTCACAAGGAGACCGATCAAGAAGGCATCCGTTAGAGCCATGTCCCAAAATGTTGAAGCTATCATACTTGCAGCTAGTTTTCCCAAGATGCTTGTGGCAACTAAAACCTCAACTTTTCCAACAGTACTCCTTTTTAGTTTATAGATATCAACTTTCCGACCAACATTCATTGTAAACGAGGGCATAAGTATGCCAGAAACAAATCCCTCAAGCTTGTCCACTAAGCCTGATTGTAGTGCAGAACCATCCGGGACAACCAAACCGAGTAAAATAGACGAAAATACGTGATGCATTCCAGTCACTTCAGAGTAAAGAGCTAAACCAAATAGGATGAGTATCATTGAACAAACATACGAATGTTTCAAGGTTTTGCCTTCTGGTGTTTTACTTATCATCCAAAACATAACAGGGCGGATCACATACACAGCAAAAAGTATCATAACTGCTCTGCATACTGGTGTTGCTATAACCAGAATCGTATGACCATGAACAACATCACGAACAAGTCTCCGTAACATAATCATAATCCAACTAAGAAAACCTGAGATCATTGAAGATGAAAGGGCTACTCGGCCCACGTCAGTGTTAACAAACTTCATGTCTGAAAGAGTTATGAACACAACGTGAAAGTTAATCAGCCCCACAAGGCCAGCAATCTGCACTGACAATGAAAGGCTAAGATTGGAGTCATCTGGTACATCTCTGGTTAAGAAGCGAAGCACAATTGCATTTATCAACTGCGGAAGTAAGCTACATAAAATCCCCATAGTGAGTGCTAATCCACCTCCTCTTTTAACAACTTTCACATCAGTTCTAAGTCCTATGAAGAAACTGAAAAGTATCATGCATAGCGTCTCATAGACATCGAGCACCATTGCACCTTTGGGAGCGAATAAGGTATCGAAGATTTTTTGGTTTCGTCCGATACCAGATGGACCCAATAGTATCCCACTCTAATTGACATAAGTTCAAATAGCAGTGAAGTTTGCACAAGGAAGAGTTTGAAATTATTGGAAAGACTATAAACAGAAAAGGTACTATAAAATGCTAACTGAATTCATGCATACTACAGTACAATTAATGCTTAAAGCAGGGATGAAAGGGTTCTAGTAGAAACATTTATAAAATCAAATGTAGACCGAAAAAAAAACAAAAATTTACTTACAAGAATATCAGTGACATGTTTAGGAACACCGAGAGGTCTCAATAGGAATTGCAGGAGTCCTGCTAAAGAAGAAACTAAACCAAGTTGGAGCAACAGGAGGGGCAAAGTGGAATGCAACAGGAGGAATTTGAAGTAAGAAGATATGTAAACTTAAAAGAAAACACTGTATTCGGTAAAACAACACCATATATTTTATAATATAAAAATAAACGTTAGATTATGCCACAACATATTGAATTGCTAAATCATTGGATTGATAAACGTTATGTTTGTTATACATCAAAACCTTATGTTATGCAACAAAAGACAACCTATAAATCATACAATATTTGCATTCATAGCAACATCCTATGTATGGACAACAAGTAATGCATTCATCTATCACTAACCCAAGCTGTTGTTTCTAATTTTCTCAAAAACACATTTTCTTAGCTTGACATGAATCATCCTCCTCTGCAAATTTTCTTTTTCCAAGTGCGTGGATAGTTCTGTCTTCAAGTGGCTCCACTTCTGGATCGGACTTCATAAACTCCATGAACCCAGCTATGTCGACAGACTCGAGAAGATCCTCCTTAAAACAGAGGCCCTCACCACCTAGGCCATCAAAACACAGGCCCTCACCTCCTTGGCCATGAAAACACAACCCCTTATCAAACTCATCGAAGTCTTGAACACCAATTTCACAAAGAGCAGTTGCAGACCAATCACCATTACCAACACTGGCATCTATAGCAACAGAACTTTCTGGATTTGAACTAGTACTTTCCTGGTAAACAGTATTACTCGTTACAGGAACACTTTCTGACATCAAAGTATTGCTTCCTTGAAGATTCTTATTGTTCGGGTTTTTATTTTGGGGTTTACGGCCTCGTCTTGAAACTTGATCAGTAGTTTTGGTAGACAACTTACAAAAGGATTTCTTACAAGGATCGAAAGTGATCTTGCAAAGAACAAGATCAGAACCCAAATTGTCATTAACACCCCACAAAGAGTACTCATGCATCTTGAAATAAACAGCCTTATGAAGATCAAATTGAGCCTCAATGTTATGAATCGCGAAATTCAACATCCTTTTCCCTCCAATCACATTTTTATCCCGATCAATTATCGGAATACGCTTTGTTCTTTGTACCCAGGTCCCGCAACCAGCTTTCTTTCTGGTATTACATCTTATCCTGGTAGTAGTGATGTTGTTGGGATCAATAGCTATCTTGGATAAGGACGTAAACACATAAAGAGTCTTCTCAGCGTTAGTTATGGAATCAATCCAAGAATCAGAATCGTCGAGATTAAACAACATCCAAGGAGTCGAATCAGGGGCGTAAACTTGAACATCATCCTTGATAATGTTACATGGGAGTTTTTGACCCATAATTCTTGGTTTCAGATAGAAATTAATGAGTTCATCATCCCTTGGCTTGAACCTAAATCCCGGGGGAAGATCGATCAGTTTTTTCGACATTATGATCAAACCCCAAAACCCTTGTTGTAGTCTTGTAATAGTAATATGTGGTTTATATGTTTGTAAATCTAAAATCGAAGACGCACGGAAATATGGAAGAGCAAAAGAAAAACAGAAACACGACTCTGATTATGTAATTATGTTAGAGAAACACCGAGAGAGAGATATAAATAGAGATTTAGCGAGAGAGGGTCGCGGAGAGATGGTAAAGAAGGGGATTTGAGTTGAGATAGGATTGGAAAGTGTTACTTGCTCGCCAAGGGTTTGATCTTGCGTGAGGCCTGTCTGAACAGTTGGATTCATTCCTTCCCGGCCTCCTGTAACAATTTGAAAATTTATTGTTACAAATTCTTTTTTTTTTAACCATTGTTACAAATTCTTAATTTTTTTTAATAAATGCATATATATATATATATATTTCTAAATAAATCTATACTATTATATAAATTCCGAAACATTGAAAGTTTTTGTACCTAGTGAATTTACTTATTTACCCTTGATTATAAAGAAATATATATATTTGATATCTATACTATTAAAATTTCTAAAATAAATAATAACATAATATGATTAATGGTAAGTAGTCGATTGCTTTTTTTCACAATTACTTTTAATTGAAGATATTATTTGTTATAAACACCCAATAATCTTATAATCACAAATATCTATACTATTATATAAAAGCCAAAACAATAAAAGAGTTTTGGTACCTGTTTTTTGTTACTAAGTGAATTTATTTATTTACCCTTTATCTATACTATTAAAACTCCTAAAATAAATAATAACATAATATAATTAATGGTGAGTAGTCGATTGCCTTTTTTCACATTTATTTTTAATTGAAAATATTACCTTTTATATACACCTACTAATCTTGCAATAATTAATATATACCCGAAAATATCACATCATATTTTTCAATTATTAATAATATATATTAAAAATCTGTATACGTTGTTTATAAAAACATCAGTCGTATCATATCTTACAATCATTAATATTTCCTTTCAAATTAAAACATATTACCTTTTTAATTTAATACTAATCTTACAATCATTAATATATACCCGAAAATATTACATCATATTTTTCAATTATTAATAAAAATATATTAAAAATTTGTATACGTCGTTTATAATAAGAAACATTAGTATAATCCGTAAACATGAGTATATTAAATTATATTAAAATAAAATTAATTAATTAAAATAATGGTAAGTAATCGATTGCCTTTATTAAATTATAATTACTATAAACTAATCAATTACCTTTTTCACATAAATCTTATAATCTTTTTAATTTTCACGTTGCCTTTCTATTTCTATAGCTAAAATATCTTTTTTTTTTCAATTATATCACGGGCGGTTCTATTTAATACAATAAACTAATAATATTCTAATATTAATAATTAACTAATTTTCTTTTTCAGCTAAAATGTATCATCTTTTATATATTTTTTAACTAAAATCCCTCTTTTAATAGAAATATCACGTACAATATTAATTTCTTATTTTCAAAAAACATTACGAGCAATTGTATTTATTAAAATAACGTAATTAAATTATAAATACTATAAACTAATCAATTACCTTTTTCACCAAAAACATGTTACCTTTTTAATTTTCTTTAATTAAATCCTCTCTTATTCTAATCATTACACGGACATTATATTTAATAAAATAAAAGAATTATTTTATAATTACTAATAATTAAACAATTATTATTTTTAACTAAAACCTATCATCTTTCTATATTTTCTGACTAAAATCTCTCCATTTTTAGAAATATCATGGACAACATTTATACAATTATTATGAAATCATATCATATAAAAATTTAAGCATCCAAAATTAATATTTCAAAAAATAATTTAAATTAATGAAAAAAATTCATATAATATTTTAAAAAATCCGTGCATCGCACGGGTTTTAAGCTAGTACTATTATATAAATTCCGAAACATTAAAAGTTTTGGTACCTGTTTTTTGGTACTTAGTGAATTTACTTATATACCCTTCATTATAAATTAACATAAATACACCTAAAATAAATAATAACATAATATAATTAATGGTAATTAGTCGAGATAATACCTTTTATAAACACCTAAAAACATCAATCGTATCATATCTTTCCATCATTAATATTTATTTCCAATTAAAACACGTTATAATTAATGATAATTAATCGATTAAGATAATAAAATTAATGGTAATTAGTCGATTGCCTTTTTCAAATTAATATTATAAAATTAATGGTAATTAATGATTGCCTTTTTCACATTTACTTTTAGTTGAACGTATTACTTTTATAAACACCTGAAAACATCAATTTTATCATATTTTTCAATCATTAATATTATTACGTTTCCTTTTTAATTTACAACAAATCTTACAATCATTAATATATACATGAAAATATCACATCATATTTCTCAATTATTAATAAAATATATTAAAAATCGTATACATTGTTTATAATAACGAAACATGAATATAATCTGTAAACATGAGTACATTAAATTATATTAAATAAAAATTTAAAAAATTATTAAAAATAATGATTATGTAAAAACATAATTATAATACTAAATAAAAATTATAATATAATACAAGAAACCCGTGCATTGCACGGGTTATAAGCTAGTGTAGTAAAACCTCTATAAATTAATATAGTTGGGACTAGAGAATTATATTAATTTAAAGTGATATTAATTAATCGATAAATTAATAATTATTAATTTATAGAAAATTTTTGACATCAAAGAAAATTAATTTCCTATCATATACATTTTAATAGAATTAATTGTACAATTTATGTTTTGTACTTAATTCAATATACATTGTTTTATAATTCAATAAGTATTTGCGAGATTCAAAGTAAATATTCATGTATATTTATGTGATATCAAAGATAAAACAACATTTTTGGAATCTCTTGCATGTAAAGAAGCACTCAAGACATAAAGCATTGATTAATAATTTTTTAATGATTTACGAAAACATTACCTTCGAATTGGATGCAGCAAACAGGGTTAAGGATGAGTTTAATATAGATTCAAATTTAAAAAAATCTAGAATTATGTTTTACAAAATGGTAATACATATATTTTTATGATTATAAAGGATTTATTAATTTATAATATTATTGGGAACATATATTTATATAGGGTTTTTCAAAAAAATTATTATCTTATCGAAATTAATCATTTTTTGAACTGGTCCAAGTTGGGACCGGAGTAAATTATTAACTTGGAGAGATTATTAACTTATCGAATATTAATTTAACGAGGATTGTATATGCATATCAATTTTTATTATTATATTAAGGAAAATTCTGAAATGATTGAAATCGTCTAGATTATGTTAAATTTTTTTTTCTAGATAAAAATGGAAAACATAGGTATAAATTAGAACTCATATAATTTATTAGAAATTAAAACATAGGTATAAATTAAAACATAGGTATAAATTAGAACTCATCTAATTTAAATATAAAAATTAGGTTTTCTTTCTAGTGTTCTAATTGTTTGGGATGAAAATAATTAACCTTTTCGAAATATAAAAGGTTTTCCATTTATAGGAAAAGAGAATTTGAATTTATCTTCAATTTGAATATCAAAAACAAAATTTTCTTTTTTAATATTCTAATTTTTAGGAGAAAAAATAGTTATAAAAGGTAGTTATCTAATTTGTTTTTTAACATATGCATATCTAAATTCACACTCTATCAGATTTAAAAAATATAAATTCAAATTCAATTCTAAAATATTAAAAAGTTAGGTTATGGTGAAATCCTATCATCCAAACGAGTCGGATATTATTTATAATTCCTGTTGGATTGGATCATTTTCTAATCCATAATATATCTCATATAAGGGACAAGTTTAAAAATTTTACTTTTTAATTTATTACTTAAAATTTTATTATTGTGTATGTCGGTCTAAGAAAACGTGACACAAATTGGTATGCCACTATAGGTGTTACAATAGTTGGTATTAATATTGCCATGATTACTATTACAGTGAAGCACTCGGTACTTAGTTTCTGCAAACACCATACAAATATTTTTAGCAAAAAAAAAAAAAAAAAGCAAAAAAAGATGTACCAGTGATTTGGGCAGCATTTAAGTTGCTTACTTCAATTTTCTCAGCTATAGCAAAAAATTGAATATCAAATATGCCCTGACAAGTCACAAGGAGACCGATCAAGAAGGCATCCGTTAGAGCCATGTCCCAAAATGTTGAAGCTATCATACTTGCAGCTAGTTTTCCCAAGATGCTTGTGGCAACTAAAACCTCAACTTTTCCAACAGTACTCCTTTTTAGTTTATAGATATCAACTTTCCGACCAACATTCATTGTAAACGAGGGCATAAGTATGCCAGAAACAAATCCCTCAAGCTTGTCCACTAAGCCTGATTGTAGTGCAGAACCATCCGGGACAACCAAACCGAGTAAAATAGACGAAAATACGTGATGCATTCCAGTCACTTCAGAGTAAAGAGCTAAACCAAATAGGATGAGTATCATTGAACAAACATACGAATGTTTCAAGGTTTTGCCTTCTGGTGTTTTACTTATCATCCAAAACATAACAGGGCGGATCACATACACAGCAAAAAGTATCATAACTGCTCTGCATACTGGTGTTGCTATAACCAGAATCGTATGACCATGAACAGCATCACGAACAAGTCTCCGTAACATAATCATAATCCAACTAAGAAAACCTGAGATCATTGAAGATGAAAGGGCTACTCGGCCCACGTCAGTGTTAACAAACTTCATGTCTGAAAGAGTGAGGAACACAACGTGAAAGTTAATCAGCCCCTCAAGGCCAGCAACCTGCACTGACAATGAAAAGCTAAGATTGGAGTCATCTGGTACATCTCTGGTTAAGAAGCGAAGCACAATTGCATTTATCAACTGCGGAAGTAAGCTACATAAAATCCCCATAGTGAGTGCTAATCCACCTCCTCTTTTAACAACTTTCACATCAGTTCTAAGTCCTATGAAGAAACTGAAAAGTATCATGCATAGCGTCTCATAGACATCGAGCACCATTTGCACCTTTGGGAGCGAATAAGGTATCGAAGATTTTTTGGTTTCGTCCGATACCAGATGGACCCAATAGTATCCCACTCTAATTGACATAAGTTCAAATAGCAGTGAAGTTTGCACAAGGAAGAGTTTGAAATTATTGGAAAGACTATAAACAGAAAAGGTACTATAAAATGCTAAATGAATTCATGCATACTACAGTACAATTAATGCTTAAAGCAGGGATGAAAGAGTTCTAGTGGAAACATTTATAAAATCAAATGTAGACCGAAAAAAAACAAAAATTTACTTACAAGAATATCAGTGACATGTTGAGGAACACCGAGAGGTCTCAATAGGAATTGCAGGAGTCCTGCTAAAGAAGAAACTAAACCAAGTTGGAGCAACAGGAGGGGCAAAGTGGAATGCAACAGGAGGAATTTAAAGTAAGAAGATATGTAAACTTAAAAGAAAAAACTGTATTCGGTAAAACAACACCATATATTTTATAATATAAAAATAAACGTTAGATTATGCCACAACATATTGAATTGCTAAATCATTGGATTGCTAAACGTTATGTTTGTTATACATCAAAACCTTATGTTATGCAACAAAAGACAACCTATAAATCATACAATATTTGCATTCATAGCAACATCCTATGTATGGACAACAAGTAATGCATTCATCTATCACTAACCCAAGCTGTTGTTTCTAATTTTCTCAAAAACACATTTTCTTAGCTTGACATGAATCATCCTCCTCTGCAAATTTTCTTTTTCCAAGTGCGTGGATAGTTCTGTCTTCAAGTGGCTCCACTTCTAGATCGGACTTCATAAACTCCATGAACCCAGCTATGTAGACAGACTCGAGAAGATCCTCCTTAAAAGAGAGGCCCTCACCACCTAGGCCATCAAAACACAGGCCCCCACCTCCTTGGCCATGAAAACACAACCCCTTATCAAACTCATCGAAGTCTTGAACACCAATTTCACAAAGAGCAGTTGCAGACCAATCACCATTACCAACACTGGCATCTATAGCAACAGGATGTGAACTAGTACTTTCCAGGTAAACAGTATTACTCGTTACAGGAACACTTTCTGACATCAAAGTATTGCTTCCTTGAAGATTCTTATTGTTCAGGTTTTTATTTTGGGGTTTACGGCCTCGTCTTGAAACTTGATCAGTAGTTTTGGTAGACAACTTACAAAAGGATTTCTTACAAGGATCAAAAGTGATCTTGCAAAGAACAAGATCAGAACCCAAATTGTCATTAACACCCCACAAAGAGTACTCATGCATCTTGAAATAAACAGCCTTATCAAGATCAAATTGAGCCTCAATGTCATGAATCGCGAAATTCAACATCCTTTTCCCTCCAATCACATTTTTATCCCGATCAATTATCGGAATACGCTTTGTTCTTTGTACCCAGGTCCCGCAACCAGCTTTCTTTCTGGTATTACATCTTATCCTGGTAGTAGTGATGTTGTTGGGATCAATAGCTATCTTGGATAAGGACGTAAATACATAAAGAGTCTTCTCAGCGTTAGTTATGGAGTCAATCCAAGAATCAGAATCGTCGAGTTTAAACAACATCCAAGGAGTCGAATCAGGGGCGTAAACTTGAACATCATCCTTGATAATGTTACATGGGAGTTTTTGACCCATAATTCTTGGTTTCAGATAGAAATTAATGAGTTCATCATCCCTTGGCTTGAACCTAAATCCCGGGGGAAGATCGATCAGTTTTTTCGACATTATGATCAAACCCCAAAACCCTTGTTTGTAATAGTAATATGTGGTTTATATGTTTGTAAATCTAAAATCGAAGACGCACGGAAATATGGAAGAGCAAAAAAAAAAAACAGAAACACGACTCTGATTATGTAATTATGTTAGAGAAACACCGAGAGAGAGATATAAATAGAGATTTAGCGAGAGAGGGTCGCTGAGAGATGGTAAAGAAGGGGATTTGAGTTGAGATAGGATTGGAAAGTGTTACTTGCTCGCCAAGGGTTTGATCTTGCGTGAGGCCTGTCTTGAACAGTTGGATTCATTCCTTCCCGGCCTCCTGTAACAATTTGAAAATTTATTGTTACAAATTCTTTTTTTTTAACCATTGTTACAAATTCTTAATTTTTTTTAATAAATGCATATATATATATATATTTCTAAATAAATATAGTAAAACCTCTATAAATTAATATAGTTGGGACCAGAGAATTTCTATTAATTTAAAGTGATATTAATTAATCGATAAATTAATAATTATTAATTTATAGAAAATTTTTGACATCAAAGAAAATTAATTTCCTATCATGTACATTTTAATAGAATGAATTGTACAATTTATGTTTTGTACTTAATTCAATATACATTGTTTTATAATTCAATAAGTATTTTCGAGATTCAAAGTAAATATTCATGTATATTTATATGATATCAAAGATAAAACAACATTTTTGGAATCTCTTGCACGTAAAGAAGCACTCAAGACAAAAACATTGATTAATAATTTTTTAATGCTTTACGAAAACATTACCTTCGAACTTTTGGATGCAGGGATTAAGGATGAGTTTAATATAAATTCAAATTTTAAGAAATCTAGAATTATGTTTTACAAAATGGTAATACACATATTTTTATGATTATAAAGGATTTATTAATTTATAATATTATTGGGACCATATATTTATATAGAGTTTTTCAAAAAAATTATTATCTTATCGAAATTAATCATTTTTTGAACTGGTCCAAGTTGGGACCGGAGTAAATTATTAACTTGGAGAGATTATTAATTTATCGAATATTAATTTAACGAGGATTGTATATGCATATCAATCTTTATTATTATATTAAGGAAAATTCTCAAATGATTGAAATCGTCTATATTATATTAAATTTTTTTTTTCTAGATAAAAATGGAAAACATAGGTATAAATTAGAACTCATATAATTTATTAGAAATTAAAACATAGGTATAAATTAAAACATAGGTATAAATTAGAACTCATCTAATTTAAATATAAAAATTAGGTGTTCTAATTGTTTGGGATGAAAATAATTAACCTTTTCGAAATATAAAAGGTTTTCCATTTATACCAAAAGAGAATTTGAATTTATCTTCAATTTGAATATCAAAAACAAAATTTTCTTTTTTAATATTCTAATTTTTAGGAGAAAAAATAGTTATTAAAGGTAGTTATCTAATTTGTTTTTTAACATATGCATTCTAAATTCACACTCTATCCGATTTAAAAAATAAAAATTCAAATTCAATTCTAAAATATTAAAAAGTTAGGTTATGGTGAAATCCTATCATCCAAACGAGTCGGATATTATTTATAATTCCTGTTGGATTGGATCATTTTCTAATCCATAATATATCTCATATAAGGGACAAGCTTAAAGATTTTACTTTTTAATTTATTACTTAAAATTTTATTATTGTGTATGTCGGTCTAAAAAAACGTGACACAAATTGGTATAAATAAGAGTAAATGTAAATTGTTTATTATATTTTTTGAATATATTTAATTATAAGTTTGAAATAGAAAAAAATCAAATTTATAAAAATACATATATTTACTTTGTTTACATGTTCGAAATGAAAAAGAAATATTAATAATTAAATTTGACTTTAACATATTCAAAATAGAAAATACATTCAAATTTAAGAAAGATTTTTAATTTATAAGAAAGATATGTAATTAACAAAATTAACATTTCTGAAATAGAAAAGAATCTATATATTACATAAAGGATTCAAATTTGTTCAAAATGATATTTCAAATTTATGAAAAAGATGTATAAAATTCGTATTTATGAAAAAGATGTACAAAACATATTTGAAGTAGAAAATTTTCCTAAATTATAACTACCCTTTCACATAAATCTTTTATGTTATCAATAATGTAAATGTACATATTTAAACTTCTTATTATTAATTATGAGAATATTCAAGAATTTAGTGCTTTTATGATGATATAAATTACTAAAATTTGAAACTTACTTAAATTTTTATAATTACATATTATTTGAATTTATTTTACTACATATATTTATTACAACGGATCAACCTGAAAAATTATGTCAAAAAATCGATATGAAAAATATATGAATAACTTATTTTATTGTGTATATTTCATTTGTACAATCTATTGCATTTTAATTAATATGATACTAGCTTAAAACCCGTGTGGGTATCCCATTTCCCAAACACGGCTAAAGCCTAAAAGTCTAGGCATATCAAAGAGCTTTGGCCAAGAATACCATTTTTCTGAACAGATCTGACGAGAATACCACAAATCGATGATGATGGCCATTAATACCAGTTTATTACGCATTTCAAGGATTACACATTTGATATTGGGGTAACTAGTATAAATTCTTCTATTACGCATTTGGAGAATGGGTAATAGGGGTTACCCATTTTCCAAATGCGTAATAGGCTCTCCTGGCAAGTGAAAAATGCATAATATATATAAAATCTATTACTCCTCTCCCAAATACGTAATAGAGTGATATTTATTGTTAAAAAATGTGGTATTTATGTCATTATTTCCCTATCAAAATCACAAAGCAAGCGACTCCGAGCCCTCGGGTCAAAACTCAAAACCCGCCCTCCGAGACTTGCATAAAAACTCAAAACGTTAAATTTGACACATGATTCAACCCCAAATCCAGCTCATAAAACGTCAAATGCTTCTGCGCCTCACTAGCCGCCTGCCCCGTCGAATCCTGATCCGCCTCGGAATAATCCAACTCAATCGCCGAAAAAATCGGATTATCAAACCCACAATCCACCCCAACAATCGAATACACAATCGTATGCGACTTATGAAAGGCGACGAAATAGTCAACCTAGCCGACGTATCCATATTCAACACATAAACAAGCTTCTGTTTCTCACAAGCCCCAACCATAACCGCCCTCCCTTTGGGATCAATCCCAAAATATACTGCCCGGGAACAATCCTCCTACACCCCGATTTCCCGAAAGTTTCTTAATGAATTTTATCAAACACATTCTTTTCTTTATTATATTCAAGAATAACAATTCTACCAGAATCAGAACCAACAACAATGTAATCTTTATGAGCACCCGTTAATCGAAAGTGAGCTAAAGAACGAATAGCACTGAAAACTTCAACAGATAAAATAGTTTGAATCTTACCATTATCTTCAGACCTTAAAAGATCAAGAACTTTACCACGAGCTACAACAATTTCTTGAGATTTGAAGGAATCTAAATGAGTTGCTACTGCAGAGCTCTAATAAGAACAGATAGAAGAACTTGTTTTTATATATTTCTGAATTTGATTCCACTTATTGATTTTTTTTTTAAATTACATATGATGTAGGACAAGCTTTATATAGATTCTACAGAACATTCTAGAGAACATGCAGAAAGTTGATACAATGAACCTTTAAATGATCTTGATTACAAAGTGCATGAACATATAATAAATAGATACTGTGAATGTGAAAATGAATATGCAAGTGCATGAAATTCCAACACTCCCCCTTAATGCACTTGTTTGACAACTCCAATGCGTTCGCGTAAGTAGCAGAATTTTTCTTTAGGAAGAGCCTTTGTAAAAATGTCGGCAAGCTGTTCTTGATTCTTGCAGTATTGTAGTTGTATCTCTCCTTGTTCAACTGCATCCCTGATAAAATGATATTTAATTGCAATGTGCTTAGTCCTCTCATGACACACTGGATTTTTAGCTCTAGAAATGGCTGACTTATTGTCACAGAATAGAATTGTAGCTTCCTTTTGTTTTTCTCCAATATCTTCAAGAATCCTCCTTAACCAAACTGCTTGAGATGTTGCTTTTGCAGCTGCCACATATTCCGCTTCTGCTGATGATTGTGCAACAACTTTCGGCTCCTTTGACAGCAAAGAACAGATGTTTGTTCCAAGTAAGAATGCATAGCCAGATGTACTCTTCAAGTCATCTATGCTTCCAGCCCAATCACTGTCTGAGTAAGCAATAAGATTCAAATTTTCTCCAGCTTTGTAAAAGATCCCATAGTCAATTGTTCCCTGCAAGTATCTCAGAATTCTTTTTGCAGCTCCAAAATGTGTTTGACTAGGGTTTTGCATAAATCTTGATAGGAGAGTTGTTGCAAACATTATGTCAGGCCTTGTTGTTGTAAGATACAACAAGCTACCCACTAAACTTCTGTAATGAGAGCAATCTACCTTTGATGTTCCATCATTTTTTGACAATTTTTCACTAACAACCAGTGGTGTTGAAACTGGCTTGCAATTTGACATATTAAATTTGTCAAGAATACTTTTTGCATACCTCTTTTGTGAAACAAAAATCCCGTCTGCTCCTTGTGATACTTCAATGCCCAAGAAATAATGTAGTAGCCCCAGATCACTCATCTCATAAGACTTCATCATGTGTTCTTTAAAGTTTTCAATCATCACTTTATCATTTCCTGTAAAAATGAGATCGTCGACATAGAGACAAACAATGAGAATCTTGCTTCCTTGTTTCTTTACATACAAAGTTGCTTCATTCTTGCTTCTTTGAAATCCATTTTTCAGAAAATATGTGTCAATCTCTTTGTACCATGTACGAGGTGATTGTTTAAGTCCGTAAAGAGCCTTTATGAGTTTGTACACCTTGTTTTCTCCCCCTTCTACCAAGAACCCTTGTGGCTGCTCCACATAAATTTCTTCATCTAGCTTTCCGTTTAAGAATGCTGACTTAACATCAAGCTGGAAAATTTTCCACTTCTTCTGTGCAGCAAGAGCAATCAAGGTTCTTATAGTTTCCAGTCTTGCCACTGGGGAGAAAGTTTCTGAAAAATCAACACCAGGCTTTTGAGTAAAGCCTTTAGCGACTAGCCTCGCTTTATGCTTCTGAATTTCTCCATTTTGATTTACTTTGGTCTTGTAGACCCATTTTAACCCGATAATTTCTCTTCCTTCAGGTTTGTCTACAAGCTCCCATGTTTTGTTTTTGTCAATCATATGCATTTCTTCTTCCATTGCTAGTTGCCATACTTCATGTTTCTCAGCTTCTTCAAAACTTTCTGGTTCAGGAACCACAAAATTACAAGACTGATATATATCACTCAATCTTCTGAATTTTCTTGGTGGAGTTTCATCCTCTGATTCAGATGTGTGAGTGTGTTGATCTTGTTCATGATTATCCTCTGCGTCAGATGTGTGAGTGTCTTCATTTTCTTGATTTGCTTCCAGAAAACTTGGTTGATTGACATGTTCCACATGCTTTTCTTTCCAATCCCAGGCTGCATTTTCATCAAATAGAACATCTCTACTAACAACCAATTTTTTAGTTTTGACATTATAAAGCCTGTAACCTTTAGTCTCCAGAGTATAACCAGTAAAAATACACTTTGTACTTTTATCATCTAATTTACGGACTTAAACAATCACCTCGTACATGGTACAAAGAGATTGACACATATTTTCTGAAAAATGGATTTCAAAGAAGCAAGAATGAAGCAACTTTGTATGTAAAGAAACAAGGAAGCAAGATTCTCATTGTTTGTCTCTATGTCGACGATCTCATTTTTACAGGAAATGATAAAGTGATGATTGAAAACTTTAAAGAACACATGATGAAGTCTTATGAGATGAGTGATCTGGGGCTACTACATTATTTCTTGGGCATTGAAGTATCACAAGGAGTAGACGGGATTTTTGTTTCACAAAAGAGGTATGCAAAAAGTATTCTTGACAAATTTAATATGTCAAATTGCAAGCCAGTTTCAACACCACTGGTTGTTAGTGAAAAATTGTCAAAAAATGATGGAACATCAAAGGTAGATTGCTCTCATTACAGAAGTTTAGTGGGTAGCTTGTTGTATCTTACAACAACAAGGCCTGACATAATGTTTGCAGCAACTCTCCTATCAAGATTTATGCAAAACCCTAGTCAAACACATTTTGGAGCTGCAAAAAGAATTCTGAGATACTTGCAGGGAACAATTGACTATGGGATCTTTTACAAAGCTGGAGAAAATTTGAATCTTATTGCTTACTCAGACAGTGATTGGGCTGGAAGCATAGATGACTTGAAGAGTACATCTGGCTATGCATTCTTACTTGGAACAAACATCTGTTCTTTGCTGTCAAAGGAGCCGAAAGTTGTTGCACAATCATCAGCAGAAGCGGAATATGTGGCAGCTGCAAAAGCAACATCTCAAGCAGTTTGGTTAAGGAGGATTCTTGAAGATATTGGAGAAAAACAAAAGGAAGCTACAATTCTATTCTGTGACAATAAGTCAGCCATTTCTAGAGCTAAAAATCCAGTGTGTCATGAGAGGACTAAACACATTGCAATTAAATATCATTTTATCAGGGATGCAGTTGAACAATGAGAGATACAACTACAATACTGCAAGAATCAAGAACAGCTTGCCGACATTTTTACAAAGGCTCTTCCTAAAGAAAAATTCTGCTACTTACGCGAACGCATTGGAGTTGTCAAACAAGTGCATTAAGGGGGAGTGTTGGAATTTCATGCACTTGCATATTCATTTTCACATTCACAGTATCTATTTATTATATGTTCATGCACTTTGTAATCAAGATCATTTAAAGGTTCATTGTATCAACTTTCTGCATGTTCTCTAGAATGTTCTGTAGAATCTATATAAAGCTTGTCCTACATCATATGTAATTTAAAAAAAAATCAATAAGTGGAATCAAATTCAGAAATATATAAAAACAAGTTCTTCTATCTGTTCTTATTAGAGCTCTGCAGTAGCAACTCATTTAGATTCCTTCAAATCTCAAGAAATTGTTGTAGCTCGTGGTAAAGTTCTTGATCTTTTAAGGTCTGAAGATAATGGTAAGATTCAAACTATTTTATCTGTTGAAGTTTTCAGTGCTATTCGTTCTTTAGCTCACTTTCGATTAACGGGTGCTCATAAAGATTACATTGTTGTTGGTTCTGATTCTGGTAGAATTGTTATTCTTGAATATAATAAAGAAAAGAATGTGTTTGATAAAATTCATTAAGAAACTTTCGGGAAATCGGGGTGTAGGAGGATTGTTCCCGGGCAGTATATTTTGGGATTGATCCCAAAGGGAGGGCGGTTATGGTTGGGGCTTGTGAGAAACAGAAGCTTGTTTATGTGTTGAATATGGATACGTCGGCTAGGTTGACTATTTCGTCGCCTTTCATAAGTCGCATACGATTGTGTATTCGATTGTTGGGGTGGATTGTGGGTTTGATAATCCGATTTTTTCGGCGATTGAGTTGGATTATTCCGAGGCGGATCAGGATTCGACGGGGCAGGCGGCTAGTGAGGCGCAGAAGCATTTGACGTTTTATGAGCTGGATTTGGGGTTGAATCATGTGTCGAGGAAATGGTCGGAGCAGGCTGATAATGGGGCTAATATGCTTGTTACTGTGCCGGGTGGTGGAGATGGGCCTAGTGGTGTGCTTGTTTGTGCGGAGAACTTTGTGATTTATAAAAATCAAGGGCATCCGGATGTGCAATCTGTGATTCCTAGACGGGCAGACTTGCCTGCTGAACGTGGGGTTTTGATTGTTTCTGCTGCTATGCACAAACAGAAGTCCATGTTCATCTTTTTGTTGCAAACCGAGTATGGTGATATCTTTAAGGTTACACTTGACCATGATAATGATCGTGTTTCTAAGCTGAAGATTAAGTATTTCGATACGATCCCTATTAGTTCTTCTTTGTGTGTACTGAAACTGGGATTTCTCTTTGCTGCATCAGAGTTTGGAAATCATGGTCTGTATCAGTTCCAGGCCATTGGAGATGATCCTGTTGTGGAATCGTCATCTACTACTCTAATGGATACAGAAGAAGGTTTCCAACCTGTGTTTTTTCAGCCCAGAGGACTCAAGAACCTGGTCAGGATAGATCAGGTGGAGAGCTTGATGGCAATAATGGACATGAAAGTATCAAATCTTTTCGAGGAAGAAACTCCTCAGATTTTTTCAATTTGCGGGCGAGGTCCTCGTTCTTCACTACGTATATTGAGACCAGGTTTAGCAATTACTGACATGGATGTCTCCCAGCTTCCTGGTGTTCCTAGTGCAGTTTGGACCGTGAAAAAGAATGTAAATGATGAATTTGATGCTTATATAGTTGTTTCATTTACTAATGCTACTCTTGTCCTTTCTATCAGTGAGACAGTTGAAGAAGTTAGTGACAGTGGGTTTCTCGATACCACCCCTTCTCTTGATGTATCTTTGATTGGTGATGATTCCCTCATGCAAGTTCATCCAACTGGTATCAGGCACATAAGGGTGATCAAGGAGTTCTTTGTTTCGCGTGGTACTGATAGTGCACTACTACTTTAAAGATTGTAAATTGTGAGTTGCATACGTGAAGTCATATTTCATGGTCATGGCGAATATGAGCCATGAGGAACAAACCACATAATTTTTTAAGCATCGATGTCACCTTTTTAATTTAGAATGAAAGACAAGAAGGGGATGCCATGACCTATTGCGTCAACTGAAAGGTAAATCTGATTCTTATATAGCCGTTTGGCTTCTTTTGCAAAAATTTTCCGAGTGGGATGAACTTACAGCAAACCCTATAGTGGTTCTTGAGTATCAAGTATTAACTAACTTGGTTCAGGATGGATTATTTGCTAATCTCAATTTGGGTAAAAAGCAATTTGTCACACTTACAAAAGTAAAGATTGAAGCAAGCTTGCAGAAAAATAGAAAAGAGAAGAGAGGAAAAAATAAGAAAAACTCAGATCTTCATTTTCATGCCTCCCTCCAAATGCGGTATGAGAGAATATAAAAACCAACAAGATTGGGACAACTACAGTACTGGGACACATGGCAGTCAGCTAATTAACATAACAATACAGCTAATAAAATAGTACTATTACTTAACAACTCATACGACGACGCTTTATTTAACTAAACTAATAGACTTTCCCTCCAGCACATGCCAATTCCCTCCTGTTGAAATAATTCTTGTCCTCAAGAATTAAAATCTGGAAAACTCTTCTTTATCTTGTCCCAATCTTCCCAAGTAGCAGTCTCTTTAGTTCCATTACTCCATAGATGCAGCACCATCATAACCGGCAAGTTGCCTCATTTGATCAATTTCCTGTCCAATATCATCACTAGTTTGGCCTTAGTGTCTTTAGGGTCTTCATATGTTGGTAAATCAATCTGCATAACCCTTTTAGTCCCCAGTTTTTTCTTAAGCCGAGATACATGAAATGTGTCATGTATTTTGGAACCCTGAGGTGGATTCAGCTTATATGCTACCTTCCCAACTCTTGCCACTACCTTGTATTGTCCGTAATATTTTGCAGCCAATTTCTGATTCCTTCTTACTGCAACACTACCCTGCCTGTATGGCTGCAACTTAAGATACACTTCATCTTCCACTTCAAACTCTTTGTCAATCCAGTTTTTATCTGCATACAGCTTCATCCTCTCCTGAGCCTTGTCAATATTTTCCTTTAGAAGCCTCTGAGTATTGATTCTGTCCTTGGTAAAGGGTCTTCACTCCTTGCAGGTTGATAGTTGATTGTTGGAGGGGACTGATTGTACAGGGCCTGATAAGGAGTCACGCCAGCTGAAGTGTGAAAAGTGGTTACCACCACTCAGCCATGGGAATTCAATTAGCCCAATCCGCAGGTTTTTGCCCAGGCATACATCTAGGGTACATTTCAATGCACTGATTCACCCTCTCTGTTTGCCCATCAGTTTGAGGGTGATATGATGTGCTTAACTTTGATTTTGTACCTAGTACCTTGAATAACTCTTGCCAGAATGATCTTATGAAGATAGAGTCCCTATTAGTGATAATTGATTGCGGCACCACATGCAACTTAACCGCATGACTCAAGAACTCTTGAGCTACTTTTTGAGCAAAAAAAAGGATATGATAGTGTGATGATGTGACAGTATTTAGTGAGTCTATCAACAACTACTAACATAGAGCCCTTACCATTAGACTTAGGCAGACCTTTCACAAAGTCCATAGAAACTTACTCTCAAGCATTATTAGGCGCTGATATGGGTTGCAATAGCCCAGGGCTAGGTATGTGCTCCGATCTATTCCTCTGGCATACATCACATTCTCTCACAAATTTAGTAATATCATTTCTGATGCTAGGCCAGTAGAAGAACAACTCTGCTCTTTTGACAGAGGCATTGATTCTTGAATTCCCTCCTTCCATACTGGCATGAATGTTGGCACATATCTTCTCTGTTAGCTGATTACCAGACCCTACATAATTACTGCCTTTATATTTCAGTTCCCCATTGACTAGCTGGTAACTTTCCACCTCTGATGCGCCTTCAATACTTAGCTTGGCCAGAACATCTTATGCTAGAGTATCATCCTTGAAACTTTCATGCAATTCATTCTTCCCGGTAGGTTCCAAAACAACAATTGCGGCATATTCCCTACTATTTTCATATACTCTAGAAAGAGTATCAGCCACTAAGTTTTCCTTCCCTTTCTTATAAGTGACAACATAGTCATACCCAAGAAGTTTTGACAACCACCTTTGCTGCAAATTATTGGTGATCTTCTGCTCCATAATGTGCTTGATAGCTTGTTGATCAATCTTAATAATGAACTATTGTCCAAGGAGATAAGTCCTCCATTTCTACGCAGCCATTATAACTGCTAACATTTCCTTTTCATAGGTAGAGAGTCCCAGATGCTTAGGTGCCAGGGCCTTGCTCGAATAGGCTATAGGCTTATCATCTTCCATTAACACATCTCCAATGCCATTCAAACAAGCATCTGTCTCTACTATGAAGGTTTTTGAAAAATCTGGCAGAGCTAAGACCGGGGTTTCTGTCATCAGTTGCTTCAACTTATTAAAAGACTTTTCGGCTTCATTATTCCAAACAAATCCTTCTTTTTTTAACAATATTGTCAAGGGTTACTAATTACTCCATATCCCTTGACAAATCTTCATAACCCACAGGTCCCATGATCGAATCCTGGCTCTGATACCAAATCTCACACTTATAAAAGTAAAGATTGAAGACTGCAGAAAAATAAAAAAGATCAGGAGAGGAAAAAATAAGAAAAACTCAGATCTTCGTTTTCATGCCTCCCTCCAAATGGGGTACTAGAAAATATAAAACCAACAAGATTGGGACCACTACAGTACTGGGACACCTGGCAGTCAGCTAATTAACATAACAATACAGCTAATAAAATTGTACTACTACTTAACAACTCATACAACGACGCTTTATTTAATTAAACTAACAGACTTTCCCGCCAGCACGTGACACAATGTTCTGAATATATGTGCAAGCTTGAAGAAAAACAAAGATCCGAGTGTCATTGATTAGTTCTGTTCTACAAATCAGTTAAAAGTAATGAAAATCATACTAGAAAGAAATACCAAGCCTTTTCCCTTTCTGGGTATGATGAGACTATATACATAAATTATGCCATTACTTTAAGTATCCAGATGTAGGATAAATAAAATTTAAATGGTATACTTTCTTTTTCTTGCAGTTGAGTTTTAGTAGGCTGCAGCTAATTTTTCCGCTGTTCTCTGTTTCTAGCATGTAATTTCTGATTTTTCTTTAATCTTCCAATCGTCTTACAATTACTCTCTTTTCTAACCAGGCGATAATGTCTGAAAATACAATGTATAAATTCTCAGGTAATTCTCCGTAGCTGAGTGAGTTCCACATTCCGGGATACAACTTTATCATCTTATCAGTGCTGGAAGTAGTTTCAAATAGAATCTTGCTTACTGCTGGATCAGTAACTTTGTCAGCCTCACCATGGACGAGGAAAGATACCGAAATCTGATAATCACAACAATGAGACTAGTGAACTAACAAGGAAATATCAAAAATTTTTATCAACCATATCATAATATATTTATCTGAATTCTAATACAGTGAAAGCATGAATGTTGCAAATATAAATAAATGGAAGATAAAACAAGGGAAAATGATTTATTTGTAGGCTGTGATTTCACCTCTGGAAGTATTTTTTTAATATCCCTGGTGGTTTGCATTAGCTGAAAACAAGTTTGTAAGCCAGGACGTCCTTTGTAGCAATAAGGGTTGGACCTATCTGCCATATACAGAAACATGGATGAAAATTTTGTTTTCTGATACAGATATGTTCAGGGGGTTACGAAGAAGAAAGAAACAGTTAGAAGTTAATACCTCTATTCTTACTTCAACATCTCTAGAGGCGACATCAGTGATATCTTGTGTTGGGATTATACTCCAAGAAGGGGTTACTCGGGCAAGAACACTTCTCACAATTTGATTTGGTTTTATGTCATCTGCAACCTAGATATTTTAGCCACTAAAACATGATAATTTAGGTGCATAATGTACTGATCACTTCAATAATAAGACATTACATGCATTTACCATTGCAATATGTGCAAGACACTTTGTTTAATTTTTATGCAGATAGAAACATGAATCCATCTGTATATTAACCTAAATTCCTTTCTGTTCGCCTAAGGACCATTCTTCCGGAAATTAACTTATCAGAGAATTTCATTACATCCCTCATAAGCGTTCTATCTCGTCTTATATATCAAAGATATAAAAGGGTTATACTTCAGAGAGATAGAGAACCGACCTTTTATGTTATGTTTCTGAAGAAATAGAAGGAAATTATAGAAGCTAAATGTATGAGAATAAGAAATTAACCTTGCACATAGGAGCAATCAAAACTTCCCCATCCCAAAAGATTAATTTTCATTTTCCTTATTTGCATACATTACATTAGCCTAACAAAAATCAAAACTTGCACATAGGAGATTCACCTAACAAAAATCTCAACTTATTTGCATTTTCCTTCCTTTTTGCATATCATTACATTGAAGATTAATTTCTTGAACCGTGAGATATAAATTAGCCTACAAACTTTAGTACTTATATATGTTGGTGATTCATTGAATATATATTACTCACTTTGATTTCTTTAAAGAAGGAAGTGTATTATTTTTATTTCCCAAGGAGAAACATACCACAAATGAAATGCTAGTGAAATGCTCGGTACAATCTGTAACCAGATCATCAAAATTTGTGATTAATCCTTGCAGGCCAGATGACTATCCATATATGGCCTTCAAAATCGATACCATTAACTGCAAATACTGCCTTTACAAGTCGACGAGCAGCACCTACAGATTCATGTCATCTCCCTGTAACATTAATCCTATATTCCTAATCCTAACAATTCATTTGATGATAGATTTATATATCTGATGAATTCACCTCTCATTGAAATGCTGCAATCAATCAGCAGGAAACAAAACAAGGTTTGTCTAAAAATACGTTTTTTAAAATTAATTTGCAAGTGCCTTCTGATCACTTACAAGCACCACTTTGGGGAGTTTGTTGATGAGTCGGTAAGAAGAAATGCATTAAAATGTTTGATTCTTACCACATAACCGCTTCTCTCGGAGCTTTAAATATAATTCATGGAGAAAAACACTAAATACTGACGTCCACTAGATCGAAGAGAAATAAACTAACTTGATAAAGATATGCAACATCATGCTCAATGTCATGTATCAAGATTTGATATCCAGTACATAACTGTGAAGCTTCAGAGAACCTCTCAGAATAATACAAAACTAATTCAAATAGCTTGCTTAAGTATTCCCCTTGACGAGAAATCAAGATTTGATATTTAATTCATATCTGTGATCACTCTGCAACTGCACAAAATTAGACAGTTCAATAATAAAGAAAGAACAATTAGTCGACTAATGTATTTCAACAAATGATATATTGCTAATTAATGTACCAATAATCTTAAAAAATTTATCCTTTTTATTTATTTAGGTTCTTTGTATTTATTTTGCAGCCTACATAAGGACATGACGATCCTTGAACAGTATATAGTAAGTATCACATCTTTAGCTCAATTCTTCTTGTCCTATGTAATAACATGATATAATTATTGATCATGTATGTATGAGTTTGATAATTTGAAATTCAGTGCTAGCTACTATCCGAATCATCATCTTCAGAATCACTACTCCAGTAGACTGGTTCGGATCCTGCAACTGGAATCAGGCTCTCCTTATACTTGCAAACTTGCTGGTGATCAAAACAAGCTTGGACCTTTTTGACCTCTTTCTTCTCAAAGTTGTACGACAGTAGATCACGGTCTTCACTTACTAGCAAGAGATCACCATGGTTGAAGTAGCCAACAACAAACTGTACTGGCTGACCTAAATCAATACTAAGCAACATAGTCCACGATGTCTCAACTTCATCACCACGAAGGCATGCTTCATCATCTAAAGTCCACAACTTAAGCTTTTCACTAAATCCTTTGTTTTTGGAAATAATGACAGCAATAGAGTCATTGAAGTCAGTGATGGTGGCTTCAAAATTCCTGTGATCATCAATATCAGGGAGCTCAATTTGACAACAAAACACCTCCTTGTGGAGGTCAAAAGCAATCATGCCCATATATCCAGCGGACAATAAAAAACCGTGGAGGTATACATCGAAACTATTAATGCCGTAAAAATTATTAATAGGCTCCGTCTCAATCTTTTGCCAGGATTTCCTATTTGCTGAATAAACTCCACAATAGTGGACCCACCAGCAACTTCGATAAACAACTCTAACAACCTTAAAATCTAAACTTACGCAATCAAAACCAAACCCAATAGCCTCTGTATCATCTTCTTCATGCAAATCGTGTGCGGGAATGAGGTTAACGTGTTTAGTTGCAGGGTTCCAAAGGTATATATTAGTTCGGTAACTATATATCATATCTGCACCACAACCCCACCTCCATTCGTCGACATCAACCCAGACCGAAATACAAACGATGCCACAATCAGAACCTACAATATTGTAACCGAAATAGTCAGGGTTGATCGGAAACCGGCTTTCGGATGAAAAAGGAGATCCAATATCTGCTACAAGCTGGTCGTCACAACCGAGGTGGAAAAGTGCATACGTGTCGTATTGATCTGATTCGCGTTTAATATTGTGTACAAGAAGAGTACTTTTATCATCTCCTGCATTCGTGTAGACTCGATCAAGGAAAGATTTGACGAAATATGAGCTTGAAATAAGGGATAGCCAGGTTTTGGATACTGCTTTGAATCGGGTAAAGGACTCCACCGGAAGCCGCCACAGAATCTCACTTATAAGATCGTCCGGAAGACTACTCATGTCCATGAGTTTAGGGTTTCAAACTATGCTTTAACGAACAAAAAGAGAAATTATATCCTATCTATTTGGGCCGATTTATGGGCTTTTCAGAATAACATTTTTTTTGGCTAAATATATTATTCACTCCGTCCCCCTAACTTAACGAGTTTTCGGCACGCATTTGGCTCTTATAAAGTACATGTACATAAATAATTTTAATTTTTTTTCTTATGAATAAAAATTTAATGTTTAAGTTTTTATTCAGAAAAAAAAATTTAAAAATAAATTATGGAACCATACTTTATAAGAGCTTTAAAATGCGTGCCAAGTAATGAAAAAACTGCAAAAAAATAAGTGGGACGAAGGAAGTATTTTTTATATATATTTAAAATAAAACTCCTCATTTTTCCGAATATAACACAGGCAATTACCTTTTCAGCTAAAATACGTTATTTTTATTATTTTTTTCTCAAGGGTAATTATATTTATTAAAATAATAATGTCATAATTTTCAATAGCGGTAATTGGGTCGATTTATTGCATCTTCGAAAATAACTAACTAATTGTCTTTTTTGTCTAAATACATTATCTTTTTATATATTTTGTAATTCTAACTAAAATTCATCATTTTCAAAATATACCGCCGATAATAAACTTTTCAGCCTTTTTTATTTATTCTCAACAAAGGTGTTATAACGGAAGTAAGAAAGATTATAATAAACATACAATATTAAATTTGATTGGACTGCAGCAAAAAAAAAGGTTTATCTAAAAATATAAGATTTATTTATTATTTGTAAAACTGCATTTTTTAGAAATTAATTTGCAAGTGCCTTCTGATCACTTACAAGCACCATTTTGGGAGTTTGTTAATGAGTCCTCTATAAGAAGAATTGAAGGAAATGCATTAAGATGTTTGATTCTTGTTTTGTCTAAAAATTGCAGGGTTAAATGCTAGCTTTTATGTTTATGGAATTGTAATCTAAATGCAAATGTAAAGCAAAATAACAAGAATAACCCAAAGAATTGTTGACGCGGAAAACCCCTAAGAGTAGGGTAAAAAACCACGGGAGGGAATGATCCCTACCAAAAAGCTTCGCTAGTAAATTTTGGTTACAATGGTGTTGTTTTCAGGGAATCCAAGTATTTTGTTATAGAGTGTTGATACATGTATCCCTTGTTCTATCCCCTCTCTTGTACATGTATACTTCATTCTCTATTTTTCAAATTTACATTATCTGTAATAACCCCAAATTTTTAGACCAAATTTTAAAAAAAATTCCAATGGATAATATTATTGTGGATTATGAAATATGATCAGAAGACCATATATAGAAGTATTCGGAGTGGATTTCTGAATTCGTATTAATGATCTATGGACAAAATAAGTGAATGTAAATGTTGTCGGATTTTGAAAAGTAGCACTTTATTTTCCCCCGAGATTTCCCTAGACACTAAAGGCTCCAAGGATTTAATTAGAGCGGGCAATCGGGTCGTTTCGTGTACTTTCGTGTCGTGTACTTTCGTGTTTTCGTGTACTCATACCTAAACCCAAAAACGACCCGAAATGATTTCGTGTACCCGATTACCTGAACCGAACACGAAACGAAAAATTTCGTGTTTACACGAAACGAAACGAAAAGTACACGAAATAATTCGTGTACTTTCGTGTACCCGAAACAACCCGAAACGATATACACGAAATGTACCCAAAACATTGAAATTCAGCTTAAATATATATATATATATATATATATATATATATATATATATATATATATATATATATATATATATCACTTATTCTAAAATAAAAATAACATATATATATATATATATATTATATTTCGTGTACTTTCGTGTACCCAAAATGAAAACCCATATCCGACACTAAATTTATCGTGTAATTTCGTGTTCGTGTACTTTCGTGTTTCGTGTACTAAAAATCAAAACCCATATCCGTATTTTTTCGTGTCGTTTCGTGTCGTGTTCACGTGTCGTGTACCAAATTGCCAGGTCTAGATTTAATGTTAAGATTTAAGGAATTTAAATTCAATGATTATAAAGAAGGATTGAGAAGGGTATTAAAATACCAAGAAGTTTCCAGTAAAACCCTAACGATAAATCCCTATCGATATTCCTCCGAACGATCAACGAAATTTAGCAATAACCGGGAAAGGAAACGAGTAATTAACCAAGGGACAAGCATGTGGAAGTATTCAAGGGAAGGAACCAAGCAAGTTTCATGCAAACAAGCTTCCTTAGAAACAAACCAAATTGGTTAGCAAGAGGTGCACCATAAGTGTCCAACACTTGCTCACATGGTAGCATATCCTTAACCAATCCTTAACCCATCAACTAGACCATGGTTAAGCAAGTAAATATCTTGAATTATTGATCAAAATCATTCATTCACCAAGATCAACTAACCCCATTTTTTTTCTTTTTCTCTCCAAACCATTCAGTTGGTTTTTTTGAAAAACCAAACCCTTCTTCTTCTCCTTCAACAAATCCAAGATAAATCATGGATGTTCTATAAATCATAACCAAGCTTTCCTAGAAATTTGAGCTCAAAAAACCATTTCTAGCCTAGTTAATAAAATCATCAAAGATGATGATGAATGGTAACTTCAAGAACAAAAGTTTTGGATCTTGATTTTGGTTGATGATTCAAGCTACATGGAGGCTATACAAGGTTCGTACAAGGTTCAGAAGTGTGGTTTACTCATCAAAGAAGTTTAAAAGCTCTAGAACCCTAGTTTTTGTTTTGAGTTTTGATGGGTTTTATGATTGATATATGATGAAGATGATATGTTATGAATAGATCTATGTATATATAGTTGTTTAGAGTTGTTATAAAGCATGAATCAAATATAAGTGAAATGGATGATGTTCTTGAGTTATGATGGATAATAATAGATGATAATCTTGATGTTGGATTGGTTGTGGATGGATAATGATTTGATGATTAGAATAATTTTGCTAATCGTTAGATTAGAGCCGTTATAATGCCCAAATTTTAAGTGCTCTATTTTGTGTGTGATATTCGGATAGTAAACCCACTGATGAAGTTTAAATTTTGCCATGATAAGTTAGTTTATGTTATAAGCTTCGATTTGATATAAAGATCGTATGAAACGGATAAACGGTTTAGGAGAAACGGCCGTTTTAGTAAACGACGTTTAAGAAAATCAAACTATACACATGGTACCACTTTGAGGCTAGTTTTAAAACCCCTAACGGATGAAATAAAATATGAAACTTTGAGGTAAAATATTATGGACAGTTAGGAGTGCTTTAAAAAAGAGTTTGCATTAAAATGATTATTTTTCGATTTTATAAAATTGTTGGAGTCGAAAGTGCGCAAGTAGGAATAAGAAGAAGTTAGCTTGAAACGTGTATTAACTTAAGTATAAGTACATGCTTAAGCGTAGTGATTAACCTCGGATATGTTTGGTTGTATGCTTAAGCGGGGGAATGAAATATTGGTATAGGGGGAATGAATATTTGGTAAAGGGGGGAAATCTTTTTGGACCCGGGGTCTTTTAAAATTAATTAGAACTTTAATTAACAACGGTTATTTTATGGTACTGATGTCCAAAGAGGGACTAGACATCAGTTTCCGAAAAAGCGATGTAAAATGTAGATTTAACATCACGTGTTTTTCCAACCGATGTCTAAACCCCGATGTCTATGTGACTTTTTCTAGTAGTGAAAGGTGAGAAATTTCATAAGATTCCCTAGGTATTACAAAAGATTTGTTCAGGACTTTACAAAGATTGCAGTCCTGTTAACCCGACTTACTTGTAAGACTAAGAAGTTTGAATGGACAAAAAAATGTGAGAAAATCTTCCTGGAGCTAAAGATGAAATTGGTGACGACCCTGTGTTGGCATTGCCTGATGGAAAAAGGAGACTTTATGATTTCAGTGACGCTTCGCATAAAGGATTAGGATGTGTGCTTATGCAATATGGAAGAGTAATCGCGTATGCGTTAAGACAACTGAGGGATTACATACCCTACCCATGATCTAGAACTTGCAGCGATAGTTTTTGCTTTAAAGATTTGGAGGCACTAATTTTATGGAGAAAATTACAAGATTTACACTGAGCATAAGAGCCTCCAGTATATTTTACTCAGAGAGAGCCTAACTTGTACTAGAGTAGATGGTTAGAGCTGATAAAAGATTATGACTTCCAGGTTCTGTATCACCCAGGGAAAGCCAATATAGTGGCTGATGCCTTAAGTAGGAAAGATAGACTCCAGATAATAATGTTTTTAAAAGAGCTGATAAGAAAAATTGAAAAGATGGAGATAGAGGTGATGGTGACCGAAAACGGTACCGAGAAGTTGTTTGAGATTTATATGGAGTAAAATTTTGAAAAGATCAGAAGGTATCAAGGAAGAAGAAGAATGAAGAGTGGCAGTGCTCGAGTGGAGTGACTATGCTACTCTGGTACCTAAGATTGTTGTGTGAGGGAAAACAGTGAACAAATGCAAAAAGAAGAAGTTGAAGAGTATGCGGTAAAAAGCATATGGATGAGCGTAACCTACCCCCAGATAAATTATCTTCGCTATGGACAAAGGAGGCACTATGCCGGCAATTGCTAGAAAAGTAATGCTATTAGCTAACCCCTAAACTCACATATTGTAGTGCGACCATTTGGGGCCATGTGACAAAGAATTATAAAGTGACTAGACCAGCCCTGTCAGGACAAAGCGGGGTTGCTTCTAACCAAGCGCCGACCGAGAGAGCTTTTGATAAAAAGTGAAGTGATTCAGGTGTATATGATTGTTCAGATTATGAGCTAGAAATCGAAGTATAGTGAATTGAGATACTGATAAGTAGATATTTATATTTATTTAATCCCTATATTTTTAGTCATTTTGCATGAAATTGGATTTGGATTTTATCAATTTTCATGTTTTATTGCAGAAAATTAGGAATTCTTATATTAGGAGGCTTGGAGCGAAAATAACCTATTTTGAAGTATAAATCGAGCAAAATCAGATTTTTCAGAGTTTTAATGCAGTTTGCCGCTGTGCAGTCTGCGCAAGGATATAGAATTTTTGCGCGACGTTCAATGTTTTGGCCATTGCGGGAGCTCCGGGTGTCCGATTTAGGCGATCTTGGTATCGTTGGAAAGCTTGCGAGAAGACCTTTAATTACAACTTGGTCTCAGATTTTAATTCAGTTGTGACTGTTACCAGAATTTTGTTGAAGCCAACAGTTCGAATTCAAGCCTCTAGAATCCAATTTTAATTAAGAAATTCCTTTCTTTTTGTAAAGCTTTGTATTATTAGTTGGTCAAATGTGATAAATAATGAAGGGGACAGCTGATAATAGAGTCTAGGAATGTAATAATTAAAGTATGGAATTATTAGTTTGCATTTCTAAAAGTGTGGGCTAATATTGACCCTTAACTTTGTATATATTTTTGTATTGTATGTTTGTAAAGGAAGGAGAACACAGCAGAAAAAAAAAGACAGCGGGGAGAAAAAGAGAGGACGGAGGAACCAACAAAGAAAGAGAGGAGGAAAGCTTGAAGAAATTCAGGGGATTTCTAACCTATTGTCTACTTCTATTTCCATGTCTTCTTTAAACATAATTGTCGTTGTTACATTTTTATTCATGAACTAAACTCTTTTTCTAGGGATTTAATGGATTCATCTTGAAGCAATATCATACTTTTAATTGTGGTTTATTTGGTAGTTTTTATTCTTATGTGATTTATTCAAATCAGTGCTTAACGCTTGTAATTGATTGTCGACGATCATTTGCTTGAATCATATGTATGTAATCCAATATCCGAAAGGGGAGGGTTATTATTCTTTGGTTGAATAGACATAATTGCTTTAGTGGATGAAAATACCATTATAGGTTGTGTAGTAATTTCGGGTTTTAGAAATTAAATGCCTAGCAAGTGTTAGCCCTTATCACGAAAGTAGGTAAGTCGCATTTTGGTAGGGAATTTGTATGTCCTAACCGGAATATAAATTATTATCGAATCCCACTATCACATAAAGATTAAGAATGACGTGACAAAATGAACCACATTAGGAAATTGATATTGCAACGAGATGATGAAATTATTTCCCTAGGCTTTTCTCAATTATTATAAATATTTGATTTTTGATCATTTCTCGATTTTTCCTTATTTTTATTAGCAGTTAATTTGTGATAATTTAATTAAACTTTCTGCATGTTTAGTCATAATCAAAATCACCAAAATTTCATTGTTCTAAATAATAGAAGTTTGATTTAAAGACCGGTAATTAGTAAACCTTCCTCGTGGGTTCGACATCCTACTTTTAAACACTATATTACTTGTATACGATTTTGTGCGCTTGCAAAACGTCCAACAAGTTTTTGGCGCCGCTGCCGGGGAGGGCATTATTAATATCAAATTTTATTTCAGATTCTATTAGTTTGGAAAATTTTTAATTGATTGTTTTTATTTCTTTTTCTGCCAGGGTGTTTATTATTTGGAATTTATGCGAAGAAAGACAACTACCCCTCTGGAATTTGATCCCGAGATTGAAAAGAGGTGTAGAAGGTTGAACAAATCCAGGAACGAACGACTGCAAAAAGAGAAAGAGGACAGACGTCAAGAAGTGCAAAGCAACGAGCAAGAAGACAATTTTAGTGAAGAAGAATCAGAAATGGGAGATATTCCAGAACGTACTCTACGGGAGCATGCAGCTCCAAGCACGATTTTGCTTCCTGGAATTGTAAGACCAGCTGTAACTGCCAATAATTTCGAGTTAAAGCCAGGCCTTATTCAGATGGTACAACAGTCACAATTTGGAGGAGGTGTCACAGAAGATGCCAATGACCATTTGTTCAATTTTGTGGAGATTTGCGACACAATAAAACTGAATGGTGTTGCTGAAGATGCAATCAGGTTAAGACTTTTTCCATTCTCACTAAGGGACAGTGCTAAAATATGGCTGCAATCTCAAAGTCCAGGTTCAATCATAACGTGGGAAGAGCTACTTAAAATTTTCTTGGCAAAATACTTTCCACCGGGTAAAACAGCTAAATTGAGGAATGACATCACGAGCTTTAGAATGTTTGATGCAGAATCTCTTTATGAAGCATGGGAACGTTTCAAGAATTTACAAAGGAAATGTCCTCATCATGGGATCCCTGATTGGTTAATTGTGCAAACATTTTAAAATGGTGTTTCTGAACAATTTAAAAGCACAATTGATGCAGCAGCAGGAGGTGCAATAATGAACAAGCTTCCAACTCAAGCAACTCAATTACTTGAAGAAATGGCAGCCAACAATTATAATTGGTCCAATGAGAGAAGTGTCTCTAAAAAGGCTGCTGGAATTTATGGAGTGGATAATTATTCGCTCTTAGCTTCTAAAGTCGATGCTATTGCAAAAAGCTTGGAACATGCTAATTTGAATATTGCTCATGTAGCTATGGTTTGTGAATTATGTGGAGGAGGCCATCATTTTTCGGAATGTCATGGGCCTGATCATGTCAACTTTGTCAACAATTCTTCAAGCCAACAAAATAATCCATATTCAAATTCTTATAATCCTGGTTGGCGTAATCATCCGAACTTTTCTTGGAGTAATCAAGGAGGCCAAAAACAGTCTTTCCAAGGCACATATCATCCCAGAACTCAGCAGCAGAATCCGCCTCCCCAGGAAAGCAAATCTTCTCTTGAATCTTCACTCGAGAAATTTGTTAATGCTACATCCGAACGATTCGAGAAAATTGAGAAACAATATGACAGGTTGGAGCAGAAAGTTGATAGAATTGAAAATCAAAATAAAAATCTGGAAACTCAGATGGGGCAGATTGCTAGTTCATTCAACTCAAGGCTTACAGGTGCTTTACCTAGTAAAACTGAAATTAATCCAAAGGAGCAATGCAAAGCAGTAACTTTGAGAAGTGGAAAACAGTTGGAGGAAGTAGCATCAAAGCAGAAAATTGTGGATGAAGCAACAACCACAGAAGAAAAACAAGAGGAAGCTCCACCTCCTCTAAACAAATTTCAGTTGCAAGAAATTCCTTTTCCTCAAATTGAAGCAACAAAAGTTGGGCAAGCAATACGAAAAATTCTTGGAGGTGTTTAAGCAACTTCGTATTAACAAACCATTTGCGGATGCATTAGCTCAAATGCCCTCATATGTCAAGTTTCTGAAAGAATTGTTGTCTAACAAGAAAAAGCTGGAAGAAAATGCAGTGGTAGCTCTTACGGAGGAATGCAATGCTTTGATTCAAAATAAGCTCCCTCAAAAACTTAAGGACCCAGGTAGTTTCTCTATACCATGTGTAATTGGGAATACAGTTTTTGATAAAGCTCTTTGCGATTTGGGTGCTAGTGTTAGTTTGATACCATTGTCGGTATGCAAAAAGATGGGGTTCACCGAATTAACCAGCACAAGAATGACTTTGCAATTAGCTGACAGAAGTCTAAAATATCCAGTAGGAATTTTAGATAATGTGTTGGTGAAAGTAAAGGACTTCTATATTCCGGTGGATTTTGTGGTGTTAGATATGGATGAAGATGTTGAAATTCCTTTTATTCTGGGATGACCATTTTTAGCCACTTCTGGAGCTTTGATTGATGTTCGACAAGGGAAGTTAACTTTGAGAGTGGGGGATGAGAAAATTGAGTTTGATATAGCGAAGGCTCAAAAATTTCCTGATTTTGCTGACCATTGCTACAGAGTTGATGTTATGGACGAGTTGGTGCAAGAGATTTGGGAAGAAAATCAATGTGAAGATCCTCTTGAGGCTTACTTGAAGAATAATGCTAGCACCATTGATGAAAACAATCAGTTTTCTTATGCACTTGACAACACTCCAAATGCTCAATTCTACAAGAGAAGACATTTCGAGGAACTTCCTAAAGGTACATCACTTCCACTTCCTTCTATAGAACAAGCACCAGTTCTTGATTTGAAACCACTACCTTCTAATCTCAGGTATGTTTTTCTTGGTCCCAATAATACTTTACCTGTTATTGTGAATGCTGAATTAAATGAATTGCAATTAGAAAAGACTTTGAGGATCTTAAGAAAACATAAAACAGCAATTGGATGGACCATTTCTGATATTAAAGGGATCAACCCTACTTTTTGTATGCATAGGATTTTAATGGAAGAAAATCATAAACCTGTAATTGAATGTCAAAGAAGATTAAATCCTAACATGAAAGAAGTAGTGAGGGCTGAAATTACTAAATTGCTGGATGCAGGAATAATTTATCCAATTTCTGATAGCCCTTGGGTAAGTCCTATACACGTTGTACCAAAAAAGGGAGGAATTACTGTTGTTCAAAAAGATGGTGAATTAATTCCAACTAGGACGGTTACTGGGTGGCGAGTTTGTATAGACTATAGGAAAATAAATAATGCTACTCGCAAAGATCATTTTCCATTACCATTTATTGATCAAATGTTGGAAAGACTTGCAGGTAATGCTTATTTCTGTTTCCTAGATGGATTTTCAGGTTATTTTCAAATTCCTATTGCACCTGAAGATCAAGAAAAGACCACATTTACTTGTCCGTATGGTACATTTGCATTCAGAAGGGTATCATTTGGTTTGTGCAATGCCCCTCCAACGTTTCAGCGTTGTATGATGACAATTTTTTCAGATTTTGTTGAAAGTGCCATGGAAGTATTTATGGATGATTTCACTATTTATGGTTCTTCATTTGATGCATGTCTTGCTAATTTAAATAATATTTTGCATCGATGTGTAGAAGTCAATTTAGTGTTAAATTGGGAAAAATGTCATTTTATGGTACAAAGGGGCATTGTACTTGGGCATAAAATTTCAGAAAAAGGGATAGAGGTGGATAGAGCAAAAATTCAAGTAATTGAGAAATTACCTCCACCAAGTAATGTAAAAGGGGTTAGAAGTTTTCTCGGTCATGCTGGTTTTTATCGGCGATTTATCAAAGATTTTTCTAAAATAGCTAAGCCTTTATGTAATTTGCTCAATAAGGATGCTATTTTTGATTTTGACAAGGACTGTTTGATTGCTTTTGATAGGTTGAAGCGAGCTTTAACCACAGCTCCTGTTATTTCTTCTCCAGATTGGAATTTACCCTTTGAAATAATGTGTGACGCTAGTGACTTTGCAGTTGGGGCTGTTCTTGGCCAAAGAAAAGACAGGAAGGTGCATGTGATCTGCTACTCAAGTAGAGTACTTGATGAAGCTCAGAAAAATTATACTACTACTGAAAAAGAAATGTTGGCAGTGGTAATAGCACTAAATAAATTCAGGTCTTATCTCATGGGATCCAAGGTGATTGTCTTTACTGATCACGCAGCTATCCGATATCTTATGAAGAAGAATGATGCAAAGCCTCGCTTGATTAGATGGGTTCTTCTACTTCAGGAATTTGATCTTGAAATTCGGGACAAAAAGGGAGTAGAAAATGTTGTTTCTGATCACCTGTCCAGATTAGAAGATGCAACGCAGTTGGATGATGAACAGCCTTTTGATGATAGATTTCCTGAAGAGAATCTTTTTGCAAGCTCCAATCAAGAGCCTTGGTTTGCTGATTTTGCAAACTATCTTGCAAGTGGGATCATTCCTCCTGGTTTGACATATAATCAAAAGAAGAAATTCTTTGCAGATGTTAAACACTACTTTTGGGATGAACCACTTTTATTTAAGCATTGCAATGATGGGATGTTCAGACGATGTATTCCAGAGGAGGAGATATCCAGCGTTTTGGAGCATTGTCATTCGAAAGAAAGTGGTGGACATGCTGGTACAGACAAATCAATTGCTAAAATTTGGCAATGTGGATTTTATTGGCCAACCATGTACAAAGATGCCCGACACTTTGTTACTTCTTGTGATCGTTGTCAACGTACTGGGAATATTTCAAGGAAAAATGAAATGCCACTCCAAAATATTCTAGAGGTGGAGATGTTTGATATTTGGGGAATTGATTTTATGGGCCCTTTTCCATCCTCTTTTAAGAATGAATTTATCCTCGTGGCTGTTGATTATGTTTCAAAGTGGGTCGAAGCAATAGCAAGTCCTTCGAACGATTCAAAGGTTGTCCTGAAATTTTTGAAGAAAAATATTTTTACAAGGTTTGGGGTACCTCGAGCTATAATTAGTGATGGAGGCTCCCACTTTTGCAACAAAGCTTTCGATGCTCTGATGAAGAAATATGGAGTCACTCACAAAGTTTCAACTCCGTATCATCCACAAACAAGCGGCCAAGTGGAAATTTCAAATCGAGAAATTAAGCAAATATTGGAGAAAACTGTTAATAGCTCTCGAAAGGATTGGTCTCTCAAATTGGATGATGCATTGTGGGCATATCGAACGGCATTCAAAACTCCTCTTGGCATGTCTCCCTACAGGCTTGTTTTTGGGAAGTCATGTCACTTACCGGTGGAATTGGAACATAAAGCTTTCTGGGCTATCAAGGAGCTCAACATGAATTTAAAAACTGCGGGTCAGAATCGGTTGCTTCAGTTGAGCGAGCTAGAGGAGATTCGGCTTGAATCTTATGAAAATGCGAGGATTTACAAAGAACGAACAAAAAGATGGCATGACAAGCACATCCGAAGGAGGGAGTTTTACGCAGGACAACAAGTGCTACTATTTAACTCACGATTGAGGTTGTTTCCTGGTAAACTTAAATCAAGATGGTCAGGTCCATTTGTAGTGGAGAAGGTATATCCTCATGGTGCTGTTGACTTGAAGGATTATGATGGTAAAATTTTCAAAGTTAACGGTCAACGCCTCAAGATATATTTCCATGGTGATATTGTTGAACATGAGAAGGCTTCCGTGTTCAAAGAAGTGGACTGATCTTTGGTTCACATTACGTCCGGCTAAACGACGTAAACGACAGCGCTCTTGGGAGGCAGCCCAAGGATTTTAAATTGTTTTCTTGTTTTTATTTCAGGTGTGTGCAGTTTATATAACTTCTGTCCAGAAATTTCAGTTTCATCACCTTCATTGCAGTCCCGAAAATTCAGTTTTTGGAGCCTTTCAACTGCATACCAGGGGAGTTTTTCTATTCTGAAATTTTCTTTAGATGTTCATGTCTCATTTATTTCATGATTATCTCATTGAGGACAATGAATCATTTAAGTGTGGGGAGGAGTTTTCAACATAAAAAAAATAGATTTCTTTTAGGATTTAAATTTTTTTTTGATTGCCTTGTTCAATATAGCATGTTATTAAGGATAAGTTCACACCTTGTCATCTTATTTCTCGTGTCACTTATGCATGTTTCCCTCACGATATACACCTTTCCATGATGATGTCTTGTGCGTACTTGCGAAAATTCAAAACTTGAATTTATGCCACTGTCAATTTTAACGAGTTTTGCATGCTATCACCTTGTGAGCTCTTGAGCTTTAATTGTGACTGATACATTTTATATCAATCTAATTCATTTGTTGAGAGTCATTCATCATTGTACATGTTACTCTAGAACTTGCTTTAAACCGGATCGTGCGTTATTGATTTGTGTTTTGTGTAAAAGTGATAAAGGCACTAGGATTATCCACGTTATCCCAAACACGTCCCTTAAATTAATCCCTAGTAAACCCCCTTGAGCCAATATCCTTTTTCTTCATATAATCACCGAAAAAAAAAAAGTTGAGCCTAATTTTTATTCTTGCCTTGATTTATGAGAAGAGCATTTTGGTATTTGTAAGAGATTGGTAAAATATTAAGTATGGGGATATCTTTGTAATCATGTGAAAAATGGGATGGAATTAGTTTGGTTTGGCTTCTTCAAAAAAAAAAAATCAGAAAAAGAAAGAAAAAAAAAGAGTGTTTATTCAAAGTTTTTGCATTGTGAATTCTTCAAGTTTTATTGTGATTTTTGGGATGATATCTCAAAGATAGTTTCATTTTGAGTGCTTCGAGTGTTTTTGATCATTTTGCTCTTCTAGTCATCAAGACTAGCCTATTTTAGCCTTCTTTTGTTTTCCTACCCATCGCTTAAGCCTCGTTACATCCCTTACAAAGACCTTTTGATTTACATATGCATAATGTCTAGAGATTTTGGTGGTTAAGCAAGCTTATGGTAGTACACATGTGCAATTGATTGATTTGAGTGATACATTTTCGCCTAAACACTTGTGTGATTTGAGTGAATGAGAGATTAATTTCTATCCAAAGCATGCTTACTTGTTAATTGCAACTTTAGTGTTATTCACGATCTATTTTAGTGTCTCGAGACTAAGTGTGCGTACTTGAACAACTGTGTTGGTGTGTAAAGTTGAGGATTCGCATTGAGTGACATTTTCGAGTTTCATGTATTTATGTCCGCAAGTGTGGAGTGCTGTGATTTATTTCATGTTTGAGACTTGGCAATCAAAATAGAAATTTGGGAATTTTGTGGGTAGATTCGCTATAAACCTTCACGAGACCTTACTCGTCCACTAAGGCTACTTAGGGGTTTAAAGGGCTTGTTGCATATGCCAAATGCAACCGTGATCACCTTACGAAAGTGGTATTAGTTAGTTAGACGTATTTTTATTTTTACTTTTCTTTCTTTGCCCGAGGACGTGCAAAACCTTAAGTGTGGGGATATTTGATAAGTAGATATTTATATTTATTTAATCCCTATATTTTTAGTCATTTTGCATGAAATTGGATTTGGATTTTATCAATTTTCATGTTTTATTGCAGAAAATTAGGAATTCTTATATTAGGAGGCTTGGAGCGAAAATAACCTATTTTGAAGTATAAATCGAGCAAAATCAGATTTTTCAGAGTTTTAATGCAGTTTGCCGCTGTGCAGTCTGCGCCAGGATATAGAATTTTTGCGCGACGTTCAATGTTTTGGCTATTGCGGGAGCTCCGGGTGTCCGATTTAGGCGATCTTGGTATCGTTGGAAAGCTTGCGAGAAGACCTTTAATTACAACTTGGTCTCAGATTTTAATTCAGTTGTGACTGTTACCAGAATTTTGTTGAAGCCAACAGTTCGAATTCAAGCCTCTAGAATCCAATTTTAATTAAGAAATTCCTTTCTTTTTGTAAAGCTTTGTATTATTAGTTGGTAAAATGTGATAAATAATGAAGGGGCCAGCTGATAATAGAGTCTAGGAATGTAATAATTAAAATAGGGAATTATTAGTTTGCATTTCTAAAAGTGTGGGCTAATATTGACCCTTAACTTTGTATATATTTTTGTATTGTATGTTTGTAAAGGAAGGGAGAACACAGCAGAAAAAAAAAGACAGCAGGGAGAAAAAGAGAGGACGGAGGAACCAACAAAGAAAGAGAGGAGGAAAGCTTGAAGAAATTCAGGGGATTTCTAACCTATTGTCTACTTCTATTTCCATGTCTTCTTTAAACATAATTGTCGTTGTTACATTTTTATTCATGAACTAAACTCTTTTTCTAGGGATTTAATGGATTCATCTTGAAGCAATATCATACTTTTGTGGTTTATTTGGTAGTTCTTATTCTTATGTGATTTATTCAAATCAGTGCTTAACGCTTGTAATTGATTGTCGACGATCATTTGCTTGAATCATATGTATGTAATCCAATATCCGAAAGGGGAGGGTTATTATTCTTTGGTTGAATAGACATAATTGCTTTAGTGGATGAAAATACCATTATAGGTTGTGTAGTAATTTCGGGTTTTAGAAATTAAATGCCTAGCAAGTGTTAGCCCTTATCACGAAAGTAGGTAAGTCGCATTTTGGTAGGGAATTTGTATGTCCTAACCGGAATATAAATTATTATCGAATCCCACTATCACATAAAGATTAAGAATGACGTGACAAAATGAACCACATTAGGAAATTGATATTGCAACGAGATGATGAAATTATTTCCCTAGGCTTTTCTCAATTATTATAAATATTTGATTTTTGATCATTTCTCGATTTTTCCTTATTTTTATTAGCAGTTAATTTGTGATAATTTAAGTAAACTTTCTGCATGTTTAGTCATAATCAAAATCACCAAAATTTCATTGTTCTAAATAATAGAAGTTTGATTTAAAGACCGGTAATTAGTAAACCTTCCTCGTGGGTTCGACATCCTACTTTTAAACACTATATTACTTGTATACGATTTTGTGCGCTTGCAAAACGTCCAACAGATACATGATGTGGGATATTATAAATATAATGGATATATTATGACCGAGACAGATGATCAATCTAAGTGTATAGAAATGGTCAAAGATTGTTCAGTATGATACAGAAATTTTGTCTGAAGCTAATACCTTTGAGAAAAGCAATAGGTACTAAAAGATTCATGTTGAACACGACCAATATCTTCCAAAACATCCTTGCTACCATTACCAAATTCTGTAAGAAAGATAGATAGCCATAAGCTATCTTTGGGAAGGCCATGTAGACTGACATCCGTTTGAAAGAGAAGGTTAGCATGAAGCTACCTATAGATTATCAAGATGTGAATGATTGAAAAGAGACCCTTATTAAGGATATATGAATTGATTGTTAACTGAAGGATGTAATTATTTTTTGAAAATAGAATTGAGGATAGAATATCCATAAATTAAGATGAACCCTGGGGATGCACAAAGGATGGCATTACCCTAATAAAGACATTGTGAATTTGGATGATATAAGTTGGATTGACTAAGGCATCAATAACCTTTAAGGATTTATTGAAAGGAGTTTCGGAAAGTACATAGATAGAATTGTTATTGGATTGGTTAATGATATTTTGATATACCCTGTACCTAGAAAATACAGGAGGGAATGATGAGGATGACCTAAGAGATTTTACAAGGAGAAAGTTAATATCCTAAGTTTAAAAATGAAAGTTTGGTGGAGAATGTATGACATAATAATAATAATGCCAAGCGGGGCATGTGTGAAACCATGAGCAGGAATAGATTGAACCAATAAAGATTGAGATTATTCTAAAACAAGAAAGACCTAAGAGAAGAAATATCCTAGGTATGATTGGGAGTTAACTGTGATAAAGTTCACACTGAAAGGTGGAGGAAATAACTTTAGGAAAAAGACTGATATATTTTTCTCCTTCAGTAGAGTTTAAGGAAGAATACTTTCACCTAACAGTAATGGGAATGAGGTAGCAAAATTTGAGTTGGAATTGATTCAGAAAACATTGATTGCAAGAAATTATTATTATCAGGAAAGGCCAATGAGGTGGCCGACACTTTAAGTATAGAGGAGTAATTATAAATGCTCATACCCAAGGAAACAGAATGATATTGGGAAGGACTTTGAAGGTCATAATGTGGTGGAGGAATTTACATTCCTTCTGATGATTGTGCAAGAATAAACTGTAATAATAGTTTAAGTAAAGATTCGATTCCTAATATAGTCTTAAGCATATTACATACCTTAGAAGGTTCTATTTTGAGATGAACCAGGACCCTGATATGAAAATGACTAAGTGAACCTTTAAGCTTCAAGTCATCTACTGAAGATATATGATTAATAATTTCATTAACCTGTCGTAGCTGCGGTGATTGAAGCTCTTCTGCAATTTTATCTGCTTCATGTAATATCTACATCAACTTAAGGAAGTACTCCTTATGGATAAGGAATAGTGATTATTTTGTCTTCCTAGAGGATTTTGACCTGACAAGTATAAACTAGTGTGGTTAATTATTAAGGCACTACGAAAATGATAGACTATGGTGATTCAACAATGGACTACAGTAATGTAATGATGATTCTTCTGAGAAAGTAGATAATAACAATTGTAGAGATGCTGAAAGGAAAATAGAAGTATATTAGAAGGGATATTAGTTTGTGAAATGGTCAAGTTACATTTCGGATGGTACAAATTTGGAATTGACGGAATATTTGAAATAAATGATTAGGCTATGATGGTTCATAAAGTGATTATAGTAGAAATGGAAACCAGGTGACTGATAGAAATAAATATAGAGTTGAGGATCAATAAGGGAGTTAGATATGCGGACTCCTAAGAAACCCCAGCAATGAAGATAGAAAAGTATGAAATTGACATGGCAAAGGTTGTTGGTCACGACGGAAAGTTGAAATTGAAAGCATAAATGACATACAGATTAACCCCCTTTAAGTTGGGAGAATTCGAGGAAATTTGGAATAGATTGATTGAGTAATAAGGAGACTCAAGAATCGAGAAAGTAAGGATTTAAATGGTTGAACGAAGGAAAGTTTGATCCAAAAATGTGATGCTTATCGAGTACATGTGACGGGATACCAATAGGGAGCTACCAAGTACAAAGGATGTCCCAATAATAAGATGACGGTGGATATAAATAACAGAAGTAAATAAGAATCAGATAATAAGAAGGATGTGATTAATATAGAAAGATTGGAAAGGTAATTATGGAACATGGAGCAAGGAATGTTATGAATGGATTTATGTTGAAGGATTTTCAAAAAGTGTGTGTTGCTAAAATTAAACAAGAGCATAGGTCCATAGAATGATGGACAGGGCAGCGAGGATATGTCGACATGTGAAATTACGATAAAATAGTATTTGATACGAATACGATTATTTTCTTTCTTCCTCGATAAACCTCTATAGTTCAGAGGCAAATTCTAAGTATGATATTTGACCACCATAAATATTTCTATAATCCTTTGAAATTCTTTTCTTCTCTTCTCTCTTATTTATCTTCTTTATGAACTGAGAAGAACAACCCTTTTAAGAAGGGGATGTACTACTAAGTGACTATCTGTCTGTGTGATAGAAGTCTAAATGGAATACAATTAATTGTTTAATTGATCGAGTTGTGAAGATAAAAGCGATCAGGGAAAGTATAGTATGAAATATACAGTATTATAATAAACATACAGTATTAAATTTGATTATTATAAACATACAGTATTAAATTTGATTGGACTGAAAATCAGCAGGAAAAAAAAGGTTTATCTAAAAATACGATTTATTTATTTTTTGTAAAACTGCATTTTTAGAAATTAATTTACAAGTGCCTTCTGATCACTTACAAGCACCATTTTGGGAGTTTGTTGATGAGTCGTCTATAAGAAGAATTGAAGGAAATGCATTAAGATGTTTGATTCTTGTTTATGGAATTGTAATCTAAATGCAAATGTAAAGCAAAATAACAAGAATAACCCAAAGAATTGTTGACGCGGAAAACCCCTAAGAGTAGGGTAAAAAACCACGGGAGGGAATGATCCCTACCAAAAAGCTTCGCTAGTAAATTTTGGTTACAATGGTGTTGTTTTCAGGGAATCCAAGTATTTTGTTATAGAGTGTTGATACATGTATCCCTTGTTCTATCCCCTCTCTTGTACATGTATACTTCATTCTCTATTTTTCAAATTTGCATTATCTGTAATAACCCCAAATTTTTGGACCAAATTTAAAAAAAAATTCCAATGGATAATATTATTGTGGATTATGAAATATGATCAGAAGACCATATATAGAAGTATTCGGAGTGGATTTCTGAATTCGTATTAATGATCTATGGACAAAATAAGTGAATGTAAATGTTGTCGGATTTTGAAAAATAGCACTTTATTTTCCCCCGAGATTTCCCTAGACACTAAAGGCTCCAAGGATTTAATGTTAAGATTTAAGGAATTTAAATTCAATGATTATAAAGAAGGATTTAGAAGGGTATTAAAATACCAAGAAGTTTCCAGTAAAACCCTAACGATAAATCCCTATCGATATTCCTCCGAACGATCAACGAAATTTAGCAATAACCGGGCAAGGAAACGAGTAATTAACCAAGGGACAAGCATGTGGAAGTATTCAAGGGAAGGAACCAAGCAAGTTTCATGCAAACAAGCTTCCTTAGAAACAAACCAAATTGGTTAGCAAGAAGTGCACCATAAGTGTCCAACACTTGCTCACATGGTAGCATATCCTTAACCAATCCTTAACCCATCAACTAGACCATGAGTAAGCAAGTAAATATCTTGAATTATTGATCAAAATCATTCATTCACCAAGATCAACTAATTCCATTTTTTTTCTTTTTCTCTCCAAACCATTCGGTTGGTTTTTTTGAAAACTAAACCCTTCTTCTTCTCCTTCAACAAATCCAAGATAAATCATGGATTTCCAAGATAAATCATAGACAAGCTCTCCTAAAAATTTGAGCTCCAAAAACCATCTCTAGCCTAGTTAATAAAATCATCAAAGATGATGATGAATTGTAACTTTAAGAACAAAAGTTTTGGATCTTGATTTTGGTTGATGATTCCAGCTACATGGAGGCTATACAAGGTTCATACAAGGTTTAGAAGTGTGGTTTACTCATCAAAGAACTTATAAAAGCTCTAGAACCCTAGTTTTTGTTTTGAGTTTTGATGGGTTTTATGACTGATATATGATGAAGATGATACGTTATGAATAGATCTATGTATATATAGTTGTTATAAAGCATGAATCAAATATAGGTGAAATGGATGATGTTCTTGAGTTATGATGGATAATAATAGATGATAATCTTGAGGTTGGATTGGTTGTGGATGGATAATAATTTGATGATTAGAATAATTTTGGGAATCGTTAGATTAGAGCCGTTATAATGCCCAAATTTTAAGTGCTCTGTTTTGTGTGTGATATTCGGACAGTAAACCCACTGATGAAGTTTGAGGCTAGTTTTAAAACCCCTAACGGATGAAATAAAATATGTAACTTTAAGGTAAAATATTATGGACAGTTAGGAGTGCTTTCGAAAAGAGTTTGCATTAAAATGATAATTTTTCGATTTTATAAAATTATTGGAGTCGAGGGTTCACAAGTAGGAATAAGAAAAAGTTAGCTTGAAACGTGTATTAACTTAAGTATAAGTACATGCTTAAGCGTAGTGATTAACCTCGGATATGTTTGGTTGTGATAGATCACCGGACCATCCCTGTACTTAATCGTAGTGATTAACCTCGGATATGTTTGGTTGTGATAGATCACCGGACCATCCCGAGGCACATTATAGCACTGCAGGACTTCCAGGCAAGCTTTCGAACCCTAAAACTACTGTTGTTGTGATTATTAAAATGTTTTGATATATATATATATATATATATATATATATATATATATATATATATACTGCATAGTGAAATGCATGTATGTTTTGAATTGATACATTGAAGATAAATGTATAAGTGTTTTCAAACTGTTATACGATGCATGTGAAATACATATTTGCTTACCAAGATAAATTGCAATATATGCAATTATGTTTTCGAACTGCTTTTGATAAATATATGCAATGCATAAATGATTTCCCAAGTATTTTACTATATATGGATGGATTGAATTTGAATTCGCTTATAGGTTAGTTGTATAAATACTAGCTATAAGTTGAATTGTTTAAACGTCCTTAGTATAGGACGCTAGAATTATATATTTCAACGCATATCTACAAACGATATTCTTCCGCGAACCCTAAGGGGTATTTTCTGAAAAAGTACTATCGAATAAAGGTTATTCTTTGATGAAAGATATTATCGAATAAATATTATTTGATTGTTTTAAAATATTGAATAAATGTTATTCAATTATATTACACTATTAAGTGAATATTATTTTGAATATTCATTTGAACTTTAATTATGAGAGTTATATTGATTATTTATTTAATGAATATTATACAGAATATTCATTCAAAGATTTCACTTACAAATGTTTTAATTAATTATTAAATGTGTATTATTTTGAATATTCATTTAAGGATTTAAATACAATTAAATTATTTTAAAATATTCTTTAATCATTTATTATTTAATAAATATTATTTGAATATTTATTAAATACTTTTGAATAAATCAAAAATGATTTATATGATTTAAAAATCATCTTGAATCTTCAATAATTTTGAAGAGCATTTCTGAACTCAATTAATATTATTCAAAATAAAGAAAGGTTCCCAAAACACAGTTTTATTTAAAAAGCTATCTTTAGAATGGATTTTATTCATCGCTCAAACATAAGAGAATATGAGAAACCTTACTTTAAAAATATCTGACTTGAAACAATTGTAAGAAAATATTTTCTTCGCAATGTGGTTGTTATAATCAAAAATGAGTTTTGTTACTTCCTCAACACTCGAGGAGTAAGATTGATAGAACAAGTTATAATCCATTAACAAGCATCGCTTGGGAAATATTGGTAAATTTTCCTTTCCAACCTGATACAACTACCTTGTGGAGTTGTATTAACAAGTATGATACTTGGGGAAAAGAGGACGAACTTTACGTTTCAGAGTCATGGATTTTACTCGAACTAGGAGTATTTGTGTAAGAGGTTGTGGGACAGTCCATCATTTATATAGGGTCCGAGTGGCACCGGTCCCGACTATGCCCAAAGTTGGCTAGGGAGATCCGGCGTATGGTGGTGTCCATATGTTCTTCCTTCTACATGTAGAGAAACAAATCTTGAGATGCACAACTTACGACTGATCATCGTAAGGTTGTGGCTTCTGGCGCGACAATACTCCAGGATTAGTTCATCAAATATGTTTGGTAGGACCTTCTATCCCGACGCTTCCTGAAAGCGGGCTAAACCGGCTTTCCTACTAGACGGACTATCTAGCAGCTATATAGAGAGAGAAGAGAGAATTTGGTGTAGTTGGTGATGAAGGAGGATAGAGGTATTTATAGATGATAGAAATGTGGTAGGTGTAGTAGGTGTAGTTGGTGGAAATGGTTGGTGAAGGGTTTGGTGGAATGGTTGGTGAAGAGGAGAGTTTGGCAAGAAAGCTACCTAACACAAAGGGATTCTGCAAAGTAACTATATCCATGTCCTTGACAAAATTATTCTGAAGCCTAGGCATTGGAACCTCCCTATAGTTTTCAATCCCAAGATCAAAAGAAAGGATTGATGGGGATCCCAGAAGTGTAACTGTAATCCAATGCGCTCCACCCATAAATATACCCTGCTCCCCTAAATTGGAAGTGACCCAAAAAATATTTTGAAGTCGTCTCCATGAATTAGTTTTTTGGCTGTAAATTGCGACCTTTGAACCACACAAATCATGACCATCGGGCTGAATAATTCTGAAGACCTTGTAATCATCATTTCCAGCATCATAACCAAAGCCAAATAAGCTAGACTGGTCAAACTCGAAAGGACGAAGTTACTTAGCTGGTGAAGTAGGTAACTTTCTGCACTTTCTCTTTGCTGGGTTCCATAAGATCATGTCTGTCTATAGATTATACAAGCAGTGTAAGGACACTTATAACACCAAATGTGCAGTGTAAGGTGCAGTGTAAGTTGCACATTCTCATTGACTGCTCGTTCAAAGTTGAGTCAATTTGATCATGAAAAATCAAACAAGACACTTGAATCGCCGAACTCATAAAATCCTAGGTGAAAAACTTCTGCATGCAGTAATTCGTGGTAAACACTTGTAAAGTGTCAGATTTAATATAAGCCCTTCAAAAAAAATATCCAATTTCTAAATTATATAGCATAACAAAAATTACTCAATATAAAATATATTATTGAACTAAAATAATTTATTTAAAATAATTTTTGATTTTACTATTAAAATATAATATTTATTACTACTTGTGATTTTGTAAAAAAATATTCATTTTAAAATATATTTGACATGATATGAAATAAAATTAATTTATATTTCGAAAAAAGGTAGAATATTTCATTGCAACATGAAATCGTATTAATATTTTGCATAACATATTCTTGACATAAATCTCTTGAACACAAAAAAAAAAAAAAGTAATTTGAAAATATATCAATTTTTCTAAATGATACCACATTATATCCTTATATATAATAAGTGGGATCTTATCATAATTTTGGTTTGGTCGCTGTACTGCCAAAATAATCTTAACCGTCGAAATTAATATTTTTAAAAATAGACGATCAAGATTATATCATATTAAAAAAGGAATTATAATCTAAAAAGGATATCACTGTACTACCAAAATAATCTCAACCATCGAATCTAATATTTTTAAAAAATAGACGATCAAGATTATATCATATTAAAAAGGAAATTATAATCTAAAAAGAATATTATTAAAAAATGTTGTATTGACATTGAATTTTAAAAAGAAAATTATAATATGAAAAAAATTATAATTAAAAAAGACCGTGGGATTGTAAGTAAAAAAAACATTCAACTTTGATGCATATCTATACTATACTATTATAAGCGAAACAGGATAATTGGTTGGTTGGTCGGTTGGTTGGTTAACACCTTCCTAAAAAGTTGGTTAACACCTTCCAAAAATGAAAAAATAAACTAAAATATATATAAAATTTTATTTTACAAAAAATCTATACTATACTATTATAAGCGAATGAAAAAATAAATTAAAATACATATAAAATTTTATTTTACAAAAAATAAACAACATACTTAACTTAATAACAAACTCTTTTAACTACACATGAATTAATATTTAATTACATACTCTTTTAGTTATATTTGAGTTAAAATTCTTCACCTACACCCAACTTTTTTAGAATCTTTCAATTACTTGGAAACCAAATATTTTCAGAATCAAATTAAATAATTTTAATATCACATATTTATTAACAAATTTACAACAAATTATAAATCAAAAAAGTGAAAACAAACTAAAATTATATAATAAATAATAAAAATTCACACATTTACAAATTAATATTAAATTCTATTTTAAACAAATATTACATTAGGGATTATTATGGAATCATAATTTGAAGGTATAAGCAAAACAATTTATATTTGGTTAGTTGGTTGGTTGGTTAACGTATTGCAAAAAATATTGTTAACACCTTCCTAAAAATAACAAGTTAAAAACATTATGTTAAAAATATTAATTTATTTATTATAAACAAAAAAATTTACCAATAAGGCACGAAAATATTTTTTAAAAAATTTAAAAAATGTGTTAAAATTCCAAATTCAATTAAGTTGTATATAATTTATTAAAAAAAAAAACCACATGTTTTACTATTATAAGCAAAATAAGGTATCTATCTATACTATCTATACTATACTATTATAAGCGAAACAGGGTATAATTGGTTGGTCGGTCGGTCGGTTAACATCTTCCCAAAAAGTTTGCTAGCACCTTCCAAAAATGAAAAAATAAAATAAAATACATATTAAGTTTTATTTTACAAAATATAAACCACATATTTAACTTAATAACAAACCCATTTAATTACACTCCAATTAATATTCACTTACACCCAACTTTTTTAGACTCTTTCAATTACTTGGAAACCAAATGTTTTCAAAATCAATTTAAATATCACATATTTATTAACAATTTTACAACAAATTATAAATTAAAAAGTGAAAACAAATTAAATAAAATTATACAATAAACAATAAAAATTTCACACAATTACAAATTAATATTGAATTCTATTTTAAACAAATATTACATTATGGATTATTATGGAATCATAATTTGAAGGTGTAATTGATTGGTTGGTTGGTCGGTTAACACCTTCCCAAAAAGTTTGCTAACACCTTCCAAAAATGAAAAAAATAAAATAAATTACATATAAAATTTTATTTTACAAAAAATAGATCAAATATTTAACTTAATAACAAACTCTTTAATTACACTCCAATTAATATTAAATTACATACTCTTTTGGTTATATTTGAGTTAAAATTCTTCAGCTACTATACTATTATAAACGAAACAGGGTATACATAGTTGGTCGGTCGGTTAACACCTTCCCAAAAAGTTTGCTAACACCTCCCAAAAATGAAAAAATAAACTAAAATACATATAAAATTTTATTTTACAAAAAATAAACCACATATTTAACTTAATAACAAACTCTTTTAATTACACTCCAATTAAAATTCAATTACATACTCTTTTAATTATTTGAGTTAAAATTCTTCAGCTACACCCAACTTTTTTAGAAACAGGGTATAAATGATTGGTCGGTCGGTCGGTCGGTTAACACCTTCCCAAAAAGTTTGCTAACACCTCCCAAAAATGAACAAATATATTAAAATACATATAAAATTTTATTTTACAAAAAATAGACCATAAATTTAACTTAATAACAAATTCTTTTAATTACACTCCAATTAATATTCAATGACATACTCTTTTAGTTATACTAGCTTAAAACCCGTGCGATACACGGATTTTTTTTAATATTGTATGAATTTTTTTCATTAGTTTAAATTACCTTTTTAAAACATGAATTTTGGAGGCTTAAATTTTTATATGAAATGATTTGATAATAATTATATAAATGTTATCCGTGATATTTTTAGAAAATGAGGGATTTTAGTTAGAAAATATAGAAAAGATGATAGGTTTTAGTAGAAAAAGGTAATCGGTTAATTATTAGTAATTATAAAATTACTATTTTATTTTATTTAATAGAACGCTCGTGATATGATTAGAAAAAGAGAGGATTTAGTTAGAAAAAATAAAAAAAAAAGTAAAATGTTCTAGGTGAAAAAGGTAATTGATTAATTTATAATAATTATAATTTAATTATGTTATTTTACTAAATACAATTGCTTGTAATATTTTTAGAAAAGGAAAAATTAATATTGTCTATGATATTTTTGTTAAAAGAGGGATTTTAGTTAGAAAATATAGAAAAGATGATACGTTTTAGCTGAAAAAGGTAATAGGTTAATTATTAATATTATAATATTATTAGTTTATTGTATTAAATAGAACCGTCCGTGATATAATTTGAAAAAGAGAGATTTTAGTTAGAGAAAATAGAAAGATAACATGAAAATTAAAAGATGACATGATTTATGTGACAAAGGTAATTGATTAGTTTATAGTAATTATAATTAAATTATGTTATTTTACTAAAGAAAATTACTCATACTTTTTAGAAAATGAGAAATTAATGTTGCCCGTGATATTTTTAGAAAAAAATGGTATTTAATTAGAAAAAATAGAAAATATGATACGTTTTAGCTGAAAAGGTAATCGGTTAATTATTAGTATAATAATACTATTATTTTATTTTTATTAAATAGAAATGCCCATGATATAATTGGAAAAAGAGAGGTTTTAGTAAAATAAAAGAAAAAAGGTAATGTGTTTTGACTTAAAAAGGTAACCGTCCATGATATAATTAAAAAAAAGATATTTTAGTTATAGAAAATAGAAAAGGTAACGCGTTTTGGCTGAAAATGGTAATTTTAGTTAATAGTAATTATAATATATTTATGTTATTTTATTAAACAAAACTGCTCGTAGTGTTTTTAAAAAGGAAGAATTTTTATTTAGATAAAATGTAAAGATATTGTATTTTTAGGAAATTATTAAGTCATTGAAAAAATAGAAAAGGTAATTTGTTTAACCTGAAAAAGGAAATTAATTAATAAAGGAGAAATTTTAGTTAGATAAAATATAAAAGATATTGTATTTTACCTGAAAAAGGAAATTATTTATTTATTGAAAAATAGAAAAATAATATGTTTAACCTGAAAAGAAATTGATTAGTTAGTATGATGGAAATTATTAATATTATTAGTTTATTGTATTAAATAGAACCGTCCGTGATATAATTTGAAAAAGATAAATTTTAGTTAGAGAAAATAGAATGGTAACATGAAAATTAAAAGATGACATGATTTTATGTGAAAAAAGGTAATTGATTAGTTTATAGTAATTATAATTAAATTATGTTATTTTACTAAAGAAAATTACTCATACTTTTTAGAAAATGAGAAATTAATGTTGCCCGTGATATTTTTAGAAAAAAATGGTATTTAATTAGAAAAAATAGAAAATACGATACATTTTAGCTGAAAAGGTAATCGGTTAATTATTAGTATAATAATATTATTATTTTATTTTTATTAAATAGAAATGCCCATGATATAATTGGAAAAAGAGAGGTTTTAGTAAAATAAAAGAAAAAAGGTAATGTGTTTTGACTTAAAAAGGTAACCGTCCATGATATAATTAAAAAAAAGATATTTTAGTTATAGAAAATAGAAAAGGTAACGCGTTTTGGCTGAAAATGGTAATTTTAGTTAATAGTAATTATAATATATTTATGTTATTTTATTAAACAAAACTGCTCGTAGTGTTTTTAAAAAGGAAGAATTTTTATTTAGATAAAATGTAAAGATATTGTATTTTTAGGAAATTATTAAGTCATTGAAAAAATAGAAAAGGTAATTTGTTTAACCTGAAAAAGGAAATTAATTAATAAAGGAGAAATTTTAGTTAGATAAAATATAAAAGATATTGTATTTTACCTGAAAAAGGAAATTATTTATTTATTGAAAAATAGAAAAATAATATGTTTAACCTGAAAAGAAATTGATTAGTTAGTATGATGGAAATTATTAATATTATTAGTTTATTGTATTAAATAGAACCGTCCGTGATATAATTTGAAAAAGATAAATTTTAGTTAGAGAAAATAGAATGGTAACATGAAAATTAAAAGATGACATGATTTTATGTGAAAAAAGGTAATTGATTAGTTTATAGTAATTATAATTAAATTATGTTATTTTACTAAAGAAAATTACTCATACTTTTTAGAAAATGAGAAATTAATGTTGCCCGTGATATTTTTAGAAAAAAATGGTATTTAATTAGAAAAAATAGAAAATATGATACGTTTTAGCTGAAAAGGTAATCGGTTAATTATTAATATTATAATATTATTATTTTATTTTTATTAAATAGAAATGCCCTTGATATAATTGGAAAAAGAGAGGTTTTAGTAAAAGGAAAGTAAAAAGGTAATGTGTTTTGACTTAAAAAGGTAATCGTCCATGATATAATTAGAAAAAGAGATATTTTAGTTATAGAAAATAGAAAAGGTAACGCGTTTTGCCTGAAAAAGGTAATTTTAGTTAATAGTAATTATAATATATTTATGTTATTTTATTAAACAAAACTGCTTTTTAAAAAGGAAGAATTTTTATTTAGATAAAATGTAAAGATATTGTATTTTTAGGACATTATTAAGTCATTGAAAAAATAGAAAAGGTAATATGTTTAACCTGAAAAAGGAAATTAATTAATAAAGGAGAAATTTTAGTTAGATAAAATATAAAAGATATTGTATTTTACCTGAAAAGGGAAATTATTTATTTATTGAAAAATAGAAAAGATAATACCTGAAAAAGGAAATTGATTAGTTATGATGGATTTTATGTATAATTGAGTAAGGGTATAAGTACTGTACCGACCGACCGACCAACCAAACTTTTAATGTTTCGGCTTTTATATAATAGTATAGATTTGACTTAAAATTCTTCAGCTACACCCAACTTTTTTAGATTCTTTCAATTATTTGGAAACCAAATATTTTCAAAATCCTTTTAAATAATTTTAATATCACATATTTGTTAACAAATTTACAACAAGTTATAAATCAACAAAGTGAAAACAAACTAATACTATATAATAAATATTAAAAATTATGCATAATTACAAATTAATATTAAATTCTATTTTAAACAAATATTACATTATGGAATATTATGGAATCATAATTTGAAGGTATAATTGGTTGGTTGGTTGGTCGGTTAACACCTTCCCAAAAAGTTTGCTAACACCTTCCAAAAATGAAAAAAATAAATTAAAATACATATAAAATTTTATTTTACAAAAAATAGATCACATATTTAACTTAATAACAAATTTTTTAATTACACTCCAATTAATATTCAATTACATACTCTTTTGGTTATATTTGAGTTAAAATTTTTCAGCTACTATACTACTATAAACGAAATAGGGTATAAATGGTTGGTTGGTCGGTCCGTTAACACCTTCCCAAAAAGTTTGCTAACACCTCCCAAAAATGAAAAAATAAATTAAAATACATATAAAATTTTATTTTACAAAAAATAAACCACATTTCTAACTTAATAACAAACTATTTTAATTACACTCCAATTAATATTCAATTACGTACTCTTTTAGTCACATTTGAGTTAAAATTCTTCAGCTACACCCAACTTTTTTAGACTCTTTCTATTATTTGGAAACCAAATATTTTCAAAATCATTTTAAATAATTTCAATATCACATATTTGTTAACAAATTTACAACAAATTATAAATCAACAAAGTGAAAACAAACTAATACTATATAATAAATAATAAAAATTTCTATACTATACTATTATAAGCGAAACAGGGTATAAATTGTTGGTCGGTCGATCGGTTAACACCTTCTTAAAAAGTTTGCTAACACCTCCCAAAAATGAAAAATTAAATTAAAATACATATAAAATTTTTATATTCTAAATTCACTGCTCTTAACACAAAAACAATTGTGATCTTGACAATTAAATAAAAAAATTATTTAATTTTAAGTAAGCAGTGCATTGCACGGGTTATAGGCTAGTATACATTCAGACAACAAAACACGTAAGTTTCTTAGTGAGAACTGGATTTAAGATATTTATTACTTTTGCGTTGATGACTAAATATTTTGCAATACATAATATTCTCTTTGTCAAAAATATTTTTGAAGAGATTCAAAACTTTGATTGTCATATGATTTAATTCTAATTATCCTCGAATATTACTTTCTCCCTCCGTAATTACACGTTCATTTTAAATTTTTTAAGAGTTAAATTTATCAATTTCTGACTAAATATTAAAGAATATATATTTATTATTTTAAAACATTGAAAATTACAATTTAACATACATAAAATATACCTCCAATGATATAATTATTTTATTTTATTTCTAATTATACCATATATATAAACTTCAATTAAAATTTGTTCAATTTATCAAATAAAAATAAAAATAAATATGTATTTAGGGACAGATAGAATCGAATTACGGATTCAGTACATCCTTATATATAATAAGATCCATAATTTGGTATGGTCTTCTGATTTAGTAATGTAGTACCAAAATAATCTCAACCATCAAATCTAATATTTTTAAAAATAGACGATCAAGATTATATCATATTTAAAAAAGACAATTATAATCCAAAAATGATATTATTAAAAAAATTGTATTAAAATTGAATTTTAAAAAAAAATATTATATATAAATGATATAATTAAAAAAGGATACAATTGCATTTTTTTATTTTTTATTAATATTAAGAAAAGTTCATATTTACTGTTTGAACTCTATCTTGAGATCTAGAAATCAAATTTGGATAACTTTACGGTCCACGCGAATCTCACAAAATTTTCTTTAATTTGTGATGATTTAAAAATTAATTATTATCAAAATGGAAATCCTCATAATATCAAGAAAAAATATAATTACAAATTTTTACATTAATCCTATTCAGTATAGAAGACCTACATTGATAATGCTATTCATTGTAGAAGACCAAATTATATGATTTAAATCATTGACATACACTTTTTCGTAATTTAATATAAATAAACTTTTTAGTTTACATGCATATACAAATACAAGTACGCGCTTCATGCATTCTCGTTGGATTTCTAGAACCCATTTCATCTATCGACCATGAATGTGATTCCATAATGACCATTCTTCCTGAATCAAACCCATAAAAATCATGTCGATCCATAACCTCGGCCATGAAATAATAGATCTGCTCAAGGACAGCTTAATTCACGAGTAATGTTAGAAGACTGCACAATTTTATCAAAAAAAATTTACAAAATGACGCGACAGTGATGATGGGTTAAAAAAAATTTACAAAATGCCACATCATTTTAGACAAGATTTTGGAAAGACTGTTTTTACTTATTTTTTTTAAGTTACATATAACTGAACTCGAGTCCAACAATTCAACAACTTCAGACAGTTACTTCAAATTTAAAACCCACATTGCAACTAATGCATCCAATCTGTTCGACAAAAATACTCAAAGAAAACCACAACTTTCTTAAATTATTTTAATTTCCCATAACATGGATTGGATAAGACGCAGTAGCTTAACTACAAGATACCGAAGTCCATGGGGACTAAAGAAGAGTGCTGAGATTATTACATTTGGGGTTGTTATATTAGCTACATTCTTGATCTTTATATCTGTGGGAGGACAAAAAAGTGGGAAGAGATTGGATCTTGATCAGTCTAGTGGTTGCCAGTTTCCAGCTGTTTATAATTTTGGTGATTCGAATTCGGATACTGGTGCTGTTTCAGCTACGTTTGGGAGACTTTCTCTTCCGAATGGCCAGTCCTTTTTTGGTAAACCTGCTGGTCGGTATTGTGATGGTCGTCTCGTTATTGATTTTATAGGTAAAGACATTGAACTTGGTTCATAGTTTCTTTGTGAGTAGTTATATGATCCCGGATAGTTTACGATCCCGGATAGTTCATAGTATTTATAGTTCCCTCCCATCTGATGACAGTCACTTCAGGAAGATTGTGGTAACTAAGCAGCACGCTAGAGTTCCCTTCTTTGTTTTTTTTCAAAATATGTATATTAGGAAATGTGGGCAGGTAGAGCTTAGTGCACCACTGCACCCTAATTCTTTAGTCCAGAAGGGTTCTTGGGCAGGATCTTGCTATATGACAGAAAAACATGTCATACATAAAGTTGCTTTGACAATCCCGCATGTGAAATTTAATTGTTATTTATATTGAATGAATGCAGCTGAAAAGTTGGGATTACCATATTTAAGTGCATATTTGGATTCTATTGGAACAAATTTTCGCCACGGAGCAAATTTTGCTGCTAGTGGTTCTACCATTCAGCCTGCTGATTCCGCTATATTAAAGGGACATGTCAACCCTCTCTCGCTCAATGTACAGCTTCTGCAGTTTGAACAATTTAAAGAAAGGACTGCTGAGTTATATACAGAAGGTTAGTTATGATATTAACAAATTTTATAAATATTTTTCTCATCCACTGAACAATCCTATTTTGCAATCTTTATTGTTCGGTTTTATTCTGAGTTGCTTTACTTTGATCCATGTACAAGTAAGTACTTCCTCCTCCTCCTTCTCCAACCAAGCCTTCAACCACCTTCACAATCCCCCTTCATTACCTCCACAAATCGGAATTTTTTCCTAAAAATTTCGAAAAACCCATTCGAGTTCTTTTCAGATCTGTTTTGATTTAGAACTCGAAATATCAAATAAACACATTTCTTAAACTCAAAATCTCCTGCTTAACATCATATCAAAATTTGGTGGCAATCCGAGATCCTTGACTTTTTCGAAGTGTATCGCCTTGATCGAAGTAACTCTCCTTGTTGAGAGTTTTTTCTGCCGTGTGATTTTCTCTACCCATTTTTTTGGGTTGTTGTCCCCAATTGTTTGGGGTTTTATGTTTGTCCCCATTTTTTTGGGGTTTATGTTTTGGTTGTGTTTTCTAGTTTTTGTCATGATAGGTGTGTTGACTGCAGCTCGGAATTTGCTTCAGGTTTGGAAGGAAGCTCAGATTGGAATTCGCTGCTGTCAGATAGAAGGTAATGGGCAACCACGAGAAGTTGAAGTCATTAGCCTTCGAGAAGCCATTTCTTGGACAAAATCACAAAAGCACGTTGATCAAGTGCTAGTAGCTCGATTATCGGTCTGCGAATCGTGTGGTTCTTTTGCTTGCAAATACTGCACAAATTCTATGTCAGGCTATGGAGAGTGGTTTGTCACTCCTCCTGCAATCATGTACTCGAAAGTGATCATTTCTAAGTAATGCAAGTACGATTTATTTCAAAAAAAAAAGAAAAAAGTAAAAGGTTACTTTATATGTTGCAAGTGAAATACTTGTTATTTATATTTTGACAAATGTGTATCAGTTTTTGAATGTAACAAATAAACAAACTTAAAGAGACTTCTTGTTGACTGAGGGTCAAGTGGGTATCAGTTTTTGAATGTAACCAAATGTAATAAATAAACAAAATTAAAAAGACTTCTTGTTGACTGAGGGTCGAGGGGGTATAATAACTGTAATGGTTTTTATGCAAACAGTCACTAGCTTGTGAACCTTTGTACTCATGTTCTATTCACAATCGATTTTCAGCAAAAAACTCATACATTCAAAGTGGTCTTTCAATACCCGAGGACTTCTTAAAAGCTCTGTACACAATGGACGCTGGACAGAATGATCTTCATGCTGGCATTATATCAATGACAGAAGAAGTTCAAAAACACATTCCAAATACCATTAACGAGTTTTCTCTTGCAATAAAGGTATCTGTATATAACCTATCCTCATTTTCTAGCAATAGTGCTATAATACAGCTGTGTGGATATCTAAACAAGATTCTGTAATCGGATCAATGTAGTGATGAACCTTAAGGTTCATAGTGCACTAGTTATTAATATCTATCATCTGCATCAGTCATCATGGCATATAGGCATTGACTTGACAATCTGCTTGGTAATTCTTAGAATCTGCACCAACTGGGAGCAAGGACATTTTTGATCCATAATACAGGTCCGATTGGGTGCTTGCCCTTTTTTGTTGTCAACTATCCACCAAAAGCAGGAAATTCTGACCAAAATGGCTGTGTGAAGTCTTACAACGATTTAGCATAGGAATTCAATAAGCAACTAATGGACAAAATCATCCAGCTGAGGACACAACTCAGCGATGTATTTATTACTTATGTTGACATCTACTCCGTCAAATATGCTCTAATCAGTAAAGCAAAGGAACTCGGTAAGCTTTATAATGTGATCATTCTTATACAACTATAAGAAATGATATGAGTATCATAAACTGTACTGGTTCCATCATTATTCTAAATCACCATAAGTTGATGCTAGAACACCTATACTTTGCACTGAAAGCTGTCATTAATCATCGTTGCCTCTTTGAACTATCTACACTAATAAAATTTATAAAAAAAATTTCAAACTACTTTGCTGTAGTATTAATAAAGTACGCCCCCGTTTTTTGTCCAGGTTTCAGCGGTCCTCATGGTTACTGCTGCGGGCATTATGGAGACTATGGTGCTAGGTGTGGGCGGAAATCTTTTGTTCGTGGTACTGAACTTCTTGCAAAAATCCAAAGGAATACCCTAGCTGGGATGGTATACATTACTCTGAAGCTGCAAACAAATTGGTATTTGACTATATTAGAGATGGGTCATTCTCTGATCCATCAATAGCCATCAGTGAGGCATGTCACAAGCCTGTGTAATCCATTGTAACAAATCAGTTTTGAACTTGTACAGAACATTTTTAACAATATTAATGTTTTCGTTCTTTCTCACATCTTGCTGAAAATTTTCAATTTGGGCAAAGAATCTGATTCCCACACGCGCACACACAATTTGTGCGATTTACCAAGCAAATTAATCCTTTATGCGCAGATGAGGTTGGCCAAAAGAATAACACACATTTTTATTTTAAAAAAACTGAAACGACTCCGCTGGGTTTGAACCCAGAATCTCAGGTTTCGTAGACCAGCGCCTTATCTAAAGCGTTACTACTATACATAAAAAGAGCACCTCTCTTTCTCTTCATCAGACTTTAGATACTACCAAATTGATCACACTGCTGTCTACAAAGTACAAACTAACTTGTAATTAGAAATTTCATCAAGGTTACTATAACTGGTGATTCTTTTTCTTATGCATTAACAATAATCCATAATAAATTACGTTTTTTTATCAACCTAAACACGGAGTTTGTCTGCTCTAGGTGGATTCTGAACTGGTTTTCAATGATATGAAGAAAACTGTATATTTATCTGGGGAGGTTTTTCCCTCAGCAGCAATCACATATAAACTCAGAGAAGTATTCTGTCATCAGCCACACATATAAGCTAGAATTATTTAATTTACAAATCACACACCTGAAAGATCAAAGATGGTGCAAGCTACTGACAGAATTCAGAAAAAAAATAGACTGCTTGCTTTGCGTACTGTACGGATTATTTACCAAAAGGAATGCAAATATGATCTACATAGAAAAGAATACAAGCAAAAGCCACATTAGTCTAAGACGGTGTAGATCAATAATCACATATCGTGCAAGGGTATCTGTTAAACAAGGGTATCTGAAAACGTATGTGATAATGTTATCACATCCCTTATTAATTCATCTATTTCCAGTAGTCTAAATTTGTTCAAATGTGATAATGCAAGTGGTAAGTTGGTTGCATACGTTTTCTACAGCTGATTTCAGGCATATTTCACCTTACTAACACCTTGCATTTATCATCATCCCTTATTAATTCATCTATTTCCAGTAGTCTAAATTTGTTCAAATGTGATAACATAGAAATAAAATATGTCAAAATAATCATAATCACCTGCTTGAGGAATTCCTGATCCGTTTTCAGATACCCTTGTTTAACAGCCTCTTCTTTATCTCCATTCTCCGAAAATTTCTCAAACATCTCCTTAATGTTACCATGTAACTCAACAATTTACACGTAAAGCCTCTATAAATTCATAATAATCTAGAAACCGCTAAGTTTTCGAGATTAAAAATACATTATATTGGACAATCAAGTATACAGTCAACATCTAGTCAGCAATTAGTGTCTAGTCAGCATACTAGTTAGTCCAGCTAGATTAGCTATTTGATTCTCTTGTAACAACTTTTCCCGCCTTAGTTTGTTAGAGCTAGAGAGAGTTAGTTTGTATATAAGTTCTAGCACTTCATTTTGTACTGCTGTTCTGTAATCTTCATCAATCAATGAAGTTCTTTTTCAGAAAATAACATGGTATCAGAGCAAGTTTATACGATCTTGATCTCCGTTGTCATCTCCGGCGATTAGGCGATCTCCGATGAACGTTTTTCTTCTCTTCTTGAAGCGAATTAAAGTCTGATCTTCTTTGTTGAATCATCTTCTTCGTTCGATTGTATATCTCATATAATCATCATTAAAAAGGTTCTTCGTTCTTGTTTCTGATCATTTTCTCTGTTTTCTTGTTGAATCTGTGTGTATATTCTTGATATATACATACTTTTATTGAACTGATCTGATATTTTCTGTCAAATTGATATTGTATTGATCAATCGAGCTTTGTTTCGCTTGATTCTTGTTGTTTCTTGTGTAAAACTGAGATCAAATCATCTCATTAGTTTCTTACTTGTTTAACAAAACTTCTTGTTTGTTATCTGTTTGAGAAAATTCCTTATTGAAACGATAAGTTTGTGAATCTAATTCTTGTTAAAATGAGTACATCGAGTACATCAAACACACAGTCTGTTCAAACTAATATTGATCCAACAAGTGTCTATTATATACATCCATCTGATGCATCATCTACTCAGCTTGTTTCGGTCAAGTTTAATGGTACTGGTTTTAGTAATTGGAAGAGGTCTATGACATTTATGACATTGACCTTATCAGCTAAGAACAAATTAGGTTTTGTTGATGGAACGATTGTTGTTCCTGAGATTTCATCTGCTGAATATAAGCCTTGGGAAAGATGCAATAATTTGGTGTTTTCTTGGCTATTATATAATCTTGATGAGACAATTGCAAAAAGTGTGCTGTTTCTTCACACTGCTAAAGAATTGTGGAATGATTTGGAAGACAGATATGGATACACCTCTATGACACAAGTGTATGCTTCGGAACAACAATTGGCAGATCTTAATCAAGGAACTCAGGCTGTTTCTGAATTTTTTACCAAGATCAAGACAGTTTGGGATGGAATAAATGATGCAAATCCACTTCCTTACTGTACTTGCAACAAATGCACATGTAATCTTACTCAGAGAGTTCAACAAAAGCAACAAGAACAAAGGCTTTTACAGTTCATGATGAAACTAAGTGAAACTTTTTCAACAGTTAGAGGAAATGTGTTGATGATGCAACCACTTCCTACTATTGCACAAGCCTACAGAGTTTTTGCTCAAGAGGAGAGACACAAGGAAATTTCTACTTTAACTTCTAACACAGAATCTTTAGCATTCTTGGCAGACAAAAGGAGGTTTTCTTCTTCTTCTTCTCAAAGCTATACGTCAAAAGGGAATTATGTTAAACCTGGGAATAATAAGTTCAATGATTCAGTCAAGAAAGGACAGAAGTATTTTTGTACTCATTGTCAGATTCCTGGACACCGTGTTGAGAGGTGCTTCAAGATACATGGGTATCCACCTGGTTTTAAGTCAAATACTGATCGAAGAGTTGCTGCTTTTACTCATCATGAGGCTGACACAAATGTTTCTCAAAATTCTCAAGTTACAGATTCTGATCAAGTTGTTTCTGTAAATCAGTACAATGCTTTATTGGAGTTGCTAGCAAAACAAAATGTGGGACAAGTTTCAACTGATTCTGGTAATTCTGAACCTGCAAGTCATGCTCTTCTTGCAGGTAATTTTTGCTTCCTTTCTGCTCTTAATAAAGAGTGGCTTCTTGATAGTGGAGCCACTGACCATATGACTCCATCTATAGAAGATTTTGAAACATATGACTCTGTTCAAGGTAGTGATAATAAAATTACTCTTCCTGATGGTTCTAAGGTACAAATACAACATATAGGAACAGTTAGACTAAGTGACAATATTAGACTTCTTAATGTCGTACATGTTCCACAGTTTCAGTTTAAATTGATATCAGTCACCAAGTTATGCAAGGATTTACAGTGTCACTTAGTATTCACTGATTCTCAATGCTTTATTCAGGGCCATTCTCAGAAAAGGCCTCAGACTCTTCTTGGTAATTTGCAAAATGGGCTTTATAGTGTGGCTGGTTGCACAGATTGGAATCTTTCATCTACCTGTCTTACTTCCAGACTGTCAACAGTTGAAGAAGTAAAGATATGGCATCTCAGATTGGGACATCTACCTTTAAGTCAAATCAACTCAATTTTACCTGGTTGTATTACTCAATCTTGTACTGAAAATCTAGTTTGTAGGATTTGTCCAGCTGCTAGACAGACTAGGAAATCATTTTATCACAGTTTTATTAAAACTACATCTGTGTTTGAGCTTGTACATATTGATATGTGGGGACCCTACAAAACTAAGTCAGTTTCTGGTTGTACACAATTCTTAACAATTGTGGATGATTTTAGTAGATTTACCTGGGTTCATTTACTCAAATATAAATCTGATGTTGCCTCTGTTCTTGAGAATTTCATTCAAAAACCGCAGCTCCAAATCCACCATATCCACCACAACTCACCCTTTTCTTAGCAGAATCCACATGAATTTCAGTCAAAACACGTGGGATGTCAATCATGGGCGGCCTCTTTCGCTTTAAAGAGCAAGAATTCAACGACCCTTTTGGAGAATGTGAAGAGTTTTTCATGGCTAGTGACATTCTTGATTTTCTTGAAAAGTTGAATAAAATGTGTGTATGTATAATGTGTGTATATATGTGTAAGATTTTCAATATGGGCTTTGTTAAGTAACCAACTCATCTAAAACCTTAAGGTGCTAGAGGGAGGCCTTATATGGATCTTATATTATATTCTAATACTCCCCCTCACTCGAAAGCCCATTTTTGGGTCGAAGAGTGGATCACGGGCGCTCATCTTTGGAGCATAACTTGCCTTCGTGTCTATATTAAATATTGAGAATATTGGGGGTCGCAGAGAGTCGAACCTGGGACCTCTGCGTGCCTGAGCTCTGATACCATGTTAAGTAACCAACTCATCTAAAACCTTAAGGTGCTAGAGGGAGGCCTTATATGGATCTTATATTATATTCTAATAGGCTTCAAGTCTTCAACGGCTATGACAAGATGTGGGCCCGGAGTGTAGTCAAAATGAGTAGGATCAAGAAGAGTTCAATTTTCAGACAAGGAAAAATAGATACGTTGGAGACTTCTTTAAGGGTCAATAGAGATGACAATTGTAATTACCCTGCTCTTACTTTTTTCGTGTGAATTATAAAATAATTTGCATTTAATAAATAATAAAATTGATTTTGTAATATTTTGTTTAATTATTTTTTATATACTTTTATTAAATTCACGAGTCATTAAGAATTTTATCATATTCAAACACTAAAATCTTAAACAATAATATTCATATAAATATTTTTCTTTACAATTTTGTGTACGAAGCTTGTATTATTATTCATTTATTTCACTACAAGAAAACTCATTTTTTCCAACGAAATATGCCAACAGAAATGTTTCCGTTGGCATTTACCAACGGATTGCCAATGAATGAGCAGGTCAGTGTTATACCAACAAATTCCCAACGGATTTTAGTAAAAATTTAAAATAAAATTTGAGTAATGTTAAAAAATTCAAAAATTCTTACGAAAAAATTTCTCAAATAATGTAGTAATAATGACATGATAAAATGTAAGTTATAATTGAATGATTGATGTCAATGCAAATTAGCCCGTTTCATTAACTATTTCCGCAGGAAATAACATCTACACACGTTACATTTGAGAATTAAAAAAAAAAATTAGGCTTCCTAGTTTTTCTATAAAAAATTTGAAAGATTTTAGCACTTCACTTATTGTTACATGAAATTCCACCTAATAGCACAAATTTAATAAATTCTAGCATTGATAAAAATATAATAACATTTTTTCTATATTTTTTTATTAACCATGTTATTTTCACCACTATTTTACATGTCCTATATTTCCTATTAATAATACTAGTTTATAATCTGTGTGGGGTGATGCATGGATTGTTTTCAATATTATACAATTTTTCCAATAATTTGAATGAACTAGCTTCGTATCCCGTGCAAGGCACGAGCATGTTCTAGATTACAAATATTTATGAATTATTCGTAATTACGTAGGATTGGATTGTTGATATCTTCGATTGTTCATAACTTCACAGCAATTGTTATGAGGAAATAGAATTTGTGCAATACCC